>OZ012684.1:66202314-66422314 GCA_963942565.1 Maea johnstoni | reverse complement strand
GAGAGAGAGAGAGAGGAGGGAGGGAGTAAGAGGGAGGGGAGAGAGAGAGAGAGAGAGAGAGAGAGAGAGAGAGAGAGAGAGAGAGAGAGGAGGGAGGGAGTAAGAGGGAGGGGAGGGAGACAGAGGAAACGCATTTTCAGTTTTCTATGTTGCAATTTGTAGAGTTTATAGAGAGTTAGAGGTAACTGAAATCCAAGTTATGTTTTTAACATTTATGTAGAAAGGAATGATTTGGGATCTGTGCTTTTGTTTGGGTTACATGAAAATCCAAGGTAGGCGAGTCCAAAGCAAGCATGGTTTACTGATTTGTACAGAGAGGAGATTTTTCTTCCCAGCTCTAGACTTATACCTCATAGCAAAAGACCTTATCTTTTATAAGTGACGGAAATGTGACCAAACAAGCTGTCACTCACCAGTAACATAGAGTGATTTAGGAAGCGGCCAATTCATCTCATGGAACTTCTGTTTGCGATCCCTGGACTGCTGCGCAGCTACCAAATCTTTCCAATCTTTACTCGCATGTTTCTTGGCTGAGAGCGAGTGTTCATCCACATCGAAGCCGTGAAATACGACGGCAGGAAAGCCCTTCATCTTATCCCAGGGAACATGAGCAACACCTTCCTCAACATCCCAGTAGCTCCCATGATCACCTGGGAAATTCCTTTCAAAATTCATTCCAATAGAATGACGCACCTATGGAGGAGAGGAAAGAACAAAGGCATGGGTATTACTATACTTAAAGGCCAAAAATCTATTGACATTCTTTCCAAAAAATTACACTTTAAAAGGATATGCCGAATAACTGGTATCTTTAACAGGCACTTAATTTTCACTATTTTTGTGCTCCCCATGATAGCTCAAAAATAAAATCCTTCAAATAAATATTCATAAAGTAATGAATGTTAAGTTTGAGTGCTTGAATGCACAAATTTAAAGTAGCACAAATACCCTCCAGCAGGGCTGTAAAGTGAAATTTTTAGCACACAAAATTAAAGCTCTATACAGTAGTATATAGAAGTGTTGTACACTTCTTTCAAACAAGACAACATACTTTAGGGTGACAAAAGCAATTTATCAATTTTTTTGGCCTAATAGATTTCTTGCCGATGATTTCTCAAGGATGGGTTGTTTCTCTTGACTTACCTTTAGCGTCATTGCTGAGTTATCCAGAGTGACCTTCTGGCCATCTAGGGTCTCCTTCACTTTCTTAGCTGCAGAGCTGCTGCCCATAGTAACAAAGGCACAGCCACGTGCTTGGATAATCTGAAATAACAAAACAAACAAGGTAAATATTTCTGCCATCAGGCTACACAGGGACTTCGTCAGGACCCCGTCCAGCCTGTCCAAAAGATAGGCAGTTTCCTTAAAAGCTCTTTTGAAGACAGGCAAACATTTCAATGAAAAAAAAAATTGGACTCTAATGGAATAATAACCAAATCCTTCCCTAACAAAAAATCCCCTAATGTGGCTGAAGTACAAATTGCTCTTTTTGACACAAATATGGGTTTATGAATAATGAAAAAAATGGCTTATGTACCTTAACATTTTCAACAGGTCCACCATTCTTTTCCGCCAATTCTTGTATTTCCTTTTCCTCTACACCGATGGACTTGATTCCACCAAAAAACAGCACCCGAGACATCACTGGAATAACAATGCATCAATTTAGCATAGGATTTGGAAGCAGGTATTTTTTCCACATATCTAACATCAACATCTTTTATGCTTTACTTCTTCATTTTTCTTTAAATTCATCTGTTCTAGTTTTTAGTTTTTCTATATTAACATGATAACCGGTCATATAAGCATGCATTTGATGATACTCTATTACTTAAACACATGTTATTCTTATAAAACCCAGAACCCAGCTGATAGGAATTGGTACTGGAACTTAATGCAATACCAATATCGATATTACATGGGAAAAACGTATTGTATCGAAAAAGTATCATAGAGTATAGTTAAAATTCATAACATAAAGAAAAGACATAAAGGAGGCAGTTTCATTAAAATATTGTTAAGATATTGTATCGCCAAGGAAACATGGATTTTGTACCATAAAATTTTAAAAAGGTGTCAATCCCTACTAGCTGAGTGGTCTTTGTTGTGTAAATTGTCATGGGTGCCCAGCAAAATCAAACCATGAGCCAAAGGCTTGACGAGCACTTTGACGGCCACTCAACTAATATCTGGACCAATAACAACCCAATGCAACACATTTTTACTTGCCATATTAGGCCAGAAGATGTTGCATGTCTACCTATTGTTGAATCTAACTGACATTCTGATTAGCTGCTCATTCACAATTGTAAACTGGCTTCTGATTGGCTGACAAGAACCAGTCCATGTTGACCTCCATTCCAAGCCTTCCACCATGGGGAAAACACAGTAGAAATATTATAATAAAACTCACAGCAGAAGTGGTTGACCTTCAATGGCGGCAAGCCCTGAGCTTTTCTGCCTTTTTCCATATCTGATACAACGGCTAACGAGCACTTGTTCTCCTTCCACTGCTGCTGCCAATCATTGAGAGCCGCACTCAGGTCAATCTTCTTCTTCTTCGGCTTGGTCTTCTTCTTAATAGATTCGATGTCTGCGGTCTTCTCTTCAGAGGATCTGGAATCTGTTTCCTTTTTGATGGAATTGGAATCAGTCCTCCTTCGGTTTGAATTTGAGCCTGTTATCCTCTGGTTTGCATTGAGGTCTCTCCTCCTTCGATCCATATTAGCAGCTGTCCTCCTTTGGTTGAAATCCATGAGCGGCTTCACCTGGTTCATCAGGTTCCTGTGTTGGCTACCTTCCTGTCCACTCAGAATGTCCAGGACTCTCTGGGCCTCCATGAGTTCACTCTCTAAGTACATATGGGCGACCCTCTTTTTATCCCAGAAGTAGCATTCATTCAGTGCCACAATAAGTTCTACAAGAGAGAAAACAAAATCCTTACTAATGCATTTATAAGAGCAAAGATAAACAGTTTCCATATTGTCTAGATGGTCATCCATCAAGAGAATTTTAATCATGAAAGGTAGTGTAGGGAAGAACTGCAATGTTGAAGACATCCCAATTTGAAGACATCCTCTATTGACTACACTGGTAACCTCCAGGCAAGAGCATGCCTGTGGCATAGAAATTTGGAGTAAGTAATTTGGATTTTCGTCCCTTTTTCTGCCATACTGCAGCTAAGTCGTGACTAGCCAGTTGTAACTGGTGGAGGAAACTGGAGTACCTGGCGCCTAACCCCAAGTCACTGCCAACTTTCTCATATGCCCCGTCTAGGATTCAAACCCGGGCAGTGGTGAGAAACAGCTAGCAGTCATTTGCAATGCCTTATACCACACGGCCATCAGGGCAGGCCCTGTGTCACATCAACTTACAACAAACAAATCATATTGGCAAAAGTCTGCCGACTGAAGTTTATATTGTCCCACATTAATTGGACCAGTAAAGATGGGTGATAATCCGTCAACATCCATGCAATAAATTGATGCTTGCTGAGTCATCTATTGCGACAAAATCACTACATACTAATACTTTAGATCAATCATCTTAAATGCCAACCCTGCCAGTGATTGGTCTTACCTTTGTGTTTCGCTGGGGCTGAGTCCTCATCCAGAACTGAGCCCAGAGACAGAGCGGTCATCCGCGCGGGATTCCACTTGAGAGATTTCCAATCAATGTAAGCAAAACCCAGCAACGGCTGCCAGCACCTCGCCAGACCCGTCAACCTGCCCAGACCTTCTCCCTGTGCCCACTTCATCTGAAAACATCAAACACACAACTCCTGTTAACTTCAACTCCTCTCGAAATTAAACACTTATTGTACTCTTCATTAACAAACAGCATTAGCCCAAAGGATGTCGCTTTCATTTTCTCTTTAAGTAAAAGACTTATTGCTCATTTCATCTACATATTCTCAAAACCTATTTTCCTCAACTCCTCTAAAGTCAAATACTTTGTGTATATTTCAGCGCTCTACCAACAATAAATACTGTAAAACCTATCAATTTCAACTTCTATAATAGTCAAACACTTTGCGTCCATTTCATATACAAACAACAAACACACAAAACCTATCAAATTCAACTTCTATAAAAGTCAAACAATCCCTGCACATTTCATGTACAAACAATAAATATACAAAACCTATTAACTCCTTTGATATTGAAACACTTTGTGTTGAATCTATCTACAACAGTTAATGCTCTTAATTTAGAACACTTTGTCTGCATGGTCAGCCAAACTTTTTGTGATTATTATTGTGGACACCCAGTTTCACAACCCTCACGAAGGCCTATATTCCAAAGTGTGTTCCCGAGTTCTTACCTTTGCCTTGGACCCCAAGATGATGACTGTTGCATTATTCTGTTCTAAGGCTTTGCATGCTTCTTGGCGTAGCTCAAATTCCACAGTGGCTTCCAGGACATGCATCTTGCTCATCATCTTCAAATAAAAGAAATCAAGACCTCAAAATCAATATTTATCATATATTCTTATCTTTTTCAAGAAATATATCTATAAGTTTAATAATATAATATAAATACTCAATACATTTTTTGACAATCTGACAATTAAGCAATTACTCATTTTCTTTATCTAAGTAATTAGATATTTGGAGGAACAATTGAAAGTTCATTTTTTTCCTCTACCGTGCTCTTGCTGGACTGTTCTACGTATACAACGTATATTGCATGAAAGGTCTTTTCACTAGGAATAATGCATTAAGCATCATTTAAACACTCTCCAAGCAGGGTTTAAGAGGTGACCTTCACAAATTGAAGTCAATTCAATGATAGACCCAAGGAAAAAGTTTATGGTAGTTAAATAAATTTTCACAATACAATATAAGGAATGAAAGTAAAGGGCAGCTATCTTTAGTTTCACTATAAAAAGGAGAACTGCTGGGAAGAGTACAGAGCACTTACCTTAACATCCATAACATGTCCAAAAGCTGACATGGCAAATTCTATATCATCTTGTGTAGCCTGATGGTCAATGTGGCTGACCAATAGGGTAGTACTGCCCACTACAACAGAGCAACGGAAAAGATGCATTAAAATGCCAAATACCTTTTGCATCTGAAGCATATTCCTGACCTGCCACATGGAAATATCTTGGTTACAAAGCATCATTCTGAGAAACATCTAATAAAAGGAAAGCTCTTAGTGATTGGTTATGGTTAAAGTTCTATGACTTAGTGTATATTCCTTAATGTGAAAGGGTATAAGACATATCCTCTTGGATGCGTAAAAGCATAATCAAGAGCTCACTAATCTCCCTTATATGAACGCCCTTAGCCGTGGCCTAACTGAAGTATCCCGGACCCATCCTTATAAGAGGGAATACTTCAGTTAAGTTAAGTTCAGTTCAGTTAAGCCTTAGCAGTCAGCTCAGGCTAAGGCCCCCTAAGTGATTACACCTGTTGGTCCAGATAATAAACACCCATTTGTGGACCATGTTCAGAGCTCAGGATTTTCTAGATCTTGGTATGAAGGGGATTCAATTTCGAAGATTTTTTACTAACGTAAGATACACTGTCCCTTTCCTCCGTACCTGTCAAGTGTTGGTCAAGCTTAGAAGGAAGCTTTCTGCCAGAGGAGGAGCTAGAGACTAGGAAAGCCATCCTCTGCTGTTTCAGCGCCTTCTTCATTTTATAAATGGCTGCAATGGCCGCCGCAGCTGAAGGCATGTTTTCGAAAATTTTCTTCAACTCGTCTACCCACTCTTTGATCTGGTGGACAACATGAGCCCTGAAAAAGAGAGCAGAGAAAAACGGATGTCATAAAAAGTAACCTCATCTCCTTTCCACTTTAAATTCATTGTAAGATTAGGAATAGGAGGGGAAATACTGGAAATCCAAGGAAAAGATTCAACTTGCTACTATGCCTACTCATCTGTGGCAGAGACAATTACAGCAACTTTAGTGTTTTGTTTGGTATAATAAAACAAATATGACACCCCTTTGAGATGAACAACAGGAATGAATCCACCTCGTGAGGGCATCAATCCTCTCTCGAGGGATTCATTCCTGTTGTACGCCCCACAGGGATGTCCCATTTGTAAAACATTTACTAGTCAGCATGATATTCATATACTCTACTATAATGGTATTCGTTTTGCTTCTTGGGGCATAAGGGCACTTTTCCCAGTGAATAGTATCTTACCTTCCTTTAGGGATGAGACCAGTTGACATCAGATGGGTTTTTGAGGCTGGCTCTACATCCATCCGGATGCTATCCAGGTCCAAATCTGCTGGGAGGTGCAAGTTTAGCGCCCAGTAGCTGATATGTTTTTTGATTGAATACTGTGTTGCCACTTGGGCATTCACAGAATCTATCCAGTCATCCAGCACCTGGAAGGCAGTGGGCCGAGGTCTGAGGACATGACTGATGCCGCCGATCCAAACATTAAGTTGCTGCGGCAGCTTGGGTGTTGTAGGGTCCTCAGGATCGTATTTGTCTGTGATCTCGGACTTGGATTCAGCTTTCTCGAGTTCCTCTCTCTGTTTCTTCTCACTGATGGCCTTCTCCACCTGCTCGCTGCTCATCTCGCCCTTCATCATCATCTGCAGCATCTCCTGCACCGACAGTTCTGAAACAAGCACAACTTCATCATCATCTGCAGCATCTCCTGCACCGACAGTTCTGAAACAAGCACAACTTCATCATCATCTGAAGCATCTCCTGCACCGACAGTTCTGAAACAAGCACAACTTCATCATCATCTGAAGCATCTCCTGCACCGACAGTTCTGAAACGAGCACAACTTCATCATCATCTGAAGCATCTCCTGCACCGACAGTTCTGAAACAAGCACAACTTCATCATCATCTGCAGCATCTCATGCACAGACAGATCTGAAACAAGCACAACTTCATCATCATCTGCAGCATCTCCTGCACCGACAGTTCTGAAACAAGCACAACTTCATCATCATCTATAGCATCTCCTGCACCGACAGTTCTGAAACAAGCACAACTTCATCATCATCTGCAGCATCTCCTGCACCGACAGTTCTGAAACAAGCACAACTTCATCATCATCTGTAGCATCTCCTGCACCGACAGTTCTGAAACAAGCACAACTTCATCATCATCTGAAGCATCTCCTGCACCGACAGTTCTGAAACAAGCACAACTTCATCATCATCTATAGCATCTCCTGCACCGACAGTTCTGAAACAAGCACAACTTCATCATCATCTGCAGCATCTCCTGCACCGACAGTTCTGAAACAAGCACAACTTCATCATCATCTGTAGCATCTCCTGCACCGACAGTTCTGAAACAAGCACAACTTCATCATCATCTGAAGCATCTCCTGCACCGACAGATCTGAAACAAGCACAACTTCATCATCATCTGCAGCATCTCCTGCACAGACAGTTCTGAAACAAGCACAACTTCATCATCATCTGAAGCATCTCCTGCACCGACAGATCTGAAACAAGCACAACTTCATCATCATCTGTAGCATCTCCTGCACCGACAGTTCTGAAACAAGCACAACTTCATCATCATCTGCAGCATCTCCTGCACCGACAGATCTGAAACAAGCACAACTTCATCATCATCTGTAGCATCTCCTGCACCGACAGATCTGAAACAAGCACAACTTCATCATCATCTGAAGCATCTCCTGCACCGACAGATCTGAAACAAGCACAACTTCATCATCATCTGCAGCATCTCCTGCACAGACAGTTCTGAAACAAGCACAACTTCATCATCATCTGAAGCATCTCCTGCACCGACAGATCTGAAACAAGCACAACTTCATCATCATCTATAGCATCTCCTGCACCGACAGTTCTGAAACAAGCACAACTTCATCATCATCTGCAGCATCTCCTGCACCGACAGATCTGAAACAAGCACAACTTCATCATCATCTATAGCATCTCCTGCACCGACAGTTCTGAAACAAGCACAACTTCATCATCATCTGTAGCATCTCCTGCACCGACAGATCTGAAACAAGCACAACTTCATCATCATCTGAAGCATCTCCTGCACCGACAGATCTGAAACAAGCACAACTTCATCATCATCTGCAGCATCTCCTGCACCGACAGATCTGAAACAAGCACAACTTCATCATCATCTATAGCATCTCCTGCACCGACAGTTCTGAAACAAGCACAACTTCATCATCATCTGTAGCATCTCCTGCACCGACAGATCTGAAACAAGCACAACTTCATCATCATCTGAAGCATCTCCTGCACCGACAGATCTGAAACAAGCACAACTTCATCATCATCTGCAGCATCTCCTGCACAGACAGTTCTGAAACAAGCACAACTTCATCATCATCTGAAGCATCTCCTGCACCGACAGATCTGAAACAAGCACAACTTCATCATCATCTATAGCATCTCCTGCACCGACAGATCTGAAACAAGCACAACTTCATCATCATCTGCAGCATCTCCTGCACAGACAGTTCTGAAACAAGCACAACTTCATCATCATCTGAAGCATCTCCTGCACCGACAGATCTGAAACAAGCACAACTTCATCATCATCTGCAGCATCTCCTGCACCGACAGATCTGAAACAAGCACAACTTCATCATCATCTGAAGCATCTCCTGCACCGACAGATCTGAAACAAGCACAACTTCATCATCATCTGCAGCATCTCCTGCACCGACAGATCTGAAACAAGCACAACTTCATCATCATCTGCAGCATCTCCTGCACCGACAGTTCTGAAACAAGCACAACTTCATCATCATCTATAGCATCTCCTGCACAGACAGATCTGAAACAAGCACAACTTCATCATCATCTGAAGCATCTCCTGCACAGACAGTTCTGAAACAAGCACAACTTCATCATCATCTATAGCATCTCCTGCACAGACAGATCTGAAACAAGCACAACTTCATCATCATCTGAAGCATCTCCTGCACCGACAGTTCTGAAACAAGCACAACTTCATCATCATCTATAGCATCTCCTGCACAGACAGATCTGAAACAAGCACAACTTCATCATCATCTGCAGCATCTCCTGCACAGACAGTTCTGAAACAAGCACAACTTCATCATCATCTGTAGCATCTCCTGCACCGACAGATCTGAAACAAGCACAACTTCATCATCATCTGCAGCATCTCCTGCACAGACAGTTCTGAAACAAGCACAACTTCATCATCATCTATAGCATCTCCTGCACAGACAGATCTGAAACAAGCACAACTTCATCATCATCTGCAGCATCTCCTGCACAGACAGTTCTGAAACAAGCACAACTTCATCATCATCTGAAGCATCTCCTGCACCGACAGATCTGAAACAAGCACAACTTCATCATCATCTGCAGCATCTCCTGCACCGACAGTTCTGAAACAAGCACAACTTCATCATCATCTGCAGCATCTCCTGCACCGACAGATCTGAAACAATCACAACTTCATCATCATCTGAAGCATCTCCTGCACCGACAGTTCTGAAACAAGCACAACTTCATCATCATCTGTAGCATCTCCTGCACCGACAGTTCTGAAACAAGCACAACTTCATCATCATCTGCAGCATCTCCTGCACCGACAGTTCTGAAACAAGCACAACTTCATCATCATCTGCAGCATATCCTGCACAGACAGTTCTGAAACAAGCACAACTTCATCATCATCTATAGCATCTCCTGCACCGACAGTTCTGAAGCAAGCACAACTTCATCATCATCTATAGCATCTCCTGCACCGACAGTTCTGAAGCAAGCACAACTTCATCATCATCTGCAGCATCTCCTGCACCGACAGATCTGAAACAAGCACAACTTCATCATCATCTGAAGCATCTCCTGCACCGACAGATCTGAAACAAGCACAACTTCATCATCATCTGCAGCATCTCCTGCACCGACAGTTCTGAAACAAGCACAACTTCATCATCATCTGAAGCATCTCCTGCACAGACAGTTCTGAAACAAGCACAACTTCATCATCATCTGAAGCATCTCCTGCACCGACAGTTCTGAAACAAGCACAACTTCATCATCATCTGCAGCATCTCCTGCACCGACAGATCTGAAACAAGCACAACTTCATCATCATCTGAAGCATCTCCTGCACCGACAGTTCTGAAACAAGCACAACTTCATCATCTATAGCATCTCCTGCACCGACAGTTCTGAAACAAGCACAACTTCATCATCATCTATAGCATCTCCTGCACCGACAGTTCTGAAGCAAGCACAACTTCATCATCATCTGCAGCATCTCCTGCACCGACAGTTCTGAAACAAGCACAACTTCATCATCATCTGCAGCATCTCCTGCACCGACAGTTCTGAAACAAGCACAACTTCATCATCTGAAGCATCTCCTGCACCGACAGTTCTGAAACAAGCACAACTTCATCATCTATAGCATCTCCTGCACCGACAGTTCTGAAACAAGCACAACTTCATCATCATCTGCAGCATCTCCTGGACCGACAGTTCTGAAACAAGCACAACTTCATCATCATCTGAAGCATCTCCTGCACCGACAGTTCTGAAACAAGCACAACTTCATCATCATCTGAAGCATCTCCTGCACCGACAGTTCTGAAACAAGCACAACTTCATCATCATCTGAAGCATCTCCTGCACCGACAGTTCTGAAACAAGCACAACTTCATCATCATCTGCAGCATCTCCTGCACCGACAGTTCTGAAACAAGCACAACTTCATCATCTGAAGCATCTCCTGCACCGACAGTTCTGAAACAAGTACTATTTCCTCATTCACTCTGCACACAACGGTTCCTGCATGCATCTAAGTTCAACAGGTAAATTAGTTAAAAGTAAAACTAAGCTTGATAGGTATTGGGGGTTCAGTAGTATGCAAATGCAAGAATGTGTGTTTATCAACCCTACTACTCATTACGGTAAAGGTATCCCTCATTATGGTATAAGTATCATTAAGCATAACTAAGATTTACAGAATTGGAGTTTCATTAGTATACCAGTGCATGAATCTGAGTTCAACATCTCATCTCAATTAGATTGTAATCTTTATAAGCATAACTTAGGTTTTGGGGTTCAGTAGCATGCCAATGCAAGAATCTGAGTTCCAAAGGTGATAGTATTCCGAAGTATATCTATGATTTTTAAATTTGGAGATTCAGTAGCATGCCAGGGCAACAATGTGAGTTCAACAGTTAATACTATAGGCGTTTGGGTTTCAGTAGTATGCCAGTGCAAGAAATTGAGTTTAACAGCCATTTCAATTCGGTATAAATATTCCGAAGTATAATATCCAAGTTCAGCATCTAATCTCAAGTAGGGAAGAGTATTCCTAAGTATGATATGAGTTCAACATCCCATCTCAATTAGGTGTAAGTATTCATAAGTATCATATCCAAGTTCAGCATCTAATCTTAATTAGGTAAAAGTATTCCTAAGTATGATATGAGTTCAACATCCCATCTCAATTAGGTATAGTATAGAAGTATTCCTAAGTATAACTATGCTTGAAACTTGAAAGATGGGAGCAAGATGCTTACCAGTGACATCTTTAGTTAAAGCGCCGACAGAGATTGGACGTACAACAGAAGAGGCCATTGGGTTCAGTGGGTTAATTGTACCCGGTATTGGGGGCTGCAGACCCATGTGCATAGCTGCCCCAACTAGGGGCATCCCAGCCCCTGGCATCCTCATCCCCATGCCTTGTTGTCCCATCATCGCCATGGCTTGTGGCGTCATACCCATGGCTTGTGGCCCCATACCCATGGCTTGTGGCCCCATACCCATGGCTTGTGGCCCCATACCCATGGCTTGCGCATTCATCGCCATGGCTTGTGGCCCCATACCCATGGCTTGTGCTTTCATCCTCATGGCTTGCGGTGTCATCCCCATCTGCATGGCTTGTTGGGCCATAGCTGCAGGTGCCATGGGTCCTGACATCCCTGGGACACCTCCAGCATTTTGGGAAAACCCCTGTCTGAGATTTGGAGGCAGGGTATCTTCATCAATGACGCCGCCGATCTCTAGAATTCGGATGTGTGCAGGTAGTTTGTTCCATGGCAGATAGGTGGCGCCCAGGTCAGGCTTCCAGTACTCCTTGAAGGACTCAGCGTCACACACATTTAACAGTCCTTTGCCTGGCTGCCAAGAGCACTAAAAAAGAAACTCTACACATCAGAAACATTCTTTACTGAAATGCTACAGACTCCAAGCTCTTAACACTTAAAATAAAATTGCTTCATAAGAATCAGACAATTAATTTTGTCTTAAGTATTTTACTGATGTTTTATGATAAGAAAATATGCTCTAACGTTATAATATCAGAATATCATTATATATCAATAAATCATTCTTTTACGGATGACCACAGCAGTTTTTTCTTTGATTGTTGACCTGACCCATGGTTGCATATAAGGATAGCAAAAGGAGTAGGCACGTCATTCAGAGGTAGGGGAAATGCTGTCAATTAAAGGATTTTTCTTAGTGTTGTTATAACAATAGAGAATACGAAGCCCTGCATAATTGTCTATTTCTCTTGCAAAAAACAAAAAAACAATCCATGTATTAGCTCTGCAACAAAAAAGTAACTTGGAACATCCACATTATTTTTCAAGATAGAGTGAGCAAATTCCAAGAGGATTTAAAAAAAATTCTTCCTTTTAATCTCTGGAGAAGAATTTTTTTTACAATTCCATAAAGGTGATATATCGCCCCATATTTGCACCTCATTTACTTCAGTGTAATCCCCTAAAGCATAACATATCCAAAAATGAAAAATGGTCTCTGTACCAGGGTTGGGGTAATTTGTAATTGTAATATAAAAATTAATAGTAATTTGCCATTTTTCAATGTAATAGCAAGTAATCAATTACTTAGTAGGTAAACTATTACTGTAATAGGTAATAGTAATTGACAAGTCTTAAAAGTAATTGTAATTTTATATTACTTTCAATTACATCTGTCAAGTTATCATATATAGCTATGCATCTGCTATGGGATGCTCAGAGGCAAGCAGGAACTGGATATGCACATGCAGTGCATATGTACACCCTTCTCACATTGATACTAATAATTGCCATGAAGATTACCAGCACTACACAGATGTCACTTCTGCACTAGATTATAAGTGGACTGGTATCATGGATATGGAAATATTGCTTTTCTTAAATGAGGATGCAATGACAGGATGCAAATCTATTGTGTAATTCAACAGATGGTAACATGCTGTACATAAGTGAAATCCAATCATCTTGAAAATAGACACCCCTGTTGAAAACACCCATGACTCTCATTGGATCAGTAGGTCCAAGAGATGTTCAACTGTGCACTGATTTAATCTGGTGACATGTCTAGCCATTTTGAAATCCCAATTCACAATTTTGCTCTACCTGGCCATACCAGCATACTGAAGTAGAGTGGTTATTTAGCATGCTGGTAAGATTTTCCACCTTAACTGCTGTAACTTGAAGGACAGTGCCTTTGAGAAACTGATGTTCTTTAGTGCAACTAACATATTGGAAAATAATGTACTTAGAAGAAGAATCAGATTACTAAATCAGACTATCAGAAAAACATATTTGAATAGCTGAAATTTTCCGTTTTAGAATTATTGTGAATTTGTAAAATTTATTGAGACATTTATAAATCAGCTGTAACAGTGACACCATATGAATATTAAAGGGCAAATGCACCATCATGATGATTTAGGTTCAAAATGTGCCTATATGTGTCACCTTTCAAATAAGACCACCCGCAAGTCTGTCCTCCTCAGCACTCCTCAGATATGGCTTATGAAAGTTAGTAAAAAACTAGCCTGAGTCTGGGTATAGAGGCTGCCATTATCAGAAGTGGTGCTTATGAAGTGACTGCCAGCCCTGCTTCTGATTGGTTGAGAGATATCAGTGGCAGTCACTTCCAGCCACTGATATCTCTCAACCAATCAGAAGCAGCACTGGCAGTCACTTCATACCACTGATTGTGCTTAATTGGGCTTAATTGGCCTGCAATGTCAGCCTCCATGCCCAGACTCAGGCTAGTTTTTTACTAACTTTCATAAGCCATATCTGAGGAGTGCTGAGGAGGACAGACTTGCGGGTGGTCTTATTAGAAAGGTGACACGTATAGGCACATTTTGAACCTAAATCATTATGATGGTGCATTTGCCCTTTAAGAAAACCTATCCATCCATGCCAGTGATGAGTTCAATACATGAAGTATTGTTATGTTCTTTCAAAGTGTATTTGCCTGTACTTTGTATTCATGAAGCATACCATAAAATGGTCAAATCATTAAAATCAAGATGAAACAAATTCCATCTGGTGAAAAGTAATTTGTTATGTAATCAATTACTTTTTCAAATGTAATAGTAATTGTAATTGCTGTATCTAAAAAATGGTGTAATAGTAATAGTAATATAATTGCAAAATACTGAAGTAATAGTAATATAATTGATTACTTTTTAAAGTAATTGACCCCAACCCTGCTCTGTACAAAAATAAAAACTACTACAATGACTACTAGCAGTGATTGGAAAATGGTCACCCAGCTTAAAGGGACCCTTGGCCTTCAGGCACGCAGGAATCCAGGAGGGAAAACTGCAATGCATTCAAGCTTGCCCAATGAGCAAGCTACATAAACTTATTCATGAGTAGAACACCAATAGCTACCTCTAATGCGACCCCAAAACTGTCAAGTCCATTCATTCCCATCACACGTAGAGCATGTTTTCTTTGCGTCATGGTGACAAAACCCATTTTACGTCCTGCACTTGGTGCCACCTGTAAGAGAAAAATAGTCTTGATAAAATTGGTAATATATATAAATGTATATATATATATATATATATATATATATATATATATATATATATATATATATATATATATATATATATATATATATATATATATATATATATATATATATACATATATATATATATATATATATATATATGTATATATATATATATATATATATATATATATATATATATATACATGTATATATATATATATATATATATGTATATATATATATATATATATATATATATATATATATATATATATATATATATATATATATATATATATATATATATATATATATATATATATATATATATATATATATATATATAAATCGGCAAATCACTTGAGGTAGAGCTTTGGATTGGGTTCTGATAAAAAATTCTCCATAAAATAGTGCCTGTTCAAATTAATGCCAGTCCCACTTAGCCAGTTAGAACTATAATATTTTTACTGGGGTTCATGGATTTATAAGCGATACTTTGGCGGCCATCTCATCACATGATTGTTGTGCATTACAAGTACAAGCAACTCAAGCATTTGGTCCTTAAGGAACATGAGCACTCGTGTTCCAAAAATGTGCCAGGTCTCAACACCACTTACCACACAATGTTGAACAGGGCCTATTTCATTCAGCTTGATCATCAGCTTCTCTTCAGTGAAGTGAGCAGGCATATTCCTTATTCTGACCACCAGGGAACATACTGAAAAAATACAATGATAATGTTTTAATATTTCTTCTCTGTATAACTACTACGGACATATAAATAAATCATGGCATTTTCGTAAACACTGTCTCATGAATGGAATATATATTGAATTGATGAGTCACATAGTTGAGAACTTTAGGTAGGCAAAGTAAATGTCCACTCCATAACATTAAAATTATCATAAGTGAATACCCATTAAAATAAATCAATAGGCATCTAAATACTGTTTATTAGGCACTTAAAAAATCAAAAATAAGATAATGAAATACATACTGATAAAAATTGATATTCAGCCTCAAGTTACCATTCAATGATATCAATAATTAGGAACAATATTTTTACCAATCTGATGACCAGAGAGTACATCTACACCATTAATCAGTTATTCAAATATTGAAGCAAGTTTATCTTATTGAGAGTATACTGCTCTTAAAATATGGACTAACTTACCAAGTGTGAAACCAGGTATTTGAGGAGGAAACCCTTTTTTCAGTCTATCTTGTACCTGCTGGGGCTACAAAAAGGAACGAAAGAAAGTGAAATTACTTCAAGTGGTTCACTCTAGGTAGATTCCCACTTAAACAAACTAGCTTTCTACATATGTTTACATGGTGGGTGGCTATTGGCATGTTAAGAATGGGTTATTCAGTGTCTGGCCTTGCCTGCAGCCAAAAGGGTCTGCCCTAATAGACAAGTGACTAACTGCTTGCTATTTCTCACCAATCGCAAGGTTCAAATCCCAGCCGGAGCATGTGAGAAAGTTGCCATGGCCTTGGAGTTAGTCGGTAGTTTTCACCAGATACAACCGTTTTCTCCATCCCCACAACAATTCTAATGGCAACATATAGCAGAAATATGGCAGAAAAAGCAGCCATAAAGGAAATCCCATATTTTTGCTGCCAACCATTGTCAACACCTATGCATCTGGAGCAAAACCAGAGCATGAAAATGTGGAAAATATAAAGCTATAGCTTGAATCGTGGGTACTTAGATTTCAAACAGACAAGAAAAAATATGCCATGTTAGTAAAGTTGATCCTATAAAGTATGTCAGACCCTACTTCAGTTAATATTTTAACCAGAAACACACAAACATATATATATATATATATATATATATATATATATATATATATATATATATATATATATATATATATATATATATATATATATATATATATATATGTTTATCCTTTAAACTAACCTATTCACATCTACATCTCCTCTTGAATAGTGCTGTCTTTATAAGTCTTACTTTTGAAACTAACTTTAAGAGGGGTCTGTATGTTGAATTGTAACAAGCACTTGTTTGAAACAATATTTTCAAAATAAAACTTCTGTTAGAGAAAAATCGCCAAAATAGATAGGCTTTGTTAGTGCTGCTACAGGCATGAATGGGTCAACTTAGGAGAAAGGTGTCAGGACTCACAGACAGAGCAGAGACTTGACTAAGCTTTTCATCCAGGTCCATTGGGTTCGCTTGGGTTTTGCCTGCTGCAGTATCCATTGGGGATCCACGCGCTGCAGTAGCTTGGGGCGTGCCTTCTGCAGAGGCCTGGATTCTGGCAACAATGTCTTGCATGCTGTCAAAATGTTCATCAAAGGATTTTTGTGGTTTGGCTTCCTGAAAACCCCTACCCACCACCGATGCCTTGTTTGAAATAGCATCTTGATCCTGGCTCGCTGCTGCGCCCTGGATTCGGGCACAGATGTCCTGAATACTGTCTACGTGATCGTCAAAGCTTTTTGGCTGTTCAGGCTCTTGCAATGATTGGTCTACAAATCCCTTTCCATAATTATGTACATCATCTTGGTTTCCGACCGAACTCTGGATGCGGGCACAGATGTCTTGGATATTGTCGACATGCTGCTCAACGCTTTTCTTCACTGGGGGCACTGGTTGTGGTGCTTCAGCCATTTGCTGGTTTGTGGCAGCCTTTTGGATCCGTGCACAGATGTCTTGGATACTTTCAGCATGCTGGTCGAAGGAGCTGGGTTGTTGAGCTCTCTGCCAAGCGCCAGGCTGGGAGGGCCCTGGTCGAACACCAGGATAAAAGGGGCCACCAGGTCTGGAAGGATAATCACATAAAAAGGTAACATAATCTAGCTTAAGGCAAATATCTAAGGAGATTAAGTATTTACATGTATATGTATGCAGGTAGTATATACATATATATATATATATATATATATATATATATATATATATAGTGTGTGTGATTATCTAATAGTTATGGTAATTGCATTTTATTGTGACAAAACAAGTCTCTGTAATGTCTTACTATGGCATCAACTTTATTCAAGTATAAAATGCTTCATTAATGCTAGAAAACTAATAAAAGTAACCAGTCGGGTTGTCGTTACATTTATTTAAGAAATTATACAAACTTTGGAACTACAACATGGTGCACTCACTTCAAATGTATTTTGAAAGATGAACGACACAGTGTAAATCGTATAATTTGCAGGTTGATTATTTTGTAAACTATATCTTAATTATAAGTTAATCTTATCCTCATTACTGCTCACACTGGCTACAAGCAGCCTGATAATTAACCTTTCTAGTGCTAGGGCTACTTTCATCCAAACACAATGGCGCAAAGATTTTTGGAAATCATCTAAACACTGTCATATAGGTATTCATTTGAAAGCTCTCACAGAGTACTCTCAGATGAGTACCTATGTGCCAGGGTTTCAATTATTTTCGGGGTTTTGCATCATTTTGAATTGGCCAAATTAGCCACCAGCACCATAAGTGATAAACTGATATCTCCTTACCTCTGGCCAGGACCCAGGCCTTGTCCTCCATAGTTAAATCCTCTATTGCCACCATTGTTAAACCCGCGATTGCCCTGAAAGTGAAGGCAGACATATCAAGAAAAGTCATTATTACAATCTGAAACACTGAACCAACTCCTAATGATTATAGACAAAGTTTGGGTTATGACATTTAAAAATGTATAGGAGGTCTAAGAGAATAAGAATAAATCTCTTAATCTTCCCCTAAACCACATAAAAAAAAAAATCCAACTATTCCCCAAGTGAAAAAATTGTATTGCATTTCACATAAGGGTGATATTTGCATTTTGTGTAAGGCTACAACAAATTGTCTTGTGACATCAGTGTTTTTAGCAGTGTAGGAGTTCAAGCAATCCTATGTGTGCTATTTTTGCATAGCATTTTTGTTGTGCAATCTTAATGGGAGTCACTTGTATTCAATATTAGGATCATCTATTAGATGCCCCTAACAAATAGATGGATAATGTAATAATAATAATTGGAATTTATAAAGCGCCATTTCCATTCATAAAATGTTCAAAAGCGCTGCACATTGTCATAGTTCGAGTCATAGTCAACAATGCCTCAGTGGGCAGCCTGAAAAGGTGTGTTTTGAGACACTTCTTGAAGGTCTGACACGACGTAGAATCTTTCGGGTGTTGTGGAAGCGCATTCTACAATCTCGGTGCACAAATGGAGAAAGCGCGACCTCCAAATTTGAGTCTAGTCCGAGGCTCATCCAGAAGGCCCTTTGCTTCTGATCTTAGATGGCGTCTGGGTTTATAAGGCACGAGCAGCTCCTTGATGTACTTAGGTGCAAGTCCGTTGAGTGCCTTGTATACCAGCACTAGGACCTTAAATTAGATGCGGAAGTTTATTGGTAGCCAGTGAAGCTTGATGAGAACAGGTGTGATATGTTCATACTTCCTGGTTCTCGATACTATCCTTGCAGCATTGTTTTGTAGTCGCTGCAGCTTTGCAATCAAATCCTGTTGTATTAGGAGAGCATTGCAGTAATCCAAGCGAGACATCACCAGTGACTGAATCACTGTTTTTGTGGCATCTTCTGTTAAAATACGTCTTGCTTTTCCAATATTCCTCAGGTGAAAGCTAGATTTTTTGACATGGGGTGCCATGATCAGTTGAGAGTCAAATATAGCTCCCAGATTCCGCACAGGTTCAGATGCAACGGACAGAGAGAGTGAATTAATGTTCAGCTCAGCTAGATGTTTCTTAGAGCCGAATAGGATGATTTCAGTCTTGTCATTGTTGAGTTTCAGCTTGTTCTGAGACATCCAGACACTAATGTCACACAAACATTTCTAAAGATTTAGAATTTCACGTTTGACAATTGCGTTATCACTTGTCTTTTTGAATGATAAGCAGAGCTGGGTGTCATCAGCATAGCCATGACTGTCCAGACCGTAGGATCGGATTAGCTGTGCCAGATGTACATTAGGAACAATAGTGCGCCCAACACAGATCCCTGTGGTACAGACCACAGGATTTCCTGATTTTCGGAGAAGTCATCATTGATTTTAATGGAGCGGGATCTAGAGAGCAGCTCTTAGTCCGCGATTTTGCTATGATTTTGCAAACTTCGCTTTCAGTCACAGCCCACAGAACATTCAGTGAACATATTAATGCCGGGGTAGGTATATTCAGCTGGTGTCTGGAGAGATCTGGCAGCTCATTGCGTATCTTACACTTTGTCAGTAAAGAACATAGCGAAGTGGTTTGCCAATTCTTCTGTTGATGCATGCTCATGGAGTTTCATCTCACTTCTTTGATGTAATATATCTTTCACAATGTTACTGAATCGAAAGGATGAGGATGATTATGTTTTGGAAATTGTATGACATGTCATTTCAGTCTGAGTTGCTCTCAACATTCAATACACATGTTCAGTGAGGGTATTTCAATATGGTTAGGTGTTATTATTGTGGTTGTAAGATATATACCACAAAATCCTATGGTACTGTTGTGCATGTAAAAAGGATCAGGATGCTGAATATGGAAGGTCGAGCTCAGTTTTTAGTTACCCTGCTTTACTATCAACTTCCTCTAAATTTTCTTCTCAAATGCTCAACTGATGCATTTAAGAACTTCTTTTTTTATCATAAACTTGAAGTACTGTGGTTCTTTGGCATTCTTTGCAAAATATTGGTAACTTACCTTTTTATATTTCGATGTTTTAAACTGAAAGAGAAAACTTGGTTTATCTTAGTGCCTTTTTGAGTTGTTTCTGTCTAGTGTTGCACATTTCTGATGGTAGGTGCAGTATGAGGGGTAGGCCCTCCTATTGAACCTCTTACAAGTATTGAAGGCATGCATGAGCCACCAAGCATAACACATTTAGGGAAAATCTGGTTACCTTCTAGGGTCTAGAAAAATCTAGAACCTGGTAAAACAAGAGTAATGCCAGTGGCGCCATCGTGTTGGTCTTTCCAATAGGTTTACTTGGCCTTGGTTTATTTTAAACTTAAGGTCTCTTTAAGATTTGGTGTTATCCCCATTTTTTTTCTTTTGTTTATTTTAGATTGGCAGTTTCATTGTATTTCTTTTGGTATGTTAATAAAAAGTTGGTCATGATCAGAGGCAAGTTGTAATTGTTATGAATTTGTTTATTTTTGACATGTTTGTGCAAAAGTTCTAATTCTAAAGAGGAAACTCATCAAACCAGCTTCAATATTTAACCCAAAACACTAAATTAATCTCAACCCACACAGTATATGATCCAGCATTTGAATGAAAAGGTGTATCCAACCTAACTAGCTCAAGAGACTATTTGCCAATGGCTAGCCTATAATTTTTGAAGACAGTTAGCATGTAACTGTTTAATTTGGATAGCCATAATGCAAACTTTTCCCCGGGTCTGTTTAATATATATAAAGATTTGTGGATAAGTCTACCCTCATTTTTTCAATTAATGCTTTCTACGATGCTCCCATTGAAACATTTACTTTCTATCTCCGGCTAAGAGTTACAAAACACATCCCCCAAGACACCAGCCACCAAGACACAACAGGCGAGATGAAGACAGCCATCACACCACACAAAAACAAATAAATCAAAACTGAAAAAATTATCCAAAAAATAAAAAGAACTGAATTAAGTACAAACGAAAGAAAAAACACACCGGAAAAGAAATTACGACAACCAGGCTACTTTGCCAAATGAGTGGCTCAAAAGTCACAGAACCGGGAAATACAGACATGGGTCAGACAAACAGAAGAAAACTAGAATGTCAGTATTTGCACGCAAATACAAATGTCTCCCCTAGCTTGCAGCTGCCACCCAGAAACCACCTTTCAAGATAAGTTTATGTATTGCTTGTGAGAGGATTGAGGTTAAGAATACAAATGGAGGACAATAGACTTTCTAACCACAAGTACATAGCAAGAACTTCACAAAGCTTTGTACTGTTAATTAATTATTTTTAGAACCACCAGAGATAGAAACATCCAACAAGACTATATTTCTTTGTGGTTCATCCCGAAACATTTGTCTCCCTAACGTCCCTAGAAAACCTTAACCGTTAAAACTTTAAATAGGTAAGAGCACTACAGGTATATGTTGCCAGGAAAATAAATACTGTAGTTAGGACTGGTATCGAGACGTATCGGACAGACAGGTCTCGAGTAATGTACAGCTGGTCGAGTCAGCATTATCATGTCAATACAACTCGAGTCAAAGAAAAGGGAAACTGACACTTGAGAATGTTGTAAAATTCTCATTAATTTGTCATAAAACTGGCAACGGGCAGGTTCAAACAAAAGCTCCCGCAGCTGACATCAGCCATTGTTGTGAGTGCTCACTCGATCCTCAAACCGGCATGTGCCGATTATACCCAGGCAATTAATGGCTTCCATATAAGGTAATAAAAGCCTAATAGACGCATGTGTTACCAGCGGGCCCGCCCATCCGTGAATGCTATTCACATGTGGCCAGACTATAGACAGTTCAACATTCTCCATGATTTATAATGGAGAATGCTGAATTCAAAGCAAGTAAAGTCAGCAGGTAATAATAAAACAAACATGAATAGAGGGAGCTCCTACTTAGATCTTAGTGTTGTTGTAATAAATATGAACTTTGAGTTATGGTTGTTTTACTTTTAAAATTCATTTACTTATCATGGAATATTAGTAACAATATAGATAACATAAAAGTTTGTCTTTGAATGTGAAAATGCTAATGCCTTAAAAAAAGGATTTACATCCCTGTATCTAGACAAAAATGTGAGAGATGCATTTTCAAAATCTGAGGCAAGCCACAGCATTTATCAAATCTTGTAGTTTACTGTATGTACCTCATGAAATAAAGATTATTATTATTATTATTATTACTAGTAGTAGTAGTATTACAATTTAGTAAGTGCAACTAGTATGAATGTAAATGAATCCCAGCAACTCCCAAAACGATGCTAAGGTTCGGAATTGGGATCGGTATCATAATAATAGTGATGCCAATCTCGAACCCAAAAATACCAAGTCAATACCAGTCCTAACTGTAGTGAAACCCTTTCCATAAAGTCAGATGGCACATGAAAAGAGTTTTGAGGTAGTATTTTTTGGATGACTTGAGGAATTCTGCCATTTTGAAAATATTGTTTTAATAATGGTGCATGTAGGCATGATGTATGTATGTTTGCTATTTCAATGTAAAGTCAAATCATTTTGCCTTATCTCATTAACATTTTATCACTTGCTAAATCATTGATAACTTTGGTCAAACCATAGATTATCTTGTAAAAATAGGTATTTGTAGTCAGGAGTTCAGCATTTCAATGAGATTTTATCCAGGTTACCTTTGATGCTATCCTTGTTAAGGGTGCTCGTGATCTTTGCATCTTTAAATAGGGTGTATTTTTTGCTTTTTAGATGTGTGAATGATCCCATTACAAATGTTGCAGTACCTTAGGCCCACAGACCATTGCTGTACTGAAGGAAAAAAAAGCAGTTTTTGATAAAAATAACATGTTTTATGCAAGACTCTTAATCTTTTTAATAAAGCATATTTAAATTGACAATAGGAAGTTCAACATATGTAATAGTGTAGACTTCCATCTACATTACAGTATAAGTTTTGATTTCATATTTTGATGAAAATACATGTTTTAGATACGGAAGGAGGAAGAGTAGGTGAAAATAAGTGGGATATCATATTATTTCATTAATAGATTTAATATATTGAAATATAGGCTTTATATCTCATCTTTTACCTTACCAACTTATAATTTATAATTATCTATGTTATATTTTACAGGTAGATCTGCCAATCACATGAATGCACCTCCTAATCCGTCGCATAGAATAGAATAGAACACCACCTCCTGCGCGCCACTTGGATGGATGGCCAGTGCTCGGCCACGCCCGTTCTCCGACTGACATTCCCGACGAAAGGTGGATGGCCAGTACTCAGCGTGGTGACATTAGATTTGCCTTTGTCCCTCCAAATGGCCACGACGAGTTGGTCACACTGGCACATTTCACTTTATATTGTTTTAAACGGTAATTCTTAACATCTGCCGGAAATCCTGTACAATTTTTGCGAAGTCCCATTGCACAAAAGTTCACGCAATAAATCCATTCCTGTAAACAGGTTATCGAACACAACACAGCGAAAAGTACGATAAAAAGGTTGCACTAACTTTGTGACAACATCATAGCCGAGACCCTTTCCAAAAATCGAGGCGCCTTTACCTGTATACACAACGAAAGTAGAAGTATTTAACCGAGTCCAGGGACGGAGCACATCCAAACCTTCATCCCTCACTTAATCGGTTTAAGCGGCATGTATTGTAGAAAAGAAATCCATCCTCTGAAGGGGCACATTGCTTCGTCAACCGATAGATAACGTCCAGGAACATAAAATTTGCAAAAAGTTTTAGAGAGAAGGTTGAGAATTGGTCGCACTTTCTGCAGTTTGTCGAAGTTTGGATGACCTAGGGGCAATTCCGATGCGCGATCGCTGATGTGGAAATACTAAGTAAGCTTCTAAAAATGCCACCCAGGAATCATATTTTTGAAAAGAAGATTGCCAAGTCCCGGCTGAGTGCTCCAAAAATTTGAAAGTTGTGGGAGGCTGTGTATTCCCATAAAACTCGACAAAAGCCTTCATCTCCTCGAGAGTGACATCCTCCCAATGTGCATAGTTTGGGTTATTGAAGTGGGCGTAGCCATTGGTCGCCTGTACCATGGTGAAAAAGAATAGTTCCGAAACCATGAGGTAAAAAAACTTCAGAACCGACGATGTATAAGAGAGATGGGGACGAGGCCCAACATCATTGACTGCCAGGGGCTCCATTCCGATATCTGTATATCTTATAGATATGCTTCCCCATGTACGACTGCCTCCAGGACTTCCTTGAACTGGAATTCATCAAGGTCCTCACTTGCACCCTCGGTACATCCTCCACCAGGGGGGTCTTCTTTGTTGCTGGATATATCGGACAGAAGTTCCTTATAGATATGCTTCCCCATGTACGACTGCCTCCAGGACTTCCTTGAACTGGAATTCATCAAGGTCCTCACTTGCACCCTCGGTACATCCTCCACCAGGGGGTTCTTCTTTGTCGCTGGATATATCGGACAGAAGTTCCTTATAGATAAGCTTCCCCATGTACGACTGCCTCCAGGACTTCCTCGAACTGGAATCCATCAAGGTCCTCACTTGCACCCTCCGGCATTGTTTTACAGAGGTGCACGTAAAATTTTATATCAAAATTCCACCAATAACAATAGAGAATAGTTATCAGAGGCAAGAATTAAATTTTTAAAAATATGTTCAAATCAATTTTCCGATACAAATGGCAGGCATGTTTTTGGATTAGCACTGTACTCATTTTTTTCAAATAAGTACTTCTATATATTTTTAGTTGATTTTAATGTTTAAAATCAACACTTATTCGATGGAGAAATTGAAATAGTTGTAGCAGTTTCTGATCGATTCTGATTGATTGCGCGGGCATATTTGGGCAGCGCAAGCAGGTAAGTTCAACTTTTCCTGGGGCGGTTTTGAGCGCAGTGAGGAGGCTAATGGGTTCAATGGTTAAATAGTTTCCAGAACATGGCTGAAGTAAAATCTCATTTCCCCCATGATCCTTTGGTGATACAGTGTGTATGCAAGTATGTGTATGTTGTATAAAAGGAATCCTAGTGTGGTGGTCCTTTTCCGTAGGAATTTGTCTTAGGTAGGGCTGGGGATCATTCAAAAAGTAAACCACATGATGCAGCTGATCAAAATCACAGTTCCCTTATAGATATCAGTTAGTGCCTAAATCAGTATGATACATGTGAATGTATAATGCTCAAGATGTGAACTAAAATGCTATGCATTGCAATGTGTAAGTAGTTTCTTCCTGACACTGGCATTAGGAGACTTTTGACTTGAACTGTGGCATCAAGGATGTGGGAAGGATGCAATGGACAGTCTATTTTAGCTGCAGAAACTTGATGGTCTTTGACATGTGTTTGTAAAAAAACTCTTATTAGGCAGAAAAATGAACCCTTTGCACAGCCTTATAATTCTACAGTTAACTTCTCAACAGCAAACATTTAGGACCAGTTTTCAATCTCCAGCCCTAGCCATAGGTCTTCTCTTACCTGAGGATAAGCCATCTCTTAGTTCCAAATTGAAACTTTGCTGGAAATATTTCAATCTGATTTCAAATTGAAACAGTGCTGGAGGTGTACCTCTCTGAAAAATATCAAAAACAGAAAAACATGATAAACAAACACATTGTTATACCCAGTCCCAGCTGTTCCTTAATTCAAAACAGCTAAATGAGTAAAAACACACTTAAGAAGTAGACTTCAACCCAATCAAGAAGGCACAAAAATGAGCTGCGCGGGGTGCAGGAGTTCTGTCTCCCTGATGATACAGGCATGGTCTTAGCCAGCAGGGTGTCTGGGTGCCTTTTGGACGCCCAAACCCTTAAAAAGAACCCCTCAGGACACCCAAATATTTTTGTGTGGAATTTCTAAAAATCCCAATCTCAAGCTTATAATTGAATTTTTTCATCTCCTTATAATACCCATGACATTGTTTAATGATATCATGCCTTATTTTGATGAAATTATACATGTTTATGGTTGAAATATGAATATATTGTGATCCCCCTTAAAAATTTGGACGCCCAAAAATTTTACAACTGCCAATTTTAGGCACCCAGTTTCTAAATCCTGGTTAAGACACTGGGTACAGGTATAGTTTCCCAATGAAAAAATAGGATTTATATAAGAAGGACACAAGACCTTAGCCAGTTGGGGAATTTAGCCATCATATAAATCACAAAGGACAACCAAATATTTACCTCTGAAATTTCTAAATACATGTATGTCTACATATGTACATTTTGTTGGTTTTATTTGAATATGAATTCCACAACATTATTCATTGATATGATGAATCTTGAATTTCAAAATAAGTAGAAATATGAATCATGTTCATAATAGTTTACAAAAATTATATTGTCACCCAAAACAGCTACATAAATGTGTATGATTGCCCAGTTTAGGTCACCCAGTGTCATAATCCTGGATACCTGACTAAGGTCCTGCATGAATGCACTCAGTGACGGTTGCCTCAAGTATTGACAGAAAAAGACAGAAAAAACATCTGAATGAAATGTTTTCTTCAAAATGAAATAAAACATTGTTTGTTTCCAGTAATGGTCCGAAAAAAAATAGGGTAGGTAGTAGGTGTTTTTATTTATTATTTTTCTTATCGAAAAATGCATGTTACATGCATGTTCTATGTTGATTTGGAGTTGGACTGGTGGAAGAAAATTTAGGGTAGGATTAAAAACTTTTCATGAGGTAGGTTAACAGGAAACAAACAACTTTTTAAAATTCATTTTTAACATACACTGAGCATCGGAAGGGTTTAGATGCCACTTCTTCTAAGTAATGAAATAATGCTATATTCATCAAATTTTGGACATTTGCAAACCATGCACCGAAGAAACTACCCGCCTTCCCCTGTGACCTCCATGCTGCACTCATTTACCTGGATTTCGAAGCAGTACATACACACTGACAAAAAAAATGAAAAATTGAATCTAGCTTAGATAATTAACATCCAAACCCTAATTAACAACACAACCAACAACAGGTCACATCAAATATCCCTGAAGACAATAAACAATATCTTCATCTAATAGGCATCTGAAATGCTTTTCTGGAAACTAATGGTGTTTGAGAAACACCTAATATTTGAACCTCGATTTTACAAGTGATAAGATATACCCTTCTCTCAAGTTGCATAGACCATGAATATAAGTATAAAGTTTCTCATTGTCTGGATGTCAGCTTTATCTCCAATTGGGCAGGGACCAACCTTAACTTTTGAAGGCACTTGCCCATTCGGGCAGAGCGACCCGAAGTTTTGCATGCCCAAAAAAAAATCAACTTGCACCCCAAAAATAAATGTTATCTTGCACTTTGTTTATTATAAACACAGTGACAACCTATTTTGGATGCCTCGGTACTGATGCCTCTTTTAAAGCGCTTTTTATGAGAATAAACACTATAGAGGCATACAATTTAGAATGACAAAATACAATGAGGAGGTTTGCCCTGTCGAAATAATGGCAGAAATCTTGGTTTAACTCGATGAAATCGATAATTCAGTAACTTCACATCAGCAAAAAATGTACCAAATACGAAACTGGTCCGTAGAGGAACTTCAATGTGAGCTAAAAGTTCCTTTTCAGGTTGTATATGGGAATGTGGCTGTGGAAGCGGCGAGGAACTTTTTTCCCCTCCTAATAGATTGTTATACCGGTAATCTGCTTCATTAAATAAACCAACATTTTGAAATTGGCCGAAATCACGGTCATGGCAAGATCATCAACGTGATTTTGAAGTCCATAATGGCGGTTTGTTACCGGAGGGGATAGCCGGTATATCGATCTATTATAATTGGCGTTGTGGTGAGTATTTAGCTTGACTTTTTTATACAATTTGGGATCATTACATGTGCTTATATTTTTGACGAGAATTATTGTGCATTATCGATAATTCCTCGGGTTATTGATAGCGCTACTATCGTGGCGCAATGATCAAGTCGGCGATATTTCGAGCACTAATAAGTGGGAATATTAGCTTGCCTACAGGCTTTTTAAGTTGGCCATTAACTTGTCCGAAATGGGTTTTTTTTCGCTCCCACTTGCCCCGGGCAATCAAACAATCATTAGTGTCTATCCCTGTTGGGAATTTAGAAGCAACCCAAAAACTCATAGGTTTGATCATTCAATTTTACAATATTAGGAGTCATAATCCTACATAATAATTATAATTAAGAGAAGTTTCATAAAAAGAGGGAGTTGGACTAGATCACATAACTTTTATGAATGATTACTCTGCCATACAAAAGAAACCTATTCGGGATATTGGATTTTATTTCAAACCTCACTTTTTGAGATTTACCCAAATAGATACTTGAGGATATGGTGGATTCTTTAGGTAGGGTAGGGAAATAGGAAGAAAATATTCTTGAGGCCTTAGATAAAGTTAGTGTGAGGATTTAAAGAAGCTGAGTAGCTAATATGGATGGGCAGAAATTTTTTGAAAGATGTTTTGATGGGCATTTTTTAAATCAAGGTTTTTCAAGCCAAATAGTCTTGTCTAGTGAACAGGTGGACAGGTTACAAACACAAACCGAGCAGTGAAAATCACATACATTCAAACATATATGGATACAAAGAGACCATAATTACTTATAAATGACATAAAAATGAGAAGACCCCCCCAAAAGAAATACGGCAAAATATTAAGAAACCATCAAAAAGATGCAGTTCAGCAGAAAAACATTCCACAAACTAAAATCCTCTGAAACACCAACATTTCAGTTGTCAGACCATGTGCAAGGTCTGGGACAGAAGAAATGGGTTAATAAGCAAGAATATATTCGCAAAAAAATATCTAAGACCACAAATCGAGAAAAGATCTTAAAGGTTACTGAGGTACTTTCATAATTCATCTATATATTCATATATATATATATATATATATATATATATATATATATATATATATATATATATATATATATATATATATATATATATATTTACATATAAGTACATATATATATTTGAAAATGAAATTAGGCAGTCAGTGGCAAAACCTTAGACCACCTAAAATTAAAAGATGTCCAGTAGCCAACTCCCACGAATAGCAGAGGTATGGTTTCTAATAACTACTAAATAGGAAAGAAAATAAGAATACGTTGGCAAAGCAATACCATAATATATAGTAAGAAATGATAAGTTAGTGCATAACATTCAAACTCCCAAGCAATTACCAACTAGCATTGTCCGGAAAAAAAACACTGAAATGCTGTGCTCACCCTCAACTTTCCCCAAAATTTATCAAGCACAATATCTCTGTGGAGCAGAGCACAGGTTTTGACTCCAGGTCACGTCAAATGACAAAGTGGAAATTGAGAGAATCAGCAAAGAGACAATCAAGTTATTATCAAATAATAGAAAAACCTTGTTCTGTATATCAAATATAGGATTCCAGAGTGAGATTGAGAGAAAATTAGAGAGAGATTCATATCAACCAAAGAACAAAAAGATGCTATTTAAATCAAGCATAGTCCCATCAAAATCCTTGAGAGAGAGAGAGAGAGAGAGAGAGAGAGAGAGAGAGAGAGAGAGAGAGAGAGAGAGAGAGTGTGAGTGTGACAGAGACGGAGAAAGAGGTGGTTGATTGCACCATAGATTGAGAATAAAATATCAAAGAATCGAGAAAAAGAAACTACCACACGACTGCAGACTATCTACTACAATATTGACAGTGATGCCTGTAGCATCACTCTTGTTAATTAGATAGTAAAACGGTGTAACACTGTGTAACCCTTATTAATTCATTATTCTATTTTCTAATAGAATATTGCAAATTTGCATCAAAATTTCATCTTGGAAAATTCTCTTTTTTTTTTGAGTTTCAAGTTCAACTGTGAACATGGAAATATAAAAATAGAAGTTTTTTTTCCAATTTTCTAGTTCCAAGTTGGAAATAAGAATTTAAAAATAGAATGTGATTTCAGTTTCAATTTTTCCAACTTGTATGGAAAAAAGGAAATGGGAAATTATTGGTCACCATGCAGCTTATGACCTTAAAGGGCAAATGCACCATCAGACAGATTTAGGTTCAAAATGATCTTCTACATGTCACCTTTCAAATAAGACCTCCCGCGAACCTGTCCTCTTCAGCACTACTCAGTTATAGCTTACAGAAGTTCAGCAAGCAACAGTCCTGAGGCAGCTATACAGGGCCTCCATGCATCCCAAGATGCACTCTGTTTTTGACACCTCCTAAGCACCAGCCTGTGTCACTAGTGCTTCAGAGATAGCAGTAGCAGAGGAGCCTGCATGGATTTCCCTTACTTGCTAATTTTTATTCCTGGCTCATCCCTGATCACAATTTTTGGGAAGCAAATAAAACTTCAAGAAGAAAAACTTACATAATATGGCAGAATTGAGCGATTCAGGAATTTGAAGCAATGGAAATATCTGAATCACCTAGGGAACTTCTCCCTTAGACCCACATGATCATTTACTCAATGGTGCCAGGTTCTTTACTCAAAGATAGCATCTTGATAACAGGAAGTGAAGGAATACACATACTAATAAGCCCTACACTATTCCCATGAGTAACTGCTAACTGACACAAGTATTGCAATTTCCTGTAAGTGATTAGCAAAAACTGATTTCATAGCAATTAGGAAGTAATGGTTTCTACCCAACAATAAGCTACAAATCAAAGACAAGCCACATAGTATAACTTCCAAGGATTGTTGGAATATACAAAAGGAAATTAAAGAAGTTCAATCTTTGGGAATTGTGACAACTTATTGAAAGCTAGTAATGAAAATCTAAGCAGGAAAGGGGAGCCCAGCCCCCTATTACTGCTATCTCTTAAGCACCAGTGACACAGGCTGGTGCTTAGAAGGTGTCAAAAACAGAGTGCATCTTGGGATGCATGGAGGCCCTGTATAGCTGCCTCAGGACTGTTGCTTGCTGAACTTCTGTAAGCTATAACTGAGTAGTGCTCAAGAGGACAGGTTCGGGGGAGGTCTTATTTGAAAGGTGACATGTATACGCTCATTTTGAACCTAAATCATTCTGATGGTGCATTTGCCCTTGGCCACAAACACATGACACATCGTTTGTATGTATACATTAATACTGTAAATTACATATCAAAATTCTTCTTCATTTGAAAATATACTACATTTTCCTAATACATCTTATACCCAATTTATCAAAATTGTTTATATTGTATTGTATGCTGTTGACATTTTCATTTTCAATTAGAAAATAGAATAAATGAATTGGTAAGTGTTACACTGGCTCAAAACTGGATCTTTTCTTTCAGAAAGTCAATCAGTATGCACAAAAAGAAAATTATGGAGAACCGGAACGTGAACATACCATCTATACTACAAATGGCAAATGATTGCTAGGGAAGTTATATTCACACTTGGCCCTGTTGAAATATTGAGTCTCACAAATTATCACTCATTAAGCTGAAAATGTTTAAAATAAACCTGATTTAAAATTAAAATAAATGATCATTTAATAAGGTCTTACGACACTTTTAGAAATCTAAGTTTTATTTTCCTGAAACTTTGCATGAGTGAAGAACATAGCACAGTGATCTTCAAAAGAACTTTAATTTATGGGGTCATTGACTTAAGTTTTTTCACAGATTTAAAAAAAATAATACAATTTACGTCACATATACAGTCACAAATATCTCATTCTCCAAAATTTAGTTTCTTTCTTTGCTAAATTTATCCCTTCAGAGATACTGACACAGCTTGAAATACTGATCTGCCAAGAAACAGGTTTCTAACCCAAATTTGTTTTTTTAACCTAAAGTCAGAATTGCTGAATTTAAATTTCACCAAATTTAGTATAAACTATCTACACAATGCTTTTTAAAAGAAGACATTAAGTATGTGACAGGTCATCAGTTTAATTTTCGAACCACAGATGGTTAGTTTGTGAAACAGGAATTTTTTTTGGAAAATTTTCATGAAAAAATGGTACAAATGAGTTACCCAATTGTACCATATTTGCCCTTTCTTATATAAGATAGTGTTGAGCAAGGGAATTTTAAACATAAATAAATGATCATACATATTTTCTTTAAATGTGTAAAATCATCAAATTCAATAGATACAATAATCACTAAAGCCAAAACATTCAGTGTTAAGAACTGTTTCTTAGGATACTATTTAGATTAGGCGGGTATACTCATAATGGTACATATTTAATAAAAACCTGTTTTTGTAACAATTTCTTTTTAAAATTGGCAGTGGTGTCAGGAAAATTGTAATACATTATTTCAGTTTGTTCAATACTCAATAGGTGTCACCGGTGTAGCGTATCGTAAGACCTTAAGAAGGAAAAATGATGAAAAAACAAAACCCATGTAATTGTGAAATCCTTTAAAAGGTTCCTACGGTATAACTACCTCCCACTACATACAAGCAATAGACAAAATAAAATGCTAAAAACCATGCAACAAAATACTAGATGATAAAAATATTGATAAATAAACATTTTGGTGCTCCAATGCTTATTTAATCCATTTATGTCCAAAAATGCTGTGACTGTATTACATATATGAAGGCAATATCTATAAAAACTGCAAAAACGAACTGGGATAAACTGTAAACACTGAATTCAACCAACAAAAACAACCAATATTATTGGGTTGATAAACATGTAACTATAGCACTGGAACTATAGTACTAGGAACAGCATGATCTTATAACTATTGCCCAATCCTCCCATCCCTTACCGCTTAGAATCTTGACAAGAATGACCTGTAAATGTCAAGCCAAACACATACTGCAGTATGTGGCAACCACCTTGCAACCCCACCTCCCGTCACTAAAGGAAGAGATAGAAGTATACCCTATATCGCGCCACACTCCCCTGGCTTGAAACCATTGCACATCCCAACCTCCCCTTTCACTTGCAATGGCATAACCTCTTAATATAACCCAAAACCCTTAACGCCACTATGAAAAGAATCACTTTTAATAATTGCATTTTAACCCCCAACCTCTTGGACTACTGCACAACACCTCCCACCATTAACGAAAGTACACACTCGAACAATTGTGCCACCTAAGAAAAGTACATCTAGAAACGATTGCTCAACTACCCCCCCCCCCCCTCCAACCACCAAAATGTCTTACCCAGAAAGACAATCCAAAAAGAGAATCAGCCAAAATGGTTTTCAGACATTTTCAAAGAATCAAGAAGATTCCAAACCACCTCCTGTTATGGTGGCAATTTCCTGTAAACCTATCCAAATAAGCACAAACATGCACACGCAGACAATCCAGGAGTAAACCCAATGCAATGAGAAAAGGATTGCCCTTAAGAAGTCAGGCTTCACAAACATAACACAGAGCAGGAAGCGCGCAAAACAAACAGAGAATATGATATGGATCGGGGGGATCATCCATGCACAAAAAGAAGATGCCAGGACAGAGATTGAGGAACGAGGAAACAAATTTGCTAAAACATCTTATTGTTCAGAATTTGAGATACTTGCTTTCACTCATGAATTGCAATGCCTAATTCAAAACCTCCCAACCCACCTTCTGCAAGCTACCACCTGATTGGTTCAGGGAACAGTGATTGACCTTTGGCTCCTAGATGTGGCCCTTGGAATTTAAAATTTAGGAGCAAATAAATCTCTGTGCGTGCTTTGCCAGAAAAATTTGGAAAAATGTGTGCTCTGAGATGCATTTCAAGGTATTATTACGTAACATAAAGGGAGGTATTAGTTGAAAAAAATTCCCCGATTGCTCTATTTTATAACCGATATAAGTTCATTTGCAAACTTGGCTCCAAATTGTTTAATATCTTGTCGCAAAATCACATGCTTTAGGGGCAAATGTCTCTAAACAACCATTTTAGGTCAATCACTGGGGGATGACTTGTCGTTTAGGAACAAGTGAACTTTCAAATTTTGGTTTAGTGCACTGATTTCATTGCATTGATTGCATTTATGAATATTATGCTAATCTGTCTACCCAACACTAGAGGTTGCAGCATTCACTCAAAATATGATACATTGGTGAATTTGGCCTTGAGGTGAATACACCTAAAAGTGAGAACACATATTATTTGAATTAGAATGGACTTGCATACAAGTAAAATAAACGAAAAGATCATACATCTGTTCCTGTTTCCAAATTCCCAAGTGTAAACAAGAAATTCAAAGAACCAAAATAATCACAAACACAGCACTTACAAGTGCAAGCTTAGATTTGCCAATATCTATATCTACAAAACCTTTTGGAACACATGTATGAACTGTGCAGACACATCCCTAAGCAAAGTTCCAAAAAGCCCTTTCTTGGATTATGACAAGTGAGGACCTCAAATGAGGAGACGAGCAAGAGGTCTACTGAAGCTAACTCCACACTGCTTTTTAAGGAACCCCCAAGCATATTCCTGTAAGAGAACAGTTGACCTTCTGTTCCATAATGAAATCACTATTAGAATGTAGTTGTGCCATCTGAGATCACTTCATAAAGAAGGACATCCATGATATTCAAAAGATCCGAAGGAGAGAGGCCAGATTTACAATTTTGCGTTAGGCCAAGACGCAAATATTGTTTATTTCCTGTAACGGTCTGAAAAACATAGGGTAGGTAGGTCGGTAAAAAAAACTTTGGTCAAAAATGTGTGTTTTATGCATGTTTCACGTTGATTGGGAGGACGAAAAAAAACTTTAGGGTAGGGATTTTTTTGAATAAAAACTTGTTATGGGTAGGGTTACAGGAAACAAACAACTTTTTTAGGCCTTATATGAATAATATATTGTAGACAATCATACTAGAAAAACTGTTAAGGGCCACCCAGGCCCAGAGAAGGAAGGAAGCGATACATAAGTCATTACAAAATGAGCAATCACTTGATTGCAATACGGCCAGAGGAATATGTATCACATACATACAACAGAACATGTGCAGAGGCATCTGGTAACTATTTCACCAAAAATACATCTGTGGTTACAAATGCATTGACATTCTTCCCCGGAAAAGAGAAAGAGTGGAATGCTCTACCATACTACCTCAAATCTACAGATGCTAGTGTTTGAAAACATTAATTTTTTTCAGCTTGATTAATCATTCATTCAAGCAGGGTGTCTTATTGGACACCCAAACCCAGTTAGCCTTAAAAACCACCCCTCAGGACACCCAATTTTTTTATGGGAAATTTCTTAAAATGTAAATTTCAAGCATATAATTGAATTTTTTCATCTCCGTATAGTTCCCATAATGATGTATAAGGATATTATGCCTTGTTTTGATAAGTTTATACATGTTTGTCAAGTCCGGTTAGATACCCCGATCGGGAGAAATCTCCCGATCAGGAGATTTCTCCCGATTTGGGTACTGTGATTGTCAATTATTGAGACGTGGCCACAAAACACTAATTACTGAGTTGGTATTTCCTCATCTCCCAGACGTCTGGGCAGCCTTGAGCTTACTCAATATATTTCCCAGCAGTCCATTGACTCCATTTACGTGCATTACCGGGACACCCTGACAGGATTTTTTATTATTAAAATCAGTTTCGGACATGGGATTCTGCTTAAAGTCACTAATCCCATAGTTAACAAAGATATTAATAACTTCCATTATGATTTCCGATTTTTATTTTGGATGAGTGCTTTTCAGAAGGTCAACAGTAAAAGTTGACCTCCCCATTTAGATTGAATGCTGTACCCCAAACGGGATACTTAACACTAACCGGAAAAAATGTGGTTTGAGAAAAGTATCCCGAACAGGTTAACCATGTCTGTGATGTCACATGATGTGAACTTCAGAAGGGAGGTAAAGATTACTGAGCTGGAGAATCATCCGTAATCGGGAGATTTCTCAGGACAATGTACCCCGATCGGTAGAATTCTCTCGATCGGGGTATCTAACCGGACCTGTTTATTGTAGTAAATATAATACATGTATATATGTTTATTGTGGTTCCCCTTAAAAATTTGGACGCCCAAACATTTTTACAATTGTCAAACGCTAAAAATGCTTCAATATGCACCATGCAAAAATATCAATGGTATTGATATCGAAAGATTTATCATCAGAAAAAAATGAAAAGTGAAGGGTTGGGCCCTTAGAAGACCAACACATGGAATGGAAACCAGCCGGTCAACCTGAACATGCTAGCCTCAACCAGTGTCAATTAATAGTCGCTAATAGGTGCTCTGGGCACCCCCAGCAGGTGGTGGAGATAAGGTTTCTCTGTAATGTAATCGATGCGGGAGCCCTGATTGGTCCTTGTTCCCACGTGACCTCGTGCTGCTGCCTTATCTGCTAGTCCTAGCATGAGGCTAGCATGTAACTATAGGGCATATAGTAATTAGTCTCTCGTTACATATCCATTCTTTTCTTAATCCAGGGTTGGGCCTAATCAAAAGAGGTATACATACAATAACACTCACTTTTTTGTAAAAAAAAACAACAAAACAACTGAACTCATGTATTGAATTTAAATTGTTGCAATTTCTACGATACTTGCTGTCTTGAATGTTAGGTTTTGCCGAAACCGAAGTTAAGCGCCATATTAACAATGCAAATTCCACAATATTATCGGGCAAATTACCTTTACCCCCCTTGTGGTTTACCTTTTACTCTCCGTCAGGGGAGACTGAAGATTCAATTCGCCATCTTGGTCAGAATGAAGCCCACGCATGCCGCTTCAAGCACTGATGCTTTGGTGTACTACAGTATTTTCCAAGGACGCATATCCTAGGTGTGTGTGGGGGGGGGGGGGGGGGGGGGGGGGGGGGGGGAGATATTTTGGAGGGTGGGGGGTATGGGCATTTTCAAAAATGGAAATATTTCTTTTTACTAAAATGGATATATATATTTTTTTCAAAATTTTAGAGACGCATGCTTTTCAAATTTTCAGAGCCAATGGGAAATTTTAACCACACTTGTTTTTGATGATAGCATTTTCTTACAGCCAGGAATGTTTATTAATAAACATTCCTGTTATAGCATACTGCGTGATATATATCTTAACACTGTTGAACCTTTGGTGTTATTTTTCTTATATTAATATATAATTGAAATAATTTACAATTAAAGTCAATACTACATCTCGAGGATCCAGTAAGATAAATGGCTAGGGGTGGGGGCTATTGTCAATACCTATCAGGTATTGATTTTAACATTTTGATGCAAGAGTGGGTATGGACCGCAAGATTTTTTCATATATGTATTAGCACCCAAAGATTTAATAAAAGGCTATTCTATTGTGTCAAACGCCTTTGTGTAGTCTACTATAATTGAAAGGCCCTTTACAGAGTTTGTCTCACAATTGTTTAAAGTGTCTTAAAAAAATCTATAGATTTTTGCTTAGAAATCTATTGGAAATGAAGCCTGTTTGGTCAGGATTTATTATACTTTCCAATGTTAATTTCATTCTATTGGCAATTATTGATGAGAAAAACTTATATATGGAATTGAATATGTTAATCTTTTTAATTTTTTTTAAACAGTTCCTTTCTTTACCAGTTTTTGGTATACAACTACACATTATGGTGCCCTCTATTTTTAAGTCAGGAAAGCTTTTATTTTCAAAAGGTGGTTATACTTTGTATAGGCTGATCGAAAGACTGAGTAAAAAAATAAAAAAACATGTATACTCCTATATACATTGAAATATTCATTTAATTGAGAATTATAGCATTCTGGCATAGGAAAAGCTGCTCATTATTGACTACAATGCTGCAGACTGATCCGGGTTGCGAACCCGGTCTTGAGATTTTGGAATATTGCGCTTCACCTTGGAGTTTTAAAACCATTTTTAAAGAATTAGACAGTGATTTTAGTGATGCAATCAAGTTAATGTGATTTTAAAAAGTGTATTTCTTTCATCATGCTATAATAGTTATTAAGTTAGCGATGGAGAGCCGGGTGTCGAAGTAAGCTTCGGACCTGTTGACAACCTGTCCTCGGCGCAAGCGCCTCGGACGGGTTGTCAGCAGGTCCTCAGCTTAATTCGACAGCCGGCTCTCCACCGCTAACTTAATCACTATAATAAATCGCTTGGCAATTTAAAAAGAAATAAAAACAATATACATACCAGAAAGATGTCCGAGCGTGAGCGTTAGGTAAGTGTCCTAAGGAGGGCTTCCTAAGAATGTATAACTGCGCACATTTGTCATTTACGTTGTAGCCTCGTCTTGGTTGTATTTGTGTTCACCACAAAACAAGTTCTGCTCAGTTGTCTCTACTCAATTACACCGAATTCTCTCTAATAGCAGTACTAAAGAAGCACCACAATGTCTGAACGAAAAGTGTTAAATGTAAGTAAAACTTGGAAAATACTCGCGAGCCATTCCAAAATAGTAGGAAGAAACTTTAGTAATTCACATTCAGTGCATGTGATGTGCATATATTCATAATCATTGGGTGCCATACTCTTGATGTTCAAGTTGCTGGCTTGCTGCTGAAACTCAGAAGACAATCCTTCTCCTTAGTAAATGATTCAGAGCAAGTGTAGTTAGAATATGAGGGGGGGGGGGAGATTTTGTTACGCTTCAGCTTAAATACTGTGCCAAATAGCCGCGGCCGACTCTAATACTTATTTTATATATTGACGTTATTGGTATTTATAGAGTCAGCACAAACACATGTGTGGATTTAAAATAAATAAATATTTATTAATAGTAAATAATGATTTTCACTATATACAAATAGTACATATATATACAGCAATATACATCATCATGTTTATATTACATTACAATGGATACTTTATTTATTGGTGACAATAAATATCTTAATGACCTTAATCATATAATACCCGACAGTACATAGCATATATAATTAATAGTATAGCATATATAAATGCTTAATGTATTTTTTTTGTGTCATAACCAGTAACGCGCATATGGATAAATAAATAATTTATTATAATCAAATTGTATTTACAAGATAACATATATGAGATTATATATATAGGGTCATTCCGTGGTAACGTGATTTGTGTCGGATACGACATTTACACACTTATAATTTATATATTTTAGAGGAAAACAGGTTTCTAAATGACTTAACTTTAATAACATGTCTACAAAGGGCTCATCTAACATGTGCTTTAGTTTCATATTTTTTTTCTCACAAAAAATGTCATTTTTGAGGAAAATAAAATTGTGTCGGATACGACGAGCTTGCGACGCAGGTTTTCTAAACTTTGCGCAAATACCAAAATCTCTGTTCTGTTCATGGGATTTCCACTATGAGACATGTCTAGGTATCATCCCAAAAAGGTTTTTAACAAAAGCCATGAACACTTTTGTTTCAAAAAATAATGTTTGGCGCTTTTGTGAGGGGATTTTCTTAAAAAGTCGCTGTGTCGGATACGACAGGCTCAGTTGTGTCGGATACGACAAATTTGTCCACTACCTAAAATTAACATAAAATCAATAAAATTTTCCATAAGATCAATACTAGGAGCTATATAAACCAAAGATGTACTATGTTGAAAAGTTTATCTTGCATGGGGTACTTAAGTGTGACTCAGAGGAGCACTTTTAGATGTTTTTAGCTTATGTTACACATGGAACTACCCAAAATACAAAATTTTCAGATATATAACAAAGTAAACTTTTTTCAAGTAAAATATTTTATTTCAAGTCTCTCAATGAATAGACACATTATTTCATTGGCCATACACTATCTTGCAACTGACAAATTTCATTGAAATATTGAAAATTATATAATAAATAAATAAATATGAGGTTATATCTCTCACTCGTTTCTGACTCGCTCAATGAATGGGCATGTATTGTTATTTGGCCAACTCTATCCAATCACTACTTTTATGACAAGATGAAAAATACAGATGTCAACACCATATACACCTTTGAATATTTACCATTACATTACAGTTGAAGTGCAATTCAACTCATATTCATTATGCTCTAACATTATATCATTCCAACAATTATAGCGTTCTCATTCAGTTTACAATATGGGCTTACTTAAACTTATTCTACCCTGAGATAAAGATTTTAAAAACATCAGATTTATGAAGGGTACATACCCAAAATCACTTGGAAGCTATTCATATATATTAAAAAAAGATTCAAATCAAATAAATAATAGTCACCAAACTGCCTAAGAACAAAACACAGAACTATCTAGTCACTACCCATGAGAACATACTGCCTAGAATAATTCCTAGATCTGAAATAGTAATCATCTGTCAATTGCATGTCCCATATACATATACTCTCAAATTTGTTTCACTCTCACTTAGAGCTCTAGGTTTAAAGTCTCATTCCTGCACATACATTGTCACAGTTTCAATAGTCTGGGAAGGTGTACCTGTTACGATTGTCCATCAGTGGGGTTGGCAGGACTGAAACTACCTGGTGTCTATCAATCCAACACCTATCCTCTGTGTCCGGAAACACATAAACATCGTTTTTCCCATCCTTGACCCTCATAAACTTAATATCGAGCTCAGCCTGGTCGGAGCCTAGTACTAGTCCAACAAATGTTTTCTCAGTCTTGCCTCCTCTGCCAGTCATAAACTTTGCCATGACGTAGCTCCCAATGTTAATCGGTCTCATTTCCTGGCTTGTAGTAGTAGTAGTAGTAGTAGTAGTAGTAGTGGCAGCAGCACATTCTTGTGTCCTCTTGAGCAGAGTCTTCTGTTGAAGTTGTTGCTGATGGAGGAAGGGAGAATTTCTTCCAACCACTATATTCCCGTCGGCAGCTGGTCGCACGAAGTGGAGCGATTGTGTCCCTTGTACAGCTTGGCAGGTTTCCCATCTTTCTGGAAGGTGGGCCGTGTCATCCTTGATCTGCTGCTGATTGACTTTCAGGACAGTGATTTTCCTGCATAGGCTCTGGGCTACATCAAAGAACTGATCAGAGGTAGACACTACATTCTTGCCTTGAAGTACAGACCGCCAAACTGCCCTTTTCACTTCGCCGCCAATTCCATCGATGGCTCCCTTACCATGAGCAGTCGCGAAGAAACTCCAGTCGGCTGTACACTTGAAGTCGAGTTCATGGTACATCAGGTTACAGAAGTTAAACCGATTTTTGAACTGACTCGCAGCTCCGTCTGACCAGTAGTGCACATGCTCTATCTCCCAAGGTAGTTTCAAACTCACATCGGCCAAGATGGCTTTGTTGATGGAGTATACTGCTTTTTTGTCATGTGTTAGCTCATCTGATATCACCCCATATGAGATATGTTCCACGTCTTCACCTACAGCTGGTCTATAATACACTATAGCTGTAAATAATGTAGCACTATCAGAGCTCCAGTGGGCCGTCATGATTTCATCTTGATGGCGTAGGGTGTAATTCTCACTGAAATCTTCATGCAGGATGATTTCACCAACTTTCATTTCCTGTTTCAGATGTTTTAGTTCAATATGCTGACGTTTAGAGTCATATACATGGCGAGAAAACGTTTCCAGTTGTAGGTACATTTTGGTCTTCACATCGCTAAGTTTCTCTGTGATGGCCTTCTTTGTGGTCCTACCATCAGAAGTCACCCATTGGTAATATGTTGTATCCAGGTTCTCATCCACATCTTGTAGGAAAATATCCAGGGATGGTGCAACACCACAGTTATCACACTTCCTGTCTACACATTCCTCCCTCATTAGGTCACAAAGGGTCATTTTGACAAGGTCATTTGGGTTGGATGGGATTTCTGTGCAGTGCTTGTGCAGTGATGTAGCGATGAGGCCAACATTTTCATGATATCGACATAGACATACGTCTTGACTTCTTGCAGTCATTGTCATCACATACTTTGGTCTGATTTCAGCAAATTTGGAAAGTCCTATCACTCCCTCTCCAAAATCTTGGCAAAATAGGCTGTGAGCTTCACTGATATTCATCAGTAAGAGTCGTTTCTGATGCCGCTCCCGCCCTTGATCTGTTTTGATCGAAATATAGTCCTTTTTTCCAGGACACATTCTACTTATGTCGTCTCGCTGGTAGAATGCTCTTACATCATCAAGGACTTGCTCTGGAATGGCATCGCTGCGTGCAGATTTTTCACTGATCAGTCTACGTCTTGCTTTTGGCTCTGGAACATTGCTGAATACGGTCTGACGTTTTCTGGGGCTAAGGTTCTTTACCAATTCCCCCAGTACTGAACACTCACGAGAGGAATCTTTGGGCAAGTGCTGCTTTGCTCGAGATACAGCTTTATTCAGTGATCTTGTGCTAGTGAAACCGCTGGGGCTGTTCTCTTGATTTCCTGTTGAAGATGGTTCCTTAGCAGCTTTCTTCTTAGCACGGTATTTTCTCTGATCATCTCGACGTTTTTGTTGGAGATTTTCTGCTTCTACTGGAGTGAGTGTGTTCTTCAGCTTTTCCTGTAGCACCTTCTTCCTTCTTCTGTCAGTTTCTAGTACTTCAGCATACTTCTCAGAATCATTCTTCTGCTTCAGACGCTTGAGCTTACTTCTCTCTGCATTACTCTTCCCCATCTTTGATGAATTGATGAAGATGAGCAGGCTCCCCTGGTTTATAAGCCCAAAAGAAGCAGATTTGGCTTCTATCTAAACATTTGCCTAATTGTCTTACCTGCTTTCCTCACTGTCAAAATTCCTTAAAATGGCCCAGGAGACCTTTAATGGCAATTTTAGAGCAGGTCAAAATCTCTCAGATGTGAGAAAGGATGGGCATGCTAATCCTCTCCTTCCTGGATTATCAAGGAATAACTGCACTTGATGTGCACTAGATAATTAGATAAGTAATCAATTCAAATTCCTCACTGTCAAAATTCCTTTAAATGGCCCAGGAGACCCTTAATGGCAATTCTAGAGCAGGTCAAAATCTCTCAGATGTGAAAAGGGATGGGCATGCTAATCATCTCCTTCCTGTATTATCAAGGAATAACTGCACTTGATGTGCGCTAGATAATTAGATAATAAGTAATCAATTCCACTCAAATTGGTCTAACAATTAACTTTAAAATTGAGGGATTGAGCCTATTTCATCCCAATAGTATTGATCATATAATTTTCAAAACTTATTTGGAGTTCCCCTTGAAAAAAGTATCATCCTGAATATTAATGGGCTGGGTATATTTAAGATAGGGTGTCGTATCCGACACGTTTGTCGTATCCGACACGTATGAAAAACACATATTTCCCCCAAAATTTAAGCAGACCTCAAAAATCAAATTCTGGGATCTAATAGTGCTAGGGATAATTGAGACTTTCATGAAATGGCATTTTTTTTGATGCAGTAGTTTTGGAGAAAAATAAACTTTTTCATGTTTTTTTGTGTCGGATACGACAGCCAGTATTTGGACAAAAGCCTATTTTTACCCAAAATATTTTTTTTTTCAAAATTCATTACCATTTATTCAAACTAACTTAATTTCATGTGTCCAACCCAAAATGTAACATTTATCATGTTTTAGAATGTTTTTATTGAAGAAAAACCAATGTCGTATCCGACACACATCCAACACACACTTTCCCATTTTTCTCAATTAAACCATCAATAAAGTTCACTAAACACATGTTTTTTTTATATCCAAGTCAAGAATCCAAAACTTTAGAATGTCTAGTTTTAGAATACATATGTATTGAATGTATACATTATGATTTAATTTTTCACATCTATGTCGCAATTAGTGCGGAATGACCCTATATACATACATACCATTGTATTTAATATGTGATAATTGCTATAAATATTACTACAATAAATATGGTGAATAATATACCAGTAACCATTACATATGCTAATTTGGTATTTAACCACTGCACAATTGTGATGAACAAGTTGATGTGATAAACAGGAATGAAAATAGCAGACAAGCATGTAACTACTAGGTAGCTAGATAGCAACAGGCATTATTTGCCATTTTCGTACTGCGAAATTTGGGCTGACCTCGTTAGAGTGCGCCTGCTAGATAGCTAGACAGAAGCAATATGTAACCGAAATTGTTGCAAATAACAAATTATATTGTACAAAGGGTGGGAAGCATAGTGGTGGGATTTTAAAAACTACTATACAACAACAGCCTCGGTGGCTGCTGTGTAATTTTCAATACTGACTGAACGATCTTTGCGTTCAGTCTGTATTGTTTACATCACGAGCAATACGTCACTTCCTTGGTGACCTAGTTACCCGGATGATTAGTTTTGTGACCAACCAAAAGATGGCGCCAGGTCACAGCACAAAAATTCGTTTGGCATGACTTGCACGCCAAACGTGGATTTTTTGTGTCATAACCAGTAACGCGCATATGGATAAATAAATAATTTATTATAATCAAATTGTATTTACAAGATAACATATATGAGATTATATATATATACATACATACCATTGTATTTAATATGTGATAATTGCTATAAATATTACTACAATAAATATGGTGAATAATATACCAGTAACCATTACATATGCTAATTTGGTATTTAACCACTGCACAATTGTGATGAACAAGTTGATGTGATAAACAGGAATGAAAATAGCAGACAAGCATGTAACTACTAGGTAGCTAGATAGCAACAGGCATTATTTGCCATTTTCGTACTGCGAAATTTGGGCTGACCTCGTTAGAGTGCGCCAAGAAGTACTGTTTGTGACAATAAACAGTACTGGCAGCCCAAAGAAACGGAAACAAGGGGGGTAACAATATAGTAGTGATTAATTAAATAGCATATGTGTACACTGTACCGCAATCTTAATTTGGTAAGACAAAATAGGAGGGTTGAATATACTTATGGTAAGCTGAGCTTTTCCATCTACCCGTTGCTTTAATGATGTTGCTGTGTGTATTGTCATTTGCAAGCTGAGTGGCTCGACCGATTCTAAGAGAATGTGTATTGTAGTGTTGTGGATCATAACCTTGTAATTTTAGGCATAATTTCAGAAATTGACTTACTTGCTGTCTAGTAACTGATTTTTTGTTTTGATGTATAAACAACGATCCTTGACCTGTGGGCCTTACTGCCAGATAGCTAGACAACGCGGCCACAGGGCAAAGGTTTTTGTTAGACGGGAGTAAGTGGAAAGTGGGTGTTTGATTTTTTGAGTGTTTGTAGGAGAGAAATTTGATTTTATAACCAAAACCAGATTTAGTTTTGATCTGAGTTATCTGATTTAGAGTCAATGCATGCATTTTTTGGCATGATTGAGCTACCTCTCCCACTCTAAGGCAGGCATGATAAGTGAATAAAAATAGCGCTGTATATAAAATTTTAACATAGCGGTCATTGGTTGCAAATGATATGGCTTGAATGATTTTTTGCAATATGTTTTTGGTTATTGGTAAGCGTTGTGAGAGCTGTACCTGTGAATTCTTTAGACCTAAAAGCGTTTTTGTTATCAAACAAGCCTTTGTTGGGTCAGTGAAGTTGCCTAATTTATGCATGAAGGATATTGTAGTTATATAAGATCTTATTGTACTGCTTGCCAAGTTTTTGTCATGCAGATGTGCAATGAATAGAGCGATATGAAGGGAAGGTATAGGTAAAGCAGTAGTAGCTTGTAAGCGGTTGGTCAAAAACAATTGAAAATAATGCCAATGCCTTGTGTATGAGCGAATTGTTGATTTTGACATAGACTTGTCCAAAATCTGTTTTAAAACAGTGAAAAGTTTTCTGGTCTGACGTGTGGTGGTATTGGTGTTGGTGAATGCTGCATGCCATATTGATGTAGTAGTGCAGGATGTACCTGAAACCGAGAAATTGAATCGGCAAGAACGTTATTAACCCCTGGAATATGCTCAGTTTTTAAGTTGATGTTATATTCTAATAGAAGAAGTACTAATGGACGGACAACTTTCATAATTAGTTTATCTGTTGATGTTTGTTTGTTGACTATAGCTACGACAGCAGAGTTGTCACAGTGGAATAGAATTTTTGAATTTTGAATTTTTGGACCAAACGAGGCAACAAGCACAAGTATAGGAAATATTTCCAATAATGCAATGTTTAGTTTTGCCCAACTGTCTGGCCATTTACTTTGCATCCATTGTGTGCCATAGGTAGCGCCAAAGCCTAGTTTGGAAGCGTCAGACCACATGTGAAGGGTATTGGAATCCCCAAAGGGGGGTTTCCTGATAATTGACTGGCCATTGTAATTTTCCAGGAAATGGTACCAAATCTCTAAATCTTGTTTAACTTCTGACGTTATTCTAATGAAATGGTGGGGTTTGTTTATTCCTATTTGGATATCGTACATTCTTCTGAGGAAAGCTTTCCCTGACCTGATTACAGAAGTTGAAAATTGAAGTTTCCCACACAGTGATTGTAATTCCTTGAGTGTCATTTTATTTCTTGATAGACAAAGTTTGACTTCATTTGAATACCTTTCTAACTTATCTGGAGGAAGGAAAGCTAGCATCTTTTGGGAATCCAACCCAATACCAAGGAAAACAATACTAGTTGATGGCCCTTCTGTTTTATGGGGAGCTAGAGGAACACCCAATTCATTACATAAAGTGATGAAGGTTTGTAAGCTGTTCTTACATTGATGAAACTCTTCTTCAATGAACAAGAAGTCGTCTAAAATTTTTACAACATCGACTATACCAAATTTTTCCTTCAAAATCCATTGTAACGCAGAGGAGAACAGTTCAAAGATTTTACAGGATGATGAACAACCCATTGGTAGGCATTTATCATAATAGTAGCCTTTCCAATAGAAACCTGTAAGATGGTAGTCAGACGGATGAATAGGAATAATCCGAAAAGCATCGGAGATATCCGTTTTTGCCATAAAAGCTGGCGGAGAAGCAGCTTGAATCAATGAAATGGCATCTTTTATATTAGAATAAGAAACGGTTGAGTCGTCTTTTGATATGTTGTAATTGACTGATGTTGCGTCATATGGAAAAGACAAATTATGTAATAAACGGTATTTTCCAGTGTTCTGTTTTTCTCTAAGAGCCAAGGGTGAACATTTATAATTTTGAAATGGGACTGAATCGAATGGGCCAGCTAATCTACCCAATTCTAATTCTTTTTTGATTTTTAGATCCACAGCTTGTGGGTTTTGATTGGCAGAATAAGAATTGGAAGATGTCAAAGGCAAATCAGGACCATCAAAATTTATACGAAAACCTTGTGTAAAACCATCTATTATATACTGAGCATTTTCATATCCTTCTAAATATTTACTTAGTACTTCCACCTTGACCGGAGTTGGCATGGGAAGAAGGTTTGAAAGTCTTCCCGTGTTGGTATTTTGGATGTTTGTTTTGGCATTCTGGACAAACGTGCTTGAAGGAGCAATTGTCTCGTACGCATCGTTTCCCAATAGTGTTGTATGCAAAACAGTATCCCTTTGGGATAGATTGGGTGGAACTGCTGGTCTTATAAGAGGGGTTTCCGGATTGCTTTGTATAGGGACGAAAAGAGTTATAAGCGTCTCTCTCCAGATCAGGGCGGACAATATCCCAGTCGAACTGGACATATTCACGATCTACCCTGAAATGGTAATCGTAATCACGCCAGTTAGCTTGTCGTGCCATCATACGCTGTATGTGTTGATGATACGTCAGCATCTGATCAAGCTGTTCTGGATATCTTTTTAGATAAACAGACATATATGAATCCCAGGCTTGATTCCATTCAAATTCATTCAACTGTTTTTTGCTTTTGGGTTGGAACATCAAAGCTGGTTTGTCAGATAACAGGGAATTTGCATTAAGAGACACTGAATATGAGGGTGTCATATTGTGAGGATTGAGCAGTTCCACAAAATCTATGAACTTATGCTGCCAAATTTTGAGTTTTATTTTTTGCGGGATAGTCTGACTGACAGTTAGTCCCCCCGAAAAAACAGGTCTTTGTTTTGCGAATTGTACAGTGCACTCACCTTCTAGATCGGAGTCACTCTCACTACCTGATTGGTCAGGCATAACCTGGTCAATATTTGAGACCATAGGATTTGTTAAATTTCCCATGACTTGTTGACTGGCAGAACCTTTGGATGTACTTTGATACACAGATTTTGCAGAGTTATTCTGCATTTGATTACTTAAAACAGATTCTGAAGATATGTCAATAGCAGAAGAAGGCTTCTGTTGTTGATTGGCATCAACATTTAACTCTTGTGAACTATTTTCTGAAACCTGAGATTTCTGAGCAATTATGTTACATAATTGAATTTGGAATTCTGATTGTTGTTTCTGTAGCAAAGATAAAGTTTCACTAATGTCCGACATAGTGGGCTTTTTTGCCTTAGGAACAGGCAGATCACTACTTGCAGACCGCTTGTTGTTGTTGTCAGGCGTAGCAGGTACATTGCGTTCGGTGAGATTCAACTCACTTCCTTCTACCAACCTCCTGGGTGGTTTCCTTACACGTCGAGGTGGCATACCTAAGATGATCAGAACAAATAACTGTTTGGAAAGTATGATGTCTCAAGTTCGGAATACAAAATTCCTATTAATATCTATTGAAGATTAGGATTTAACGACGCAGTGTCGAAAAATCAAAATAATGTTAATCAAAATAGACAAAAATATTATGAATATTAATATTACAATAAACCAAAATAATGTTAACCCAAAATTGAACAAAATATCATACATATTATAAATTTTTATTAGTATTATTAAAAAAGTACATTAAAATGAGGATTTAACGACGCAACTGTCGAAAAATCAATATAATGTTATTGATGATGGGATCTTAAGATCCAGACTCTAGAGTACATACTTTATGAATCCAGTATATAAAGGGATCAGTAGATCCGGACTGAATGACATAATGTCAAAAAGTCAAAATAGTATAGGATCATATAAATGTACATAATAAAGGATCCAGTATATAAAGGGATCAGAAGATCCGGACTTAAGGACATAGTGTCCAAAAGTCAAAGTTATAAGGATCGTGAAAATGGGATCAGATGATCCGGACTTAACGACAAAGTGCCAGAAAGTCAAAGTGATAAAGTATCATGAAGAAATGTGTAAATATGAAGGTATATGTGGACGAGAATAGATCCAAACTGTTAAGGATCGTAAAAATATCAATAGAAGTTGAGTAATGAACATAATTAATGATAGCTAATGGAGCTATTTGCATATAATATACAACTTAAAACACCAAACCAAATGACACAATGTCAAATTGTAAGATACAATTTTTTGAAACTGAACCATTAAACATAAATTGATACTCACATAGTATTTAAAGTTTATTTAACTTTGGTAAGGTGGCAAAGATGACTCTACGAAGGTTATTCTTATAGGTGGTCCTGCCATGTCTTGAATTGGGATGAATAGAATCCCTAGACCATGCACTAATAGGCTTATCCCAAAACCCTTGAAGGGCTTTGTAATGAATTTTTGATTCCACCTCACAATAATTGTCAAGAAATCCATTGCATTTAAAAATATTGTCATTTAGCTGTATGATATTGGTCCTTGGTAATATGGATAAAACTACAACTGCTTTTATAGAAGGATATTTTTTCAGTAATAGATGTGCAATGTCAACAATCCTGGTAGCAACACTTAAGGGGGGTGAACCAGCAGCCAAATCATTAGAGCCGTACTGTAGTATAATTATATCAGGCTGAATAAAATGTAGGGGAGGAAGAGCAAAATTTGAATTCAAAATTTTCGCACCCCTTTCACCAATAAGATGAAATTCACTAATCAACTTGTCTAACTTCAATTGTTTAGCTATTTGAGTTGGTGAGGGATTGCTACCTCCCCCTGCTGATAAGTGATGGAGTAATCCAGACACAAAACTGTGCCCTAACACACAAACTTTGACCGGCATACTAACTTGTATAAAAAGGCTGCTGGTTGAGATTGAGTTTTCTTTTGTGTGTAGATTAAAACCCAGAATAATTGTCCTATCTTCAAATCTTGTCTCAGTCTTGTTATGATGTTTGTGGCAGTTCTAATTCATTATTCAGGCAAAGTTCCAGTCTTCGAGTAGTTATAACAGCAGCAGCATCGTCCTCTGCTGTGTTATGATGATTGTAGCAGCTGTGGATGTTGTAAATCAGTCAAAGTATTGAATTTTAAAAACTACTATACAACAACAGCCTCGGTGGCTGCTGTGTAATTTTCAATACTGACTGAACGATCTTTGCGTTCAGTCTGTATTGTTTACATCACGAGCAATACGTCACTTCCTTGGTGACCTAGTTACCCGGATGATTAGTTTTGTGACCAACCAAAAGATGGCGCCAGGTCACAGCACAAAAATTCGTTTGGCATGACTTGCACGCCAAACGTGGATTTTTTGTGTCATAACCAGTAACGCGCATATGGATAAATAAATAATTTATTATAATCAAATTGTATTTACAAGATAACATATATGAGATTATATATATATACATACATACCATTGTATTTAATATGTGATAATTGCTATAAATATTACTACAATAAATATGGTGAATAATATACCAGTAACCATTACATATATCAACTGTTATACTAAAACATAAAATGTTTTAGTATAACAGTTGATATTTTTATACATTAAAGATAAATTGATCAAGCCTGCAATATTTAACAACCTAAAAAGGACTTATAATTGTGGCATGACCTGAAATAGCGCCCAATGTCAAAAATATGCTAAAATAATTCTTCAAAAAGGGAGGGAGGGAAGGGTGTTTATAATTTTGACCACTTCCGTGTCTGCGGGCGCTGTTGTCAACGAACAGCGTCCAACAGAACGAACGTGACCCACCTACAACCCTGATTGGCTAGAAGTAGATCACGTGACTCACTACTGACGTACAGGAAGTGAGTCTCGTGAACACAGGCATGTGTGCCTCTATAAACTTGATCGTTGCACGATCACTGTTTTATAGAGTCAGCACAAACACATGTGTGGATTTAAAATAAATAAATATTTATTAATAGTAAATAATGATTTTCACTATATACAAATAGTACATATATATACAGCAATATACATCATCATGTTTATATTACATTACAATGGATACTTTATTTATTGGTGACAATAAATATCTTAATGACCTTAATCATATAATACCCGACAGTACATAGCATATATAATTAATAGTATAGCATATATAAATGCTTAATGTATTTTATGTTTTAGTATAACAGTTGATATTTTTATACATTAAAGATAAATTGATCAAGCCTGCAATATTTAACAACCTAAAAAGGACTTATAATTGTGGCATGACCTGAAATAGCGCCATAAGGAGTTATGTGCGACATAACGACTGGAATGCCACAAATAAAGTACAAAAGGAAAACACACTGGCGCACTACTGTGGCAGTGTGACAAACTTAGGGCGAATATAATCACGAAAAGCTGTGCTTTTCCACCTGCCGGAAATGCGGATAATTTCCTCAGAAAAATTCCTTGAAGCTAACTCAGTAGTTCTGCCTATCCTGAAAGAATGAGTATTGTATCTTCCTTTTAAACCTGTCAACTCTAGACATTGTTTCAAAACTTTTGTGAATTGGGATCTATTGATTGGTTTACCGTTTTGCGTAATGAACAATAAGCCATCAGATGTACCTCGTTTGTTCAAATAGTTATCCATAGCTTGAACAGGACAGTTTGAAAGATCTTGATGAGGAAGTAATTGAAAAGTTTGTGTACAATGTGCACTATATTTATACGATAAAAATTTGATGAAATATGCACCTTCAAATTTTTTGATTTGATTAAACCTTAAAGTATGCTTATCTGTATTTGTATATACCACTTCACCACATCTGAGTGAAGTATAATAGGTGAGCAGGAATAAAGCTTTAAAAAGTGTTCTGAGATAGTGGCAACTCAGGCAGAATGGAATAGCATCTATGATGCTGTAAAGTGCAAACTTGTCAATAGGTTGTAAACGTTCTGTCTGTGAATTATTTGATAAATATTTTATACCCTCTAAAGTTTTTCTAACAAAGAAAGTATGCGTGTGGTCTGATTGGTTTAAGAGTTTGTGCACAAACGAGATAGCAGACATGTGCGAAGTAATATATTGATGTTTATAACCCCTACTTTCTAAATATATAGCAAACAATGCAAGTGTTTCCTCCTTAACTGGCATGCTAAAATTTATATTTAATTGACACTTTATGAAATTGATAAGAGAGTTCCAGCATCTAAGGTAACTTTTACCTGTGGTTGGTGCCAACGAAGCTTGTAATATCTCGTCTAATCTAAGCTGAAGTTTTGCGGTAGCAACTGTTGCGGGATAATCAATGGATGCCTTTGCATATTGAATTTTCCTAACATAACCGATGATACCTGTTGTCGAGAAATAGCATCACATAAATTATTATCCAAGCCTGGTATATGTTGTACATGTAAAGATAAGTTGTTATTCAGCAATACAAGTACGAAAGGGCGAACTATCTTCATCACTATAGGGCAGTTACTTGTTTGCTTATTTAGAATATGGACTACTGCCATGTTATCAGTATGGAAAATTACTTTTGAGTTACGCAATTTGTGTGCAAACATTGAAATCGCAATGTAAATTGGATATAACTCTAGAATAGTAATATTAAGGTGTTGCCAATTAATTGGCCATAAACCTTCTATCCATGAAGACCCAAACGTAATGCCGAAACCAGATTTAGATGCATCCGAGAAGAAATGTAAAGCTTCGGAATTGGCATAATGAGGCTCACGGATGAAAGATTGACCATTATAACTGGATAAAAACTGTAACCACATTTGTAAATCCTGCTTTACTCCTTTGGTCAAGCGAACAAAGTAGAACGGCTTTGTTATACCTTTGGTCAAGTCGTACATTCTACGAAGGAAAGCTTTACCAGTTGTTACGACTGTAGTTGCAAATTGCAGCTTGCCCGTAAGTGATTTTAACTCTCGTAATGTGATTTTTGACATGAGAAGGGCCTGTTTTACATCCTCAGTATATTGAGCAATTTTGTCTGGGGGCAGTTGAGCAATCATTTGTATAGAGTTTAGTTGTATGCCTAGGAAGGTTATAACGTTGGTTGGCCCTTCGGTTTTGTGTACTGCCAACGGAACACCAACGTCAGAACAAAGTTTAATGAAAGCTTGTAGAGATTTGGCACATTTGTTGTAGTCAGATTCAATGAACATGAAATCATCTAAGATTTTTACTACATTGTGGACACCAAATTTGTTTTCCAGTATCCATTTTAATGCTGTGGAGAAACGTTCGAAAATTTTACATGAAGATGCACAGCCCATCGGTAAACAACGGTCATAATAGTAACCTTGAAAGAAAAATCCAGTTAAATGGTAATCTTTTGGAGAGATAGGAATAAGCCGAAAAGCTTCTGAAATATCACTTTTAGCCATATAGGCAGGATGACTGACGTTTTGAATGATTTTGATTGAATCTTTCAATGATGCATATTGAACCGTGGCTTCATCCCTAGGTATATTGGTGTTTACAGATCTTTCATCATAGGGGAAAGAGAGATTATGCAGAATACGATATTTCCCTGATTCTTTCTTTTCTCTTAGTGCTAACGGCGAGCACTTGAAATTTTCATAAGGTGGCTTGTTAAAAGGACCAGCAAAACGCCCTAACTTTAATTCACTTTGTACCTTTTGATGCACAACTTCAGTATTGGATGATACAGAAACAGAATTATTGGAGGAAAGTGGTGATTCCTCGCCTTGAAAGTTAATGGAAAAGCCTGTTTTGAAACCGTTGATGATATAATTTTTATCATCGTATCCTTCCAAATATTCAGCAAGTTTATCTATTATTATAGGGCTTGGTAGTTTTGAGGTCACTTGCAGCTGTCTGGTGACTGGTTTGATTTTGTTCTGCTTTTGAATGGCACTGAAGGTATGCGGGATGTGGTCTACTACATTTTGGACATTGGTGTTTATAACGGCAATTTTGGGTTTCACACCTGACACCTTGCTTGTGATACTTGAAACAGTATCCTGGTGGGATCTTTGATTGAGATCCGGCTGAGCGAAAGGGCTGATTGCTGGAAAAACTTTGTTTCGGGTTATTGCGAAAAGCACGTAACTCAAGATCCTGTCGAACATTTGACCATGAACATACTGAATGTTCGCGATCCAATCTGAATTGCCTATCATAGTACTGCCAGTTAACATTATGTCTCATGAGATCTTTAATGTGCTGGCTATAAGAGAGGAGGTCAGTAATTTCATTTGGATATTTTTGGATATAAACTGCCAAAAAAATATCAAATGCCTGCGACCATTCACGTTCAGACAAGGTTCTTTTCTTATTTGGTGTTAAGTTTAAATGCGGTTGATTGGAGTGATCCAAAATGCCAAGTGTGTAAGAAGTAGATTGAGAGGGGTAAAGAATGTCATATAAATCTACAAATTTATGAGCCCAGATCTTTTGTTTCAACGTATCTTTAACGCTAGTGCCTATAGGCAATCCTGAGCTGAATACAGGTTTATGACTAGGTGTCCCGATTGTTAGGGACAACTGGGAAAACTCATTACTTTCATCTAAATTCTTTGTTAATATACTATTGCTTAAAGGAAGGCCAGTGCCAACCCCTGAGCTAGTTGCAGTATACAAAGAGGAGATACCTCCTTGCAGATTTGTACTAACGGGAAGGCAAGTGCTAGTCCCTGCACTATCTGTAGGAAACAAAGAAGAGTTACCTGTATGTTGATTGGTGGTAGCGGGGAGGCTAGTGCCAGCTCCGCTAGTATATGTCGACCGGATTTGTTGATTAGCGTAACGAGAAGAATCGCCTATCTGTATTTGCTGATTGCCAGAGAGGCTAGTGCCAACTCTTATGCAACTGTCTGTATTTTCGTTAAATTGGCGAGGGAGACAAGTGCCAGCCCTCCCATGAACATTAGATTCTTCTTGTGTTGGATGAGGGAGGCAAGTGCCAGCCCTTGGTTGACTTTCTTGTAGCAATGATAGAGTGGCAGTAAGATCGACATCTCTACTGCTTTCATCGGGTACTCTGTGCGTTGTCTCAGAGTGTTGTATTATATCATTACTGACGGCATCACACTGTCCTGCTTGTTGAGTTGTGTGGCAAGTGCCATCCACAACCGGGAGATTACGAGCAGTTGAAAGAGTAGAGATGATGGCAGCTATCTGGCTGGACATTTGCGTTTGCTGAGTTGCCATATTCTGAACAATATTGGCGAGCGAACGTAGGTCAACATTGTCGGGGATACTTGTTTCAGTTGAGTCACCAGTATCATTATTGAGATCTGTATTTTCAGAGACTGGATCCTGTTCTTGAACTCCACCTTGATCATTTTGAGATGTGGTTTTGCGAGTTGTTGATTTGCAGTGTTTGCCACTTGTCTGGTTGTTGACAAACCTTGACGGCAGTTTGCGTTTTCTTGAAGAAGCACGAATCATGTTTAGGATCTGTTAAATGATAGTTTGATAATCAGAGAGTGTATTAATGCAGCAATAAACTAATCAATTGTATTATAGCAACAAATAAATGCAGTAGTTGAAAGTACTGACAATGAAATAATAAGCCAACAGCGGTGGCGTTATAGACTTAAGGCAAGCGGCCTACTGACAATAAAATATAAGCCAACAGCAGTGGCATTATAGACTAATAATACACCTACTGACAATGAAATAATAAGCCAACAGCGGTGGCATTATAGATTAAAGGCAAGCGGCCTACTGACAATAAAATATAAGCCAACAGCAGTGGCATTATAGACTAATAATACACCTACAGCGGAGATGTAAAATAGTGCATACATGGCAATGATTATAATAATAATACACTTGTAGTGTTGAATAGATATAGATATAAATTAATACACCTACAGCGGAGGAGTATAAATATTGTTTATATGACATAGAATAGTATAATACACCTGCGGCAGGTGTACATAATAAAAAATAACAGAGTAGTGCACCTACAGCGGAGGTTCATACTTATTGCAAATGAGGCATTGCTTAATTAAATAGACCTACAGCGGAGGTGGCAGTAGAAAAATGTCAAATAATAAACATAATATTTAGAAGTAAAATATAATAGTTTAGTATTATATGAAGAAACCATTAACGAAATTAGGAAATTATTAATGAATATGTTAAGTGAATTGTAGTTAACCAACTAACAATGATATATACTGAGGTAAGATTATTGTTAATGAATTAAAGGAAAATGTAACCCATACTAGGACGCAATGTCCAAAGTATAAGTCACGAAGTGACATAATTACAAAACTCACTAAGTACAAATTAATTAGTCATTAATTGATGTTAATAAATTATTAATTTTTTATTTTTATTTTTACTCACTGATTAATATCTAGAGTATTGAACTGCCTTGAAGATTGCATTTTTAATTGATGTGCAATATCTTTTCCTGCCAATGCGAGAATTAGGATGGATTCCATCCCTAGACCAATAAGATACAGGATCAGCCCAGAATCCTTTATGTTTCCAGTAATGTATGCTTGAATTCACGCTGCACATGTTGCGGAGGTAGGTATTACAATTAACAATATTTGATTTGAAATTGCTCTCTGAAGAATTCAGCCTTGATGAACGTGGTATGACAGAACAGACCATAACATGCAAATTAGATTGAGATTTGAGTACTTTTTCCAAGAACTTAATTAATTCAACTGCTACTATTAATGGTGGTATGCCTGCTGCAAGGTCATTAGTTCCAATATCCAAAATCAACATGTCGAAACTTTCTTGAGATAAAATGTGTAAAAATTCAGAAATATGTGAAGGATTTGTTATGAAAGCACCACTAATACCATGAATTTGCAATGATGACATGTCACTAGTCCTGAGCTTAGGAGCAAGATCAGAAAAGGGATGACTTGGATGCAAGTAATCTTTCAAACTCCTGACAAAACTATGCCCAAGTAGTAAAACTTTAGGCTTCATGGTAAATATATAAAGAAATTAAATTTGACTATTTACAGTAGCATGAGAAAAACCTTCAAGTCCTATTTGCAGTCCTATGCTGTTGCTGGAAACTGCTGTCACAGCTGAGAGTTATTCTTGTCCAAAAATCTTCTCAAAGTTGGTCAAAATATTCAAATAAATCCTCCAAATATAAAGGAGATGGTGATTTACTCACGGTGAGTACTCATTTTGTATATATATGTATATAAATGATTAATTCAAATAATTTTTGTATTGTATGTTTATAATTTTGACCACTTCCGTGTCTGCGGGCGCTGTTGTCAACGAACAGCGTCCAACAGAACGAACGTGACCCACCTACAACCCTGATTGGCTAGAAGTAGATCACGTGACTCACTACTGACGTACAGGAAGTGAGTCTCGTGAACACAGGCATGTGTGCCTCTATAAACTTGATCGTTGCACGATCACTGTTTAGAGTCGGGGATAAGCCCTATACCCTACAATGTTAGTTTTCAATTTTCCCAAATTTCTCCGTCGGTGTCGAATTTATCTCATACCTGACTGCACTAGGACGACTAATATGAGCTAGCAATGTGTGCCGCTAACTTTGTGTGTCGGTAAAATCACTTTTAACGGAATGGTAGTCCAAAGATTTCTTGAGAAGGTTTGTTTATCAAATGGTGACCACCATCTTGCCGAGATTGCGAGAGGTCAGAGCGAGATTTAATGAAAGAGCGACTTCTATTTGTAATTCGGCACATGCGGCAGGCCCAAGATCATTTTCATAAACAATAGGCGGCATGTGCCGAATTACAAATAGAAGTCGCTCTTTGATTAAATCTCGCTCTGACCTCTCGCAAGTGCTATTTCTTATGGTGGGGGAGGCCAACAGAGATAACATTTTACCAACCTACCTACCCTATTTTTTTCAGACCGTTACAGGAAACAAAGAATTTCTTTTTCTAGGCCTTACTTGAATTACTGATGTATAAGAAGTACGCAATAAGAAATGTCCAGGAAAATTATATGTATTGTCCTAACAGTTATGTATTTTCTTTTTAGAAATACTACCCTCCGGATTTTGATCCATCTAAGATACCCAAATTAAAACTTCAAAGAAATCGTCAGTATAGCATTCGTGTGATGGCACCCTTTAACATGAGGTAAGTAACAGAATAGTTTTATTTTTGTGCTTTATTTCAAGCTTTCGCATTTAAAATTGAAAGATATATCTTGTGGTGAATTTACTTTTTTAGTAATTTCAAGCTGTTTTGGATAAAGTATTTGACTCATACAATTAAAAGGAAGTGAAGACCAGAGAACAATATGAAAGAAACTGGTAGCATACAATTAGTCACATATAATCATACAGTTACACATATAACACTATAATTGCCTTACTTTTGAAATTAAAAAGAACTTGATGAAAATTATTGCATCAGAGTTCACTTTCAAAATCCGTCCCTGCAATAAATGATTGAGATGGTGGAATTGATTGTTGTATGACCTGATTATATATTTATTTTACTTTTTAAAATATGAATATGAATCAAGTGTCTAACGCCCTTACATTTTTTTTTGTTCGTGGATAGCCTCTCTATAGTGTCATATTCTCTCAGAAAATAAATAAGAACCAGATGTTTTTAACTCTGTCACCTTCAATGCTGGTGATTTATCTTTTAGATGCAATACCTGTGGAGAGTATATCTACAAAGGCAAGAAGTTCAACAGCAGGAAGGAAACTGTGGAGGATGAGGACTACCTGGGCCTCAGGATCTTCAGATTCTACATCAAGTGTCCTCGCTGTGTGGCAGAAATAGCATTCAAGGTGAGTGCACCATGCTATTTGGGAGAAATGAGGCATGCTCGCAGAATTCCAATTTCAGGCCCTCAGTTTCTAAATCCTGGTTAAGCCCCTGTATCTGCCACCAAAATTGCTCCAGGACTGGTTTTCTGTGCTCCAGGATGTTTATACTTGGACACCCTTGTCTAAGCGTTAGAATCACATTAGTATTAGTCAAAGTTGTCCCCAAAACATTTGTTGAAATCTGTATAATATAATGGTGAATACCTCTTTATTTTAGACTGATCCTGAGAGAGCAGACTATTCTTTGGAAGCTGGTGCAACACGTAACTTTGAGCCGACACGGACAGCTGAGGAATTGGCCAAGAGAGAACAGAAAGAAAAAGAACTTGAAGAACTGAACAACCCTATGAAGGTGAGTAAAAAAGCGAAAACAGAATCAATTTAGACAACTGATAATTCAAATTTAAAGGAAGTAATTAGTGTTTTTCAAGATATGCCTATTATTGAGTTCAATACAATAAAATCTTAGAGAAGAGATGTGAACACTTCAGAATGAGACAGACTAATTGTATTTTGCTCATCGAGATGCCTGTTGCATCCCACAAAGACTGAAATGTTTTGGTGATATCTTTCTGAGCAAAGCATTGTTTTGGAAAAAAATGTGGGACAAATGATCATCAGAACCCAAATAAGAAGGCTCTTTTAAGATATTGTGAATCCATGCATCTTATTCTGGTGTTATTATTTAAAAATATTTATCAAGGAGCAGGCATGAGTGTATTTATGTTTGTACCCGGGAGGTTCTCCACTGTGTAAAACAGGACACAAGCCTCCAGAAATAATTAAAAGCTTATGATGCGATTCTTATGAGCAGGTTGTTTTATTTACTTTCGTTAAATATAAGAGAACAAGACACACTTACAGATACAAGAAGAAAACTATGTTAGGACTAATTGTTATTTGTTTGTTTTGACTATCACTAGGTATTAGAAAACAGGACACAAGCCTCAAGAAATGAGATGGAAACCATTGAGACGTTGGAGGAACTGAAAGAACTCAACTCAAGGCATGCAAAAGTGGACCACCAGAATATGTTAGTCCTGCACAAAGCCTATGAAGAACAGCTGGCTAAACTGCAGGACGAGGAGGACCAGGCATTTGTAGAGTAAGCAGAACCTAGGATCTCTGTTAAGGGTTCAACAGCCAATAGGAGTAGTCTCAGGGTCTTAGCCAGCAGGGTGTCTGGTTGTTATTTTGACACCTAATCCCTTAAAATCCTCTCATCAGGACACCCCAAAAAGACTTGCACAGAATTTCCTGAGTTGTGCGCTTACTGTCTTACTTGCATGAAGGTTAAGTTGGGGCTCTTACTGTCGTATTTGCATAAATATATAAAGTTGGCCTTATACTGCCTTACTTGCATAATTGTAAACTTAGGCGCTTACTGTCGTACTTGCATAAATGGTGAGTCGGGCTCTCACTGTCGTATTTGCGTAAATATATCATGTTGGCCTTATACTGCCTTGAGTAAATATAAAGTTTGCCTTGTACTGTATTACTTACCTCAGCAGTAGGGGTCGACTCACTGTATTTTACTTTAATTTGTTTTTGAGGGGTCAACAGCAGGGGTAGCCTCTATTGCATTTCTAATACTGTTTTTTGATTCCTGTTGCAGCTCGTTGTTTGGGAAGACTCCCGAGGCAGGAAGTGTAAAGAGACTTCACGACTCGGACAGCGAAGAGGAAGATTTACTCCCCAAATTCAAGAAGCCGGACAAGAGCGCTGCCAAGCCCACAGATATTCTCACCAAGGAGACAACGCAAGAAAAGAAAGTTGAAACCTGGCAGAAAAGCGTCAGTGCACTGTCCACCAGCAAATCCTCTCTAGCGGGACTTGTCCGGAAGAAGCCAGCTGGAAAGGCCCCTGTAGGATCAGCTCTGGTTAAAAACAAAAATACTAGTAATGTAAATGACAGTAAAACTGACTCTATGCAAGCACAAGGAAAGAGTGAAGTTTCACCATCAGTTTCCTCTTCCACGCCAGGCTCCCAGTCCCCCCGTAATGGCACAGCCCCTGTACAGAAACCTGCTGCCATATCAGGACTGAGCATGCTGGGTGATTATTCAGACAGTGACAGCAGTAATGATAGCAGTTGAGGTGAAAGTACAGCAGGAATTTCAATTTTTGATTATCGTCACTTTTTCTGCCATATTTAGGCTAAAACCTGACTTGCAAGTTGTAAATGGAGAAGGAAACCTGAATATCTGGCAAAAACCAACCACTGACCCCAGGTCACTGGCAATTTTTTCACATGCCCTGGTCAGAATTAAAACTCAGGCAGTACTGACAGATAGCAAGCAATAAGTGGCAATGCCTTGGACCACTCAACCATAAGAGCTGGCCCCCTGACACAAGCAGGACATGTATGGCAGTCTATAGACTTTTTAGGGAAAATCTAATTGAAGCTGTTATGCAGCACTAAACAATCCTTTAGAAGCAGTCTACTTGATCATCACTCGAGTGTGAATTTTTGAAATAATACCAAACAGGTACTGGTATATTTGCAATGTTCAATACCATCCTGTTACTTTAAGACGCATTTGAGACTATTCTAGTTTTTTGCCAGTGCATACATATTTTAGGATTTTTTTGGATGCATCCAATCAACTTAGTTATTTCTAATTTATATCAACTCTAATGATGATGTAAATAAGGGTCTGATTTTTACTCCTACAAGCAAATGAATTTTTACTTTTGAGCAACAAAAGGCTATGTAAAGTCTAAATGATAGTTTTATACAAATTGGTACCCTTCATCAGCTTTTTTGTCCAAATGCTAGAGTTGGGTCCTTTAAATCACATACCATTTGGCAGTTAATCTCAATAGTACATCTCATATGAACATATGTTATTATATAGAACTATTTTTTCATTATTCAAAACAAGTAAAAAATTTCTGCAGGATGGGTTGGCAACATTATACTGACAGTAGATAGGTGGTAAGATTTTTATCTTAGGTGAACAAATATTAATTACAAGTGTTATAAAATCAATTTCATTTGCAAATTGGATTTAAAAGATGCATATATCTTAAGCATAGCAGGTCCCTCAGATAATATATGGATGACAAAAAGAATCAAACACCTGTTTCTGTACATGATTTATTTTAGAAAAAATAGTGTTTCCACCATTGGTGGGGATCACAATAAACATGTATTATAGTTATTGTGACTTTGTTTTGTGGATGACATTTGAGAATATGAAATATGTAAAACCTGTACCATTCCTGTAGGAAGAGAGAAGAATGAACTAGTCCTGGTTTACAAATACCATTCAACCCATCATGCATGGAGCACCCTTGTGGAATGACATTAACTTCTTTCAAAACCAAATCTAAGTTAAAACCTTTGCAGGACTTGTTCCTTATTGCACTACTTGTACATAAACAATTCTTTCAGATGAATCAGACTACATCAGTGCTCCTAACATAAACTACTGGTAATTTTGGACATTCGTCAATAATTATGATTTTCATGGGTTGAGGGGGGCCCATTTTTTGTGAAAATCCAAACAAATCTGATGGTGGTCTAAATTTGTGAGGAGGTTCAAATTTGCAGGAAATTATGGTAGCATGAAACCCCCTGTATTTAGCCTCATAGCCAAAATAACCAAATTGGCAATTACAACCTTAAGTTTCCATCATCCCAGGTTCCCAAAGCTGCAAAATTTCCTGAGCCATATTCATTTTGACAGACTTCCCAGATTCTTTACTGATAAACAATACATGTATAATTGTATATATACACCTTTAGTTCCTTACTACCTCTCCCTATTGAAATGGAACAAGCTGAAAGAAGCCCAACTGAGGCACCACCCAATGTATGCAAAATGTATGTTCAAAGTAGAAAGAATACACATACACATTGCTTATTTAGAAAAGTGCATGAAATAAAAATGTTTAAAATGTAATATTAAAAACTGCCTCTTCCTGGAATAAGATATACACATTAGATTTAATTCCTTTCAGAACCTGAAATGACAGTATGATATGGTGCATTGATATAAAATTCTAGACAGAGATTCTAGTCTGCACTTTTCCTCAAGATGTTTTCATGAGAAAGATATTACCTAAAAGGTGATTTTTGGATACTTTAATGTGAAAGGGTCCAATCAATCATAAGCATTATGGTGTCTATAACTCACAATCATAGTATGACACAATACAAACTACCTAACTATTGATAAGAATCCTAGATGGAATATCAAGTAAAACCTACATTCAAATGTTTTACTAGTAAAATATTCTCGGGCAAATAATTTGCATGGATGTCAGACCATACAAATTCAAAGAGAGGTCAATTCACTTGAGGCCCTGTAGACAGCTATTCAAAGTTTTATTTGAAGTTGGCAGATCACGTACGTGCCACTGATTCTATTTGGTAACTATGACTAGAGTGTGGCAGACCTGACTTCCCAGGTTGTGTAATAATCATAAAACCAGAAATATGTTCTCAGGTGCAACTGATATCTTATGAACATGGAATGCACCAATTGAAATTTTGACTTTAGATATCCCCAGTAAACTGCTTTCTGATTAGATGTGAGAAACACAGCCCAGGGTGACAAGTCTACAAGTCGCACCAACTTATGGAGGAGGTAGATGTCACAGTTCCTGCAGTTCATTGAGGCCCTTCCTCATTCATGCCTGAAGTTGAGTTGTACTTGACCAGTATCGTCTGGACTTAAGAAACTTTTTAAAATAACTTTGGAATGAAGGATAACTTTTCAAAATATTTGAAGGAGAGTTGTAGATGGAGTTATAATGAACAATTCTCATTCAATTATTGCTTTTGTTTCAGAAATACCACCAAAATAGTCAGGCGTTTTTGGCAGCTACTGCAGGCATGAATGGGTTACGAAGTTCTTGCAAAGCAAGTAGATCTACAATCCCATAATGAATGAAATATACAAATCGAACAATAGATACAATCCTTACATTCTGAGCTTCTGCCTTTGAATCATGTGGAAGTTAAACTTGACATAAGATGTATTTTATAACTTTAAAAGATAAGACAAGTAAATCTAAATTAACTAGAACAGGATTTGACAAGTGAAAAGGGAGAAGTTTGTAATGCAATCTTTTTATACCAAAAATGCTAATGGATTTTGCAGTATAGAAAAATGAAAGATTCTCCAAGTGACAATATGATTACTCCTCTATAAACAATAAACCCTAATATTTGAATCCTGGAAGAATCTCTTATGGGGGAAGATATGATTCACATACACCACCTAACTTCATAAAAATTGCACCAACCCTACTATTAGCTAGTGACATACTCCCTCTGAATGCTAAAGAAAACATGCCACCATCATGAGGAAAAAGTATTCATAAAAATAAAGTTTTATGAAGAATTTTCTTTTTAGTGTTAAAGGACAATTCCATCATGAATAAAACATAGGCCCAGATAGTTTCTTAGGGTATTGTCTACTTAAACCCAAGTTCCCACCACTGCCAACCTTCATACAAGAAGTATATTGCTGTCTACACACCGAACAGGCACAAAATTGAGGCACTGGGAGCGGCCATTTTAGTCTATTAATAGCAGCTTATGTGCACATAAGACATTAGCAGTAAGGTAGCTGCTAATATCTTATATGTACATAAGCTGCTGAGATAAGCTATGAATAGACTAATAGGAATTATCCTTTAAGCAACAAACACCTTTTGTTATTAATAGACTAGGGAATTATCCTTTAAGCAACAAACACCTTTTGTGCATGTCATTTCTGTATAGAATCCACAGAGGATGACATACCTGATATGAACCCTTGTGTATCTGGAATGTGTGTCTGGGCCCATTTCGCTGTTAAAAAACCCATCGATTACGTAAAGCAAATATTGGTGTATGAACATTATGTTTCACTTCTAGCAAAGGTGTAACTTTAAACCTATCCTCACACTACTCATCATATGAAGAAAGATTTTTAAAAATTAAGGTTTATTTCACAGCAACCTTCGACCTAAAGGTAACCTTAAAGGATTCCCCACCATAACATATCATATACAACAGGGCCCCAGTTCCTTAAAGAGAAGTTATAGTTCTTAGAAAACCTCCTTAAAAACCTTGACACACAATAGTGCAGTAGGTTCAGCGCTTAAAAGCTTACAGCCTTCCAATATTCTCCAAATCAGCACAAGTTGAACAACTACCAAAAATAATTTCAATACACTCTAATATTACTCCTACCTTATCGTCTATAAGAAAGTATTCAACTTACAGAGATGTTCAACTTGGAGAAATATTGGCAGGTTTAACCGGTTCTCTCAATTCAGAAGATACAAGCTTATAACTTATTTACAAGCTAATTAAGTGCAACATTACCTGGTAAAATATCATTAAGTATATACACTAAAAATTCAAATGATTGATAACATCACATGATTTCTGTTGGCATTAAAATAAACACAGAACAACATACACATCAATGATCTAGGTACACCCTAAGTCATGATGTTGTTACAGACCTCTCAATAGATAAATGGTTACTATATGAACTTCATAGTATGAAATACGACGGAAAATGCAGCTGATGCCATACACATATTCAGAATTACATCAAAACCTTGAATATAATGACAAAGATTTTGTACTGATTCCCAACCTGTACTCAAGAATAATCTCCAATAAGAATGCAGTATACATGGACTTGTAATAGACATGGTTTTTAAAATCATAGTTTTATGTGATATCCTGCAAGTGGAAGACCTCAATATGTACAATAAAGTGAGGTATGAGGGTCTTATAAATAATATGAACAAACTGTCACTTTTTACACCCTTTGGTCAATATAATCAGTAGAGAAAGTCTCTCTTATCACATCGCGGAACAACAGCATTTGAAATACAATGGCAATATTGAAACGTGATTCTATGGTCAACAAGCACTCAAGTGGCTTAAAGTAGCACCTGCCACTGTCTAACAATAAAACATCCCACAATAAGCTTAAATTGTGCCATACTTAAAAATTCTCCTTCCTTTGGCCATTCTCTTCTCCACTACTAGCAATATCTAAATATGTGCCGCCAAAAATTGGTTTAGTTTGTGAAGGAAAAAGGCTGCATATTTGCCTTTCCATTTAAAAAAGCATATATAATTCAAAAAGAAATTAAAATCCATTCATTATTTTAATCTGAAGAGAAGAAAACATGCTAAAGGAGATGCACAAAAATTAACTAAATAATCCACCTCCAGCAAAGAGTGAATCTACTTAAAATATCAATAGGCAATGTAGGAAGTTTTTAAAAGAAAAATTATTGGACAGAATTGCTTTATCAAATGAACATTCTAAATTTCTTGATATGCACGTTGTTTTGGTCACTGTACTTCTAAAATAACACATGATGCTCAGAAAAAGCATCAAGACAGTGTGAAACCAAGTTAATACAAGTAAAACAAACACTGAGTCAATGTTCTTATGTGAGGAATTAGTTTTTCCTTTGCTTCTTCTGAGATTTCTCTTGTGGCTGCTGCTGTTGTGGTTGTTGTTGTTGTTGTTGTCTTTGCTGCTGTTGATGCTGTGCTGCTTTCTACAGAACAGAAAAACAAAACAACGAGTCAGGATTAAGACAGGACCAAAATAAAACCAACATAAGTAATTAACAGTATGCATCACTATAGCATGCATGCATGTTCATTTCTCAAGGAAATGGAAAGTGTGTCACATAGAAGTGTTTAAGGACAGCAATGATGAGGTGGAATTCATAAATGTTACTTCTGATAATTGAATAACCAATTCTATATTCATCCATTAAAGTCATATTTGAAAATAATCTGAAAGATTGGCTTTCCACCACATAAATCAAAATGTGAGAATTATTTCCATAGTTCTAGTACAGATAAATGATTGGTGAAATTACAAATGTTAATTACCACTGAAAATTTGATAACATAAATATTCATCTACTCATTTTTTACAACTTAGTCTTAGCCAGAAGGGCACCTGGGCATCATTTGGACACCTCAATTTTTTCATATGTCAAATATAAGCATGCAGGGTTCAACATTGGTGCTTCCCCCGGGCAAGTAGAATGTGTATATCATAGCTGAAGGGCAAGTGAAAACAGTATCTTGGTTGCCCCACTTTGCAAGTATGCTGTATATACATGTATTTCAGGTTTACTGTGAGAAAGTTTTGTGATCTGGCATCCACGCTTATCCTAGAAAAATTCACATGCCAGCAACATGTTCTACTTGGTTTTAAATGAAACATTTTAAAACATACAATTTCACAAGGGCAAGTGAAAGTTGGAGTAGGGCAAGTGAAAGTTGAACTTAAGTCACCGCAAAAGTTAATGTCATGCCCCGGTCATGTATTTGGATTTTTTGCTCCTTAACATAATTCCCATGACATTTTATAAGAATATTATGTCTTATTTTGAAAAATAAATATGTAATTATGGTTGTAATCTGAGTATGCTGTGGTCTTTCATGTAATATTGGATGCCCCAAAATTTTATATTTGCCAAATTGGACACCCAGTTTCTGAAGACTGGCTAACCCTTGTGTTACATTCAGCATAATCACCTGGTTTGCTTGTTGTATTCTGGCCTGTACAATGTTGAGATGCTGAGCTATGTATTTCTCCCTAGGCGCTAACACCATGGCCTTCTGAAGGCACTTCTCTGCCCGGTTGAGTTCCCCACGTTCTACATACACCACGCACAGGTTGTGATTCGCCTGTACGTTGTCTGGCTCTGTCTCCAGAATACGCAGAAAATTCTAGGAAAGAGGAAAACAAATAGTTAGGACATCATTGCACAAGAAATACTCCCCGGGCTGTTCCCCACATTCTACATACAACACGCACAGGTTATGATTCCCCTGTACATCCTCGGGCTGTCTCCAGAATAGGCAGAAAATTCTAAGAAAGAGGGAAATACATAGTTAGGACATCATAAACCGCTGCGATTTAAACCCGGGCAGTGGTGAGAGAAGCCAAGTAGTCAGTGGCAACACCCTAGACCACACGGCCATGAGAGTAGGTCCAGGAAAATGCAGATTGCATACAAGATACTCCGATAAAGAGGGGAGGAAAACGGTTACTTACATGCAGTACAGAACTGAAAACATTTTTTTGCTCTAAATAGCCAAATAGATTTAGTTTGGTTTAATCAAAATAGGGGATATTGCATGTTATATCTATAGATGAAATTCCGAACATAATGGGAGCAGGGTCAGGTGCATACATTATTATATCATTTACAATCTTTTTCTTTAATAATGTCTTTATCTATATTTAGATTAATATTGAAGATCATCTTTTTACTATTTTACTCATTTTATTTCACTCCACTTTGAAATTCTGATCAATCACATGTGCTTGGTAATGATAAAAACATTTTCTCATTACTGTTTTAATTCATTCAATTTTGCGGCCATGATATTGAAACATTTGCTGTCTGCCATGATGTAACAGAAATGATATCTATGCTGCATGCATACTTACTTTTTCAGCTGCACTGACATCTTTTAGGTGATTGATATTGATATCCCCCATGAGAATTAGGCCCTTGGTATGATCAGGGTAGTACTGCAAATAAATAAATAATCATATAATTAAATACATCAAGGTACATACTTCGATTTTAAAGGACCGAGTCAAGGTATTTGAACTGGTGTGCTTTTTAAGCAAGCATAAAAGAAAAAAGAAAATGACAGAAAATTTTCTCACCATAGATCTACTAAAATTGAAGTAACTAGAACATACGAGTGCAAGCTATTGATAGGGGTTACATCATTATACTCATTCCTTTCCTGCCCAAGCAAGATATCAACCCATTCACATCTGGAGTGCACACATGATCTGACTACTTGGACCAAACTTCTTAATCAAAACAATATTTTTATGCAAGTCAGACTACGTATATGTTCGAGATATGTATGGGTTAAGAGAATGTCATTAACCCGTTAATGCTCACAGCGGCCAAAAGCAGCCTCACAATTTCAATAAGATTTTGCAGGAAAAAGCAAAGTCAAGAAAATATTTGATGGAGAAATGTTGATAAGAACATTACCTACAACACTCCTTCCAATATTTTGTAACACCATTCTCAATTTCAAAGTTATTGTCAAAAGTATCATAGATCCAGACAACAATTTCATCCTTACCTTGAGCAGTTTTTGCAGGTAAACAATAGCATCCAGAGGCTGCCTAAGGTCATTCACCAGCATGAGCGCCAGGTTAAAGAGGGAGCTACGGAAATCATCCTTTAACTGAAACAAAGGAAATTAAATCATCAAGCATCTGAAATAGCTTGTTAAACCATACATTCCTTGTTATTCTAGGCACTTTTTATTGATTAAAAGTTTATTGAGAGTTAAAGTGGTCTGCTTATTTATTTCAAACATAACATTAAACATTAACAACTCAAATTAGAGTAATTACTAAATGTTATTACAAACTTGGTACCAAAATGATCTCCTATGAATTCCTTCTATTTGGTCTAGTTTTACTGTGTCATAAGATAAGAAAGTGGATACCAACATGACTGCATAGTTTCCATACAGAGGATAGGACTTATCCCATTAATAACAGTGTTATATTGATAAAAACACACTGATGAAATGGATGAGATGTAAACTTGAATTAAAATCTATCATTGTTGTTAAACTGCCTGATATGTTGTATATGAAACCTTAGTTTCTGAAATGATTTAGTTAGATTTAATGTGGAATATTCTCATACATTTCTCACAGCCCTTCTAACTGTAGACTTAGAATTCAATGGTTTAATTAGAAATGTGTTTGTGGTTGAATGGTGGATACAGGACTGGTCTCTATTTGCCTCAATTGGTGTACTATGAGGTATGATATACTTGAATTTTGAAAAAGAAGTATATCTAGTCATTCACATTATTTTGGTAATGCATTTAAAGAAAACTTTCTGGAACCTTTAAAAAGATTTTCCCTAATACAGTCCATGACATTGTAATTACCTCAATAGCCTTTTTGAACCATCTTTCTGCTTTAGTAAATTGATGATCATCCATGGCTAGCATTCCAAGATTAAAATATACTTTTTCATCATTAGGATCCTTTTTTAAAAGTTTGTTAAGTCTGAAAAGAAAAAAAAGATAAACGCATGAATAAATAAATCTGCAACTTGATATTCTAAGCTTAACATAATTTAAACAGAAGTCCTCACAGCCAAACTAGTATTGAAAAATGAACTAGTATTGAAAATTTATAAATAAATACAACCGTTGTACCATTGGCTGGTTTGCATATAGAAGAGCGATATTAAATATGAAATAAAAAGTGAATCATTTATCAACTTTCCTACTTTGTAGTCAAAAGTTTTCTTCACATCAAAATCTATATAAAAGTACTTATATTGATACACTTTTAATAGTCATAACTTATAAATAAAGAAATTGTGATTGTTATACTGTATACCTTATAAATTGTTATACTTTATACCTTATAAGATAATGTGCTGGGCAGGGAGCTGCTTATGACATGCAGTTTAATTTTTGCGTACTGATGTTGAATGTCAAGCTATCACGTCAGCGTATTGTATGATACTAGCATAGGATCGAATATCCAAATATTGGGGCACAGTTTAATGAATGCACACTCCAGGGGAGCACAAAGTATGCATTAATTAAACTGCCACAATATGCACATGGTATAGAGTAAATATAAGGCATAGACAAAAGATCTCAATGTTACCTTTTGTAGGCTTCTGGCCTAAGTTTCGGATGGCCTGTTTCCTGCATGAGCACTGCTGAATTGAAGAGTGTTTGCTGCAAAGGGAAAAGCATCATCCAGCAAATATTTCCCTGAACCAAAATCTCACTAAGGTAAAGAATTGTATGTCCTCAAAATATCTAGCATAAATTATATAAAATGTCTAGCAAATGTAAATACATGCTCCTTTTGTACACCTTGGTATAGCGAACATGTAGATGAAAATTTTAGCTAAGTACTTATGAAAATGGTTTTCTTCATTATCATTTATTGAAAATTAAAAATGGAAATCCTCCACATTCTATGGTCTTCATCATCAGTAGACATTATTCAGCACACTTAATCCTTCACACAATTGGTCTAAAAAAGAGGCACACCTTTCTTGTGTGCATAGATTTCATGATTCTCTCAACCTTGGTATTCAAAAGGCATGCCTTTAGAAAATATGTGTAAATATTACAAAAGTAAAATAGCACATAATAAGTTCCATTAAGAAACTGCGGCATATCTTGTTCTTTCTTAAAATTGACACTTTCGTAGCCCTGGTAGTGCCGTAACCAGACAGGTCTGGTCTTACAGTACAGTGATCCTGGAAATCTGGCATGACTAGGGTTTAAACTTTGCCCCTAAATAGGAAAAACCATATCTAATTCTAAGAACATACCTTATGGTCAGGATCTAGGTTCAGCGCTCTATCAAAGTTGAAGAGTGCTTCTTTGGTTTGACCCTGCTCTAATAATACTACTCCAAGCTAAAATAAAGAGGTTTATAATTATTGGTCACAGTTCTCCATACTTTTATCTCAATACAATATTCAACAGTTCCCTCTAAATGAAAGTTGTTTAGGATAGAAAGGAAATATTGCTCTCACTATTAATTCCAGATCTAAAAGAAAGTTTCCTGGATTCTTGAGATTCACACATTGACCATTCAATCTAAATTATCAAGTAGTTCAGCCAGGAAAGTTGGACCAAAATCAGTTTGCCCCACCATTCTAAGAAAATATATATTTATCAACTCAAAACCAGAGTAACTCTAACCTGAAACAACAATCTTATAACAAGAGGGACGCCAGTGGCGTCAAAAGTTTGTCTTGTAACTTTAGTCTTTTTGTTGATCGATTTTTCAATTTTTTCGTGTTTTGTCCCTATGTTTTTTTTAATTTTCTGATGTTTAATTATTCAATTTTTTTTATTTTATGTTTTTTGGTAAATTTTTCATTCTAAGCAATACTGTATAGGATGTATGTTCATAACTTGTGTTAGGTGCTCTGTGTTACGCTTGTGTTCCCAGCATAGACAAGCTCACGATTTGAACATTTCAGCTCGAGCTCGGCGAGTTTGCTCCAGGGCTTGAGCAACTCGAGTTTGTGAGTGGTGAGTGCAGCTCTACAGAAACTCCAATAAAATGGCTTAAAGCAATGATTTATTCAAGTGATAAATCAAACTGTACCTTAACTTTAATAAATATATTGTGCCAAAAGCTTTTCCACAGTACAGAGCCCTTGGGGAAAATCCACAACTGTTGATGCAGAAAAATATATTAGGCTGCAAAAATACTAATTAGAACTTATGGATTAAGCACTTAAGTGAAAGATGAGTTCAATCATGTATGAAATTTTTGATGGGAGATATTGTAATTATATACTAATACCCACTCACTATCCTTGGAATCTCATCCTATTCTGAGGATTTCAGTCTATGCAATTAGGTGCAGTTGATCAAATATTCCAATGTTAACCCTTATGCTGGTTGTGGCTAATTTGGACAATACGAATAGTGAAACAGCAAAATATGTATAGGACGTACACCTACGGTATACTATTATACTACGGAGATGCCTCATTCTGAGAATATCGCTAAACTGGCCATAAATTCTTAAATCATGGTACGTGTGTGTTATGAATTGTTCAATTGATATTGTGCACGTACGTTGACATACCCGTCAGCATTCAACAATCCAAAATCAGGATATATCACTTATCAGGCGGTTTACTATACTGCGACATCTTTTGGTTTCATTTTGTTTAGTTCCAATTCTGGGAGGGCCAGGTTAGTACTTTTGCTTAAGGAGCGGGCCTTTAGAGTTGGTAATCATGGATACATATGTTAATAGGATAACTTTAATTTTAGCAGATCACAATTGCTGCATGATAATATACACACAGTTTTCAAAAACACGCAGATAGCTTTGGAACTGAAAATGTCGTCCAGACATTGTGTGATCTTTCAAGATCAAATACTTACTATGTTCAGCATATTATGAAATTCTTGGCTCTTGGCTCTTGGCTAGAAAATAAATTTATTCTTGAGGAATTGTGGATGACTTTTGAAAGTTGGCAAATCAGTAGCTAATCTGAAGATTTCTGACCAAGTTATATAATTCAAACCTGTTAACATTCAACCATCCAAAATCAGGAGATTTTATGCGGTTCCAATCCTGGCCACCAGGAGTCAGATTAGTTTATTAGTTTAGGAGTGGGCTATTATATTTTACAGGTGTTGGCAAATTGATAACCATACAAGTATGATTATGAAATAACTTTAATTTTATGTAGCAGATCACACTTGCAGCATGATGACAAATTCCCAGTTATGAGAAACATACAGAGATTGCTTTTGAACTGAATACATCATAATAGTCCATGAGCCAGAGGTGGTCAGTATCATATTGGGGGGGGGGGGATCAATTATTTGCTTTTACTCACTACCCATATTCCTCATATTTCATAACTATTACATCTCGATCCATTCCCCTTGAGATATGGATCCGGGCGCCGGCCTACATATTTTGGCGCACGGATCCATTCCTCTACCATACCTGCCTAACCTTTGCGCTGTGTTGCGCCCAACGCCACTAGCTTCATACTACTTTCCATTCCTTTCATTTCCACTCCTATCACCTTGTATCTCTGGATCATGTGTTTGGTAGTTGATGCTGTTTGCAGAAAATGCCTGGAGACAAATGCAATCAGATCTAGCAACCAATGCTGCTGCTTGTGTTTTAATTGGATGAAGAAGGGTTGCGTAGATCACCTTTGGACGATCGCCTGAACACCTATAGTCACTGTAATGGGCAAGATTTATCTCAATGAGGCCCAGCACAACTTGGGCAACAATGAAAGTGATCAGGGGAGGACTTGAAAGAAATGCTGCTGAGCTCTTTAATTCCCTGCTGTAGGGGATGCCTTCAGCTTTAACCCATTCACGTGCAGACAGTCTGGTTGGGTCCTCTACATATGATCTGGAGAAAGAAGGCAAATTGTTAATGAAATACAAAGGTTGATTCTTATTCAGGACAGTAAAAACATATTTCTTCAGAAGTGTATCATGAAAGATATGTATCATGGTGTCTATGGATTCTGTATGAGAGATGGCGTGTTGATGCACTGCAACCGTGGATGAGGTTAAATACTGGCTACTGCACACATCCATTCACAATTTGCTTTGGGCTTTTCAAGTTATTTCTCACTTACCCCAAGGCGCACAAAAATTATGTTTGATAAATCAATGAAATAATCAAATAAGCCTTTATAGTTTTGGAAATTTATGTCTTCAATTACTAATGATGCGACAATAAAATACCATATTGTGACTGTTGTGTTGTGCTACTTGCTAATCGTATATTATAACATGATAAGAGCAAATAAGTTGTTAAGCAGAGAAGTTCCTACTTTGATTATAAATAGTACTTGTCGGTTATTGCCAAATTTCATTCAGATGTCTTCCATAGGATTCATTTATGGGTCCACATGCCTGCACATGTCTTGAACAACCAGCGAGGTGTCCCTATCATTGATGGAAAGTCATAAAGTTAAGGCATGCCTCCTTTGTAATGGTGATGCCTTTTTATAGGGCTGGGCAATAATGCTCAATTTGGAGGCCAGGTGTGCGAGTGATGGCTGCATGGTGTTTAAACCATTCGTGCCTGGAGTTCACCTTGAAAATGTCGTCTGGACCTATGCTTTTTCTGAAAAAAAATTTGGAATGGAGGAAAAAATTTCAAAATATTTGATGGACAGTTATTGATTGGATGTTGCTGAGTGTATCTCCCTAAAAAAATCTTAAATGAGAAATTGTTATAGAGATATCACGAAAATCCTCTTGCGGTTTTGGCAGTACAGGCATGAATGGGTTAAAAGTTCCCATACTTCACCTGCCAGTGTGGGAAGGTACCATGACCAGTCTCCAAGGTGACTGTAAGACAATGGCCTCCGCATCCTGGCCAATGATATGCAGGAATACTGGATGCATTTAGTGAGATTGACCTGCAATAATAACCATAAAGGAGCCGTGGGGAAGATGCAAGGGATGAGATGCAATAATACAACCACAAACCTCACACATAACAGTATCAAAACAAATATTCACAAAATACTTACCACAACCCCACGCGACTACGACTTCCCACAAAACGATGGACCGCCTCGAAAACCTATACGAGGGAATCCCCCAAAAACATGTGACCCGCTAGAAACCCCATCACATAAGACAACAAACTACGTCATAAGAACCGGCGTACAAGACATCTGACAGTGGCTGTTCTGACAATCATGTGGCTACCACTAAATGGTATTTTTTCTCTGGAGGTCCATTGGGCTTTGTTTTTATGGACACATGTTCTCAAATGATATGTATTCTTGAGCTGGTTTGACTGTATTTACACTGATCAGTCCAAAAGTTCCTTCAGCCTTCCAACATGTTCCACTTCTGAAGTGCTTCAATAGATATTAGACCAACTGGGTGGATTTAAGTAAGTGATTGTGGCCCATGTTTGTCTAGCTCAAGTTTGCTTTGGCCAGTAGATGAGTTGACAAAAAGGTAATTAAATTAGTAGAGTACATCACACAATATTGAAACCCTTAAATTATCATTGCACAAGACTTGTCCTTACAGATGCTGATAAATAAAATCATAACATATCTCTGATACACAATTGAAATTATTCAAAATTGGTGCCATAATTAAGTTCATGAATGATCCAACTGAATGATGATTCAGTACACTTGTGCAATTTTTGGGGGGAAATATGGAGTTACTTGTCAATTAGCCCATCTATACCTGAAGAGCAGGGTCTTAGCCCATTTCATCAAAAAGGGCAATTTACACTTCATCTATGTCCTAGAAGATGGTTTGTTTGGAAAATATTGTGTTATAACCCCCAAAAAGCCAATATTCAAAATTCTTCATAGAAAATTATGCCGGTCCAAAATGGAGGTTTTCAGGAAACTGCCTGTCCAAAAGACAGGCAGGACAGGTCCTGGCTAAGTCCCTACTGGAGAGGCAAACAAAATGGCCAAAATAGTTTAGAGATAATTTTCTCACAGGAACAATTTTTATTTGAAGAAATTTTTTTTATCAGAAGTCTACCCATATCTCTCTTTCAAATACTTTCATAGGTGAGGCTTTTTTACAAAGTTATTTTCATAAGCATTTATATATAGTGGGATTCTAGGCAGAAATGGGTTAATACAAATGCAATATGGCAATTTATCTGACAAGTATATAATACACTTTCAAGTGTTTGTTAAATAAGTGAAAATTTATAACACCTAATTGAGCAATAGTAAAACAAAAATTGCACCTTTATATATATTAACCCTCATTCTGCTGGTGGCTTATTTTGGCAATACACAATGATGCAAAACAGCTGAAAGAATGACAAACCCTGGCACACGGGTACTCGTCTGAGCGTACAGAGTGAGAGCGATCTAAGGAATACTAACATGACAGGGTCTAGATGCTTTCCAAAAATGGTTACATCCTTGTGCTTTGGATAAAAGTAGCCTTAGCATTGAATGGATTAACTAGCATTTTCCTTGACAATACTTATACATCTTTTTGTCAACCATTATCTTCTGAACTGGCACTAGCAACTAAAATAACTTATAACATTAGAAAACTGCTACTTGTCAAAGTTATGCGCATAAATGAGCTTGTTTAGTGAGAATCTGACATGTGCTTATGGATCATTAAGTCTGTGATATACAATCACTTAGATTGCAATCACTTACTTGATGGAACCAATTAAATGTGATATCAGTTGATAATGTAAGGAGCAACAGGCAACTCCCTGGCCTGCAGCATAACCCATTTGCATCTGGTTTGCACAAGTGGTCTGGCAACTGAACAGAACTCATCAAACATAAGTTATAAAATAATTGAATACAGATTGTTTAACCCAACAAGAACATTTATCAATAAGTTGCGACAACAAGAAATCGGTTGCGGAAAAAAATAGCAAACGTATATTATCCAAACAAGCTGATTCTCAGCTTTCCAAAATGTTTATTTTATAGATATCCCGCCTTTGGGATATCTGTTGCCAGTGAAGGAATTGAAACTATCGGTATTCGCCATTTGGAAAACGTATATTTGACACCGTCTGCAGGTTAAATTTCACAACTTTCAATTAATTAGTACGCGGTCAAATCTTCAAAATATCGTAATAAAACCAATTCCAACACCACACACACACCGTCCACAATAACGATACTAACCCAAATGATTCGAGGGAAACCACGAAACCGACAACACACACACACGTGAATAAATCCCAGTGATTCGAGGGAATCCCCGAAATCCAGCAACACACACACGTGACATAAAATCAAGAGACACCACGATCGCACCAACAAACACACGCGAGACAACTGCGAAAACACCATTAAGCAACACAGTTAATAGAAATACAACACTAAACAAAACAAAACAGACGGGGATACCCCAAAACAAAAACGGGTCAAACATCAAGACAAGGGAAACCCCCACTACGTCATAGATACGCAGCGCCACCAAATCACCATCCGACAGAAAAAAGAGCCAAATAACAACACGCACTACACAATCATATCCCACACAACAACAATAACCACATACTAAAAGACACAAACAAACAAACACACGCACATTCGTAGTGAAAAAATAAATAAACACCAAATAAACCTACGAACACAGCGCCAACCAATACAAACAAATCACTACGCCGCAGCACTTAATTAATTATTCATGCAGGACAAACTAACTACGTCATACGACACAGCGCCAAATCACCACCAGTGAAAAATAACGCCACACAACTGCTACAAAACGACACCGAAACAAACAACAACAACAAACTATTACACAAACACGGACACACATCATCACACAAACATCAAACAGAATAAAACGAAACACACACACGCCTAACAACGAAAAGAAAACAAGAGAAATGTCGACACATGCGATAAATCACTACGCGCCGACCTCATAAATATACCACTGCAACAACACATGCGCAAAGATCGCTAAGCGACCAACAAATAAATTATGCAAATACCAACGGCACATGCGCAGACACAATGACCCACGCATGCGCAGTACAACAAAACGACCAAAATAACTTCCGGGTCACGGGCCCCCACTCGCCAGCCCCAGTACGTCGTGAAAAAGGCATCCGAACAAAACCTAACCAAAAAACACCACCCAAACACAAAATATACACACAAAAACACAAAACTATCAAGCACAGGCACCCAAATAAGCAAATGAACGAAAAAAAATTGGAAAAAAAATCGCCCAAACCAGAGAACATAAGTACAGTTTACTGAACTCAAAAACCTTAGACGTGATTAAAATGTGGACTGTACCAATAAAGTTTGTAAGTACTTACAAACTTTAAAAAAGTATTTACATAACTAGAAGAACTCAAATTGAAATTCTTACATTGTAATATATATCTGGATTATCCACCTCATATTTGAGTGCTGTTTCATACTGATCCTGTGCCTCTCTGGTTCTGTGGAAAACAAGACGAAAAGTTATGTACAACAACAATCTAGAAATACATAACACAACATTCTCAACAAAACATTCTTCTGCAATCATTCATGGCCAAGGTCCCTTGAAGTGTCATCTGGTCTTGAAAATTACTAGGTAACAAAGCTTATATTTGTAAAATATCTGACTGAATTAATGGTCAGCATCTGAATAGCATTACTAAGACAGGTATTGATTTGGTATTTATATGCTTGGGATTGGCATTACTAATATTATGATAACTGGCTCTAGCCCTATTTTTTAGACGAGTCGGGCAAAATGAACCCTCATATTAAACTTTCTACTTCAGTTTAGATCACAGGACCGTCTTAATCAGAAGATAAGAGATCCCAAGACTCATGATTGGTATATATCAAGAACAGCCAGAAACTTTACTCCTTTAAAGATCTTCCCTATATCTGGTGAACTACCTGGAGACAGCTTACCTGTTGAGCCGGAGAAGGATGTCCCCCCTGTTGATGTAGGCCTGAGTGTAATCTGCTCTCATACTAATGGCAGCCTTGTACAGCTGGAACACAGAGAATTTCTTTAGACCTTTTATTCAATTGTAAGCATGTAAATATACAACTTTGTCACATAACAAATATTGGTATTAGAAAATATACCTATGTCTTTTAAGGTGTGTTATAATGGGACCCATTTCCTCAAGAAAAACCTTCATGGGTAAATGGGGGCCATTATACTACACCTTAAAACACACAGAGAAGATGCTCAAATGCTACATCAGGAGATTTCATGCAATCAACCAGGGTTTGCAGTTTCTTGATTCATATAACTTTATTTAGAATACTTCCCTTTGTTATATAGGTTTGTACAGTTTGCATAGGGATTTTGCGATTTTTCTCCAATTACCTGTGGCACATGTCCTTTTCCCTGTTTAATTAAGGTATCTTCACATACTTGGAGTACCCTTTGACTCATTCATGCTTAACAGTTCCTCCTGACATTGTTAAGACTACAATACTTCTGAAAATAACTAAATAGTTAAGAAAGATTTCACAGAAAATTTGAAGGAGAGTTGTTGGTATTGTTCTGATTTACATTTCTCCTTGAGATACTTTCACAAATATACTTTTGCCTAACAGATTTCATCTAAATTGAAAGGCTGCTTTTGGCTACTGAGAGCATAAATGGGTTTGAATATTCATATATGAATTCAAGAGTGTATATGTTCGTTCTAACTTACAGCATCAGCCTCTAGAAGGCGTGATTCGTTCTTTGAGATGAGGTTTCCTAGATTTACAAACACATTGAGGTGGCTTGGGGCTATTCTGGCAGTGTAGGAATACCCTGAAATAAAACACAGGAAAACACAGTCAATCAAAACTGAAGAAAACATGCAGCATATATTGTGAAGAGAGTTTGTAAAAGTACCCTGTTATGGAACTAGATACATGTGTAATCCCTTCTAACATTATGTTGAAGAGAATATCATAAGAATACAAAAGATTAACACAATGGTCACATTATATCTAACACAAGAAAACTGACTATTCACGCATATTATGTTTCTATTTGTTGAGCGAATAAATTGCCAATAAGCAGTGCATAAGAGAATTGAGTGAGAACGGTTGGCAGACACTGTAAGCAGTAAAATATTTCAAAAACAAAAGAAAATAGGTAAATGATGATGATGTAAGCCCCCATCTAATATCATTTTCTGGAATCAATCTTAAATTAACAGACTTGAAACTACCATCCTGATACCCATTCTAAGCTTTGAGGGCTACATGCATTCTTACCTGGTTTTATAGGGGGAAGTAATGACATAGCTACTCTATAAGCTTTCTCAGCCTTGGAATACTGCTTGAGGTTGTTGAAGGTTCTGCCCACATTGATATGTGATCCTATATCATCTACCTGGACCCTGAAAACATGTCAGATAAGTATGAAAACCTCATAGGAGATAAGGGCTAACAGAGTGGATGGCCAGGGATTAACAGAGGTGTACAACTGTTGAATTGTCACACCAGTGTGCGACAGATGCCTCCAAATGTGCGACAAGACAAAACCTTTAAGCATCGTTAAAATCGGGAAGCGTGTCCATTTGATTTTTGGATAAAGATCATATTTAGAACCATTCATTGAAACAGCCCACTAACTGATCTGTCTTTTTTATCGCTACAGTGACTGATACGGTAGTGCAACTTGGTGAAAGTATTCAAACTTATTATCACACAGTGCCCACCAAAAATTGCTGTGTTCCCATCGCAATTGTCTGTGCTCGAGGACTTCATTATTTGGACACCCCTGAATTAACCCATATATTCTAATGATTTTCCACATCTAAGTGACTGAAAAATCGCTTTATGATAAATTATCTTTTTTTTCACTAAATGAGAATACTGAATGTATCCTAAATCTGACAGACTTATAGCAGTATAAGGTACACTTACTGTGCTGCATGTAGAAAGTAGTCCAAGGCCTCACCATACTTTTTATCATTCTCCAGAGCGTGCCCAACATTGTTGTAGAGCTTGGCATTGTGTTGGTTTACCCGTAAAGCGGCCTGGAAGATAGTGTACTCAGACTCCCTGTAAAACACAATATTAAGGTGGATTATTCATACACATGGCCTGGAAGAAAGTGTATTCAGACTCCCTGTAAAACACAATGTTGATATTTGTCTCCATACACATTGTAATAGCAATGTCAAACATACAAAAAAAGCATTTTCTGAGAAATTTGTGATAAACTTTCCTTTCAATTTCAATAAAGTTTAACTGAAACACAAAATCATCATAAACAGTCAATTCTTTATATAAGCTGACTAAAAGGCATAATATATCAACGCTATGGACAAATCAGTAAAATGACCTAGTAGGAACATTTGGCACATTTGTGTCTAGGAGCAATGGTAGGATTTGGTGTTTATGCTTACCAGTCCAGATTCCTGTAGTATGTCTTAGCACCATGAGTGAAGAGTAACAGAGCGATACCGAACCATAGCACTTTTTTCAGCTCCCTACAAAAAACAACACAAAGTTATATTACATACCAGCACAATAATATGGTAAAGATTCGAAAGCCTACAAGGATTCATGTGCAGTATGGGTTAATCACACCTAGTAAGCAGGGTCTTAGCTAGGATTTCAGAAATGCATGCCTGAAACAGCATTCACAAAATTCATGCCTGTCCAGCTTTAGCTAATCTTCAAATCCCTATACCAACTACATTTAATAGTCAGAAAGGGCAATTTACACTTCAACAGTGTTAGGAAAAGATAGTTATTAGACCAAAATAGCAAAAATTGACAATCCTTCAAAGCAATATTTGCTTGTCTAAAGATATTTAAAAATAAAATTGCCTGTCCAAAAGACAGGCTGGACGGGTCCTGGTTAAGTCCCTGCTAGTAGGGGATCTGTTAACCCATTCATGCCTGGAGACCTACTTGACAAGTGTCTCCAGAAATTATTACTTTAAGAAATAACTTATTCAACACAAAACATTAAATATTCAAAAGAGAGTTACAGATGAAGGTGTAAACACTATTCCCATTTCAAATATTTGATGGTAAAAGAAAAGGTCAAAAGAATATCACCCTGGTTTGCATTTTATACATGACAGAAGTGATTTTGTGAATCATTCAAAGATCATTTTCCCCAATTGAATTTAGTTGCCACAGAACATTTCTATAGCTTTCCATCATTTTCATACACATAGTAAATACGAGACCACATGAAATCTGCAAGGTTAACAGCATTCCATGCATAACTTACTTTTTATTTTCCAGTAGTAAATCAAAGCCAGTGGCCACGGCCATGCAGAAGCCCATGCTGGGGGTATAGAGGATCCGCTCGGCCACAACAAAACCAACCGGGAAGAAGAAGTTAGAGGCAGGAATGAAGGGTAACACTGTTAGAGCCAGGCACTGAAACACAAAGGAAAAATGCAAATCAGCATACACTCAAAGTAGTAGTAGTAGTAGTAGTAGTAGTAGTAGTAGTAGTAGTAGTAGTAGTAGTAGTAGTAGTAGTAGATGTAGCAGTCATGGTAGTAGTAGTCATGATAGTAGTAGTAGTAGTAGTAGCAGTAGTAGTAGTAGTAATAGTAGTAGTAGTAGTAGTAGTAGTAGTAGTAGTAGTAGTAGTAGTAGTAGTAGTAGTAGTAGTAGTAGATGTAGCAGTCATGGTAGTAGTAGTCATGGTAGTAGTAGTAGTAGTAGCAGTAGTAGTAGTAGTAGTAGTAGTAGTAGTAGTAGTAGTAGTAGTAGTAGTAGTAGTAGTAGTAGTAGTAGTAGTAGTAGTCATGGTAGTAGTAGTAGTAGCAGTATTAGCAGTAGTAGCAGTAGTAGCAGTAGTAGCAGTAGTAGCAGTAGTAGTAGTAGTAGTAGTAGTAGTAGTAGTAGTAGTAGTAGTAGTAGTAGTAGTAGTAGAAGGATCAATCCCCCAAACTCCAAAATTAATGTGCTTTGATATGTTTCACTCAAATCCAGCAGATTACCTTTAATAGTATAACTATAGCTTGGTTAGTGCTACAGATATACCTTCTTAGTTCTCTATAATATCTGGAATGAAATAATGGCCTAACCTGTTCAAAGCATCAGAAAGAGGGCTTAAGCCTTTTATGATTTCTGCTGAACACAAACACATTTGGAGACATTTTCTTGAGGGGTATATGTTTATCAGAACTCAACCTTTTTGAATTTTGTAAATTTAATAAGTTATTGTCAAAAGTATCATAGACCCAGGCAATATTTACCAAGACAAGCTTGCAGTATAAAAGAGTTGTTAGGTTAAGACAAACATATAAACATGATATGAATATACCCTGATAACAATCTGTACCTTCTTGGACTTACCATAATAACAGCCCTGGCTCGTCGCCCTCTATGGAAGATGGCAAATTGGATGAACTTTCCCAGAACGAAATAGAATGCAACAGTAGCAAGATTCCTCACGTCCAGCAGGGATTCTACCAGCGGAATGGTGCCCATCGTCCAATCACAGCAGAGACGAGACGGAGAGAGCAGTAGCCAAGCGTTGACCGGGAGGATGTAGTTGAAGGTCAGCTGGCGTGCTGGACTCGGAGCCACAGATGCAGGATTATCAAATCTGGTGGAGAAAGAGTTATTTGAAAGATATTATCCATTACTTAATCCACAAAACCTTTCTATTCATTTCAACATTACAAAATAGCATGCTTTTTACTAAAGGCTCCACAAATATTTGAATATTTGAGATACATATAAGTAGTAGTCAAAACAGATTATTTTAATATCTATCATCATCAATCTCATATAAAATCTGTATCATAATCTTAAACATCAATCAATTGATCACTTACATCATGAAATTCCAAAGAAAAGATTTTATGCTGTCTTTCTTACCTGAGAAAATGGTACCTAATTTCATTTCTCGTACCGTTAGACCGTTAGTATCAGTATCAAAGGAGTGCTACGAACCAATAACCCATCCAACTATCATTAATATCCTATTAAGTCAAAAAAGGCAATTTATACTTCAGCCACGTTGTGGAAGACGGTTAGGAAAAGGTCTGGTTATCGCCCAAAAAAAGTCAAAATCGAAAATTCTTCACAAAAGTTTTTGACCGTCAGTTTTTCAGGAAACTGCCTGAACCTCCCCAACCCCCTCCCCTAAACCCATAACCTTACTACATACCTTGTAAAGACAGGCAGCTGGGCTCCCATCACCTTTATCCTAGCCATCAGAAGCAGCATGGTGCTACCAACCAGTATCCCCGCCCTGATTACAGCATCTCTCAGCCAGCCCAAGGAGTAGGGCTTCCCATGTAATAATGTACGCAATATATCTATGATGTCCAGAGATGTCATCTGAAAACAATAGAAAGAGATGATGAGTCCCATCCCATCCGTGCCTGGATAACCTAATGGATTTTATCTGTAAATTTTACATGGCATATGAAACAAAACTAATGTGGTAGTCCATCAAGCTGATATGAGATATTTAGCCTTATAAAAGCCTCCAATATCTAGGAATAACCATATCTTGGTATTCATATAAAATAATAATAAATTCGAATTTGAATTTCATTTATCATCATTTTTCCGCCATGTTTAGGCCAGTTCATTTACTAGCCAGTTGTAAGTGGTGGAGGGAATCAGAGAACCTGGCAAAATTCATCGCCTAAGACCAAGTCACTGGCAACTTTGTCACATACTAATAAATCACTGAATCTAATCTGAATTGACATGAAATGAAAATTGTGAAGCAGTGAAAGCAGTGAACCATTGCATATAAGGGCTTCGATTTAGAAAAGTGCCAAATCTTCAACTGATAACAGCAATCTTCATTACAGTAAGCTATATTAAGTTAAAGCCCATTTCTGCATTAGCTTTATGCACATCATAATCATAATTAACACATCCATACATGTGTTACCAAAAAAGTCCAGACTATTCTAGTGATATTTTTGAAGGGATAGCATTTTTCAAGAAAATGTCTAAAAGAAAGTATTAAGAGAAATATAAAACCAAACTAATTTGCAACTCACTGAATCTAAGATTAATCCTTGATTTATTGTCAAAAGTAGCAACTCCTGTGTAGGCATGAAAGGGTTAATATAATCTGAAAATATAAATATCGCCCCACACTCTGCCAAAGGTATTTACTATGCACAAAATCTTAAAAATCAAGGATGACTATCAATAGCTTTGGATAAAATTGCAGTAATTATTATGCGATTTTGAAAAAATTTGTTTTGTGTTCTGACAATATATTGACAGGCGAAGAAAATAGTGATTCACAAATTGTTGCTTGGTGAAACCCACCAGAAATAAATCTTATGTGAAAGAGAGCGGCAGAATGATTGTAATCAAACGAATTCTATCTCACATCCATCATCCTAACTACATCTCCCTATGACATACAGAGACCATTACTATGTGAAGAATGACAGATGTGATAATAATCAATGTGAGTAATCTTATCATCAATCATCCAGACAAGCGCAGAAAGATTCCAAATTCCACCATAGGTTTCCATCAGGGCGAAGGCTTGATGGAATGATTTGGATGTATGGAATGATATGATTTAATATGAAGTTGATGTAAGATCAATGTTATTGATCATCGTACTCACCCTTTGGGCAACGAAAACTTCATAGACGCAACACACTCCAATAACTGTGATGCCTTGCTCTTTACATAACATAGCTATCGCCACCAACATTACAGTCGCTATGAGAGAGGACCATACTGAAATAAGAGAAATTCATGAGATTCTTAATCCTACACCAAAACACAAATGCATCTTTGTATAAAGACTAACAGAGTATTCAAATAATGACAGAGTATTCGCCACCAACATTATACTCACTATGAGAGAAGACCACACTGATATAAAGACAAATTCCAGAGATTCTTAATCCAACACCAAAACATAAATGCATCTTAGCATAAAGAATAATCGAGTATTCAAACAATGAAGGAAATGTGAAGTTATCCCATTTAAATCTTGAGTGCACACAAGGCCAGACAACTTTAACCACAACCAATCAATAAAGGTAATATTTAAACATGTTTGAAGATTGAAGATGCATTTTTAATTCACCCATTCATGCTTGAGAGATATTCTTGAAACTGTTGTCTGAGCCTTTGATTCTTTTGGCAATAACTTGGAAATTAAGAATGATTTTAGGAGATATTTGTAGATATTCTTGAAACACAAATACCCTCCAGCAGGACTATAAAGCACATTTTTAGCTCTCTAAATTAAAGCCATATACAGTATATAACAAGATGACAATAAATCAAATATGCAAGCAAGAACCATATAAAACATATACTTTACAAATAAGGTTATACATTGTGAAAGTGTTAAAATATGTTGGCCGATAAAACGGAATGGCCTCATCAAAATGGATGCTACTAACAATTCAAACCATTTATGCCTGAGAATTCCTCTTTAAATTGCTGTCTGGATCTTTCATACTTTTCAAAATATCAAATCCAGAAAAAAATATTAAAACAACAACATATGAAAAGTTGAAGGTTGAATTCTTATGAGCGTTTCCATTTCATATATTTCCAAAAGATACTTTTTTGGCCTCCTTGCTTACCCATTAACGCTTACTCTCAAAATTGTCATCTAAATTGTTGTCTCATACTTTTGACATTATGGAAATGAGAATGATTTTACAAAATATTTTAAAATGAGTTGTTGGTAATGAACTAATGAACATTCCTTCAAATATTTTCCAAAACATGCTTTTGGCTGAATGATTTCACCAACATTTTCAGGCTGCTTTTGCCCACTGAGAACATTAATTGGTGAAGGCCTCTTTGAGAATACAGGCATGCAAAGGGATAATAATCGTATTGCCTAGAGGCAGACACTTACCTGTCTTTTTCCTCTTGCCTGTACATTTGGTGTAAGTCATAAAGGCAGCGATGTAAAATATTGAAGACAGCAGCTCAGCTCTTCCGACCACACCTGTGACCTGAGGTGAGAAATAGACAATAGCAACATGAATAATGGACTCTCATATGCTTTAATACCACATCCCTTAAAACAACTACTTCACACGTCATCCTGTGAAGGTAGGAGAAAAAGAACACATACAGTTGAAACTGATATGCTTCAATATTGGAGGTTCACAACACCAGATCTCTTTATATAATATAACCACCTATATCATCATGTGAAGGTAATAGAAAAAGAACACAAAACAATTGACACTGATCAATATGCTTTAGCAATGAATGGGTTAAAGAGATAAGATAAAAATCCTTCCTACTACTTCCATCATGTGTGAATTATTTATACATTAAAATGGTGAAGAGTGATACCCATATCCTTCAAGATTGAATTATAGAGTGCAGATCCTTTCTTAAGCCATACTTGTCATATGGTGGAGGAAATGAAATTGCGCTTTAAATGCATTGCTGAAGTATTTTGACTATGTACAGCTGGTAGGCTGAGCTGATTTGATATTTATGGCTGCAGCTGAAGATTCACTAAGAGCTTTCCCTAATGGTGCCTGTCACCTGCCGCAGGTAATGGGAAATAGACAACGCAGATTAATTGATATCTATCGCCTTCAAAGTTGAAATTCAGAGACGTCAGCCCAGCTCTTCCAGGTACATTTGGCAGGAATAGTAATTCTAGTAAAGTAAAACAGTGATGGAAGATAGAATTTGATGAATTGATCTTTAAAAGCTTCAAAGCTGAAATTCAGAGACGTCAGTCTAGCTCTTCCAAGTACACCTGTCTCTTGGGGAGATAATTGAAATTTTAATACCATTTCCCACCCAGGTGATATTTTAAGAAACATGTTTTCTGCAAAAAAATGTAGTACTTAAGAAAATGTACGAATAAATGCATTTTACCATATCATAAGAAGCAATATAAAACATTTTACTTTTATTTACAAACAATTTAAGCTCTGCAGCGATTATAATTACTTATAAAAGGGTTGTCTTGACACTGGATACATAAGAAAACTAGTTTGATTGGGGAAATATTTGTAGGAGAAATGTGTTTAGATCTGGTCACTTCGATTGAATCATATAATGTGATTTGATCAAATATCACTGTAATGGTCTGGCTGTTTTCATTTTTTTCTTTTTTTTTGCTGTTGCAACAAGGGTACATTGGTTAAATAGAAATGCATATAAAACACTTGGAATAACTGCCTGAAATCTTATATTTCTCAAATGACAAAATGACATACTTCAGGCACATATTCACATTCACTCACAAATTTCAAAATCCCCTAATTTTCTTGAGGCATTGAAGAAATATTACAAGGTTTTTCCTTGACTACTCACAAGTTTCAAAAGTTCCCTATAAATATCAACAAGGCCATGGGGAATTATTTCAAGATTTTCCTTGACCACTCACAAGTTTCAAATTTCCTAATATCTGAAATCATAAAGGCCTTACGGATATATTTCAAGATTTTCCATTGATCACTAACAACTTTTGAGATTACCTAATATCATAAAGGCCTTTAATAAGGAAATATTTCGAGATTTTTCCTTGACCATTCACAACTTTCACTTTTCCTGATATAAACAAGGTCTTAAAGAAATACTTCAAGATTTTTTTCTTGACCACTCACAACTCTCACAATTTCTAATATCAAAAAGGTCTTGAAGAAATATTTCAAGACTTTGCCTTAACCTGTTGTAACCCTGACCTCATTTTTTAGCCTTGCTATGGGTTAGGTGTATGTTGGATATACTCAGTACCACAAACCACACATTATCATCATTTAAAGCTTTTATCACCAAATCTTTTCAAAGGTTTGCAGTACAATAGTCATCCAGAGCATCACAGCAGGGGAGAGACAGCTCATTGACAAATTGTCCTAAAAATCTTTACAAATCTTTAAAACAAAATTCACTGGTCTGGAAACAACAGGCACATTCAAACAAACACACTAACCATGTAGTACACTTCAAAGAGCAACAAAATATATGCACAGAGTGCAATACGTGTGACCAACCGCATTTTCCTACAAGTGCAGAATCTTAATATGTTCATATATTTTATATTTTAACTGTAAATTGATTATCATTCATTACTGGCCCAAAACAAGGCATTCTTACAAACACACTTATCATGTAGTACTATTTAAAGGGCAACAAAATATAAGCACAGTGTGATTGGTGTGACCAACCACATTTTTATTACAAGTTTAATGAAAAGATCTATTAAAATAACTATCATTCATCTTAGGTGTTCTCTTTTATTCCAGAACCGATACTGACTTTCACTTTTATCATTCATTTTTATCCTAGAAGACTGCTACTTTAAAGGGGCTTTTTGGTTCAAATAAATTTGCCCATTAAGCGATGCAGCTGAAAAAAAACTGTTATGAATATAGCAACCATGCAAAAATAAGATGTATAATAAAGGTATTGCGTATAAGAGAAAGCCAATAGAACAACCAATATTTCAAACTTCAAAATATTGAAATGCACAATTTTTGCAAAAATCTACTGATAAATTTCTGCCTATTGAATTGTGCTTCTCTTGCATGTTTTGAATCTTTTCCAATGGGTTCTTTTAACTGGTCTAGTCAGCACAATACAACTATTGTCAGATAATCCTAACATTAGACTACTTTTCCTAATCCTGTGGCTAGAAAGAACAAAGCTGCTTTTGTTACTCATAAAGAATCTTTATATAATCTGATTCAGGTCAAAGCAGTGGCTACTTTTCTCCCTAAATCTGTGCGCCAGAATTACCTCCGTAGTAAGTACATGGTGTGAAAATTAGCCAATTATATATGTAGTAGGAAACCTGATACCTCTAGTTATCAGGAATTCTACCTGCTCTTACAGCAACCCTTGTCAAAGCATCTAGCCACATACAATAACAGGCTGTTCCATTGTGAAAGAAGCCTAACCCTTCCAATGCTGAGGCTACTTTCCCCCAAAGGACAAAGATGCAAAGATTTCTGAAAATCATCTAAACCCTGTTGTGTTGGTATTCATAGGATAGCTCTCGCTGAGTGCTCTCAAATGAGTACCCATATGCCAAGGTTTCAATCATTTTCAGCTTTTTTGCATGATTTGTATAGGCAAAACTAGCCACCAGCAGCACAAGGGTTAACCTTTTTCCTTTCTAAACGATTTTTCTCTAAATTTGCCATCAGAATTTAAGCTACCAGTACTTACAAGAATAGCATGGTAATAAAACTGTGAAGTTGTGTGAAGGGGGATGGAGGATGAGTTTTGATCAACATTTCTCCTTCATAATTAATACATCTTTAGAAAATGACTTTTTGAGAAAGCTATCCCTAAATTGACAAGCCGTTTTTTGGCCACAAATGGGTTGACACACAAAAATGTAAAGCTTCAAAGCTTGCAAGTAATCTAATGCAGTTCCAATACCTGTACGCGTTTGTCATTTCGAGAAAAGAAATGTTTCACAATTTTTTTTCTTATATTTCTTTGACCATTCATGATTACAAGTTCCTCAGGAAATTGTTGTTTGTATCTATGACGCTTTTGACAATAAATGGGAGTTACATATTTGATTAGAGTTATTGGTAATGAGCATTTCTTTACCAAATATTTTCCAAACTATGCTTTTGCCTGAAAGGATTCAATAATACTGTCAAGCTGTTTAGTGAGCATCAAAAGGTTAATTTTTTGAATATCATTTAGATCATAAGGGATCAGTACCCTAAACATGAATGGACCAGACAAAGATGCTGCTCGACCTCAGTAATATCAGACTAAGACATTTCGCAAGAATTACAGAAAAAATCAGTGGTAAAGTAATTAGTTGAATGGAGATGGAAATAGCCTCAGTCTACAGTGGTGTCATTATCAATTACAAAGATGAGACGTATGGCCCTGCTAGTAATAAATAAACTAATCCAGACCCACATGACTATCCAAAGCATTATGAATACCATTATGAAAAGCATTTCTAAGCTCATAATGACAATGGGTGAAGAGATAAGTTTCAGTCATGGCTACACAGCAACAGATGGAGCAGGAATTGTGCTTTATAATAAATCAGCTACGAAAGGATTTCTCGATTATTAGCAAAGATATCACATTCACAATCGACAAGGGAGCACTGTTCTGAAAAATAAATGCTCCACACCCAAAACCATCAGCTCCTACAACACCTATGGAATAAATTACTTGATGCCCACAGCTTTTGACACAAATAAATGTCATTTTCTGAAAGAGACAACCCCTTGGGTATATGAATACCCTGCCTGTAATTTCATGTCACTCCTCCTCTATTTCTCGGAAAGAGTTGAGTTATAATTCCCAAAATATGAACAACACATCCTAAAAGAAGGAGCTCCTTTAGTATATTTATCCTGACCAAGTATTTCAGTTATACCCTTCCCCGCTAAGTCTTGATTAAGGAGTTGAGTGATAATTCACCAAATATCAATGGCACATCCTAAAATCAAGAGCCCTTTTGGTATAAAAATCCCCTATACTACCTAGTATTTCAGCTAAGAACCTCCCCCTTAATTTCTAGAAAAGTAATACTTACAGCTTCAGTGTGAACTGGGTGCACAGCAAATAGCATGGCTGCTATAAAACTGCTCGCCTCCGACAGAAATAAACGACACATCCTGTAAAAACAAACAAATTCTCATCAGGACCAGGTCTTTTCTGTGATGTGAATAACAAACATCAGTGAGCGATGGTTTTCATCTCCTTAAAATGGTTAGTTTTTTAGTCTCCCTGAAATATTAGGCTCAGTTTCACATCTTGCCAGTACCTTTTATACCTATCAATGCGAGTAAGACAACAAAAAATCTATTTCGGTGATGACAAAAACATCTTTCAAAAAATATTTGTAAAAGGAATATCAATCAGAACAACAAATAAATCCCAGTCCCATTTTAAAATTTTTTGTGATTTCCTAGGTAATAATGATAAAAAAATAAAATAAAAAATAAATAAAATAATGATAATGATAATAATAATAATGATTATAATGATAGTAATAATAATAATAATAATCATAATAATGATAAAAATAATAGTAATAATAATAACAATAATAATGATGATAATAATAATAATAATAATAATAATAATAATAATAATAATAATAATAATAATAATAATAATAATAATAATAATAATAATGATAATAATAATAATCAGATGTTTCTTTCAAGGGGAACTCTTAAGCATGGAAGGGTTAAACGATTGTGGGAACGGAGGAGCAGAGTCTATTATATTTTCATGGAAGGCACTTACACAAAATGAGGCACTTACTGCCTTGAGTAGAAATTACTCATTACCACGAGTATTGTTTATAGCAACAGCACCTCCATAACTCAGCACTTAAAACCTTAAACCCTGTGCACTGACATGATAGCAGGCAGCTCATGGGTACCAACTCACTTAGATCCTTTTCCTGTAAGTACCTTCAGTTAAGGTGTTTATGTAGAACAACCCACAATAAACACACACAACTAGGCCTAGAGGGCGTTTGTTTTCAGTAATGGCCTACTCAAACTTAAAAGGCAAGTTGTTTATTTCTAAAGCAGCCAAAAGAGACCTTCTTCTAACTTGTGATATCCTTCAAACAAAATAATTGTTTTGTAAAATATTTGAAAGACTGTTTAGGTATCCAACCAACACATCTAGATTTGTAATATATTTATATATATATATATATATATATATATATATATATATATATATATATATATATATATATATATATATATATATATATATATATATATATATATATATATATATATATATGATTATCATTCTGAACTCATTATGATGGTGGATTTGCCCTTTAATTAAAAAATGCATGCATGAATGAAGATCCTGTTTTGAAAGGTAACACCACTTTTACCCTTTTAAGCACTACACACATCACACCATTAAGCATATTGTCAACATATTTCATCTTGGTGCATTACCATCATCACATCGTGCAATTGACAACTTTTAATCAGGTAAAGTTACAAAAAATGACCAAAATGAGTGTTTAATGAATATGCACTCATATACTAAGATTAAGGTTTCCAATAAAAAGCAAATTTACCTTGATTTAGTTTTACTGAAAGTAAATCAACCGCTTCATAATGTATTCCATGTAGCGAGGGCCTGTTATCTAAAGTGCTATTTGTAATAAATGTCTGCGTAATGGAGTCGCTTACCTGAAATACATCACACACACTATCCCATGCAGCAGCATGTTGACTAGATGGTAGCTCATGGGTTCCAGCTTGCTCAACGCATAGTTCCAGCGAAATGTAAGCACACACAGGGGCCGGTAGGACTTGTGGCTCTTTTCCTAGGAGAGAAGAGAAAGCTATTAGCATCTATACTACTAAAATCCTAGTAACGTAAGAGCATCATCACTTTAATCACACAACTACTTTCCCAATCATAATTATCATCACCATTAACTGCATTGTCAGTACTGTCATCATTTTCAATATAAGCATTAAAATAATCATCATTTCCTTTTTTATTGTTCATAATTGCCAACATTATTATCATCATCATCATCATTGCCAACATCATCATCATCATCATCGCCATCCATATCCTCATAACTGCAAACCTTATAATTGAATATGAAGCAGATCCCTCTAAACGTACTCCACACAACTATGGAAACCAGCATCATCCTCATCCTCATCATCCTCCTCCTCACTGCACCATCATCATCACCCTTGCCAACATTACTTAATCCAGCATCACTATCAAAACTACCCCACACAAGTATCATCACAATCACCATTATCATCATCATCAATCACAAATGTATTTCCTTTCATTATTTCTATAGCAATTTCGGTGAGGTGGCTGGCATTGACCCATCCCTGCCATATCTAATCTCTAAATTACCAGGGTAACTCATACTGCTGCTGGAGCATTATTTGCTGGCAACAAGTGTGACTCATAAGATTATTTACCTGCTTTATAAACCACACTTGAGTACACACAAGTCTCACACCTGAGTGAGCTTGATTGTGGCCCATCTTCAACACCTTTATTGTCTAGACATTTTCAGTTTCAGCGTCCATCACTAGGATTTTACTTTTGAAATCTGACTTGTTGAAGTGCCTGGTGGTATGATAATAAAACTTTTCACAGGTGGTAAAGCATGAATAACTGTCATGTTCAAAATCCCATTCATCAAGCAACATGAGGTATTTTTTCGATTTCAATGCACCAGCCCCCTTTTGGAGAGGCAATAATTCTGTATGAAATACCTCGGATATGCTGTTGACATGTTTATTCTCGTAGATCATGTCAGGGAGATTTATTTGCTGGGTTGTAAAGCTCTGGCCTAATGGACTAGGAGAGCGGGGGTGCCTGTATGGGTCGGCATGTAGAAACAGGGAGGGGAGTGCCCATAGAAAAGGTGTACATTAGGTCCTTGCTCAATGTCAGAACGCGGGCCAGCGTCTCGTGAAAAGGGGGGGCCACAAAAGTCGGGGTAGGAATTCTGTCGTGCTGCTCGCCTGTGTGCCGCATCAGCAGCTGCCAAGGCTACAGAATACCTGCCTTACAGTGCTGAAAAGAGCCCTGCCATACATAAACGTAGTTAAGATAAGGATCCGACAGAGCCAGTAGCTCTACATGGCAGGTTATTCAGTCCAGCGCTCAGGGTACACTCCCAGCAACAAGGGAGATCCTCTATGTATGATGCCTCAGCCAACTCATCCAAGGCCCCTCATAGATAAGCATAAAGCGCACATGAAAATGTAACATTCAGATTTCTCAAATGGACCATTGTTCCTGAAAGCAGGATGCATATATAGATAATCAATATTTCTAAGTCTTCTCAATATTTTATCACATGCCATACCATATCATGCAATATCGATTGACAAGCAATTGAATGAAAAATCTTTTTAAAATTGTTATTTCTAAAGGTACCTTAGCATCCAGATGACCCATTAATGAAATGGGGTATAAAGGGTGAGGGTTTTGCAATGCTCAAGATGTCAAATGATTCGGGAGGCTGGGTCAGATTCTGTGACACAAGTCACTCACAGCAAGCCTGGCCATTGTATGGTCAGGAAGTCTTTGTGTGGTCAGGGAAGCCTCAAATAAGAACCTGGTTGTTAATCTGAACACAATAGGGTAGGAACACACTGGTTCACTCAATAGTTACAGAAAGCTTATAATAAAGCTCACTGTTGTTCCACTGTATCCATGGTAGCCTACCTCCCAGGCCATATCTAGTTGTCATTCCTTGTGGGTAGATGGCACTAAGGCATGCTAATAAGATGGTAGCCTAGATTTTTAGGCTGGTACATGTATTTTTCAGTCATGTTTTTTCTCTTACCGGGCACCAGATGGTCTAGGTGGCCATAGTGGGCAATTCAGATTGCACTCATCTCACCAAGGGAATAGAGGATTCAGTTTGAGAGATAGATAAAGGATGAGGTGGTGCCATCTATCTACCATACCTGGTACTACACCACACAGCTTGGTCAACCCAGAAGGGAATGTCAACATTTTAGGGACTAGGAGCCTAGTCTAGGAAGATTGCCAGTATACAACCCGTTCCTGTGATGCAATTGTAATAATCACTATAATCATCAATATTATTCTTTCTGAACACACATATATTGTAAGACCACTAGATGACTCAGATTAAGAGTCAAGGTCAAATAATAGGAATCATTCCACACAAAGATATCCAAGTGTACAGTGCATGTGTTGAGTGATGATCTGCATTCTAGCATCAACTGTCACGTTTTAACACTTAAAGCTGTCAATCCAAGCCACTAAAATATGACCACATAGGATCTGTCAAACAGGTGCAGTGTATTTCTTTCAGAAAAGTGCCCAGTACCAAGGAGAGTGGATAGCAGGTATGTGTGTCTCTGCCTGAATACATAGGGCAGGGGGGAAGAACAACTTTACTGATTTAAATTTTTGTCTCCCAAACCCTGTTGAGTTCCTAAGAATTTGAAGCAAATATTTTGTCATTGTGACAAAAAAGACTTAAAATATGGCAAGAAATCTTCTTTCAAAACATTACACCAAATTTAGAAGATATAGATCTTAGAAGTTCCATATTTCAGGGGAAGTAAAAACAACATATACTTTCGCTCTAATTGTCAAAAATTAAACTGAGGTAGAGTGAAAAGCAGTTGTAAAATAGGGTAAAAACAATGGTTATGAAGAGAATAGGTTGTTCATAAAAATTAGAATGAAATACATTTGTAAAAATAGGGTAAAAACTATGGTTATAGAGGGAAAAGATTGTTCATAAGAATAAGATAAAATATATTTGTAAAATAAGGAAAAGCTAGGGTTATAGAATGAATAGATTGTTTACAAGAATTAGAATGGAATACATTTATAAAATATGGTTAAAGATATGGTTATAGAGGGAATAGGTTGTTCATAAGAACTAGAATGAAATAAATTTGTAAAATAGGGTAAAAGCTAAGGTTATAGAGTTAGATAGAAATGCAGTTGAAATGCTAGGGTTAAAGCTTTTAAGTGAGACAGCTTTCCCATAGATTCACATCTGAGGTGTGCAGCAAGGTGCTTAACTTACATTATGCATAGGTGTTCCCCAGAAGTCATTCCAGAAGAGATTAGCCACTGGAGATGTGGGTCTCAGGTCCTTGTTTTCCTTGATAGCTGATGAATCGTCAAAAACAAACCCACATGACAGCGAGTTATGGTAGCACACCAGCACTGTGGCGAATACAATCCCAGAAAACAGGTACGGTCGGTCCATGCTGCCTCGCTCTCCTCACCTGAAAAAACAACATGCAGATGTTATATACCAGGTATTCCTACCCTCCTGACAGGGTTCTCTATAATAAAAGTACAGTTGTGCCATACTGCCTCTTACTCCTTACCTGAAAAAACAACAACTCAGGCTAAATCATGACTATGCGCCAGACGTAGGTGTTGGAGGAAACTGTACCTGGCAAATCCACGGCCAAACTCAACTCACTGGCAACTTTAGAACATGTTCCTTCCAGGATTCAACACCCGGGCAGTGGCGAGAAACAGCAATCAGTCAGTGGCAATGCCTTAGACCACTTGGCTATCAGGGTAGCCCCTCATCCTAAGATCCTAATTGATGGCATGAAATAAGGTAAAAGGGTGTCACATCCTAGGACAAGGGTAATGTTTTATCTAAATCATGAAATAATCATGTTTGGTTCACACAAATTGGATGACCCAAGATAACTTCATCTTTTGACAACAGTGAAATAATGGACTAATCCTGGAGTATGTACCCAAAAAATCCAATTTGTGCATATAAGGCCAGGCAGTCTCATGGGTCCCATCATAAGCCTTGATGGAAATAGCTCTGCTCCTATTAAATTAGCAGGCGCCTTGATCTTTAGTCTCCAGGTATTGATATCAGTAACAATATGATAACATTACCCAGACCTCAAGTGAAAAACAATATAATCTGATGATTAATGGATTAATGCAAATGTGATCCTTGGCATGAGAACTAAAAATATCCAGATAATTTAATCAATCCCAATATTTCTCTATATAAGAAGCAAGTAAATATCAGATATAATTGCCTTCTAGACTACCACACAATTTTTACTGGTTATAGCCTTGGACAGTTGGGCTACCATTGCCCATTTAAGAAATTCAGACATGCGAGACAAAACAGCTTCTTCCAGATTTAGTGGATTACAATAACTAGTTTTATAAGATGACACACCTGTATTTTTTTATGTAAAATATCAAGAATTTTTTTTGGGGGATAGATATCTAATAGTAAGGGGATCTGAAACAAACAATCCTGTATTGAGTCCTCATCAAATGCACACATACAAATGTCAGGGATCTGGTAGCGGGCGTTGAACCTATTTCATATTCAAGTCCTTTATACTAAAATAAATACTTGTACATCTTTTTCAGCGACTGTAATGTGTTTTTAAGCAATGCCATTGATATGTTCATTTTGCAGAGATCCCTCCCAGAGCTCCCGATATGCATAGACAATAATCAGGCATGAACATGGGATTTATTTTACAGTGGAATCTGCTTGGCAGCATCGCTGAGCACGTGCTAGGCCCTATAAATGATCGCCTTAGCCCGACAGGACAACGCAAATAAGCAATCAGTATCACACACATGATGTTGTCATGGTAACCTCTCCATGATCTACCTATACATCATGACAGCCAGTCCTGTGCAACTACTTTTGTTCAAATTCTATGTTTCAAGAAGTACCTCCTTTTTCATTTATATTACCTTGAAATAGGACAATAATATAATGATTTCCCCACAGAGAAGAACACACACAAAAAACAGCATATCAAACCCTTGCACAAACAAAAATCTAAAGCATGATATAATAAGCCATCAATTTTACATTTCTTACATTAGGGAACAAAACCCCTTTGCAATGCAAAATTAGCATACAGTGTTTTGCAGAACCAGCTGTACATAGGTATTGACTGATTTTCCACTGAGAGAACACATATTACAAAGCCTCCATGGATGATAATCTAGAATGGAGAGCTAAAGAGGATGCTAGCCTATATATTTCTTGTCTTAAACTCGTTACAGGTCCGTGTTAAATGGCTGTTTCTTAAGTCTAAAAAATATACCCCGATTTGATTTTGGTCCATGTATAAAATCTTATTCATCCCCAAGGGGAAGCCACTAGAGCTGTGTTTGATGAGTTTCTACCCACAACCCCTTAAACTGTGCTGCCATCTATAATTTGATAGAAAGTCATCAAACCTGCTTACCATCTAGCTAAGTGGTAGCCTAGATTTTTAGGTTGTCATGTCTTTTTTTCCTTCACTAAGTTTTTTCTGTTACCAGGCACCAAATGATCAAGGTGGCCAAATTAGTTCACAATTATCTCACCAGGTGAATAGATGACTCAGAACCTATCAAAACCTCTAGAGATAGGAGGACCAAGTGGTACCATCTATCCACCACTGCTGGTACTACACCACACTGCTTGGTCAACTCAGAAGGGAATGTCAACTTTTGTTTAGGGACTAGGAGCCTAGTCTAGCAAAGTGGTAGTATTATACTGACTCAGCCTGAGAACCAGGCTAATCTGGTTTGTGCGTAGGCAGTCCCTCTTGCGTGCTGTAGAAACAGTAATGGAAGAAAACGAAGGTGTAAATGTACCAGATGGGATCCACACAAGACGTATATTTGCCAGCTGAGCATTCCCTGTGCTCCCTGCACAATCTGCTCTCTAATTAACTATTAAGCTTAACCCAGTCGTGCTGAAGAGTTCCTCTGAAAGTTGTTGTACTGATCTACGATAATTCTGACAATAACATGGAAATTCAGAATTATTTTTAAAAAAATTAGGGGATTTATTGATTATGTTCAGATTGACATATTACCTTCAAATATTCTGCTAACTTTGCTCTTGTCTTAAAAATTTCACTCATATTGTCAAATTGCGTTTGGTTTCTGGAGCATTAATGGGCTATTTTACCCATTCATGGCCTGAACGGTTAACTAAATTATCAGATAAGATCAGGTTGCCCTGCCAGCAAATCTGATTGCCCCACCAATCTAAGAAATTAAATGTTTTTCAACCCTTTCTTTTATATATTGTACGTAAATTTTTATGTGATATTAATTTCCCACACCCTTGTACATGTATTACAACATCTATGGGGATAGATAACTTGGGTGGGTGAGAGCTACTGGGCTGTACCTAATAGAAAGGTGTTTGCAAAGCATGCACATCAACACACCTACAAAGGGTAGTCACAACTAAGGTAATCAGGCTGAATGGGGAGATGCCTCAAAGACCCTCACCTCACCCTGTGCGCCACCTTCTCCTTAACTTCCTCACTACCACATACCAACAATGGGGTCAAAACAAACTACAAAATGATTGCTTGATGAAGACAATTACAGACATATCTGTATAATGGTTGTGTGAAGAATTTCATATCTTTTCATGTTTAAGTTTATTAAATTATAAACCACTCTTCTCTTTTTGGCCAGAATGTGTTTGCATATCTATAAGAATACCTCATGGCATGAAAGAGTTAATCTGTACCTTCTAAAGCTAACATTACACATGAGTGTTTGGACATACTGAAAAAGTTTTTATCATGATTTAACAGCTGAAAGAATTGGTGCACAAACAGGATTTCCCACCTCTCATAAGATAGATCTAGATATGGGAACTTGCTTCAAACATGGCGAACACCTCGTTGATCAAACAAAAAGCATGTTTTCTGTAACAGAAATCATGCTTGCAAATTGGCTACACAGATTCAAATATGCATGTGCACCAAGGCTATCCATGCTAGGTTGAAAAACCAGTTTTAACACAAAACTACAAAATACAAAGCAGTTCTAACGACATGGACATTTTTTCCATCAAATGCTCACAGCGGTAAGATCATCTTGTAAGAGTACTATTTTTTTTACAATTAGATTATAAGAACTGTTATGTGGGAAAACCTTAATTTGACAAAATATAGGTACCGCAAATGCTATATCTGATTTTGTGTAACCTTCATTGTAGGTTATTGTAGAGTACAAGTTATAATCAAATTTTCCTCAATCAATACAACTTAATTAAGAAGTAAATAAATACATTTAGCAGTTTTTTAGGAAATCACTATTATTAAAACTATGGGTTGAACTATTGATGTACACCAATGTCAAAACTCAAATCATTATCTTCTCTTGTTGCACATTGCCCCAATGGAATTAAGCCGACTGCTACTGACTTCTCGCTGACTTTCCTCATGATATAGCAGCTATATGGAGGAAAAAGTGACGATAATAGAAATTATGAAATATAATTAAGAGCATTTTTTTCAGGTGTGATTTTTGTATGAAGCATGTTTTGATCTACCCTTGTTCTAAGCACCACTATAGAACTTAAGTATTTCTTGTATAGATTCAAACTAACAAGGAAGATAGGTAAGGCCACTCCAATTGATTTACTTGTCTTACGTGCTCAGGAGTAGGAAATGAGCCATTTTGGAATTTTAAAAAAGTGGAAATATGTGACTTTTTTTTTTATTTTTTTTTTATTTTTAGAGTCTGCTGACTAGGACTGGTGGCGATATGTTTCTACAAGCCTATTCTCAACTAAATAAAATCAATCAATCAATAAATCCCTGTAACCTGAAGGGTGGGAGGTATACCTCCTCAAGTCTGAGGCTCTACTACAGCAATGATAGCTTCCTGTAGTTGACTGAATCACCCTTACAAAGAATATTCTTAAAACTTGCACTTTTTTTTTTTTTTTTGGAGTCTGACAGAAAATTTCAAAACCACTTTTGTCCGTGAGACACCAAAGGTGACATTTTTTTCTTTTTTTTTGGAGTCTGACAGTAAGACAAGTAATTAAATTGGAGTGGCCTAACATGTAACTAAAAATCAGCCTCAGTAGGAATCCAAGTCACAGGGTCTTCCAATGCTGAGAGTACTTTCGTCCAAAGCACAAAGATGCTTAGATTTTTTTAAACCATCTAAACCCTGTCATGTTGGTACTAGTTGGATAGCTCTCGCAGAGTACTCTCAGATGGGTACCCATGTGCCAGAGTTTCAGTGATTTTTTTAAGTTGTAATGTTTGCATCATATTGTGTTGGCCAAATTTGCCAACAGTAGCATAAGGGTTTAATTGGATTGAGAGACCTGGGGACCACCTTGGTAAGGTGGATGTATGAATGGTGATGACTGCTGAGTATGATATTCTTCAGACATCAATTTCACAATACTGATCACCATGCACACAAGGAATCCTGAAAGAGGCATGAACTCATGCTTGACAGAACCCTTAACCCTTTCTACCTTGAGTTCCTGCATCCAAGACACCCTTGACAAAAACTTGAGGATAAAGATGGAATTTGAAATTATTTTATAGGAAGTTTCTTAATTGGGTTGTGATTTTTCTCCTTTAAATACTTTCTGGAAAATGCTTATATGAAAAAGTTCATATCAAAGTAGGCATGTCGTTTTTGGCCGCTTCAAGCATGAATGGGTTGACACCCATAATCTTCTGGGGGAGGGACAGAAAGCACCCAAAGCAAGACCCCATTGCACCTGGCCAAACATTCACAGGGAATCACCTGTGTCCCCAGTCAAGATCCTGATAGGGTCTTTCCACAAGGAACACCACGTTATGTTCAGCAGTCCATGAGAACTGACAGAGTGCATGATCTACACAGAGAGCTCTATTCATCAGGCGAATTCCTTAAGGACATTCACACCATTCTTATCATCCGTAAGCACCATTCAGAAAACTTGACTCCATTAGATATCCACTGCTATGATTTTCAATGTTAACCCTCCTATTCGTACATGTAAATACAGGGGGCTTTAAAGACCTTCAACAGGCCTCCCTTCGACGTTATGATTAAGGTCTCTATTGTAGAAATACTACTTTTTGTAGATTACCTTTAACCTCATTTTATAGTGATTCTCAAAACTGGAATTCTGAAACTACCCTAATATCAAAGTGCAAATGTGTATATATATATATATATATATATATATATATATATATATATATATATATATATATATATATATATATATATATATATATATATATATATATATATATGTATATATATATGTGTGTGTGTGTGTGTGTGTGTGTGTGTGTGTGTGTGTGTGTGTGTGTGTGTGTGTATAATGTATATGTGTATACGTATATATCACACACCTAGATGTGGGAAAATGTAATAATATTTGAGCAAATGAAAACTTACATTCAAATATAGTTCTCAAAGGTTCATTGTACCAGAAAATTGCCAAGTCATCTGTGTGACAGGCAGGGAAGGGTGGGTATGATAAGGTTAAGAGGAGCTCTTAGCAGCATATGATGAGAAGTGGAAACTACACTCCCACTTTATACACGTGGCACGCTCATCACTCATACCACACGCATATAAATAATATCTCACGTCTTATGGCTTTTCTCCAGGAAATAAAAAACACTGATTGCTTTCCCTGCGCGCAATATAAAAACCGCAATCACTCACGTCAATTTCATAGAATGCTACTAATTAAGTAACCAGAGAGCCTGCAGGGTCAGAACCTGCATAGGAGTTATCAAGAGGTCAAGACAATAGCAACTTCACACTATCTTACCTTATTTAGCAGCATGAGAGCCTAGCGTTAGTACCCTATATAAAATATGCGCACAATATGAAAAGTGCAATCATTCAGCCTCAATTTCATAGAATGCTACTAATTAAGTAACCAGAGAGCTTGCAGGGTCAGAACCTGCATTGAAATTTTCAAGAGGCCAAGACAAAAGCAACTTCACACTATCTTACCTGATATAGCAGCACGAGAACCTAGAGTTAGTACTCTATATGAAGCAGTCAAGTCTGAGCAAACTACACAGAGAGTGAGGAACAGGTTTTTAAAGATTTTTTGTAATCTGTTGGTTCTAAGTCATCATGGTTGAGAAAACCAATTTTAGAGATGACTTGGTACTAGACCTGATCTTTTTTCCAAGGTGTGTATACTATAACATATATACACAAACAGTAAAAAAAACACATGTGGTGTACATGTATGTTATCATAGGAATTCGAGAATTATCCTTTTCATCTTAGGGTACAGCTGGTAGATCCGATAACTTTGGGTGACAGATTGACAAATATCTAATCCTCAACAGTCATTTAGGTAAGCTGTCAACATCCCAATATACATATGGGAGCAACCTGACTTAAAGACCCACGCAAACCAGCCCAGTAATTCATCTTATAAACATACTCAGTAAATACAGAATCCTGCCTTTTAGCAACTTTTAGTCTCACAAAATGCTACAGGTGAATAGCACAGATCTAGTCTAGACCAGACAGGTGGCAAAAAGTCTGTAATAAAGTAAATAGCATTCATAAATGTAGCTGTTTACCTAGTTATCTCCAAATCTGTTAAGCCTGTCTTTTTTATCTTTTCCATAGCTAGTTGAAATGGAGATTGCACCTTTCACAAGTCAGATTTACCTGTCTGGGTCTGGGTCCCATTAACCTATCTATGCCTGGGGCATCCAAAACCGCCTGACTATTTTGGTGAGATCTCTCTCAAAGTAGCTATTATTTTTTTTAAGTATTTGTCGGAGAAATGCAAATCATAAACTAATTAACAACTCCCCTTCAATTATTCTTCCTATTTATGTTTGATTTCAAAGGTATTTTCAAAAGTGTCACAGTTCCTGGCGACAAAAGTTAAGGAAATCTCCAAGCAGGAATGTGTTAAAATTTTCATGACCAGAATACCAGGGCAGTCTGAGAAAGTGGAAATGAAAGACGGATATATCTCGGCAAAAACAAACTTTTAAAGATACTTCTTATCCTGGCTGCATTTGGATTACATTTGGTTACACATACAAAAATATCTTGACAACAGAATGATATCCAGTAAAAATGAATAAATAGATGATGGTTATTATTGTTATAGGACATTCTTAGATACTTTTTATCCTGTCTGAATTTGGATTACGCATGGCCTGACACACACAGAAATATCTCGACAACAGAATGATATTTAGTAAAATCAATAAATAAATAACTGGTTGCCATTACTGTTCCTACTGGTGAAATGATTCCCTTGATACTATATTCATTTTATGATTTTCAAAAGATGTGCATTTTCTAGGTGTTAATGGCTTTTAAAGAATTGCTTAAGAAATTTATAATAATTTTTGAAAATAAATGGGAGATTTATCAAATGAGGTTGATAGTCATGAGATATAAGAACCGCCAACTGAGATGCTATTAGAGCAATACCTTCATGGTAACGAATGCCTAGTAAACAGCACATTATATACCACATGCTAGTAAAATTCAACATTTCATTTAAAGGCTACTTTGAAGACTGTTCCTCATGCTCAGAGGTGTTCCATGAAAAGGATATTCTGCCTGCCAACATGAATCCCTTCCAACTCACGGTCTAAGTGGTCCTTCTTAACCCATTCATGTCTATAAAACAACTCGACAACTGTCATCTGGACCTGTCATACTTTGGGAAATAATGGAATGAAAGGTAGTTGTAGATAGCATAAATAAATACATTACGGCAAGATTTTTCTAGTCTAGAAATTAACTCACATCCATAATACTTAAGAGCCAGAGAATTTCATTTATAAATTGAATGCAAAATATTTGGATGGATACAATATCAAGAGATATTTTCTTACCTTGTTTATTCAATAGTTGTTTTCTCAGAGATGACTATTATTTCCCAAGTGAGCAGACACTCTACCATACTCATTCCAATGGAACTCCAATCACTGTTTATATTAGCATGAGGAAAATATCTTTCCAGAAATGCATGCAAAGTGAGCAGTCACTCTAACCAAGCTCTTCTCTCTAAAATGTAGAAATACAAACCTTTTCAACGGTACGTGTAGAGTAAAGCCAAAACTGCAAATTAGACCTCCCTACTTCAATCCAAAAGCCTTCCTAATTCTAATCCTATGTGAATCCAGAGGCCAAGAAAAATGCCACCCCAATCACTCACTGTTAAGTAAATCTTCACTGGTGCATGCACAACTGTTCTCAGCCGATCCAAATGCTGAAAACATTGTCACCCCGATTAGCACCGCTCAGTCCTCTGTCCTTATAGGTGAGTGTAGAGAGTGGGTCTGCCACAATTAAAGGGACCTCCGCATCCTAATCCAGTAATCAAGCAACTAGAAACAATACCACCATGATCATACAGTTTACATGAGGTAAGCACCTCTGTGTTGGTGCATGTCTAGCAAGTCTGTCACAATTAAGGAGAGCTTCACGTTCAAATCGTACAACCCAGAGACTGGGAACAATATCACTGTGATCAGATGCTGTTTACACATGGGAAGTACCTATGCATTGGTGAATGTCTAGTGAGTCTGTCACAATTAAAGAGACCTTATTCCAAACCTAAAATCCAGAGACTGGGAACAATATCACTGTGTCACAATTGAAGAGACTTGAATTCACATTCCAATAGTATAATCCGAAGTCTGGAAACAATATCACTGTGATCAGATACTGTTTACACAAGCGACGTACCTCTGTGTTGGTGCATGTCTAGAAAGTGTGTCACAATTAAAGAGACCTTCACGGTCCAATCCTATAATCCAGAGGCTTGGAACAATGTCCCTGTGATGAGACACTGTTTACATGAGGGAAGTACCTCTGCTGCCGCGGCGGTGGAGCACGTCTCACGAGGAAGAGCCTCTCATCAATCTCACCTGTTACACACAGGATCTCCCCACGGGTCAGCTGACCCGGCAAAACTAATCTCGACTGAACATGCACACCGGGGCATAAAACTCCTACATGATCCGCACACCTCCTTCTGCATCCCAACCAGCAAAGTAATTGGCCAGCGCCAGCCACAATCTATGGCTCTGTTTACCCCATTCACTGCCTGTAGCGCCCAGAAACGTAACAACTATTTTGGTTACTAGTATATATCTTTAGGACAAAAATGTTTTTGAAAAAATGTGAGAATTCTTGACGCACCCAGAAACGTAAGGACTATTTTTGTTATATCTTTAGGACAAGAAAATATTCTGAAAGATATTATGTGTCAAAGAAATCTTGATCTGAAACCAACAAACCACTTATCTTCATAGTGAATTAACCCATTCACACTTAGAGCTCCACCAGAACTTAACGTCTGCTACTTTCATACTTTTGAAAATAACTTGAGAACAAAGCGAAAGTTCATAAAATATTTGAAGTAGAGTTGTAGTTTGGCTTCTGATAAACATTTCTCCTTCATATGTTTTCCAGAAAATGCTTTTGTAAGTAATATATTTTCAAATTTGTCAGCCCTGTTTTGGCTGGGCTGAGTGTTAATGGGTTAAAGATTAAGTTATTTTGACACGTATCATTCATAGGTCCATATAAACACTTGTCTCAGAGGCCTCCAGGCATGAATGAGTCCTGCACTGATGGCCGTGTGGTCTGTGGCATTGCCATTGGCTGCTTACTGATTCTCACTAGTGACAATTCCCTAATTCCAATCCCAGCCCTGGAAAGTAAGAAAGTTGCCAGTGACCTGGGGGAAAGACAGCATTTTTTGCCAGGTTCTCCATTTTTCGCCAGCTTAAATATGGCAGAAAAAGTGATGACAAATGAAATTTCAAAATCTAGACATAAATAGGTTACTTATTCAGGCTCTGACAATACAAAGGTGTTCACCATATTTTTGGAGACTTTTCCAAGATGCCTCTTTCCAAAATATATATATTTTCTTAATGTTAGTTTACTTAGTTATCATTTTTAAACCATCTATGCCAAAGTTTTATATTTGAAGGGGGGTTTTAGGCTGAGTTCTGACTGACTTTTCTTCTTTCAATATTTTGAAAACTAAGCTGTTGTTAGAAAGGTACCACAAGAATAGCCTGGCTTTTTTGGATTCTGCAGGCATGAAAGGGATAACATATTTGCAAATGTGTCAATTACCTCTTTAACCCAATCTTGCCTGGAGATCTTGAAAAGTATCACCAGGACCTTTAATACTTTATGAAAATAACTGGAATCAATCAATCAAAAATACACATGATATTTCCTGAAAATTGCTTTTAGATATCACCAAAATAATCAGGCGGTTTTGGGCACTACAGGCATGAATGGGTTAAAAACCTCAGAGCACCTATCTAAAACAAGGTTATTTCTCAGGTGGAGAAGCACAAGATTATTCAAATATTTTGCAAGATTCTTTAACTCATTCATACTCAAGGGTAAAATAATTTGTCTGGATACATGATACTTTTGACATTAGTTGACAGGAATTATTTTACAAAACATTTGAAGGGAGTTGTTGATTATGTTCTGATTAAAATTTCTCCATCCAATATATCCCTAAAGTATGCTTTTACCTGCGAGATTAAATCAAAATGGCAGGGTTTCTTTTAGCCGATTTGAGCATTAATGGGTAAAAAAACTGTCAGATTCCCCTAGCATGAATGGGTTAAAAGTGTCAGTCTGGACTACCACTACCTTCTAAAGCAGGGTCAGCATAATTTGATTCGCCTCATCTTGGTGTTACCCTACAACCAGCCTGGGTCAGACCAGCGACTTTAGTTGACCCCAGCCCTTAGTGAAGCTGATGCAGTCAACACAACAATGATCCCAGCACAGGGAGTATTGGCGGTCCAGTGAACATGTACTATACCAGCCAACAACTCTGTGTCACACTCCTTAGTGCTTTAAAGACCTCATTGCTTTATGAGGACAGGAGGTGTTTTTCACCAAGTCTGGTCAAGTCATACTCCTTGGTGCTTAGGCCATGAGGAAAAGGGAGTTTATAAATGAATTTGGTCAAGAAAAATCAAAAGGTATATTATGAAGGAGAAATAGTCAAACTTTTACCAATACAAACTGACAGCAGGGGAATGTAGTTTCCATCTTCAAATTGCAGACATAAGTAAAATAAACATTCTTGCCTGAAAAAAAACTTTGTTTACTGGGGACAGCCTTCACCACATATATGAAAATAATGCAAGACAAAGGTCTTTCTTTTTCCTCATTGATTGACAAGAGTGTGTTGTGATTGCTCCAAGATCATTGTAAACTAAAGGAAAACTTCATGCATGCAAAACTAACTATGTTGATGTTTCTATTCATTTTTTTTGGATACATGAAAAAGATGCAGACTGAAAATAGTATGCTCCCTCTCTAAATGCATTTATGCAAAATACTCACTATAAAAGGGATGAAAATGAGGGTTCTTTTAGTGGTCTTGCATACACTCTGTAAGAACACATGCACTAAGTCTCTCAGTGCTCACTGAAGAGGAAACCATACACATACACCTCCCTGGTTTGTCTCATCTAAATCCCACTGAAAAGGTGCTTGTTTTACTCACAAACAGCAAGTAGCGTTTCTTTTATCTGCGGAGAGTGCTGTGCAAACTGTGGATAAAGACTGTGGGCACAGGGATCAAGGCAGTGGGATTACAAATCACCTGGCCAATCATTCCCTCCACTCATCTCTGACTTCCCCCCACCGCTGCATACCTGCAAGGTGATTACATCTACTCAGGTGAATCTCCTCTACATTACACCTGTACAGGCTGGGGCCTCACATGATACAGGGGAGAAATCTCTACCACACCGTAGGGGTTAGTACTGGTACTCAATACAACACCAAAAACTCACAACAAATCGTAAAATCGTAAAGGTATTGTACTATTAGTTACACCCTGTTTGAAAGTGGAGTACAGCTAGAGATCCACCTGAGATCTTGGGTGTCCCAGACACAATACTATATACCCATATCAAATCGGTGAAACAGTAAAGGTATTGTGCTATTAGTTACACCCTGTTTAAAAGTGGAGTGCAGCTTGAGATCCACCTGAGATCTTGGGTGTCCCACAGGGAAGAGCTCTTGCTGAGTACTATTACATGAGTACCTATGTGCCAAGGTTCTTAGTTATATTTAAGGTTATTTTGCATCAATTTGTTATGAACAAATTAGCCACCAGAAATGCTAAGGTAAACCTCAGACTAAGCTGGCTCCAGGCTGATAAGTTCCACTTGGCACCTGCTTAGGTACATTAACATGTTGGATATTGCAATGGAAAGAAGTCAATTAGACTAGAAGTCAATATATGAATAAGAGGAAGTAATTCTAGGGAATAATTGTCCAGGTAAATATAATGTACCACCAGCTACTTCCTACACCTGTAATTAGACATCTGTTGCACATGTAGTTCCTATAGCAACTTCTCCATCCCCAATACTCTACTCTGAAACCCAGGACCAGGTTGCACATATAACGTCGCCATAGGATACCTTAAGATGTTGAAGAATGGAAATTTCTTATGTTATAACCAACTATGGAAATGCTAACACCTTTACAGTTACCTGTTTCTGTTCTTTACAGATATACCAAGATATCTCCTAATGCCCTTATTTTTGCCATATGTATGATGCCAAAAACAGTTTTGTTCTGGTATGTGGACTAATGATGAGAATAAGAATAGAGCTCTTGAAACACTACTAATAATGCTTAAAGCTGCTAATGAGGACCTCTTTTTGAACCCCCCTGCCTTGTTTAGATCTTAAATACAAATCTGTGGCTTACCTAACATCCCCGTAGACTGCTCATTATTCGACTGCTTCAGAGCCTCATAATTACCTTCAGCATTCCTGAGAGGAGTATTCAAAAACAATGCATCTACAAACAACCGCCCCTTTTTTACCTTGGTGTATTGTGATTCATAGGAGCCGAGTAAGAAAAAGTGCCGTGGTCCTGTGGTCCTATTGTATGCTGCAGTCTCATTCCCCACAGGTAACCTCTATACACAGATTGTGTTTCTCCCTGCCACAAGCCCACTGCTCTCTTCATTAAACCCAGTGTGTGAGCACACAAAAACACCTATTAATCAGCAGCTCCTCACAAAACACAGCTATTAATCAACCACTACTCACAAAAACCATCTCTCAGTGCATGAGGGATACATGCTAAAAGTGAACAGCGAAAAACAACAGCGACCTCTCTTTAGTCTGTACATGTAGTTGTCTATGGGTGCCTGCCCAATGGATTGAAATATCAGACTTAGTACTGTATAACTGGTATTTTTTACAAGCATTTAATTTTCGCTAGTTTCACGTTTCCAATGATAGCGTAAAAATATCATTCTTCAAATAAATATCCTGCTTAGTATCCCCTCTAGATTGAGTGCTTGGATGCGCAAATTTAAAGTAGCGCAAATATCCTCCAGCAGGGCTGTAAAACTAAATTTTTAGCTTTTAGCACTCCAAATTATAACCATATACAGTATTGTGGCATCTGAAGAAACAAAACCAATCATTTCTAAGTCATGAAAAATATCAATGGTTACTTATATTATACAAGAAAAGATGACTTACTGGGTGATCCTTCTAGTAGTTTCTATATACAAAGCTCTCCAATAACCAGGATATATTCCAGCAGAAAGTGTTTTAGATACAAATCCCTGAAGTCATTTGTGTTCCTTCTAGCCGATTATGTGTACAGCTTGCATATCAAGAAATTAAGATAGCACTAAACATGCTTTTTGAAGTCAAGCAGAAAGTGTTTTAGAAACAAATTCTTTTAGACATGGGTGTTCCTTCCAAGCACATCAAGGAAACGTTGTGCTAAAACGTCTGAAAGTCAGCAATGCTATGAATGTGATGGGCATATCATGAACATGCCACCTTCCCACGGCGATGTGGTGGTTTACACCTGTTCGCCTACATACATACTGTTCAGTTGTATTAGCCCTTGCATTGCTGGGCAAATCACCAACCAAGCGACGACTCTTCACGTTTGATCTATATCCTATATCATGTTATCAAGAACAGCACAATGACGGGACCCCGCCGCACCTCTCTTCACTTTTCCCGGTGCTGCCCCGCAATCATTCTCATTAGCCTTTCTATAAATATTCCCAAAGCCCACCTCAAAGATGGAATGACTTTTTTAACAAAACGCACTGGGCTTGTCCAAGCGCTACCCATACATCACCACTGGAGCTCGGAAGTCCCTCAATAGGTCAAATAATAGGCACGGGATGTCAGCCACCAATGGGGTGCTAAAAGTTGCTTACCTTTGTTGGGAGGTTTAGTGGTGTATGGACGGCGGGTCGTTCTGTTTAATGCTCAGAGTAAATACACACTAGTGGGGACTTCATAATTGGAGGTACAGGTTCAGGATTTCTTCCATCAGTACTGGGTAATTTAGTGCCGGTATAAATCAAAGGGAAAGTGAGAAATGAGTGTGGAAAACCTGCTGGATATCATTCTTGTGGAGGGCAGATAATGACAGGCTTGGGGAGATGTGGTGTGATCATCTCTAGGCAGGAAAAGGTGAACATAAATGGCCCCTTGATTGTAGGTTACAATGCACCATAATAAATTAAATAGGTCTATTACTCGCTACTTTCAATCAACCAAAACCATGGATTTGATTATGAACAACAAGACAATAAATTGAAGACAGTGAGTAAAGGAATTTACCAATAAAGGCAGATATGTGTTCTTGTTCAGTGGCAAAGTGCTTAACCCATTCAATGCAAAAATACTTAAGATAGTATCTGGTCCTGCATCATTCATGGACTTACATAAAAAGATTTGTATATTGACCTCTGAATAACATTTCTCCTTCAACATTTCATTATACTAGAAGCTTTGGTAAGGTAAAATGTGACCACAATAGCTTAGCCTTTTTTGAAAAATAACTTTGGAAACCAGTTAAGAATTCAATATGAAACATATCAAATTCTCAGATATGTGAATCAAATTCCAAGTATTTAGTTACAGTTGCAGGTTCATGAGATTTTTGGCATGTGAGAAAGGTGCGAGTGAGGTTTTCACCAAAAATTAAATTCCAAATTCCTAGACCTTTGCCTATCTTCAGGGACTGTCCTGGTAGCCGCGTGGTCTAAGGCATTGTCACGCACTGCTAGCTGTCTCTCACCACTGCCCGGAATCAAAACCTGGCTGAAGCAAGTGAGAAAGTTGCCACTGCCAGTGACTCAGGGTTAGACAGTGGTTTTTGCCGGGTACTCCGGTTTTCCTCCACCAGTTACACCAGGCTAGTCATGACTTAGCCACAATATGGCATAAAAAGTGACGAAAAATTGTAATTCCAAATTCCAAGCCTCCAAAGCTGAGACAGGCATGAACTTCGTATTCCAGGTATTTATTGCAGTTGCATGTTTTTTACGGTAAGAAAGATGCCGTGTGTACTGTTGATTGCCCCCGCGAGAGCAGGTGATTGATACGGAGGCTGGTGGAGTTCAATCAGCCATGTGGGCTCGCCAGGGTAATTGCCATTTAATCTAGAGGTGAGTTTCAATCAAACCACAGAGCTGTACGTGCTGCGATTGCTTTCTAAATGGCCCAGCAGCTTCTGAACACACAGGGCACTCCAGCGACAGGCAGACTGCATGCTTCCTTAATCACAGATCAAAGGGGCACAAACAGGAATACAAGTAATCGAGGTTCAATTTCAACCCTTTCATGCTGGCAAGTTCCTTTTTTAACACATTTGCATCTGGACCCTACAAATTTGATGACATGACATATATGGAACAATCTTGAAAACAATGAAATGTGTGGAGAAATGTTTGGTTGATTGGATACTATTTTTGGGTTTAGTAATCCATCATCAATCACCTTTCAAAAATCAATTGATTTATTTGAGTTTTGATATGAGACCATGTGTTTGAACACTACATTGCTAATAGGTTAAGTGTTACCCTATATGTGACACATCTGCAAATGCATAAGTATTTATCCTATTTTTCCAAAATATTTTAAAGAGTTGTTTGGTAAAAGTATTTCTCATTGAATATCTTCACCTAAATGTAACTCCCATGACGTTGCATAAGGCTGACATGCCTTTCCTCAATAAGTAAATACATGTTTATGATATAAAGCGAATAAATTGTTGGTCTCTCTTGAATACTGTTTACAGCTTTAATTTGGAGTGTTAAAATTTTTGATTTACAGCCCTGTTATTTGTGCTACTTTTGCATATTCAAGCACTCAAACAAAGCAGATACAAAACAGGACATCTAATTGAATGATGTTATTAGTACTTTCAATCAGTCCTATCTCTCTTCATCTACAGGTGTCAGAATCACTGAGCACTGTCCCTGATTGAACCATATTGACAAAACCACAGTGAGATAAAAATGGAAACAGCATGATTTTTTCTACAAAGCAACCTTTCCATGACATGGGGATTAATATTCTGTTGTTGCTTGCTGCTTCCGCCAAGCCTGGATTTGGGACCATGGACACATTTGTCACCAAAGGTCACAGACATAACATGCCAATTGTCTAGTTATAGGAACAATGAGATGCTGAGACGCCAGCCTGGGATGCCATAGAGGTCAAGGGGGAAAAACAAAAAACTTATTCTCATGTTACTGGCAGTAGAGATGACCTCAGAAGTAGGACCATGAGCACATATGTACAATTGTCTTTAACCCTTCCAATGATAAGGCTACTTTCATCCAAAGCACAAGGGCGCAAATAATTTTGAAAACTTTCTAAACCCTGTCATGTTGGTATTCATTGGATAGCTCTTACTGAGTACTCCCAGATGAGTATCCATGCGCCAGGGTTTCAATCATTTTTGAGGTTTTTTGCCTCATTTTGTAGTGGCCAAATTAGCAACAAGCAGCATAAGGGTTAATCCATTCATTCCTAATAGTTACTTTTACTAGGTAATACTTGAGAATGAAAAAGATTTTGAAAAATATTTGACAGAGAATCGTTGGTAGTGATAGGATTACCATTTCTCGAATGAATACTTTTCCAACTATGCTTTTGCTGAAAGATCATCATAACTGATTTGGTCGCAACAGGCATGGATGGGCTAACATAAAGGTCTGTCAGGAAAAATGCAATATGCCAAGGAAAACAGGAAGGTGTTCTAACAAACAGAAAGAGGGATTTGAAATTTGTATGCTTTCTTTCCAAGGTAAGACTGGTAAATAATGGATTCTCTCATGAGTATTGATTGAGCTAGTTCCTATTGCTAGAACTCTGACCAAATAGCTAAATAATCCATACATGAGGTAATAAGGTGGAAAATAAATAGAATAATTACTTATGCATGGATTTGTTGTTTTATTGTTTCAAGCCGAGTAATCCTCTTTGTCTTTAAAAGCATTCATTCCTGCCGCTTCAAAAATCATCTTACTTTTATGGGAATACCATTTGTGAAGAAAACATTTTTAGAAAATACTTGAGGAAGTGATATCGATCAAAACCCAACCCACAATGTTCATTCCTTCAGATATGAACTCATAATAAATACACAAATAATTTCATAGATATCCAAGATAATAGACCCAGATAACATTACTGTGAGAGAAGATCTCCAGACATAAATGGGTTGAGGCCAAAGAACCCGTAACACAACACACATCTTGTTTCAGATACGAAGGATTAGCAAGGAAAACAGCTACCTTGAGTTTTTTCTAATGTAAAGACGTCGAGTCAATAATGACCTCAGAATAAAAATATCTTAAGGCCAAAGAGCAGGTGATATATTGGCCATCTTGCCTAATGCCTAAGGCATCAGCAATTGCAATAGAGCTACAGCTACCTCAATGCCTGAGGAAATCTATGCTTGTCTTAGCAGATATGAGTCTAAACTATGAAAACAATCAGCAACAGTAGGTGAAGATGTGATGATAAGAAAACATGTGTTTTTTACTTTTACATATAATCTCCCTGTAACCTGCTACTGCTTGGGTTGGTGAGAATCCTCTAGGGTTATGTATGATACTTTTTAAAACAACTTTGGAATAAAATACAAATTTTCATAACATTTGAAGGAGGCTTGTAGGTTGAGTCCTGATAAAGATTTTACATCAAATCTTTTCCAAGGTATGCTTGTCCGCGAGACCTTATAAAACAGGCCTTCTTTTGGGGTACAAAAGGGTTAAACAATTAATTACTTCTCTATGGAATTGGGCATCAAAATTGCTGATGTTATTCAGAGGAAAAACCCTTTGTAAGCCAAGATTGAATTTCACATCAAAGCTACTATCTGAAGGGCATCATGAAATTGAATATAACAATTGGGATGCATTAATGCAGATAAAACCAACTTAATTAAAAGTAGGCCAAGTAAATATTCATCACCAGCTGGGGCACCTGCGCAAGTTTTCACCTATTCAGAGAGATCACTTGTATATAGACTGATTCCATAACAACTCCATAATCAAACATGCACTAGCATTATAATTCAACTGTTATCAAAGACCAAATTGATGTTGTTCTTTTTTAAAAATTTAAATGTATGTTCATTTATTTTGATCATTTAAAAATATATACAGCATATAGGAAAAGAAGTCTCTGACACCAATAAGAACTTCAGGAATAGTAATAATCTTTTGGACAATTAAATAAAATGAGCGTTAAAGTAAGTCATTCACATTATATAAAATCTTTTATGTATTATTCGATCAACACACTGCTTAAAAACTTTAAAACCTAATCAAAACCACCATAAACAGTACCATAATTAAATACATATTAGTGAATGAACAACAACTATTGATTTATACTTTTCCTTTCTATTGTTGTCTATAAGTCTTTCTGAGGTTAGACAAGAGATTACAGGGTCTTAGCTAGGATTTTTAAAATGCCTGTCTTAAACAGCATACCGAAGTTTCTGTCTTAACCAACTACATTGGATAGTGTATGTGTGAGTGTCAAAAGGGGCAATTTAGACTTCAGCCATGTACTAGAAGATGGTTTGTATAAAAATATTTGGTTATGGACTTTAAGTCCCAAATAATGTCATAACTGAAAATTCTTTATAGAAATTTTTGCTTGTCCAAAAAGGAGGTTTTCAGGGAAATGTCTGTCCATAAGACAGCTAGGACGAGTCCTGGCTAAGTCCCTCTCTAGTAGAGAATTATCAGTCTCCAGTACATCATGAGACCCAGGGATTATTTCCCCTCAATATGAACACACTATTGGTTTCCTGTTTCTGGTTACAGCGTGGTAGGAGCAGGCACGAATGCACAGCTAATTGCAGTCTCGGGTGTCTCATGCTCAGTTTCCACGGCATAACTCTTCTTGCAGATTGGCACATTACCAGAGGAAATAACACTATCACCAGATTGTTTTGCAATCGTTCCAAGGCAATATATTCCCGCCCATATTAATTCCGGGGACTATTTGTCTTACAGAGTTATATTCATGAGTATTAGCAAGCTTTTTTTTGAGTTCCTGGGATGTTTCATATTTTATACTCCTCTTAACCCATTCATGCCTGTAGTGGCCAAAGCCGCTTGACAAGTTTGGTGATATCTCTCTTACAACAGTATAGCTTGGAAATATTTGAAGGAGAAATGTTCATCATAACTTGGCCTACAACCTTCCATCAAATATTATGAGAAGCCATCTATCACTTGAAAGTTATTTTCATAAGTATCATAGTACAAGAAAACAATATCAGTTGGAACTTTTAGGCAAGAATGGGTTAATCTTTGTATTGCCAGTGCATGATTCAGCTACAAATGTAGTTGTCTTCTGCTTGCATTATGCCTACCGTAGGACCTTAGCCAGGATTTGTCGAGCCTGTCTGCCAGTGGCTGGTGGTATGGCTATTTCCAGAGAGAAACATCTTTTCTTTTTGACAGGAGAAAAAATTGCCATGAAGAATTTTATACCATAACTTCTTCTGTTAATATTAAAATCATTTTTTCTGATTAACGATTTTCTAGTTACATGACTGATGTGCTATCTTTTCTTTACAAAATTAAAAGTATAAACTATTATAGATTAAGTAAGGACCTAATGTGGTCAAAAGCTAGATCTATCAAGTTAAGAAGAAATGTTGTATTGTAGTTTACACAAGCCTGGTTAGAATCTTGGTTCTGGCCCATAGTCTTAGCCAGCAGGGCATCTGGGTGCCTTTTTGGACACCCAAACCCTTAAAAAGAACTCCTTAGGACACCCAAAACATTTTGTGTGGAATTTCTTAAAATCTCAATCTCAAGCTTATAATTGAATTTTTTCATCTCCTTATAATTCCCATGACATTGTTTAATGATATCATGCCTTATTTTGATGAATTTATACATGTTTATGGTTGAGAAATGAGTATATTGTGATCCCCCTTAAAATTTTGGACACCCAAAGATTTTACAACTGCCAATTTTAGGCACCCAGATCCTGGCTAAGAAACTGTTCTGGCCTCCCCCATTTTAGGAATAGGACCTTAATAAGTCATCTCAAAATGGCCTCAGATAAAGGAAAGTTACCTAAAAAAATTACAAGATCTGCATGACAGAAAAATTTGGACGTTTACCATTCAGATCTTTTTAGTTTTGCAATCTACCACTATCACTTAGACCATTGGCATTATCAGATGTTTGTAGACAGCTGGGTTTATGAACAGTACTTTTCTCCTTCTAGGATCACCAGCATACTCTGTAACCTAATAAACTGATCAATTTACAATATTATTTCACTTCTAAGCAATAACGGTTGATCAAAATTCAATTCAACTCTGTAACTAGACAAAAAGCAGCATAAATGTTGATCGAAATTCTACCTCTGTGGCTCTATTGGACAAAAAATTCTCATTAGTGTTGCTTGTTGGCCAATATTTCATGGTATTAGGAAATTAAGGTCCAAAATTTATGAGAAAATGCTTGAGGGATTCAGTTGGGACTAAAGATGAAAGAGAGACGTGACTAAGGGAATCTCATTTCAGAGATATAAATGTCAGCAGTATTAGAAATCGTTGGAAATTTCATATTGATAAGAATAAAATGCTGACAACCCTGGTGAAATGGAATAGTCCAGTCATCTGGTAAGGTAACTGGCCAGCGGAGGCCTTTCAATGTTTTTTTATTTGCTATCTAAAAATATGTATGAGTCAGCATGCATTTTAGTATATAGACAAGTGCAGAAGAGTGCAAAAAGGTTGGACAAAAGAAAAGAGGCTTATCAGTTATCACAACCCTTTGAACAGCCAAACATGTACTTTTATAGGCTAGAAAGACTATCACATACATAGCCTGAAAAAAAATCATTTTTCCAGTTAAAATCCTGCATTACCCTGATCTTACAATGCTGCATAGTGCATACGTCATTATAATCTTAAGAAATTTGAATACATACAATTTCTAGGCCCTGAATATCTCTACAGCCATATAATTTGCCTCTGTTGGGGCCCAGATTGCCCTAGGCCTGGAACTTCAGTATCAACCCCAGATGAGTCTCAATAGGAACTTATGAAAGTTTTAACCAATTCACGCTCACAGCGGCTGAAAGCAGACTTTGTCCCTCTTATGGACAAAGGCAAAGTTGAGAAAAAATATTTGAAGGAGGAGTGATATTCAGAACATTACCAACAACTATTCTTCAAACTTTATGTAAAATCACTATTGGGTTCAAAGTTATTATCAAAAGTATCTTAATAGATCTAGACAACAATTTAGAGGAACGCTTAAGTAGAAACTCTTGAACTCTTGGGTAAAATTAGCGCTACGCAGCCTACGCTCGCTATATTCTTGGTGTGGGGTAGATGACCGTAGAACCCTAGCAACTGAACTCGCTGCCACCCAGAAGAATAACCCATTGTGTAGACCAACAACTTAACTCACTCTAGTAAAGGTATAGCAGTGATAGATAGACCCCAAGGAAGCTGTGGTGTATGGTATAATAAAAGGGTGACCTTTCTCACACTTATTCTTTAGAATGTTGTGAGTACTGTGTGCTGTTCATAGGCTCCCTCTCTCAGCATGCAGGCAAACAATAACAGTTTCAAGGAAGCACACTTTGTTGCCTGACTAATTATTTGCCAATGATTACTTTCGTACAATTGCTACATGCGGTACAATGTTCAGTCTTGTAGACAACGCAAATGCTATTATTGGATTGAGGTACCTGTTCAAACATGGTCCATGTGTGAGTTTAGAAACTTGACCCAAAAGAATGTTGGCAGGAGCAGATTGAAAGTTTTCAAAGAACACCTGTAGGTCTTTTCTGATGGGGAGGGGGTCATTCTTCGAACAGTCACAGTCTTATACTGTAGAGTGTCTCTCTGGTCATCATTTAGACATCCAAACCCTCAGGATTGCAATTTTCTGGGAAGAATTTCTAAAAATATCTATCTCAAATAAAAAGATGAATATCTTACCTTAATATGATTCCTTTGACACTGCATAAGGATATGCCTTTCTTCAATATGTAAAAACATGATTATGTTTGTTATCTGAATTCTGCCATTTTGGGGCACCTACTTTCTAAATGCTGGCTACGACCCTGGTTGAAACAACATGGGAATTATGGATTTCTGCAAAAATATATTTGTTTTCATCAAATCATTATTTTATCAGACTTTCATTTGGTGTGTGTATTTTCATGGTCTGAGGATAGAGCATGCAGAAAGCACAATATTGTAAATCCTGCACAATATTCTTTAGAACTAGATAATAAATGATTACGTTAAATCATCACAAATATAAATTTGAAACATAAACATCCAGTCATAAGTCAACCACTGTCCAAAACACTTGATTTGTAGATTGTTTTGATTGTACATCTTTAAAAAAATTCATGATCCTTAAACAAAAAAAATTATACTGACAGAATAAGGTTCAACAAGATTCAACTCCACAAACAGGATCAATTATCCCCCTGTTGCCTCATCACTAATTAATTTTCAAGCTCTAATAATATTTTTGGTATAAGTTTATGTTCATGCCCTAACCTACACAGAGTACTTATATCTCTGTTTTTGCCACACTGTACTACTGCCTTGACTACTAGGGTGGATGGTTCTTTTATTACAGATATCCTTATTCATACTGAGGAAGTCTGATTGTATGGCATACCCAGACCAAAATGATAACAACCTTTGTGCAAACAATAATGTTTTTAAAGAATGTACCATAGAATTGCCTGAACACTTTTCAGGTTAATGCAGGGAGCATGGGGAAGGGCAACCTTTAACCTTATATTACCAAGAGACCAATATTCTATAGACCAATGTGTGAATGATGGGTGCTAGGCGGAAATTAAATGAATGCATATGAATACCCAGGTTACCAGGGTTGGTGACCAGTCCTTAACAACAAGTTTTCAAGCCATGATTGCTTTCTTTATGGCTACTATTTCTTGGACAAAAGCATAAGCTTTATAATGTTCAACTAGGTTATTTTGAGGGGAAGATTATAGCTTGAAATGAAATATTCAGAATGTATTTAGGCAAGCATTTCTTGGCCTATGTGGGGTATTTTCTTTGATGTCAGATAAGGGGTGTTTTTCTGCTTCACTTTTTTTTGTATCTGTTTCATTGTTAAGAAACTATTCCACTGCATTATAATGATCACACCGATTTCTTGGCAATTCACCCCATGAACAACCTTACCATTCTCAAATTACCCTATAGTAAAAAGTATCAACTAGTAGGGTATGCATAAAGCAGGGAATATGCAAAGAATTAGTTTAACCTGTTGTGACTTAATTACTTCACAGGGGTTCCAACAGCCACATTGTCAAACCAGCATCCAACAGGTCTAAAAATGTGCAACAAGCACAGGATTTAGAAACTGGCTGCCCAAAATTGGCTACATAGTAAAATTGTTGGGTGTCCTCACTGTCCTGTTTTCAAGGGAGCTAGACCACAATATACTCACATGAACAAGCATTTACTTAGTGAAATAACTCAAATAAGGCATAATATCCTCTTACAATGTCATAGAAATTGTATTGGGGTGGAAAAATCAACTAAGTATATACTTGAAATTTACATTTTAAGAAATTACTTAGAGAACAATTTGGGAGTCTTGAGGGCTGATTTATGAGGGCTATATAAGACAACAGCGACAAGACAAACCCCTTAATCTCTTTTTAACTAGGGATTTTTTGGGAAACATGACCAAATGATTCAGTTAGATGTTTCACTTGCATTTTTAAAAACAGATTGTACTTAGTTCAGTAAATGCATAGACCTAGTTTATCCTGAGAATATAGCTTCCAGTGCTCCCTGTTTTCTTAATCAATCCATAAGCACAACGTAGCATAAGTGTCACTTAGAGGACTGCCAGTGAGGTACTCTGTAGACGCTAAATAGAAGGTGAATTCAAAAAGGTTTATGTCCAAGTGAAGGCTGCGCTTAAACTAAAGGAACTGTGACTATATACTTCTCTATTTCTAATTTGCGGTTGATATGGGGAAAGGTGGTACATGTACGTCAGTCGTCAGGCGAATAACGTGGACACCGACATAAAGAGGCTTCTTGGTCCTGAAAGTGTCATTAACTACCATATTATATGCCTTCTTCCAGCAAATATTCTGGATATTTCGTAATAGAAACAATACATACTATTTAGGTTAATGATATACTTGTTGCATCTGCGCTAATCCAAATTTCAAATTAAATATGTTCTGTAAACTTATAAGAGATGAAACTAAACCCTACTGTCCATATGATATCAGAAATGGGAAAATAGGTAGGGTTTACGTCTGAACTATTCCTAAGCCCAGTTTGTAACAAGCTGCAGTTACTTGTTATACATTAGTTTTAACAATGTAATAAACTCCATATCTGTAACAAAGTACACTTGCAATCTAATTACAATGTATAAGTTTGTATCGCATATGACAATTTTGGGTACTGTTTCAATCAAAGAAAATTATCATTTTTTTGGAACTTTTCCCTCCCATGCCAGCAATACAGGGGTAAGGTAGTTAATACTTTTCAAGTTGTAATGCACTGGAGTTTCGTATTTATGGACTAGTCATTCATCGTTTACACAGTCTGTCTTCCCATGATAAATGAAAACGATCTTATCCAAGCATGCACTCAGTTATAGAGCCTAAACATGCGTGGCGTAGTCATTGTCAAGGAGAAGATAATCATTAGGACATGATGGTGATCACCAGATGAATCCTTGCGAGTCAGTCTGCGAGTAACCAGGTTTCAGGCACGACTTCACGAAGAGGAGTTACATGCATGAGGCAGATCTAGTCAAAGTAAAATGGTACGATAAAACACCTTACATACTTCCACCTAGTATATCAATGAACGTATATACACACAGAAAGTGTAATTACTCACCAGCTGGTCCTAAGAAGCACTTTAATTGCAGGAGAGTTTGAATCTTGTACTCAGCGCCATATTTATTGACATACTGTAACCCGCCTTCAAGTACAAGAGAGTTTTCAGGTTTCACGAGCTACATGTACATCAAGATAAGTTCCTTTTAAGCCGCTAGATGGCAGCAGCGTATTGAATTGTACTGGCATCTCTTGATGCCCACTAACTCCCTGTATTGACTCAGAATTTTACCATTTCTAACGACCAGAAGAGACATAAACATTTCTCAAATCAGTTGATTCCTCAACTAAGATCTTTAAGTTGAGAAAGATGTCAGGAATCATACTGATAGTAGTAGTAGTAGTACATGTAGTAGTAGTAGTAGTACATGTAGTAGTACATGTAGTAGTAGTAGTAGTAGTACATGTAGTAGTAGTAGTAGTAGTGATGATAATAATAGAGGCCCCTCAGCTGTTTGTATCAATTCTATGATTGGCTTTAGATAAATGAAATATTCTACAGGGGTGTCCAAATATTTTAGTCCCGGTCAATAAGTCCTGGAGCCCAACAATTTTTGTTGATCATGTTTCGATAATAGCTATGAATATTGTATCCTGTTGGCACTACTTTATTAGCCCTTATTGCAAAAGTTAAGACCAAGAGGAATCATTTGTATCAAAAATAATTCAAGTGAAATATCTGATAGACTCAATTGGTCAAATTCTTAGGATGTTCTCTTCATAAATCCAAGTTCCCACCACTGCCATCCTTCATAACAGTAGTATATAGATGTTCAAACACATCCTCACATACATGAAATTGAGACACTGGGAGCGGCAATTTTAGTCTATTAATAGCTTATCTCTGGGTGTTGGTACATGTATGTCATTAGCAGTAAGGAAGCTGATGTACTGGACTGAATTGGGCTTCTAATATTGCTTTTAACATTTTTTTATGTTAGAAGCCCAATATCAATACTGTATTGGGATCCTAACATAGCTTTTCACAATGTTCATTGTTAGGACCCCACCATAATTATACTACTACTGGTAGTGCCATGGCAACCATTGTTGGGCATACCATAGCAACAGAGGAATTTCAAAATGGCAGCTACTGCTGATTGCAACCCGCCAGAAGTTGTTTTAGGTGTTATAACACTATTTGTGCATTATTATCTGCCAACATGGTGTACATGTATCTAGAAGATAAGATGGTAGGAAGCAATTAAAATGGATTTAGGTAACTCAAGAGTTCAAGTGAGAAATATTCTTGAGTTTATCCAAGTCTGACGACTCTTGTATTCTCATATCTCAACTACAAGAACCTTGAACTTGTTGTGCTTATTTTAATTCAAAATTAATGATGGGGAGCTAGTGAGAAATTCATTATCCTTGTTGTGAAAATGGTACACAGCTGATGTCTGCATTCAGCCTGCAGAGCCATACAGCCTTATGCCTATAGCTTCTCAAAGACATCTTCCTGTATTCCATTTTCACAAGGATAACTCATAACATTAACAGGTACTGCCACCTTTTAACAGAAGAACTAACTACAATGGTGGAATTCTAACACCTATCCAGTTGGTAGACTCTAAATCCTGGTGAACTTTATGCATGACGTCATGAAAACTTGTGGTCTTGAAATCTCCTACCTAGGGTTAGGGTTAGGTTTAGGATTAGGAATGAGGTCTAGGGGTAGGGTTGACTTGATTCCTAAACCTAACCCTTGGTAGGGAATTTCAAGATCATATGTTTCCATGACGTCATGCATAAAGTTTGCCAGGATTTAGAGTCTAACTTCCCAGTTAGGGCTGATTTACACACTAATTTTGGAAGAGAGGAGAAAGTTTCATCTGGTAAACAATTTCTGGGTTTAGAGAAATGAGGTTCAGTCGATTTCTTGAATATAGACGAGACAGGAATTGATAAATCCGTAATTAGGAGGAATAAGTAGGTTTCTGTAGATATTTGGACATGCAAGAGATGAGATAAGTCATGTAAATGTGGATTGTGGAATGCTATTTTCAGCGTTTTTTATCCCATTCATGCGAGGAGATTGTCCTTTTGACCTGTCATACTTTGGAATGATCCACAAGCTCTCAAAATAATTAAAGGTGAGTAGTAGAAAAAGTTTTGATCAACAACTTTCCTTTCAATATTTTCTGGATATTTCTTTGGTTCAAGAAATATCCCCAAAATAGTTGGGTGGCTTGAGCTGCTTAAGGCATTACTGGGTTAAATGGGCATGGGTAGGGAATCATATATATATTTCACTATTTGAAGAGAACAAATGGATTCAGTTGATTTTCCATGCTAAAGACGTGCAAAGAATATGTACTCCATTTTTGGAGAAAATTAGTTTCAGATGATCTTGTGGTATGAAGACAGCTGTGGTATATAACCTAGGAAAAAGAAATAAGGAAGTGTCAATTGATCCTAATTCAATGCAAGAAGCAAGTTACTGTTAATCGCATCGCTCAAGGATGGGTATGGTAAATTCAACTTGAAAGGGGAGATTGGTATAAATACTTTAGATAAATTTAACAAATATTTTCCACACACTGTCCTCCTTACACACTAACCTTCTACCAGGTTCTCATCAAGGAACGTCACTCTTTCACTCTCATACATTCATATTTCTCTATTATCCAAGAGAATATAACAATCAAGGTAAATGAAATAGATGACATAAACCAACTACCACTGAAATTAAACATTTAACTTTTATTTCTGCAGATTTGATTACAAATCTTTTCTTATTGTACACTTATGAAATCATGAAGTATGCACAATCTATACAATATTTCACTTATGGAAATATTTCCCAGGAAGTATGTTATGAAAGTGTTTTAAGGGTTAGAAAATTTCTAAAATATCTAAGTATCAGAATTTACCTTTTGAGGAAATCATGTTAAACAATCACCAAAACATTTGATGGGTCCACAAGTTTGGCCAAATTATGCATTTCATATACATTTTAGGTACTTATGAAATGAAAATTTCCCCAAATAAAGATTTTTCTGCCTGACAAAATAGCCCTTGAACGAATATTTATGCATTCCCCAAAAGCAGATTTTTGCTTATTATAGAAAATTTATCAGTACAAAATAACTGATGCTTATAGGATAAGCTGTAGCTAGCGGTTTTATAAAGTTCAGATAAATATCAGAATAAGCTGATTGATATATATATATATATATATATATATATATATATATATATATATATATATATATATATATATGTATATATATATATATATATATTAGAATAAGATGACATAGCTTAGCAATGCTTGCTGAACTTACTTAAATGTCAGCCATAATGATAATAGTTTGTAGCTTCCATTTGTCTCCAAGTCCAATATTCTGACCACAGATAAGTCAATTTGTGAAGTTAAGCAGAGATTTCAAAACTATTAAGACTGAGATGTAAAAATGTCATATAGCACATTTTGAGATTCCAGACAAATCCCAAATTATAAACCTAAATACAGTTAGGTCTAATTTTACAAGCTTCAAACCTGCTGAAAACCAAGACTGGCCTTTGTGATATCTTTGCTCAACTCATTCATGACTGAATGGCTCATTTAGTTTGGTGCTATTTTCCTAATAAAGGTATCTTTTGGAGAATATTCGAAGAAGAAAGGCCACTATAAACCAAACCAAAGAAATACCAATATGAACATTCAACTAGTTGTTCTTGAATAAGTTATTTTGAAAATATCACATATGCGGTCAAATTCTTACAATGGGCACGCTAAGCACTAACAGGCTAATTACATGTAGTAGGAATACTTTGTAGGAAGTGTGTACCTGTCAAAGAATGAATTTGATTTGTCTATATACATTTCAAAAAGATACTAGTTGAAAATATGGTTCTCCTCAGAATGCATTTTCTATGTATGGATAACTTATGCCAATAAACAGACACTCTCCTAAGATATAAATACAGATCGCATGTGGTCTTTATTTAACTTCACCTTACAGTATTGTTACCTAGTTCATTCTTTCATGTCAATAGTATCCAGAATAAACCCTCATCTTTACACTGATAGCAGAATATGAATGATATTCTTGTCTAACATACACTGGACAAACATCATCTTATACCCATTTTCTAACTGAACTTAGATTAATACATGATTTCACATGTATATGAAAGTTATATAGAAAACAAAAAGTCTGTGTACACATTTTAGTCAATATGCTACCTATGCTGATACTTTGTATCATTCTGGCCCTTTGATGGACAAAGTTGAAACACAACTAAGAACATTGAGATATCCTACTTGCTTGAATAGTAACACGGAACATGATTTATTGGAGTTCTCTTCTCTGTTTCTTTATTCTAAAGCTAACATTCTGCCTCATTTTATCCGGCAGAACCAGTATTGGCAAGGTTTCATGGCCACAATAGCTGTAGGTGGTAGACCAGAGCATTACACATGCTGTGTTACTAGACTTTGGTGGTTATTTTAGAAACTCTGAGATCATCTAAGAAAGTCCCAACCAAGTAAAGGGCCTCTCCATTTTATAGAAGTTCTGTAGTCTAAATAATTGCAAATGGAAGTATTTCTTTGACCTACTCACTACACATACAGACATTTTTGCTGGTAATACTAGACCACAACTTAGTACAGGTTACTAGTTAAACCATTAGTTGGCCACTATTAAGTTTTAATATCCGATGTCGAAAAAAGCCTGGGGGTGTCCTCTTAACAATATCCTATTTAGTGATGATAAATATCAGTGGGCGAAAAGCAATTGAGTGGAAAACATGCACAGGTCGTGTTGTTAAATAATGAGCCATTGTTGAAATCTGATCAAGTGAGAAGCAAAGAGTCGTGTTTACACCACAAGAAATACAAACAGAAAATAACTAAGTATTTAGTTTCAAGAGTATCTCCATCACCTCCAAATGGCTCACACAAACTCTTGTTTGGGGTTTGCCATTCCATTTTTGAAATGGTGATATCCAACCAGCAACACCTAGGAATGTTTTAATGTGGTGGAAAGCCTGTATTATCAACAAAAATATGTTAAAACTATTTTTGTTTCCAGTCAAACTTTGTGGCAAATTTGACAATTTGGGTTCAGTTTTTTTTCTGGATCCTCCAAAATTTGCTAATCCAGCTATTAAGTCCATTTGTTTCTCCTATTCCCATGTGGGCAGTTAGCAATCTTCGGTACTTGGTGTCTGCCAAAATTCCTTAGATCTAAAATTGAAAGAAAGGTATACATTTCAGTATCTCATACTGACTGACATGGGTGAGTTCAAATTCAATGGTAACTAATTATGATGAACACTTGATAAGTAACTGAATGTGTTAGATACAGTATTTGTAAATCTTTTTAAAAATATCATGATCACGTGATGCTGAAATGTATCAAATTCATATATAATGGTTTAGCTTCTTTTACTACTGTGGTCCACATTCAACTTTTTCATGCTTATATTTAATGCATGAAACTGACATCATCTATGTCCTATTCGTTATACTACTGTGAACATCAAATTATTTTATGCATATATTTAATTAATGAAACTTACATCGTCAATTTCGTCTTCCCCTACATCACAGTCGTCGAATGTGATCTGGTCATCCATATCATCATCCCAGGCATTTGTCTCATTGATTTTGGCTGGAAGGTAAAATAGAATTCATTCATTAGATGTAGATTTACATTTGGTCTGTGGATAATTCAATTGCAATGAACTTGATTGAAATCTTACCTGTGGCCTATCCTTGATGGATATTTCAATTTGATAACAATCATATTGGTGATACATAAAAGGCTGAGCAAATACTAATGTCTTAATAGATGATTATGATCATACACTAGAAAATAAAGAGGCAATTATCGAATGAAGCTTTCCAAAAAAGTGTCAACCTTCATCTAAAATCGGACAGTTTGTACTACTAATGCAACGGCTCTCATGCAAAAGCAGTCGGTGTGTTATTAAACTAGCAATACATCCCAAAAAGAGTTTACAGTAAAATCTAAATTGAAAATTGTCCAATCAAGATGAAGTAACATTACAAATTCACAGTCATAAAACATCTGGTAAGTCTAGATTTTCTGTTAATATCAAGCTTTTCTAGGAATGCCATACCTGATTCTGGCAGTTCTCCATATGCTTTCAGATTTCTTGCCTCTTCAGGGGTGTATTTTAGGATGACATCAGCTTTCTCATCTTGGTAATCTCGTAAGCCAATTAGGATAATGTCTGATGCATTTATCCAAACCTGGAATGCAAATAGATAAAACTTTATTCAACTTCAAAAAAAAGTATCAGGTCGAAACCAAATAAACACAACACTCGCTTTTATGTCACTGGCCATGTTTACTGCATAGTTATATTTTTAGTGCAGCAGGTGGCCTAAGATAGATAATGAAAAGATATTTCTGATTTTGCTATGTCAATGGGGAAATACAACCATCTTATCCCAATAATGGCAAATAGCTTTGAAAGCTTCAACAGGTGTGGATTCACTGAAGATGCCTAGTATTGATTCACTCAAGTTGCTGAAGACACCTGACTTAAACTACGCAATCCGGACACTAGCGGTCATAGTCACTGTTCTGGAAAGACCCCCAAGATTTAGAGACAAGCAAGTAATTGAAGATAGATAACAGGGAGATGCACCCATGGGCCAATTAACATACAATCATGTTAGACACAGTGCACAGTAGATGCATGTGAATAAGATGCCGTTTTTTCGAAGCAAATGTTCTCGAATATGACAGATATGAACCCCCTCTAAGTGCAAAGTCATGTCACAAGTACCACATATCATGACAGGACCTGAAAATCAGCATTAACTACGTAAACTATGTGCTGTTAGTAATTTTGAGGTGTATGAGAATATTCAAAAATGTTTTTAAAATACTCATCATGCAGATTCCTGGTTGAGGTAGGACCTTGCACCTCATCAAAGACATGAATGATCTAATGGTAGAGTTTGATTTTCAAGTAAAGGGGGCGAGTCTTGACATTTTGTCAAAAAAATGAAACACAGAGAGAAATGTTTGTAAAGGGTGTCTTATCAACTCAGTATATAGCAAATTATTGATAAGATTATCATTATTCTCAATCTGTAACTATGAGATGTAAGCTATATTCAAGAGCATAAGTGCCGTTGTCTACATTTAACTCAGTTTTCAGATATTTAAGTTTTAAAAATGATGTGGGTATCGAGTGGGGTTCTACCTTAAGCATGAATGAGCTAAGCCAAGAAAAGAATGGCATGATTCTAAGCAGTGATTAGTTACCTTCTTTCGAAGCTTTCCTCGTATGTGACATAACCTTTTGGTGCTATCAAAGCAAAGGGCTTCCAGTCGACCATTGCCCAGCATCTTTACTACCTGTGCATATTCTGAAATAGATATAAGATATTTTTTCAGTTTAAATGAAACATCAGCATACAAAACAGCTCTTACCCGTAGAATTAGCCAATGTAATGATACATTTTCAGTATCAGTAGATAATAAAATAAGAAAAGAAGTGATTCATTTTAGTACATCATTCAATAATTTCAATTACCCTAATTAATCCTGGAAAAAAGATGAAATTGAGATAGTAGCTCAGTGTTAAGACTGGAACTTGGCAATTTCACCCAAGGTATGAGATGATAATCATATGAATCTATTCATTGCTTCTGAGCAATTGCTTTTCATACAAATCCTTCAAAAATATTTTTGACTAAAATGTATGGAAAGAAGACAAGCTAGGATATCATAGATCAAAATCCTTTTAGTTCATGAAAAAACTTACCTTGACCTTCTGTCTTGAACACCAACTCACGCTTTTCACGCTCATTCTCGTTCTTTCCACGCCTCCTGTTTTTACCTCCCTTTCCTGGAATCAAGGATAAACCAAATTAATACAACCATGAAGAACTTTATTATGCTAACTTAGGACCCTTCCAATGATAACATAAAGCAGGGCTCTAAATTAAGATTTTATCCAAGAGGCCAATTGCATCATCAAAAGCTATCTTAAGGTGTTGTATATAGAAACCAGTACATCTTTGGGCTCCCTGCAGAAATTTGAGGGAGCCGCAGGAGAATTCAAGTGAGCCCTGGGCTCCCTGCACCCACTAATTTCGAACCCTGAAAAGTGTCACTCCAAAGATATGTTGACTTTGTTGAGATGACACATTAATTAATACAAAGACTTGGTGAATTATCAAGTACTTTAATCTATATATGGAAAATATCAAATTATAGAAACGTATAAACAAAGACAAGATTATTTTCCAATTAAGTGTTTCCTTCTGAAATTCTCTGAATTGGCTTTGGGATAGGATTAATTCATTTCATTTGAAATAATCACTAAAGATGTGTGATCAGCTGAGTGATGCTGAGCACAAAACCAAAGATTATTTCAAGCAGCATTGAAGTCAAATCTGATTAGTGCTGCAACAAACACCCAGTGAGTACTCATATTAAAGGCTCATACCATCCAAAATAGATAAACTGAACAGAACCTAAATGTCCATTTGCCAATGCTTAAGTGTTTTATTAGATTTTAGAAAGAAGTTTTGGAGTGGAAATTTCAGCCATTTTAAATCTCCTACTTATGCTACTAATTGAACAGACGTTGAAGTTATTAGTCAGGCCTTATTAGCATACGTATAGGAAATGTTAAATGGTGGAAGTTCCCACTTCAAAACTTCTTTCTGAAATAAAAAAACACCATCGTCACCTGCCGGCTTGGGGCAAATTAACAAGTCGAACATGTACATAATTGAATGGTACAAGTCTGGCCGTGGAACTTGCCATACCAAGCGACAAATCCTTCTAAGTGAATTCACCGAAGCAGAGGTCAATTTTTAACACAGCTTGGCCTGGATAGAGACACAAACAGAGTATAGTTCCCTATCCCCCAAACTTTTTGTCATACATCCTGCATCAGGAGTGCACCCTCCCCTGTGACCCTGTCATGTACAGACATACCAAGTATCTGGTCTGTCCCTTCCTGTGTCTTCCTGTCATACACATGTATTTATAAAAGGACATACTGAGGAGGACATGTATTTCTGAAATTCTGTGTAATTGCACAATCATTTGTGACTGAGTGAATCACTGAATGAGACCAAGGGCCACACACTGGTCAGTCTGGAAAAGGTAAAACTAAATGGTGTGACGGTAACAAAATTCCAATCACTTTCAGCTTTACTACCAAGAATATGCAAACAAAGGTCAGAAGAAGAAATAAATAAAATTGCGCACATATGTTCGCATGCTACACAAGTCTCAACCAGATTTGTACAATGAAAATGGCGGACACATCTGTCGGGATTTCAAATTCTGGTTATTCGGCGTATATTTCCACCTTAAATACCCTGGTAAAGGTGTAAATACTTACCTTTATTTTTGGGCATGTTGTGATCTTATCAGCGATGGCGATAACTCTCGAGGAAATGAGTTATTTCGAAATATAAGTGTCAGTGGGAGAAATGGTGTTGAGCCATGAGGAGTATGCGCATGAGCAATACACCGGAAATAGAAGTTCGCCTTGCAACCTTGACCTTTGAACCGGTGGAAATTGAGCCTATTCCGTATGGTGAATGTTCTCAAGTATTCGCAAACGTTCATGTATGCGTCGTATCTGATCAGACCAGTTTGTTTAATCATTTGTTTATTCATTTATTCATATATTTATTTAAATATTTATTTATTTATCCATCCATCTGTTTATTTATTTATTCATTTATTTATTCATTCATTCATTCATTCATTTATACATACATACATGTACATTCATTCATTCATTCATTCATTTATCTATTTGTTTATTTATTAAATTTTATTTACATATTTTAAAAAAATGGGGGGGGGGGAAACAAGAAAAAATGTTGGAGTTGGATTGGGTTCTTTTAATATACCCATAACATACTGGACACATGGTTAAAAAAATCAGATGGACTGGTAGCCAGCATATCTATCATACCTCTTCGCGGGGCACACCAGGGGATCAACTGATAAACCCTGCTTGCAGCCAATGCGCATCCTCTATTTTATCTACGCGGCTGCTAGGTGAACCGGGTACAGCACCATGTGAGAGCTGAACTTCCAGCAGTATCGTGGTCGTTCCACACAGGGCATAATATGATTGAAGGTTAACTGCCCTTTGTATAAAATTAGTTATCACACTTGCAACAACTTAGAGTAGCCAATTCACCTCAACAAAGGTGAAACTGATCTTTCATGTGCAAAAGGTTAAAAGAGAAGTTGGTCGTTTTGATGTTTTGTTTACAGAAATGTAGGTTTTTTTTGTGACAAACAGAATTATATTTACCGCAAAATCAAACTTTAGAACCGCACTTGACCATATGCTCAATCCGGGCATGGTTGGGGCCAATGTTTTCTGTCTAGAACTAGAAGGCAACATCAGAATCACGAGTAATACAAGTAATATACTGGGCTGCCGTTTTGCGAAAGCACTGAGTTAAGGATTAACCTGGGTTGTTTATTTTGGAAGCAAGCACTTGTAATATTTAGGTCGGAAAATCTACCAAATGTTTATATTGTATGGTTTGTCCTAGGAAACTATAGAACCGGTTTATCTGGTCTCCAAAATCAACTTGCATCTGGGACTATTAAAATTCAAAACGTGTTTCCTTTGTCTCACCTTTCATGTAAATGGCTTTGCACCAGGTTTGTTACATAGCCCACTGCGGCATACCTAAATGAGGTGCTCAATGGGATTTTTTTTTCATTTTTATACAAATACAATTCCTTCAATTTACTGTGCACGTACCAACTGTGTTTGTACCGTGTTTCCTGTTTCTGGACAAAATAGTTTATACAAAAGAACTTTTTTATCCGACCTCCGAAGTCAAATTTTATCTGCGATTATTAAAACTTGTTTTAATAGTAGTAGCTGTGCACCAGTTTCGTTACATAACCCTCTGTGGCATACATAAAACTAGTGAGAAAACTAGTGAGATTCACCAACAATAAGATTGATAATCGTTGGTTCATGCTGCTAGTTGCTACTCCTATATCTATATTGATTCTGATTTCCCTCAAACCGAGTGAAAGAGTAGCCCAAAGTCAATTGTACGGTATCCAGTCTTATTCAAGAACTTTTTGAAAAATGTTATTAAAAAATGCGACACTACTTCTCACACATGCAATGATTCCCAGTAGCCAAATTACTTCAACAAAGATGAAGCTGATATTGAATGTGCAAAAGTTTACTCTAGAATTGGTTTTAAAATGATCTGTTTTGATGTTTTGCTAAAAAGATGTAGTGTGTTTTTTGACAAACCGAATTATATTTGTTGCAAAAATCTAAATTTTCATCCTCAACAAGAATTTAAAATTGAATATGAAACTTAAGAACTGCACTTGACCATTCTCAATTCGGGCATCAAAAACCAACCACTCTCAGTCAGTCGTCGAGAAGGACACGCACGCGGTCGTTGTTGCGACTCTCGTCAGGAAAATACACCAGGCAACCCGCCTTGAAATATATTTACCTTCCTTCTGTTAGGGAGGGCAAAGAAAGTGTTATTTACCTCCCCTCTGTCGCAATTACGGGCGGGTTAAAAAGTTCTTTAATATATCTCCCTCAAAAGACGGTTGTATAAAAATATATATTTCATTCTCTCTTTCACACCCGCACCACCGCTAGTTTACTGTCTATTTGGCATGCCGCCTATGGGCAAACTTATGAACTAAACGGATTAAACCAGTTGTTGAAGGGAAAATAGTACATAAGAAATATAAACGTAAACATCTACGCACATAAACAGAGAGAGAGAGAGAGAGAGAGAGAGAGAGAGAGAGAGAGAGAGAGAGAGAGAGAGAGAGGAACTATACATATTTAAATCCTGATGATTATACTTCATTGATAATATTGTTATCCTATATATGAGCCAAGTCAGTTAAATAGTTGCGAGAGCACTTACAAGCTGAGTTCCCTTGCCCTTTAATATTATGCTAATCCACATAGCTTATCCAATGTTCAAGATGTTGAGAGGGCCGCAAGATACAATGTAGTTTGTGTACATACTGAATCTCCTTTGCGTGCCCGCAACTGTTTGCAGTATTCGGGATTTATCAGGTCCGTGTCCAACGCCCGATCGGGATGCAGCAGCTCGTTCTAGATGCTGCAGCCCGATCGAGATGCTTTGGAGAGATTAACAAGAAATACTCAGTTATACTGGTTCTACTCATAAACAGAGCGTATGAGGGCCCCAGCATGGGTGTAGACCCATGTATGTTATATTATTAGTGTTCTAAGGGGCCCTGCGAATAAATTATGAATTTAGGCCATGCAGAGGTCGCGTAATCGGGTCACAGTCACTCTCTGCAAGACGTGTTTCTATCAACATCCCACACATGGTGTGTATAAAAATCGCTCGAGGACAGCGAATTCTCAACTGAATTGGACAAGCTTGGTATTAAATTAAAGCTAATACTCCACTGAACAGATCTGCGATGAGGATTTTGTATGTGTGAAGTATTTTATGAGATATTTGAGGTTGAACTTGAAGTGGAATTGTATAGGTCAAAATACATCCCGATCGAGATGCAGCATCTCGATTGGGATGTTTTCTGTGTGCAGCAAGGTTGGGCCTTATAATTGTAATTTCACTACATCCAACAGATAGTATTATTGTCAGTATTGATATTTTAGTTGGATAATTTGTAAATTTGGACTATGACTTTATTAAATATTGAAAAGAGTGCGATTTCAGGGAAATATTCCTTTTCTGTTCACCAATAATACCTGTATTTTTATCATTATTACTATTATTATTGTTATCAACTTATTACATGCTTATTACTTTTATCTTTCAGGTTTGTTTCACATTTGACGTAGCAGTAGATGCACAACATGATGTCCCCACCTGAAGGTCCCAGTACCAAGACTTTTAACCCTGCCCACCCTTCTTTTGTGCTTATATATAGTTTAGTTTAGTAATTTGCTTTAGGTGTGTGTTTTCATCATCGGAATTTCTCTTCCTTTTACAAGCAAAAAAAATTGTTAATGCATTTATAATTCAGAAAAAAATGCATTTTCACAGAATTTATTTAACCCATTACATGCCAAATATTGGTGGACCATTGTATATAAGTACATTGTGATGCACCAGTATTACAATGTAATGAATTATAAGGGTGCGAGAGTCACAAGCCTCTATAAATGGGGAGTGGAAGTCTCAGGGACTGGGAAAGAATTTTGCAAAGAGACAACTGACAAGATGAAGTACTCTAGCATTGGATAGTTTCATACATGCAGGCATGTGCCCTTCTAAAATCGATTACAATGTTTTCCGGCAAAAAGACACCAATCTCGTGGGAACGATTTCTCTACCCTTTGAGGACTTTATGACAATGGCTATGTTAAATAAGCCTTAACATTGCTACATAGTAAGCATCTTTTAAGATTTTTTAGAAAATCATCCTAGATTTTCTGTTGATGGAGGGAGTTGTAGAATGGGTGTACCTTCCTTTGATAAAAATAGATTTTTTCTCAGGGTACTCTACACAAATATTAACTAACCAGCTTTGATATGATTCAAAGGGAATACCATAGTTATTCAAATGCAAATATGCAATACTTTTCTTAATTTACACCAAATATGCTTACACCATTTCTCCACTTAAGTTACTAGTAATCCTTTCATTCCTAGTTCTAGATTTGACTTCTGGATTTCATGATATTTTGAAAATAATCGGAGAGTTAAAGATAAAATTTCAACAAGTATGAAGAAGAGTCATGGCTTTACCTCAGGTCAATATTTCCTCAAATATTTTTTTCAAAATCATACTTTAGTCACAAGGATAACTCAAAAATAGTCTTGTTATTAGGACACAGCTTCCTGATGAGAGAGATATATCAACTAGCATTTTTGCCATAGGGAACAAATCTGAACTCATTTTATTACAGCTAGTAATTGCAAATGTAACTTGTAGAGGTTTATATTTGGATTGATACTAGGACAAGGCAGGGATAAACCTTAATGTTCGATTAGCGTAATTTTACCACCAGAGCACTTCGAGAATGCATTGTGTTTTTGTGTATTTTTTCAAATTGTTATCTCCCTTTATTTTACCTAACAGTGCCTTATAATGCATCTTGGAGCACTTATTTCAATATTCTCATGCCCCTAGACCTGGGGCCCTAGCCTGGACAATGTGCTGCTTGTTACCAGCATGCTGCAAGATCTGCTCCCACCTGAAAATGTTAAGGTCAATCCCAGCATAGGTACTGGAATCGCTGGCAGGAAGCTGCATTCCTTTGGTTAATGCTAAACCTGGTTGTATTCTTATGGTTGTATCATATAGGTATGTGAGAAAGTAACCAGTGACCTGTGGCCTGCCCTGATGGTTGTGGTCTAAGGCATTGCCTCTTACGGCTATCTCTAACCACTGGCCACGTTCTGCAGAAACTGGAAATGGTTCTAGCATTATAGTCATCAAGATTTCAATAGTAATTTGCCAAATTGATTGATGTTTATATCTATAAGACTCACATTTTATGAAACTGAAGAAAAGTCAAGTTTTTTCTTGTTTTTCGTATATCATTTTCATAACAGATTTGTTGCTCATCACAGAAATAGAAATTGCAGCAACCAATAAAAGATGACTACTAGTATCCTACCAACCCTACCATTCCATGGTATTTTGAGGCCAATGCAATGATTAGACATTTTCTACATCCCTTCCAATGCTGAGGCCACTTTCATCAAAAGCACAAGAATTTTTTTTAAACATATAAACCCTGTAACATTGTCACATGTTGTCAGTTGTCTCTTTGCAAAATTCTTTCCCAGTCCCTGAGACTTCCACTCCCCATTTATAGAGGCTTGTGACTCTCGCACCCTTATAATTCATTACATTGTAATACTGGTGCATCACAATGTACTTATATACAATGGTCCACCAATATTTGGCATGTAATGGGTTAAATAAATTCTGTGAAAATGCATTTTTTTTCTGAATTAAAAATGCATTAATAATTTTTTTTGCTTGTAAAAGGAAGAGAAATTCCGATGATGAAAACACACACCTAAAGCAAATTACTAAACTAAACTATATATAAGCACAAAAGAAGGGTGGGCAGGGTTAAAAGTCTTGGTACTGGGAACTTCAGGTGGGGACATCATGTTGTGCATCTACTGCTACGTCAAATGTGAAACAAACCTGAAAGATAAAAGTAATAAGCATGTAATAAGTTGATAACAATAATAATAGTAATAATGATAAAAATACAGGTATTATTGGTGAACAGAAAAGGAATATTTCCTTGAAATCGCACTTTTTTCAATATTTAATAAAGTCATAGTCCAAATTTACAAATTATCCAACTAAAATATCAATACTGACAATAATACTATCTGTTGGATGTAGTGAAATTACAATTATAAGGCCCAACCTTGCTGCACACAGAAAACATCCCAATCGAGATGCTGCATCTCGATCGGGATGTATTTTGACCTATACAATTCCACTTCAAGTTCAACCTCAAATATCTCATAAAATACTTCACACATACAAAATCCTCATCGCAGATCTGTTCAGTGGAGTATTAGCTTTAATTTAATACCAAGCTTGTCCAATTCAGTTGAGAATTCGCTGTCCTCGAGCGATTTTTATACACACCATGTGTGGGATGTTGATAGAAACACGTCTTGCAGAGAGTGACTGTGACCCGATTACGCGACCTCTGCATGGCCTAAATTCATAATTTATTCGCAGGGCCCCTTAGAACACTAATAATATAACATACATGGGTCTACACCCATGCTGGGGCCCTCATACGCTCTGTTTATGAGTAGAACCAGTATAACTGAGTATTTCTTGTTAATCTCTCCAAAGCATCTAGATCGGGCTGCAGCATCTAGAACGAGCTGCTGCATCCCGATCGGGCGTTGGACACGGACCTGTTTATTGATATCAGTAAACCATCAGTGATACATTTTGATTTTCATCGATATCAATAAATCATTTAATGATATCAATAAATACCTATTTTTGTTGAGTGCTGCTTGCCATAATTTCAAATATCTATGTTAGAAATTTCAATACGTTGTTATAAGATGTAACATCCCTTGGATATTCAATTGTTTACGTGTCTTCAGACAGAACATACTCTATAAAGCTCTGGAAAAATATCTTCAAATAATAAACATTCTTATTTCATTTCTAAAAATCAATACTAAATGACACAAACCCGACTTTGAATAACATAAACTTTAAAGAGAATTCACCTTCTCAAGGACTTATGATACTCATAGAGCTGGATGACGTCCTTTAGGACCTAAGTAGACTAGGCTCCTAGTCCCTGAAAAGTTCACATTCCCTTCTGTGTTGACCAAGCACTGTGGTATGGTACAAGGTATGGTAGATAAATGGCACCACCTGCTCCTCCTATCTCTAGAGGTTTACAGGATAATCAAACTGAATCCTGGTGAGATAAATGTTAACTAAATTGACCACTGTGGCTACCTACACTATTTGGTGCTTTGTAACAGAAAAAAAACATAACAGAAAAATACATATGACAGCCTAGAAATCTAGGCTAGGACCTAAGGTGGCCGTTCTATTTATATCCATGATGACACCCTACTCTAGTGACACCTATTGAGTATTGAACAAACTAAAATAATATATTCCAATTTTCCTGACATCACTACGATGGTGCAAGTGTGAACGGCAGAAAAAAAATTCTCCACCGTTTTTCCAAAAACAGCAGAAAATAAATTCTGCTGTTTTTTGAAAAGAAATAATTACAAAGATAGATTCTTTTATTAAATATGTACCATTATGACTATACCTGCCCATTTTAAATAGTATCCCAAGAAACACATTCTAAGAAAATATGTATATTCATTCACTTATTTATAAAATGGGGTTCTCTTGCCAAACAACATGCAGGACCTACTGGGTACCATTTTTAGGAAAATCTGCCAAAAAAGTCTTATTTCACAAACTTTAACCATTTGTGTTTCGAAGAATAACCTGATGACCTGTCATTTTCCTCATGTCTTCTTTTTACGAGCATTGTGTGGATAGTTTAGACAAAATTTGGTGAAAATTAAACTCTGCAATTCTGATTAATACCAGTTGTGGATTAAAACTTGTTTCTTAAATTCTTTGAATTTGGCCCATAATTCTTATATAACAGCAGAAAAATAACTTCAACATGGCAGAACAGTATTTCAGATAGTGTCAGTATCACTGAAGGGATACATTTAGCAAATAAAGAAACCAATTTTGGAGAATTAGATGTTTGTGACATAAATTGCATTATTTTTTCAAAATCTGCGAAACAAATCAAGTCTGTGACCCCTTGAAATAAAGTTGTTTTGAAGATCACTGTGCTATGTTCTTTAATCATGCAGTTTCGCAAGACCTGGCAAATTAGGGTTTAATTTTTACACTCAGTTTTCCTCTACTCAGCCTTTATCTGATCATTTAGCCTATGCAAAGTATATACTGGCTGACTTCAAGTGCGGTGTTACATTTAACACACATGGTAACACTAACAGATCTGTTTACCCCAGCCCCTCAACACAGAGCAAGATGTTAACATCTAGGCCAACACAGATGTTAGCAATGGTGTTACATTTTTTGAAGATGTGTGTCCTGCTCAATCAAATTATGTTTGTCATAGTAAAGAACAGCAACATGCTGGGAAGGTGATTCTTAACTAATAATCTTTTTCAATTTATAGACACATACCATTCATATCAAATATTTCATTAGGATAATACAAAAATAAAATAAAATTTATCATTAGTTTCATTCATATTATTTAAATCTTAGATGAAGAAAAGAATGGATTTGTAACAAGATACTCATTACTATATGTAAACTGTGCATAAGCAAAGGACTTATCTATTACTGCTTGACCAAATGAGATCCGTGAAAGGCTGGACATGCCTAGGGACTCTGTTCTGGCATCAGAGTGAGGTCACAAAGGAACAACAACCATTCAGGGTTCTTGTATCGTTTACATTACAGAGAAACCTGCGTCTGTTTTTTATTTATCTAAGTTTGAATCATTATCATTTATAGCTTATGATTATTATTTAATATATTATCATTATTATTATTATTATTATTATCTATGAACTGTTGAAATGAAGTGAATTATACTCAGGCAACCTCTTTAACTAGCTGCAATGGGTCGTCAGTGGCTGAAGATGGTACCCAACATCATTCATATTAAATATTTTATTAGGATAATACAAACTTTAAATAATTATCAAAATCATTATCATTTATAATTATTCTCATTATTATCTTTAGTATTCTCATTATTATTATTCTCATTATTATTCTCATTACTATTATTATTATTATTATCAATGAATTGTTGAAATGAAGTTAATTATACTCAGACAACCTTTTTAACTAGGTGCAATGGGTCGTCAGTAGCTGAAGATGGTAGCCAACACTAACATAGGACTTGAAGTCAAAACGGTGTTAACACCTAAGCCGTTACTGTTAAGGCCTTCAGAAAGTATATGGGGACCATGCTCTTTTCAACACCTTTCACAGATCAACACTAACATTTTCTGTTACATTTTGTGTTAACACACATATTATGGGGCATTATGGGATAGATGTGTGTTACCACCTAACATATGCCCACCACTTCAAATAGCGTGTTACCACCCCTGGTAACACTAACACCGATGTTAACATCTGTGTTAACACCATACTTGAAGTCAGCCACTGCCTGACAGGTCATCTCATATACCGCCTCCATCACTGGCTCTAGTCTACTGGTGAGGTATAATAATAGTAGTTCAATTCAGCATGAGAATAAGGTTTTATTTTCCATTATAAAGGAATACTTAAAACAGGTGATTCAAAAACAACGAGAACACAAAGTCAATATTTTCGGCATAACATTTATTAATAATCAGCACCAACAAAACCTAAGACATGCAACCTATACCCAATTGATGATAGTGACTAGTTCCAGTAGAGCACATTTACCAGTTTGGCCGTAACATTTCTGTGAACTTTTCCCTACGCTTTTAATAACAGGCGCAAACAGGTTGGATAATCAACTTAACCTTACATGACTAGATATCAAAATATCCACCCAATTATATGGTTTGGCTGATGCACAGTATGGCAATAATCAGTGCACCACTTTTCTAAGAAAAAAATCTTTAAACTTATAATTTTGATTCACTTCATAAAATTTCCGTTATCAGAGCTTTTCTTTCAAAAGTTTTGAGAATCAAAAATAATTTCTTTTTAAGACCAAATTGTAGAAGAATTAATAGATTTGACAATTTCATGATCACAAAATATACACAATAGCCACATTGCAGTTGAATATTTTTTTAGTAGTGAACAAATAACAAAGATCAAGCAGAAATATAATAACCGAAGCATAACTTTCACAAGCTCAATCTGTTACTTTTCAGTTAATGGGTTAACTTTTTTGAGAGGCCAAACACTTTTGATATTGGACAACATGTGGTTGTACCAAATTACTTTACTCTGGTTGGCTCACATAGGAGGTTGTTTTTTAAATACTGGATATATCTAGATTGCAAGCTGGGAAAGCCACAGGGGACAAAAACACCCTAAACTACTCCAAATTTATTATAACAGAACAATAACCTGTATCCCACCAAATACCAGCATGCAATACAATGGGTACAAACATCTCGGCTACCAAAACAACTAGCAACAAACAGCAATAAATAGAGCTAATAAATAAAATTTCAAAATATACATTCACTAGCTTATGTCAATGTCTTTTGATTTTCACAATAAATTAAAAGGTGTAACAGTATCATACAAGTATCAGTATCTTCCTAATATTTTCTAGTCCATTCAAAATGTTCACCATTAACCAGAAGGATAATTAGTTATGAAACAGATACCTGGAACAGGAGACACATAAATTATGTCCATATTTTCCTTATCATATGTTTTAATGCTGAGTTGTTTTTAACAAACTTATTCAGAGAAACAATGTGATATAAAGCTCTGTCAGCAAACATCTGAGCCTTCGCAATTCCAGGATATGTACACTATGATGAAAGACAATCTTACTACAGTACCACAAATCAATATAAATTACAAATAAACCTGATATCTGATATGGCGCAGGGAAAATCATATTGCATTAAAACTATGATGCCAAAGACAATGAGAGAGAAGCCCATTATAATGGTTGCTTTACTTCAGGGATTCTATACACAGCCTACTATAATAACATATGTTCAAATCTTGATAGGCTGTGTGATCTTTAGTATATGGGAGATATTTATACATCTATTTGATTGATTCCTCTGGTTAATGATGACTAGGTTGAGGGGTTATAATGCTGTAATCATCTCCACATCTTCATTGCTCGGGTACCTGTGCACACCTGAGTTACTAATTAACAATAGCATTGTGCATGTCCAATCAAAACCAAAAACAATATATTGCTAAATATTAAGGTTGAACTCAATTAGACAATTATGGTGTTATTAAACATCTCAAATATCAATCAGAAAATTAGGATATGTCTACCTATGACTTATGAACATCTTAACCCACACAAACATAGTACTCACATGAAGTGTGAAATGTTTTTGCAACAATCTTAAGCTAATATTTCAATAATCCCTTTTATGTTCTGAAAAATCTAATGCTTGTATTAATGCATAGCCTATAGGAGAAGACCTTAATTATAATAGAGCAGTGTGCATTTTGGAAGGGCAGGGGTCCAGCTAGACACTAGCCCCATAGCCAATGACTATAGTACAGAAAATTGTGTTGGGCTATAACAATATTTGCATTTGTAGCCCGGCTGAAGGGTGTTTAAAAAGAGACTAGGATATCATCATCTCCCAAAGAAATTTGAATAAAGGAAACAGGTAGCTTGGCAACTAAATATCACAGGTAATTTATGGTTTTGCTATTCTAGATACAAATGATTAGGTTGGTGAACCAAGAGTGAACTCAAAGAAAATTGTGAATTTGGTCTGTTTCAACTAGCCTTTAAACTAGCATTGGCAGGTTGCTTTGATATTGTTAGATTGGATAAATTCACAACCATTTGTGCATTAAACAGAATAAAAGTTTCTTAATACTGTTTCATTTTCAATGGAAGATTGAACACCTGAATTATACACATACTCCAAAATAAGCTTAGCACATAAGGAGTCATCATTCCAAAACCAATTAAGCAAAATCTTGGAAGATTATCAATATGAGAAGCCAGTACATTCAAAATATTGCACTTAAAAGTGGAATCACTTTAATCCTACTTGGCTGGCGTTTTTCAATACCTAGCCAATAATTCATTCTTGAAGAAACAAAATAAAAGGTATTGTTACAATGGTTTGACTGCAAGGCATGCATTGTTACTCTTATCAAAATTCTATGAGAACTTTTTTTTACGAAACAACAAAACCTGCAGAAACTCAGTAATCAATAGATGTGATTGCAATGCATATATCACCCACTAGAGGAAATTGTGAAATAAACCAAAGTTGAGACCATAATGGTTCCCACCATTTTGTATTCAGATGGATGACTAGACCGTGAAGTAGTGGTCACATTACACAGGTACACAGAGATGTTGATTACCACCTTATCTTCTACTCCATCACAACCATTTTAATTATTAAACATCTCATAGCTAATATCCATAGCTAATAATCATACACTTTCAATGCCTTCAGCATTATGATATTCATGATAAAGGCTTTGTAATACTGGTTCATGAACTGCGTGTTGAGGCTTCCCATCACCGAGCAAGCAACTTGACTAGAGGATCATGACAATCATTGTTAAAGCAAAACGCCTCTAGTGTACAGTGAGGGATGATAGAACATCGCATAGAGATGCTCTCCAACCTATTGCAAAACTGACTTAAATTGACTACAGTAAGAAATTAAACTGATTGTCACTGAGGCATTTATGAAAAAATTCTAAAGATATACATGGAAGGTTCAAACTTAATACGCATATACTATTATTGATTGCAGTACCTTTGTGCAAGGATCATACATTGGTTTCCAAAAACTTGTATGTGTTAATTTCCAAATATTGACACAAATGTCAAGTATTATCTGATAGCAGTTTGGACATTTCATTCTGATATAAGTTATGGTACATCTGGTATTGAATGTGACAGTTAAATGCATGCAATCTTTGCAGTTGGCGAAGATAGCATTTGTAAAATATGATTTTTTCTGTAAAACATACCAGTACCACACATTTTAATGACTAGTATGGTACAATTTGAGATATTTTTTTCATTGCTGAAATTTGCAAAATGTTTATCTTGTCACTTTGTTATGAATACATTCAAAACCAGGTGTTGAATATATTTTGGTTTGATTTCATATCGACATGCACCAAAGTACACATTTCAAACTTGTTTCCAAAATAATCATATCAAACAAACAAATATGAACAAAAACAAATATTTGCCTAATGTTTGGTAACTTCAAACTTCAAGATGAATAATTTGATTTAGAGACATAAACCTCTTTAATGTTTGGAATAAAAATGATGATTTGGATCTTTAGAGTTAACCATTAGCCACACATTTTCTTTACTTCCTATGAAATTAAGGGAACATGTTTTTTAAGATATGTGTTGGGTTTTACTCCTTACATAACAGATATTAAGTCATTGTACGTTGATTGAATGTTTCATTACATTCAAACAAATATGATGAAGCAATGAAAGCACATACCTAGGTGAACACAACTGCTAAATTGAATATATATACATATATATATACATATATATATACATATATATATATATATATATATATATATATATATATATATATATATATATATATATATATATACATATACATATATATATATATATATATATATATATATATATATATATATATATATATATATATATATATACATATATAAATATATATATATATATATATATATATATATATATATATCAATATATATCAATATATATACATCCAATATATATATATATCAATATATATCAATATATATATATATATATATATATATATATCAATATATATATCAATATCAATATCAATATAAATATATATATATATATATATATATATATATATGTATATATATATATATATATATATATATATATATATATATATATATATATATATATATATATATATATATATATATATATATATATATATATATATATATATATATATGTGTGTGTAAAACCTTAACAAAATCAGGCAAAAGAAAATACATCCTTCAATATACCTGACTTAGACCATCATTCTCTAAAAAGAAAATGTTGAATCTAAGTAACACAATACCACACTAGGGAACCACCCAGTCAGAGAAGTACAAATGTGTGTTAAAAATGTGTATCAGAAGGCTTAACTGTGATCAAATGAAAACAGACCGAACATGAGTTTGAGATGCAGAGGGCTTGAACCTGTACCAGATATGCCATCAATTTAAAGCAGTAACAGATTTGACTTATGTTTTAGCTAGCAACTTTAATCTCTCCATTATCAGTTGTGTGACACTTCAGAGAAATGCTACAAGACTATGTATAGCCCTTAAATCTCCAAAAAGTAACTTTATAGGTTTCCTTTTTTGAATGAAGTGTTAAGTCTTTACAAATGCTTTATGGATAACTGATTTAACTACAACCTATTAAATTCAAATCAAAATAGGTTCCTAATAGATTATTCCAATAGGACTGAATCACACACAGAGGACTAGCTGATTGAGTGGTTGCCAATTAACAACAAAAAATGTAAATAACAAACATAACTGATAAGGGGAAAACACCTAATTTTGACTAGTTATCTTATGTCATGGTATCCGATCATACAGCATGTGTAGATTGTCTATATATATTTTCTTTGGTGAAGCTTTACAGCTGATTTAGGATGTTTCTATGCTTATAGGACTGCTCTTATAATCTGTAATATTAACACCATTATAACTTAAGATTTCTACACCATAATCCATTTCAAATATACAGCAAATAATATATATATAATAATTTCCTATTTGAACTGACCTCTTTCCATAAGCCTGGTGCACTTGCAACCCAAATATGTTCCAAATTATTTCCCTTCATACGACTCCATAATTTTCATACTGCTACATATTGTACAACACAGGCTTCATAAATATTACAATATAATAATAATCATCATAATAATGCTATGTAGATCATTGTGGACTTGAAAAGTCACTAAATACATCTTATTTACAAGGGTCGGTATATGTTATGGTAAAATATTGTGACCTGGGTGGAATGTAAACTTACCTAGGGGTGAAATAAAACCAAAAACCATCAAGCCCAGAGTACACACCTTCCCCCTACCTCTGAGATCTGTGGCAAGATTTTGGGTAGTGTTTGTGTATACAGAACAGCACATAAAAGAGCTAATACATGTGAAAACATGGCACTAGGGTAAAATCAATGGCAAAATTAATGTAAAATCAAATAAATTAAACATGAATCACATAACACCAAAATTATATAAAACGGGCTATTAAATCACACATCGGGCTTTTTTTCTAAACTGATAAAACTAGCATTTATATGTATATGAAAAAGTTTCTTGTGTAGACACCAAATCCTTCACAACAGTAGGCAATAAGATAATTAGTCACAAATGTTGATATTTTATAATAGCAAATAACAGAACAAGTATGGATATGTATTCCAATCACTCAGATGGCTGAAGTGAGTCATACGAGGGTAAAAAAATCATTTATAATAAATCATTCCAAACATTGGGAAATGATTGACTAGTGGTTTTAACATCACAAATTCTTGAGATTGTAAAAGAATCTTCTAGATATGTATTGGCCTGTTTTGTATTTGTAACTTATAAGTTGACTAAAATATTGTCACATTTGAATATAATTTCAACTGATATCAAGATATCTATGAGAGTTGGATTATGAGGAAAACTAATTTGCACATTCATGTAGATGAGAGAATTTGGAAGGATAAATTAAAAAAAGAAAGTGTTTTTTTTTCATGTATGATAAGTACTACCAAAAAAAGGTTTTGAAAAACTTGTTCAAAATAAGAACATAACAAAGTAAATAAATTTAAATTGACAAGTTGAAATGCATCCTATTGCAGAAGTTAACCAGTTGTGAAGGATTTGATTCCATATGTAAATATAGGTAACAGAGTTTCATTTCCACACCTTCCTTGGTGTATTACGGTACACATGGTAAAAGCTATGAGAAAATATGGAATTGTAACCCTGCATGAACTCTTGAAAACCCACAACAAAACAGAGCACCTTCAGCAAAGGTGAAAATATAAGCACAACAAATGAAAAGGGTAAAATGTAAACACCTATTTGTCTATTTAAAACAATAACAATTCTTAGCACACATCTACCACTTGTCTGAATGCTAGTCTGTGAGCAGGTAAATTCACAAGCTCACAGATAGGTAAATACTATGCCTAGGTTGTGGCAAGACTTTGAAAAACTCCCTTACGCATGGCACCACACTTGTCACCAATTAAGCATTAGGTTTCTTAGGCAAATATGCCGGTGATTGTCAAATCTTATCCGAAGCATAAACTGGGGAGTAACAGAACATCTGAACAGCAAATGAACCACAAAACAGGCTCAAAGTTAACACAAACATACAACACAACAAGAAAGCAGTAGCCTTCAAAGAACATGAAGCTCCGTTTTTCACAACATCCTTTCCTATAAATAGGCTTTCCTGGAGACACCTTTCAAGGTGAGTGTTTCGCAATGGTGATGAGAAATGTGACAAGAGGCTCAGGACATATATGACAGAGTCTGGGGGATTACACACAGTAAATACTTAGCCAAGCAATTTAACATAAGATTTTAAAATCTAAATTTTTAAAATTTAATACGAACAAAATTTAATAAAAATTCAACATTTTATCCAAAATTCCAATTTAAAAGCACCACCGTTTCCCTATTAGCACATATATGATAATCCCAAGAAACACTGATCCAAATTAGGATCACGAGTACACTGTATTTCTAAATTTACCATAGCCTAGTAGGTGCATCAGCTTGTTTTATGAACTTACCAAATACTTCATGAATAAGGAAAATTTGAGCGATTAAGGAAGAATGAACACTTTCGTTTTTAACCAATTCCAAAAGAATGGTTTCCACCATCGGATAATTGCTGATAAAAAGATACAGGAATGTACACAAATTTTAACAAGCTGACAAGTTCAGATATGTCATGGGCCTCTTTTCTCAGATACACTTCTGTATGAACTTGCATTTATGAGGAGGACAGAAGACTGACCACCACTTGTTGAACAATTGAATGAAGTTCAGCAATAAACACTCTGTGAAAAGGTAATCATCATACATGTAGTATATGTACATGAACAGTATACAGTACAGATTGATTTGATTTGTATCAAATCCCTCCACCTAAAAATCAATGGATCTTCCAATAAATGGAAGGCAATCAATATGAAACATCATCCATGCAGCGCATCATCTACTCGATGTGGGTAGATGCCGCCGCTGCCATTGTTAGAAAGTTACGTGGGAAGTGACCTTTAGGAACCGGGAAGCACACTAGGGTGCGCCACCTGTCTGGCATGTGGATTGAGGGTGAGTGGCTATTGCCAGCCCAGCTGCTTGTGGTGTGCGAGGTGCTCGTTGTATTTGTCGCGCCGGTAGAACTGCTTGTAGCACAGGTCACACTGGAAGATCTTCTCACCCGTGTGCTTGTAGGAATGGCGCAGCAGCGATGAACGGCACGAGAAATACTTGTGGCACACCCCGCAGAAGAAATCAGTCTTCCCCTTCACTCTCCCCGGGGACTGCTTGGCTTTCCCCGTTGCCCCCACTGAAAAATTAGCCGGTGACAATGACCCATCATCTTGGTCCACCACCATGTCCAGTGGACCCTCCTCTTCCTTGACACTACCGAGAGTGCCCGTGTCATTCTGACCCTGAGAAGTGGATGGTTGGCCCGGCGGCATCAGCTCCGACGATTCTGGATCAACCCAAGCATTGGCAACACCGCTCTCTGAGGGATCCACAGTCTCTGGATTGAGACCTGCAGAACTGCCCGATTTCTCAAGTTCCTGAACAGATCCAAAATCACCTTCGCTACCGGCCACTAGCGACGGCTGTGAATCTTCGCCGTCCCCGTTACTGGCTGATTGCTGTGAGGAGTTCTCTTCCTCGATGATAATTTCCTGGTTCTGCGTGGTGGCTGCCGCAGCAGAGGGGTTTTGTTGATTCTCGTCCAGCAGTTTGTTGATAGGATCTCTGCCAGCCAGTTCAAACACGTCCACATACTCGGGAGGATTGGCAGGCGAGTCCCCACTTACACCTGGAGGTCTGGGGGACGCCTGCCCAGTGCCGTAATTCTCCATGTCCGGCAAGCCATGGAACTTGACCTGGTGTTTCCTTAGGTAGTCCTTGCGGGTGAAGATTTTACCACACAACAGACACTGGACTCGCTGGTTTGTATGCTGCTCCACTCGATGTCGGTTCAGTGTGGACTGGCTGGTAAAGGTCTTGTCACAGATGTCACACACCACGAATGCTGCTGTACCGTTTTCCCTGTTGTCAAACTGCTGCTGCTGCTGTTCCTGTTGGTTCTGCTGCTGCTCCTGTAGCTGCTCCGGCGGCTGCTGCTGCTGCTGAATCTGCTCCTCTTGTCCCTCCTGCCAAACAATCCCCTCATCCTGCATGTCTATATCCATCTCCTCCTTGCTGTTCTCCTCGTCTGAATCATCACCGGACGACACATCGCTGTGATCGCTCGAGACCGCAGAGTTGCTCAAGGCATTATCGTTCGAAAGCGAGGGATCAGTAGGGCGCTCAGGACCATCAGTATTGGACATCTCTACAAAATCATTACTGTCCTCTTGCTGGTGCTTCTGCTTGATGTGTTCCTTCATGCGGTTTCGCCTGTTGAAGCGCTTTGGACAGAAGATGCAGTGGAAGCGCTTGCGATTGACATGTACCTCGCGGCGGTGTCGTCTAAAGGCAGATGTAGTCGTAAAGGTTTTACCACACTTGTTGCACATGCAGAATTTTTTCCCCTTGCCCATCATCAAAGACTTCAACAATTTTTCCGGTACCTTCGGGATCTTCATGTCAGCGCTCTTTGTGTCCATCTTTTCGTCCATTCCTTCAGACTCAACCATGTTACAAGGCTGTGGAAGCTCTGCTGGAGGTTTTTGAGGCTGGATCTGAGGCATCTCTGGCAATTCGTTACTTTTCAGCAGAGACGTGAGCACTGCTGGTGGTTGGGAGAGCATGGTAGCAAGGGTCGTTTTCTCCACAACCGGCACAACCAAAATTGCACTCTGTGACCCCCCTTTGCCTGGGTCAGGTCCAGCAGCACTTGGGTTGGAGGAAGGTGGGGGTGGTGTTGGAGACAGGGAAAGTTGTGGTTGATCAATTGGAATTGCAGAGTTTTTTACCTCCTGAACATACTTGGCCGCCTCCAGTTCCCGTATGTGATGACTGAGGCTGATATGACTTATCAATTCATGCTGACGCGAAAACTTCCTCTTGCAAAGGTTACACTGCATTTTCTTTCCCATGTGCTGCTCATTGTGGTGGCGCATCATGGCCGACCTGGTGGTAAACTTCCTCGGACAGAATGTGCAGGAGAAGAGCTGTAGTAGATGTGAACGCCCACTGGAAAGAGCCATCTGGTGGCCAGGAAGAGAACTTGTGGTGCTGAGCTCCCCAGCGCTGCCCGGACTTTGGGAGGTGATCTGGATACCGGTGGTAGGGGGCGTGATGGAGAAGACATTCTGGATTTGTAGTCGTGCTGCTTCATCTGGAAAAAGAAAAAACAAGCAAAATTAGTCATAACATGCAGGGCTTTAAACGAGGGGCTTGTATACTTATAAGAATATTCAACTAGTAGAATTTCAGCTGGGCTGGGGAAAATTTTGGGTATTGGGATTTTTGTAAGGGGTTTATCAATTTTGATTCAAACAAGATCTGAGCTAGTAAAATATTAAGCCCTACTGAATGAGAGAGAATTCTAGGTGTGGTCCAGATATGCAAATAAATTTTGAAAAACAAATAAAAAGGAAATATGAGGCAGAAGTCAGAAAGCTTCCCTAGCTATGGCATTGCTTTTTTCATATTTTCATACCTCATATTCAAGCCCTTGTCAATTCTATGACACTAAGACCTAGATACTGAGGTCTACGCTCCCCCATCAGTCCGACAGTACATACTGGTGAATTTATGCCTCAGAGGGACACATCTTTAATAATTAAGCCCTTCCGAGGGACTGGCAGGAAATCAAGTACCTCGTACCCTCTTCTTGGGGCCATCAATTGGTCATTATGTGGTGAGACGTACTGGCTAAAAGGTAGCAGGACCTACAGAATTTGAAAGCAGCCAGTCAATTTGAAAGTAAACCTCTGCTAGAAATAAAGAAAATAAATACTAGTACCAATTGTAGCTCCACATGATATCATAGTATATATTAGGTAAACCTAGGACAACCTACTAGGGATTTAAAATTTTCGCGATATCATAAGATATTGATATTTCTTAAACAATACAATATCTTAACTATATTCTTAAAGATTCTTCTTGCCTCCCAGGGACTTAATTTTGTTAGATTTTGCACTGCCAACTTCAAATATTTTCCTAAAAATAGCAAAGTGCCTTTGTGTGGAGATATTCGGGTAGTAGTTAAGCCAATTTTATTGGTATGACAGATCTTAAACGATATTGTACTTTTTCCTATTCGATATCTCTATTTGCTATAATTGTATTGGGTACTGGTACCAATCCCTACAACCTACTCTTAGAAAGCTTGTACTTTATGAAACCAACCCAAGATTACTGCTAGTTGATATTTTTTTTGGATAAAAGGCTGTGTTGTTTTATCATCATATGAATTATACAGAGTTGACAATAGGTAAAGTGATATTGATTACAGAGTCCTTGATGACACCTTGGAATAATAAACATTAGTGTCCCTAATAAAACTTTTATAAATGAAGTGATAGGCATCCTATAATAATAATAATAAGACTGTACTTTATTATAACTAATCAGATAAACAAATAGATCAATAATCGGTTATATAATCAGATCAATATTGAGGAATTGTAGTGCAATGTGTGTGGAAAAGTTTGTTACAAAGTACGTACATGATCAAAGGATATTTATAATCCTTGTCAATGATTGAATTAGATACTGAGCAGTTTGGTGGTCCAACTAACTGTGAGTATAATGGACCTCTGGTTTTGTATAACAAAAAAGGGTGAATGTCAATTGATACAAATTTTTGAAAATATATCTTATACTTCTAAGCATTGGAAAGTCTGAGTCTCTCGATAGCAAGGAGTTTGACTAGAGACTGCTCTATACCACAGGGGTGTCCAACTGTCGCAGCGTGCAACAGAGGCCTCAAAATGTGTAACAAGACAAAATATTTTATGACTGTTTATAGTGTTTAACACATACTCCCCCACTGCTGTGAAAAATGCAATGTATAGCTCTTCACCATGTTTGCTCCCCCCCCCCCCCCCAAATTGATAGACCATGCAATATCAGCCCATTTTTCTTCATTTTCCTCAATGATTTCACAATGGAAACCCATATCTATTGATGTCACCAGCACTCCAGAAGATTTTATCGCATCACAATTGTTGTGATAAGCAGGATAAGGATTAGATAGATTTTTGACTGCAGTTTATGTTTAGAAAACATATATAAACTCCATAAATTGATAGCGCTGATTGATCAGATTGATTGATCTAGGTCAGTATTATTGCCAGAGAGGCTGATACGGTAGTCAGCGGCGGTGTCACCTGGTGACAATGTTAAAAACTGATCATTGTACAGCGCCCACCAACGCTTGCTGTGCTCCTGAAGCAATTGTCTGTGCTCCAGGTATTTAATATTTTGAAACCCCTGCCTCAGTGTGCAGCCAAATAAAGAAAGCTCACAATAAACCTGAACAACCAATCTATGCAATGCAGACAGTTTAACCTATTAATGCTCACGACAGCCAGAACAGTTGTATACTGTCTTAATATTGCAGCAGTTTATTTAATAAGTAAATTGCACAAACGTGGATTCTTCAAATAATACAGAAAATACATATAGCTTGGGCAATTAATTGCTGAATGTTAAAATTGGCTCTTTGTAGAAAGTAGTTGCATGACTCAATGAATTTATCTACATATACAACCACTCAACCAGCTTCCGAAAGGCAGCAAAGGAAACAACAGCTGAGAAAAATGCTCAGTTGAAACAGTTTATTCTCATAAACCCACACATAGCATTGGACCCAGTGAACCCAACATGGCACCTGTTCAAGTTCACAAGTAATCATTACCATAGAGCAAATATTGCAAGTATGGTAGCTTGAACCCCCTGCAATACAAACCGTTTGTATTGTAGCCCTCAGCTGCAATACAAACAGTTTGTATTGCATACTTGACAATACAAACGGTTTGTATTGTGGAGCTGACAATACAAACAGTTTGTATTGCAAGCCAACTACAATACAAACAGTTTGTATTGCAAGCCAACTACAATACAAACGGTTTGTATTGTCGATGACAATACAAACCGTTTGTATTGTGGGTGGTAACTTGAACCACCTGCAATACAAACGGTTTGTATTGTCTATGGTAACTTGAACCCCCTGCAATACAAACCGTATGTATTGCAGAAATTGAGTGGTTCAATACAAACGGTTTGTATTGTAGGCATGTGTAGCACTCATTACTTTGATGGCATAAGTACCTTGAATGGAAGATGGTGAAAGGTACAGTGCATATTTACAAATATAACTTGGTCAATTATTAAGAAGGCTAAGGAAATACTTTTTCAGGTGTATATCTATTATGATTATAAAACTATATATGTACTTTATTATGATATTAAAACTATCACTTGTGAGTATTTAGCTCTTTTGTGAGGATGTGGTGGCTCTGAAAAGAGCCGTTGGGGGTACATGTATGACTGATACATGTATTAGTTGCGGCTAGGAATTTTTTCTCTGATAGCCTTGTCAACTGCTTCCAAAACCATGTCGACCAGGCAGTCACTTTGCCTATCAGGGACTTGATAGTTCTCAACCTGGGAATCATCATAACAGTGAAGTTTCAAAACAGTTGTCAAAACTATGATGGAAATTTGAAGTTATTTTATGCTTGATCAATGACTGTGCTTAGCCCATCAGTTATTGATTATAATCCATTGTGTAAGGTGTAATTGTCTCAGCTACCCACCTAGTTGTGCTATTGGTACAAGCTATTATGTATATGCTTTCTTTAGATAGTCTTATACATGCTATGATATAAAAACAAAGTGTGGACTTGATCCAGTGAGAAGAAATCATCACAACAGTGAAGTTTCATTATAATCCATTATGTAAGGTGTAATTGTCCCAGCTACCTAGTACCTACCTTGTTGTACTATTGTTACAAGCTATTTATTTGTGTTTTATTTGTTGTCTCTAGATAGTCGTATACATGCTATGACTTAAATACAGGAAGTGTCGGTTAATAAATTAACCATTATATGATCCTCCAGTCACTAAGTAAAACAAGTTTCAAAGCATTATAACCATGTTCATTGTTTTGAATTATGATCTGAATAAATTATCGAATTTGAATTAATTCTGTCTATTTATTTACCACACATGATATTTCATCCAGTCAGTCACATCACAATACATCCAGTTTGTATTGCAGTGCTGACTCACAGCGACAATACAAACCGTTTGTATTGCAAAGCCCTGAGAAATCTGAGTCAGGCCGACAATACAAACCGTTTGTATTGCAGCAGCTCACTCAAGAGCACAATACAAACCGTTTGTATTGCAGGAGGCTAGGGGGTTCAAGTTACCATATTTGCGCAAATATTCACCCTTATGAGCATTTAGGATTTTCCTAATACAATGCTAAGGGTCATAAGTAAATTTTTTTAATTAGGTGACCAAAATGGACCAACATCAAATTTTGGGTGTCGTATCTATGATGAAGATAAAAATCCCCCAAATACATCTCCCAAATACCAATTAGGAAAATATGTATGAAGTACAACTTTATATTCAAGATATGTCCTTCTGAACTATTATAACAAAAATATGTGAAATAAGCTTTGATTATTTAGACTCACTTCTTTTTATGGTATGACTAGACAATATTTAGACTCACTTCTTTTTGTGGTATGACTAGACAAACAATCTGATAGAACTATGAAAACAAAAAAAAATATATGAAAAGTATTTATGATGCTAGCTAAAGAAACAATATAATATCAATATCAATATTGATATTTAAAATTGATCAGTCAGAAATCGATTTTTTTTATATACTTTTACTTAACAAAAATAAGGATATGTCTGATAAATGTCAGATAGAAATATTGAAAAAGACAATTAAAATGTATATAGCAACATCATTTATTAGAGGCTTTGCCCTTGTTCCTTGCACAAAGTTCTAATATTGCGTGGGTTTTCTTTAAGAATAGCAATAATATTTTTCCCAGACAAAATGTCTGCTTGGATGTGCATAAAAGGCATGTGGGTGTTACTATTGATTCGGGGAGTGGTGCAAAAATCTATCGGCGGCGGCCGATGGGAACATGCATCCTGGACCTATGTACTATGGTAGCAAACCAATTTTCAATACCGGTATGCCCTTGCCTCTCAAAGGTGACCCATATATTGTTCTCGTTCAATCTGTCAGGTTTGAACCCCCCTTATCTGTACCTGGAGGTGATGTGTCATGAGAGAGTTGCCATACTGATACCATAGGGCATGCGACGTGCCTGGGTTTAACACTAGTAAATTGGGTTGTAGGTTGGCACACTACTGATAACGGGTGGGAATTTAGGATAAGTATAGTACCAAGTCTAAAGTACAAGTTATTTTCTTCATAATTCAACTTATCCCCACCTCTACTCAGCCAAGTTAAAAACAGGGTTATGGCAACTAATAATGAAGGTAGTCTGGGGACACGTGGATGCAAAAAATACACAGTTGAAAATATTTCAGACTTTTAGTACAAAACATCATCACTTCACATTCATACAAAAAAAAAAGATGAATACTATTCAAAATACCTAAAAGGTGATTTTAAAATCATTTCAGAATTCAGAGGTCAACCTACTTCCAATAAAAGTAAAGAGTCTAAACGCTGCCCTGTTAGTGGTAAATATAGTAATAATGATAGTTTTTCAAATGATAAAATTGTCATTTGTATAGCGCTATTTCAAATTAAAATGTTGAAAAGTACATAAGAAGCTATGGAGGAAATTCTGATGCACATGATTCTATTCACCCTGGGGATTTTAGGTTCCTATTCATGACTTAAGAAGTAATGGTGAAGTCTAATTGCACAAATTTATCCTGCAAGGTAAGACCGACAGAAATTGTAGGTGAGGGTTTACTTGTACTGATTAATTGAACCAGTTAAAAAATTAGGTAATAGTAATTTTTACAGTAAATCAGCATTATATAAATTACCCAGATATGGCAGTGCCTATATAAGGCTTAACATGTAAATTTATATTTCCAAAGAGCAGGGTCTTATCCAGGCTTATCTAAATTTTCATCACTTTTTCTGCCATATTGCAGCTAAGTTGTGACTCGCCAGTTGTAAGAGGTGGAGGAAACGGAGTACCAGCGAAAAATACCACCTAACCAGAACACTATTTTTTGACAGTTTGGACACCCAAAAGTCTATGAAACCTCTGTTTGGACACCCTGGGCCAATTTCATTAAGGTGAGATAAACCCACCCAACTTAGACTAGGTGTCAACTTTGATACCTGGTCCGGCTGTTACCTAGTCTAGAAGTTAAACCAGCCTAACTTTAGTCCAATTTCATCAAATGAGTTAGTACCAGGTAACAACCAAACCTAGTCTCAACTATCTAGGCCTTGGTTTTCGCTCTATTTTGGGCATTGGCAAGGGCTTGTGGTCAGTATAACAAAGGCTATGAGTAGAGGACCCCATGTTGAGAGAATAGAAACCTTCACTCCCTCAACGAAGCCTATTGCATCTATGGTGGATGACCAGTGTAGAGTATTATTTTTTTGGAATGAAAAATAGATTTATTAAGTATTGTATAAAATTATGATGTAAAATGCTAATTAAAAGTATGGAACATAAAATAAAATAAAGTTGATACATGCAATATTTACCATTGCCATTTTTAATTGATTTGATATTTATTCTGACTTATGAGTCAGAAGCTTCGAATGCTGCACTCTGCCATTCAAGACATGTTTCAGCACCACTCAAACTATCTATGGATATCAAAATGTAAGTGTAGAAGCAAGATATCTTTAAAGTGCAAATGCCAGTGATTTATTTTACTACTAAGACAAGTTCCTTAGTTTGCTCCTAAACTGTGTTATTTTTTTCTTTTTATTTGAGAGATTTTTTAAAGAGAGAGGTATTAAAATGTCAGGTACGTACCTGACATTTTTGTTGACAAATCTATGACAAAAAGCATTTTTTGGGAAACGTGACAAAAGCCATCTGTACTGCTTTATTAGCATTAATGTGTGTTAGATTCGTCTGCATCACATAATATATGCAAATTTACAAGCATGATTTTTGTTGTGATTTAGTTATGATTGTACCAGAATAATCATGAAATGGCTATGTATATGCTAAGTGCGGTTTATATACTCAAAAATAGCCTTTATATCAGCCATATAAATATTTAGACCAGGCCCTACTAGGAGATAAACCACCCCTCCCCTTGTCTAAAGTTAGTCCTATATTTGTGACCTGGTTCAACTTTAGACCAGGTACTAAATGCTTAATGAAATTGGCCTAACTTTGAGACCTGGTATATCTTCAAGTTGTGACCTGGTTCAACTTTAAACCAGGTATCAAGTGGCTTAATGAAATTGGCCCCCTGTTTCCAAATCCTGGCCAAGACTATGCACCTAACCCCAAGTCACTTGCAACTTCCATACATGCCCTGGCCCGGATTCGAACCTGGGCAGTAGTGAAAGACAGCTAGCAGTCCGTTGCAACACCTTAGACCACACAGCCATCAGAGCAGGCATTTCGTTTTGTTTTAAGGAGGTTAATTTTAAAAGAAGTTCAACTACCTTGTTGGTGTTAAGGAAAACTAAAGGAACACATAATACTTTGTGTATGAAAGGGGTTAATTTTAACAGAGAAGTACAAATACCTCAGTTTTAAGCAAAAACAAAGAAAAAAGACAATTTCTATCAGAAAAATCAATATTTGATTTTTTAAGGGGGATTTCTCACACCATTTGAACCCCCCGCAATTATAGAGTAAAACTCCATATGTACTACAGCAATGAGATGTCTCCTAGATGTAAGCACTTATTTCAACAATATGTAATAATTTGAAGGAAAAAAATCTTTTTCATAAGCAAATAATGTGAAAGAGTAGTGTGCTAGAGCTAATACTGGAAATGTGGAGTCTATAACCTTCACGCAAGATGACCTTTTATATATTTTTAGCTGTTTTTCCTTACTGCCTGATCAAGTTGAATGTAAATTGCACCAAAACAGAACATATTACATGTTTCCAATTATAACCCTTTGCAATTTGTCTACCTATTGTGGTTAACAATGCTTTAAATAGGCACACAGGTAGGTCTCCCAGCCTGACACAACATTAATCAGATATTATTTTCTAATTGGGCCCTGATTAGTGCAACAGAAGCCATATGTGGACTTGCCATGCAAATTAGTTTAATTGGTTTCCTCTGAGTGCCTATAAATAGTAACATATCTAGTGGTACAACATGCATGCACTGGCACAATAGGAGCATCATCTAGGTCCATCATTTAGATTTTGTTTCTAGGATTCATCGCATTTATGTATTCTTTAGTCCACACTTTTAGACATAAATTTATATTTATTGGTTATGAATTCATCAATCTTTTCCCAACTAGATTTAATGTGTCATTTGCAGCTTTCCTGCAATACATTCCTGCTATATCCTGGCCATAAGAAATGCAGCAGCCTTACTGCTTATCGATTCTGTCACTTTTGCCCGTTCTGTTACTTTAGACTATTCAGCAGTTATCAATGATCACTTGAGATCACAGGAAAAGACTGTTCAGTAATTGAATTCCTACAGCTCCCTCAGAAAGGCTAGATTAACAAAAATTGAAAAATGTCACTTTGTATTGATCTTTTCTCCACATTTATGAAGTTTGACGGTACCCGGTCCATAAAGATATGAAATATGCTTGAAAGCACTTTTTTCAATTTTGTACACACAAAACTTCACACCCTACTGGGAGGGTATTTTTGTGATGCTAAATGTATACCTCTTAAAAAGACTTGTTAAGGCAATACATACGTTGTAAGGCTCACTAAAATGCTGAATAAAAGTCAGGGAGATGAAAATTGAGCCAAAAAGAAATTTACCCCATAAGCTACATTAATGCCTTCTAATAATTTTTTTGTAATTCAAAGTTACTTTTCAAGCCCTTTCACATTTTCAGCATAAAGACAGTGTGACTCCTAGCATGAAGATCTGTTTATTGAAATTTTAAGCGTTCATCTTGAAATTGTTGTCTGGATCTATTGTACTTATGGCAATAACTTTGAAATTAAGAATTGTCGTACAAAATATTTGACTGAATGGGAGTTGTTGGTAGTGCTAAATAATATTTCTCCTTCAAATATTTCTCCAACTTTGCATTTGTCTCAGAGATTCCATCAAAATTGTCAGACCCCTTCTGGCCGCTGTGAGCATATAAATGGGTTAAACATAATTGATAAATAAGATAAAACTAATCAAATTCTAATGACTATTTTATCTTAGAACAATACCTTACAGGTTTGGGTTGATTTTAACACAGGCAATTTAGCAATGGGCAATTAAAATAGCAAGGGGCAATTCAAAAATGCAACCAAAATCACCCCATTGAAACAATCAATATTTGCTAGCATAGGTAAATTTTTTAGGACTTTCAAATCATCATTTCTTTGACTTATTGTATGTGTATACATAAGATATGAATATGCATTGTATAGGATACAAATATGCAGTGAGAATCCAATAAAGCATGCCTCGTGGAACTGAAGGTGCTGACACTGGCACAAACTACCATTCTTCCGTGGACCAGTAAACATGACTTTCAACGAGTAAGATCACAAACATTGTGGTACAGTTCCATATAGCGCACTTAAAAATGTAACGTGACTGTCTGCATACTATTGGCTGAGCACAGACGCTGGTCCTTTTCAATGCTATAGCTGCAATCAGGCATTTCGATCCACCATCATGCCATCTTTAACCCATGCCCGAAGCATGAAAGGTATAATTTTTAGATCAGAGGGCCACAACGAAAATTAAATCCTGTTTTTGACTGTGTTACCCTTGTGAAATAAAGATTATTTTATTATCATTATTATCATTATTATCATTATTATGATAATGATAATTATTATCATTATTATTATTATTATTATTATTATTATTATTATTATTGTTATCATTACTATCATTATCATCATTATAATTATTATTATTATTATTATCATTCTTCTTCTTCTTCTTCTTCTTCTTCTCATTATTATGCTTATGATTGTACCATAATTTCCAATCTCAGGTATCATATCATCAATGAATAATACTCATACTTCACTTGCTTTATAAAGCACAGGGATTCAATGCAGTTGAGTCTACCAGGTAGGCATCTATATATAGAAGGTTAAAGTGGCGTTTGAGATTAGGTGAGGTAATGGTTAACTCATCACCAGGTAGCAACCCATATTAATAACCACACATGCCATACACACCCACCTAACTGTGCATGGTACAGGAGTGCCTTGAGCAGCCCAGCCACCACCCTGTGAGAAGGGTATGCATGCACCAGGGCCCTGGCCAGACAGCTAGAGCGCAGGCCGTGGACATGCTGTACAGGGCAAGGTTGCACAGTGTGTCAGCTGGTAGGTTGGTGATAGGAAAAATGACACGGCATGCCCCAGGGCAGGTTGACAATGACAGGTACAATGTGCTGCCTTCTGGCTTCCTCCTTTAGGGTCATGTCCCACACAATATGCCACCAACCAACATACCTGAATTCACACTGCCCCAAACCCCCAAAAAACAGTTAGACTGTGCATCCATCTCTAGGCGGCTCGAATAATAATATACACATACCTATTTGCAATAACAGGACTTAAGAAAGAAACAGTATTTACTTAGCAAATATGGTTAGCTATGCCTTGAAGACATTTCTTGAATCATTGATAATGGTGTGAATTAAATTCATCATATTTTCAGATTTATTGTAAGGAACAATTTTGTTTCTAGATTGCCTAGTTTGTTTGTTGTTTTTCATTAAAAATTCCCAACTCAAAGGAATTTTTAACCATGGATTTTTCTCTAAATTAATTGTAGCTAGATCTATTATGCATACATTCCTTAGGTAATCATTTGGATCTAAGCCTGTCAAAGTAGCCTCTAACAATTGGGAAACATAACGCCTATAATAATGTACAATAATAACTAATAAAAATTTTAAAAATCAAAATGAGAATAACTTCATATTTTCTCTCATGAACTTGACATGGACACCCTATCCCCACATTACTGTAGGTACCGGCACAAAGGCCTGCAGCTACTGCATTTATCTACATATAACTGCATACCACTGAGAATGTTCCTCTATACCTCAGGGTGACTAGCGGGAATTTAACATAGGGTATACAGTTTCACATTGAAACTATAACAATGAATATGCCATGGGGTGATTAGTACCAATATCAGTACCAGTATCAGAGGATGCTGCATAATTAGCATATTTCAAAACCATGTGGTCCTATCACCACCAACACCCCTTCTCTTGCAATAAACATTAAATAAAGGGAAAAGATGCCAGGATGACATTCTTGAAAAAGTATGCAAACAAGTATATGGTGGGAAAATAGCTTGAGAAACTTTGCACATGGACAACCAAAAGAAGCGCTTCATCATAAATCAATTAAACATGTTTGATAGTTAGAAGTACACGGCTCAAATTATGCTTTCTTCGAAAAGCTTAAATGCATCTTCAAAAGCTACTTTAAGGAGTTGTGTATGTATAGAAACCAGTACATTTTTGGGCTCCCTGCAAAAAATTGAGGGAGCCACAGCCAGGAGAATTCAAGGGAGTTCTGGGCTCTTGGCTCCATCTAATTTCGAGCCCTGAAATAATAGTGCTACTAAAATTAGATGAAAGTTGAGTGGAAGTGAGTGTTTAAAGACACCTATACTTTCTGATTTGATGCTTATAGATTGTTCAAGTTGACCACATTTTTCAACCTCATGTAATGCGATAAGGAGCATATCTTGCCATATCTCACTGAACACACATTGCCCTCTGTAAACATTTGATTTATCAAATATTCTGAATTACAGGAGACCTGGCAGCATGCTCCAGCACAGCACATGTATATCTAACCCTAAAACCACATGTTATGCTTCCTTTATTGCTCGCCCATTAGGACTAATGATATGGGTGAAAATAGACCACTAGACAAATAGTGTGCTGTTAGGCCTATCATGTATAAATGACCAATCAAATACTGAGCTCAGTGGTTAGAAGTCTGTCAGTAAAACAAAGGTTACCATATAACTCATCAATATCAAATACCACATGTAATTTGTAGATGTAATTAGAAATGAATATATGAAATAAATATTTTGAATGAAACTTGTGCTTCATATCTTATGATCCATGCATTTCAAATATTTGAAATCCACTAATAAGTCTCCTTCAAAAAATTTTCCAATTTTAAAATGCTTATTTGAAGTAATTTTCAAGTGTTTTCAGGGCTTGAAATTCAGTAGGTTTTTTTTTCAGGGAGCCTAATTGCATCTTCAAATGCTACTTAAAGGTGTGTGGTTATAAACCAGTAGTCTCCAGAAATTTGAGGGAGCTGCAGGAGAATTCAAGAAATCCCTGCACTCCTGACTCCAGCTAATTTCGAGTCATGGTTTTGTAACATCCAAATGACAGTATACAGGGGAACTCTAAGCATCTATGGGTTTACCAATCAATTTGTAATAGGTACTCTTGATACTGTTTTATGGCATTTGATATTTTTAACAATATCTTGGAAATTAAGAATGACTTCATACAATATTTGAAGAAGAGTTGTCCATAAAGATCTGATGAAAATTTCTCCAAATATTTTTTTGGCTGAAAGATATCACCAAAAGTGACTGGCTGCTTTTGGCCACTGTGTGCATTTATGGGTTAAGCACTATAGAAATTGGTGGATTGCATGTTTCATTTATTAAGAATTGTATAGTCTAAGTTATGACACCATGGATTAGAAAGTCTGAGTCTCTCTTAAGCATGATCATCATGTAAAGCAGGTCTGATTGTAGACTACTTTCAACCACTGCTCTGAAGATGGCCATCATGAGTGTTCAGCGAATGGGTTAAAGGCAATTAAGTCAAATACTGTTCACAATTCACGTGGTGGCTCTGGCCCCATATCAAAAACTTGGTCAACCCATTTTGTAAGGCCAGTATGGGAGTTCCATGCTACCACAGACATCCTTAGGTGAATATGAAGATATTCATCACTGTAGTTTGGTGAATATGAATAATACATTCATAAAATAACCAGCCACCTCCAGCTGGTAGTGTATTGCTTGTATTCTGTTAATAAACAGCTTGGGCACTGCGAGGAAATTGAGTAAAATTAACAAATAGATATGTACCGTAAATTCTCAGTAATTTGGGCCACTTTTTAATAATTACCATTTCTATGGGTTCAGGGTAGCCCATGTTTTCTAAAAAATACCTTGATGTTGTATCAGCAAGATTTACATCTAGGTCCATATTTTGTGAAATCGCAACTGCTGAAAGATCCATGGTTGCCAAGATTTCCCCTATATTATTTTGCAAAATAATTATAGAATTAATTTGCAAAATAAATATAGTGGCCAAAATTCCTAGGGTGTTGTAAATTTCCGAGAATTTACAGTAGGGCCAAGAAATCTCATGAATCAACTGGCAGAAACTGAAGTATGACTTTACACTTGCCAGTGTCAAAGAAGCCAGGAGGTCTAGTAAATTCCAGACTGCTGTAGCCCTACCAGACTAGTCAAATTCTACCAGTCAATGTAAGATGGCTAAGCTGTCTGCATGATGACATCTTGGTTAGTGTTTATTATAAAATCTAAATGAATAGCAAATTCTTGCACATTTATGTGATAAACTGGATAAAATGATAAAATTACTTTGATTGTGAGGCTGGGCTGGTAAAGGTTGAAGTAGGACTAGTAGATTCCAGGTGCTACTAGCCCTACCAGGTTTTGTATTGTGTTTTGGTTATTATTGGACCTTGCAAGTGGATTTGTTGGGACCAAGGAAAACATGCAAAAATAAGTGTATATTGCAATCATTGAAAGCATTAAAATACTATGGAAAGAGACTTACCATGACTTAACAGGCTTCCTTGCTGACTTAAAGAGGTAGCATGGGGAATACTCAGGTTGAGCGCAGAGCCGTTTTGCTGGGAGGTCACTGAGGGAGGAGCGTCCATATCCTGAACACCCGAATCACTGAGCTTTGGAGAATGCTGGTTACTGCTTATTGGGTGTTCACCATAGGATGATGGAACTCTTGAAGAAGGGTTGGCTAGGGTTTGCTTTGTACTGGTACCAGTAGTCTGAGGCTGGGTGTAGAGGTGTGTGGTTATGCGCCATCCGGGGGTAATACTCCGAGGATTACTACTCTTACGACACTGTTTATGTGTAGAAGGGCGCACAATTTGATTGGGTGTTTCCATTATGGTTTCCTGATCCTCATCCTCTATGATTATTGCACATCCCTTCTCATACTTTGATTGAATAAAGTCATCTTGGAAAGACTCGTCCGACAAGCCGACAGCATGTTTTGTCGGCAAAGGTTTGTTATAAAGAGGTGTACTAGTTCTCATTCTGTAACCACCACCCCCACCCCCAACACCACCACTACTACTGGTATCCAGAGAGCTGTTTGCGGATTTCCCCTGGTTGTTGGTTTCACTGTAGTTATTAAGGAGCTGCTTCATCCAGGGGGATTCTGTTTGGCAAATGCTGGAATCTGAAAGTGAAAATAACTTCATTGTAAAGTATTGTCATTAATCTAATGTTGAGGGGTGCATCAATTAATGACATGTATTTCAACTCAGAAGTTGAAAAAAGAAGTCCAAGACTCTTGTGATGATTATGATGAGCTTTTATAGCAAGCAATAATGCATGAGTAAGGTTACATTTGGTTTAGGGTTTCTCTAATTTTAATGTTCTACTTTATGTATTTGAATATAAATGCACATGCTCTAGTTGACATGCCCTTGAGGCACATGGCAAAGCTCGTACCATATGTACCCCGAAGTGCAGTGCACAGATTGTGCACTTCAGTTTTCCGGCTTGGTAATTGCTGGTGCATTTGAACCACTAAAGTTAAATGACAGGCTCCTGGTGTATAGTGTACATAACATCTAAACAAGAAATAAAATTCCATTTTGCATGGATATCATGTTACCATGGTATTACAACTGTCAAGACATTGTTGGGAATCTTCATCAAGATATTCTTTTTCAGGGATTCAATATCCAATTTATAATTGAAATAAAATATAGTTGGGCATACAATTAGCTATCTACTAGAAAAATCTACTGGCCCAGAGCCAAAGATGATCGGCTCAAACCTAGTATTCTATTGACAAGCTACAACCCACTAACTCTCTTTTAAATACTTTTGTCAAAATACTCAAAAGTCAAATTAATTGTGTTTGCCTATAAATATTAGAGAGTTGGGCATTTTTCAACTGTCTGTAATCAAGGATTTGAACATGATCTTATGATAGAGTGTGATGTCAAATCTATGGGATTGGAGTACTAATTCCTCTTCTAATGTTTAGATTAGCTATGGTACATTAGACGTTATGAAAGGACACATACATGTTGAACAGCCAAGAAAGTGAGAGTCAAGAAGACACTCTATAGTTAATGCCTTAGACACTGTCTGTAGACCTGTCTACTGTAAATTCAAGTGTAAGAATGTCTTATCACATTGAATACTGAAATCATATCAGATGTAGGAATGTTTAAAAAATAGAAATTAATAAAAGCAAATAAATAAGGACCTTATCCAACATGGTACTTCCCGGAACACCCTAAAAGAAATGATCAGTACCTAGAATAAATAATCCAGAATATTATAATGTCCTCAATTAAACAAACATGCACACCAGTATGGTGGCTGCCCTATGAGAAATATAATGGTGGACCCTATTTACTTAAAATCATATTTATAAGTACTGATACTGGACATTGAAAATTTCTTTTTGGCCTTTTACTCAAGCTAAATATATCACTAGTCTGTCATTGCATAGGCGCAATAAATATGTTCGTCTTGTACAATGATACCAATTCTGGGTGACCAACCATATTGACAGACCCGTTGGTTTTCCTTCAGGGATTTCCATGTCACATACAAGAGGAGGTGTGTCCGTGTCAACTAAACTTATTTGTTGATATATTTTCTGATCGATAAACGAAGAAATCTTTGAAAGCTACGTCGTTAGATCTGCATAAATGCTTAGCTTTGTACCCTAGAAAGACCTGCTCGACGAGACGGGTCTGTAATTTATGCAGCTAAATAGGGTTCTCCGAGCTGATTGGGCATGGCTGGCTTCCATTTTATGTCGGCATAGGGCATTCGAGAGGGCAGTCTCAGCTGTCATTGCTTCAAATCGCACATTTGAAGCAAAATCAAAATGAAAACATAACGAATGAATGATCGCACGCTATTTTCAAGTCAAGATCATTGTATTTACACTCATACATGAAATGGGTTCAGTATTTTCAACCCTAACATTGTAACTTACCTATCCGTAGAAAGCCATGGATTTTGTATTCCGCAAGGGTCACGTCGAGCCAGACCATGAACAGTGCCAGATCTTCGGCGTCCGCACGCCTTAAGATCGACATAAACTCCTCCCTCAGTGACTTTAACGCATCCATTGTGACTAGAATTTTGCGATACACTGAACATGTGGCCTTGGGATCACATTTTTACCCGTTAATCATAAAATTTTCTCAGCCATCAAGGACGTGCTGAATAACAAACCCTGTGGGATTCCCGGAAGTGAGGTCATGAGAACCTGCGCACTTTAACTGCGCAATAAAATTTAGAACATCATTTCTACTTCCGCTTTGACTCACTGTGTTGTGATTGTGACTGTCACGAATTTAAAATCTTTACTTTCTAGACAGCACACCCCACAATACTTCAAGATGAACAGGCTGTTTGGTAGAGCAAAAGACAAGGGACCAGCTCCCAATTTGAATGACTGTATTTCAAATGTAAGTGGGATATTTTTCAGTAGAATTTAGTGTTTGGGTGTCTTCCATTCACCTGACCTGTCAAAAATAGGCAAAGTATAGTCACTGATCTTGTGACTTCTCTTTCATGGTCATGGAGTCAGATATAGAAGCTGGGTACTCTTGTTTTGGAGTAATGGATGTATTGATATCCAGTTCTTCTTCTTCTTCCAGTTGACACTGCCAAACTTCTCTTGAAGGTCTGGCAGGGTAGAGTGTAGACCCGGTTTGTGTCTCTATCCAGGTCAGCTGTTCTTGATACTGACTTCTTTATGGCCTTCAGAGACACGGTACCACTGCATTGTAAAAACCTGGCACCCACTACGGTGAATTCACCGTAGTGGATTTCTCGCGTGATAAGGCGAGTGTCACGGCCAGACTTATACCAATGAATTAAGTACATCTTTGACTAGAGAATTTGCCCTAAGTCGGCAGGTGACAATGGTTGGAATGTTTTATAATCTTAGACGGAAGTTCTGAAGCGGCAATTTCCGCCATTTTAACAGTGATCGTGCAACGATCAAATTTATAGAGGCACACATGCCTATGTTCACGCGACTCACTTCCGGTACGTCAGCAGTGAGTCGCGTGACCTACTGTTAGCTATCCACATTGTAGGTTGGTCACGTTCGTTCTGTTGGACGCTGTTCCTTGACAACAGCGCCCGCAGACACGGAAGTGGTCAAAAATCCGCTGAAGGTGTATTATCTTAATGAATTCCATACGCCTGCGCTGTAGGTGTATCATTTAATCAATGTTATCTGTCCTTCATTATGCACTTGCCTGCGCTGTAGGTGTATTATTTCAATGTATTCCATATGCCTGCGCTGTAGGTGTATCATTTTAGTCAATACTATATCTGTCCTTCATTATGCACACGCATCGGCTGTAGGTGTATTAGTTCAATGTATTCCATATGCCTCCGCTGTAGGTGTATTATTTAATCAATACTGCATCTGTCCTTCAATATGCAAACGCATCCGCTGAAGGTGTATTATTTTAATGAATTACATATGCCTCCGCTGTAGGTGTATTATTTTAATCAATACTATATCTGTCCTTCAATATACAAATGCATCCGCTGAAGGTGTATTATCTTAATGAATTCTATACGCCTGCGCTGTAGGTGTATCATTTAATCAATGTTATATGTCCTTCATTATGCACTCGCCTGCGCTGTAGGTGTATTATTTCAATGTATTCCATATGCCTGCGCTGTAGGTGTATCATTTTAGTCAATACTATATCTGTCCTTCATTATGCACACGCATCGGCTGTAGGTGTATTAGTTCAATGTATTCCATATGCCTCCGCTGTAGGTGTATTATTTAAATCATACTATATATGTCTTTCATTATGCACACGCCTACGCTGTAGGTGTATTATTTCAACGTATACCATATGCCTCCGCTGTAGGTGTAATCAATACTATATCTGTCCTTCATTATACACACACCTCCGCTGTAGGTGTATTATTTCAATGTATTCCATATGCCTCTGCTGTAGGTGTATTATTTTAATCAATACTATATCTGTCCTTCATTATACACACGCCTCCGCTGTAGGTGTATTATTTCAATGTATTACATATGCCTCCGCTGTAGGTGTATTATTTTAATCAATACTATATCTGTCCATTATGCACACGCCTCCGCTGTAGGTGTATTATTTTAAAATTTCTATGTGCCTCTGCTGTAGGTGTATTATTTTAATCAATACTATATCTGTCCTTCATTATACACATGCCTGCGCTGTAGGTGTGTTATTCAAATCATTGATATGTTGTAGGTGTATTATTTTAAATCATTGATATGTTGTCCTATTTATCTGCCCACTGTAGGTGTATTATATCAGTCAATGACATATTTGTAATACGTACAATGTATGTGATTATTAATCATTAATCAGTGGGTAAAAATGGAAATTAATAATAATAAGTTAACATCAATTATTGACTAATTAATTTGTATTTAGTAAATTTAGTCATTTACATCATTCATGACTTATACTTTGGTCAGTGCGTCCTAGTATGGGTTACATCTTCCTTTTAAAATCATTGTTAAAATTTAATTTGGCTCAGCATAGATCTCTGTTTTGTATTGTTAACTAAAATATGCTTAACATATTCAATAACAATAATTTCTTATTTTCTTAAATGTGTATTCATCATACAATACTAAATTATTATATTTCACTTTTTGCACTAAATATAATATTATTTATTTGGCACATTTCTACTTGCACCTCCGCTGTAGGTGTATTTTAATCAATGCCTCATTTGCAATAAGTACAAACCTCTGCTGTAGGAGCATTATTTTGTTATATAATATAAAATTTACTTAACATATTCATTAACAATAATTTCCTAAATGTGTATTCATCATATAATACTAAATTATTATATTTCACTTCTACCACTAAATATAATATTATTTATTTGTCACATTTCTACTTGCACCTCCGCTGTAGGTGTATTTTAATCAATGCCTCATTTGCAATAAGTACAAACCTCCGCTGTAGGTGCACTATTTTGTTATATTTATATTATGTACACCCGTTGTAGGTGTATTATTCTATTCTATGTTATATAGGCACTATCTATACTCCTCCGCTGTAGGTGCACTATTTTGTTTCTACACTATAAGTGAACTATTATAATCAATGTCAATAAGCACTATTTATACACCTCTGCTGTAGGTGTCTAATTTTCTCAATGCTACAAGTGCATTCTTTTAATCAATGCTTCATTTACACTATTAACATATATGCGCTGTAGGTTGCTTGCCTTTAGTCCATAACGCCACCGCTGTTGGCTTATATTTCGTAGTCAGTACTTTACACTTCTGCATTTATTTGTTGCTGTGATTTAATTGATTATTGCTGTATTAATACACTCTTTGCTTCTTAAACTATCATTTAACAGGTCCTAACCATGATTCGTATTTCTTCAAGAAAACGCAAATTGCCATCATGGTTTGTCAACAACCAGGCAAGTGACAAACACTGCAAATCATCAACTGAAGCAAGTATCCTCAACAATGTTGACCTACGTTTGCTAGTCAATATTATTCAAAATATGGCAACTCAGCATGCTCAAATGTCCAATCAGATAGCTGCCATCAATTTCCATGTTGTGAATGGCACTTGCCACACAACGTAACAAACAGGACAGTGTGACTTTGTCTGTCATGATATTATACAACACTCTGAGCCAACGCACGTAGTACCCTAGGAAAGCAGTAGAAATGCTGAACTTACTGCTACTCTATCATCGCTGAAAGAAAGTGCCTTGAGCAGTCAACAAAGGGCTGGCACTTGCCTCCCTCATACAGCACAAGCAGATTATAATGTTCATAGAAGGGCTGGCACTTGTCTCCCTCGTCAACAAAAATACAGAAAGTTGCATAAGAGATGGCACTAGCCTCTCTGGCAATCAGCTAACACAGATAGGCAATTCTTCTAGTTACTCTAATCAACAACTCCTGTCGTCATATACGTGCAGAGCTGGCACTACCAATCACGTTACTACCAATCACCAAGCAGGTATCATCGGTTAAATTAGGAAAATTCAATATGCAAGGCATCCATTGATTATCCCGCAACAGTTGCTACCGCAAAACTTCAGCATAGGTTAGATGAGATATTATAAGCCTCATTGGCATCTTCCACAGGTAAAAGTTACCTTAGATGCTGGAACTTTTGATTAATTTTATAACTTGTCATTTAGACATATTTTTTTTGTGTGACAATTAAAGCAGAAACAATTAAATTGTTTGCTATATACTTAGAAAGTAGGAGTTATAAACAGCAATTTATTACTTCGCACATGTCTGCTACATCGTTTGTACACAGCTAGACTGATTACAACTACTGACATGTTTGTACTTCAAAGCATCAGATGCTATCCCATTCTGCCTGAGTTGTCAATATCTCAAAACTTCTCCCATCCCTTACATACTCAATCTTTCATCATCTCAGTCAACTGAGAAAGAATTTTTTTTTTTTTTCTGAAGAAATTATCTGCATTTCTGGCTGGTGGGAAAAGCAGTTTTTTCGTGATTATATCCGCCCTATATTTGTCACACTGCCCCATTAGTGCGTCAGTGTGTTTTCTCGTCCTTTTCTTGTGGCATTCCAGTCGTTATGTCGCACATAACTCCTTATGGCGCTATTTCAGGTCATGCCACAAATATAAGTCCTTTTAGCTTGTTAAAACTACAGGCTTGATCAATTTATCTTTAATGTAATCAAAATATCAACTGTTATACGAAGACATAAAATACCTTAAGCATTTATATATGGTATATTATTAATTATATATGCTATGTATTGTTGGGTAATTATATGATTGAGGTCATCGATATATTTATTGTCATCATTATTCATTCAGTATTCATCTGTAATGTAATATTACCTTGATGATGTATATTGCTGTATATATGTGTACTATTTGTATATTGTAAAAATCATTAATTATTATTAATAAATATTATTTATTTTAAATCCACACATGTGTTTGTGGTGACTCTATAAAACAGTGATCGTGCAATGATCAAATTTATAGAGGCACACATGCCTATGTTCACGCGACTCACTTCCGGTACGTCAGCAGTGAGTCGCGTGACCTACTGTTAGCTATCCACATTGTAGGTTGGTCACGTTCGTTCTGTTGGACGCTGTTCCTTGACAACAGCGCCCGCAGACACGGAAGTGGTCAAAAATTATTGACACCCTACCCTCCCTCCCTTTAGAATTTTTAATTTGTTCTCCATTGGGCGCTATTTCAGGTCATGCCACAAATATAAGTCCTTTTAGCTTGTTAAAACTACAGGCTTGATCAATTTATCTTTAATGTAATCAAAATATCAACTGTTATACGAAGACAAAAAATACCTTAAGCATTTATATATGGTATATTATTAATTATATATGCTATGTATTGTTGGGTAATTATATGATTGAGGTCATCGATATATTTATTGTCATCATTATTCATTCAGTATTCATCTGTAATGTAATATTACCTTGATGATGTATATTGCTGTATATATGTGTACTATTTGTATATTGTAAAAATCATTAATTATTATTAATAAATATTATTTATTTTAAATCCACACATGTGTTTGTGGTGACTCTATAAAAAATTCCGATGTATGCTTAGGCCTGACTAATCGAGCACCTGCCAAGACATTAGGAGCGTCTGTTCGCATATAACAGACGCTCCTAATGTCTTGGCAGGTGCTCGATTAGTCAGGCCTAAGCATACATCGGAATTTTAAAATGGCGGAAATTGCCGCTTCAGAACTTCCGTCTAAGATTATAAAACATTCCAACCATTGTCACCTGCCGACTTAGGGCAAATTCTCTAGTCAAAGATGTACTTAATTCATTGGTATAAGTCTGGCCGTGACACTCGCCTTATCACACGAGAAATCCACTACGGTGAATTCACCGTAGTGGGTGCCAGGTTTTTACAATGCAGTGGTACCGTGTCTCTGAAGGCCATAAAGACGTCAGTATCAAGAACAGCTGGCCTGGATAGAGACACAAACCGGGTCTAGGTAGAGTGCTTCTTAGTACATAGTTTTAGGAGAAACAGATAAAAGCCAATTAGTGATGTTATTTTGTTAAAAACCAGCTCGGTGTGTCTTAGATTTTGGAGTGACCTTCAAGTTGGGACTTGAAGCCTTCCAGTGTTACTGAGCTGACAACTACCCATGGTAAGATATTCCACTCTCTGATAGTTCTCGGGTAGAACGAATACAGGTGAGCGACGATTCTCGAGTGTGGTATTTTGAAGCCTAGTTCGTGGCAGTGGCGGGTAGCTCTGGTGACAGATAACGATGATAATGATATGATGCTGGCATGGCCATAAAGCGAGCGAAGCTTTGGATGATTTCATTTGTGTTTATTTTAGTTCTGAACAAAATATAGCATAGATTGACCGAAAAATGATGGAATAAAAATTTCAACGACTTAAACCCTTCATTTTAAAACAGAATTAAAAGGCAAGTAGAATGAATTGTGGCGGTTCTAACAATCCAAACCCCATTATAATTGGCCCACTCATGCTCACACTATTGCATGATTGCGAGCATCGTGAAAGCACTGGGGCCTTTTCGAGTTTCGCTTGCTATGATGCTGGCATGGCTAGGAAGCGAGCGCTAAGCTTCAGATGATTTCATTTTTCGTACTGACCACATATTTCAAAATCTAGCTGCTTCTAATACATGGATGCATATATTTTATAACTTTATCATTATCTCATCTGTGTTAACTTGGGCCTACAATGGCTACATAAAACCTTCTTTATGAAATAGGTGTTAAATGTATACTCATTCAATCATTATAAGTCATTATAAACTCTAAAATATCTCTGTGATTAAAGCTCCAAATAATTGAACCAAAGGGCTCACACACATAAACATTTGGGTATTCTAGATGTTCAGATTTCTGCTATAAGTAAGTTAATTCTTTAAGATATCCCGAAATATCTAAAATTCATTTCAGGTTAGTTTTGCGAAACAATACAAATATTACTGTTAGTTCAAGGTAAAGTAATTCAGTTTATAGTCTCGTATCCACCGAAACGCTCACACAACCTTACCAGTACACACAGAAACCATTTCAAAGAAGCAGACAGCAACTCTAGTGATGCAATCAGGTTGATATGATTAATAAAAAGTGTATTTAGTTCAATAAAATACCCAAATACATAGATCACCTGACAAATTCTATTCAACACAGGATATTTATTCCTGTCTGTACTCAGTGACCCCATGGTAGCTGAAACCATTTTGAAAAAAACTTTTTTTCCATACCTCATGAGAGCATTTATGTCAAAATTATTTAACCAAATACTAAAGAATAAAAGATTTTAGTTTTTTTTTCATAAATGCAAAAATAGTGATTAAGATAGCGCTGTAGAGCCCAGTGTCAGATTAAGCCTCGGACCTGCTGCCAACCCAGCAGGCAGCAGGTTCTCAGCTTAACTTGCCACCTGGCTCACCAGCGCTAAGTTAATCCATACATTGAATGGTAATTCCAAAAAATAATGATGGTTATTAAATGGAGACAACTAAACTGTCTTTTCAAAAGAGTAAATTATACCCCTCCACCCCCCCCCCCCCCCCCCCCCCCACACACAAAAAATGGAGGGAGTAGTCTGGGTTTGACTCTAATTGCAATTTCATCTTTGGTATGACCTTTACATTAAGTGCTGTTTCATCTCTTTCCTTTGTTCACAGATTGACAGCAGAGGAGAATCCATTGAGAAGAAAATAGGAAAATTAGATGTAGAACTCAACAAATACAAGGATCAAATGAAGAAAATGAGAGATGGACCATCAAAGGTATGGGGAATTATTGGACTTTTGATTTAAGATATGAAAAAACCATAATCTGCTGACCACATAACCACATTTACTTACATATTGCTGTTTATAAACTAGAATATTTATAAATTCATTCTCAGTGTTTATGTAAAACACCTCTTGCATCATTACACCTTGGCTTAACACCTTAGTGTGCAGAGGTATCTATACATTTATGTCTATATGCCTCTGGTGTGTGCCAGGATGATGCCATCAACATGATCATTGCCAGTAGGGCATCTGGGTGTCATTTTGGACACCCAAAAGTCACCCCTCAAGACACCTAAATATTGTTGTGAGTGGTTTCTTAAAATGTCAATTTCAAGCATATAATTGAATTCATTTCACCAGAATATAATTTCCATTACATTGTATAAGGATGTTATGCCTTATTTCAATAAGAAAATACCTGTTTATGGTAGTAAATACGTAATCTGAGTATATTTAGGACTCCCTTGAATAATAGGACACCAGAAAAATTTAACAATTGGCACTTTTGGGAAACCAATTTCTAAATCCAGGCTAAGACCCTGGTCACCAATATTTTTCCGCTTTTATCATGTATGTTTTTTTTCTTCGTTGATTCATTTAGAACATAAAACAGGTTTGTGTAAAAAGATATTCCTTAATTTCTAATTTAATAGCACAAGAAGTGAAAAAACTACAACAAATAAGTTCAATCGCTTCTTTTTATTTCTGTTTAAAATATCTTATTGGATTAACTACAGTTACAATAAGCCTTTTGCTCATAAGCGCTAGGGGTGCAGCAGGGGTGCAGATGCAGCTGGCTGACAGCCTGCGCCCATTAGAATAGCATAGGGAAGCTAGGGCAGGCCCCCTTGAAGTTCCACATAATGTGCTTAAAATGTCACTTAGTATCATCCATTTTTCCTGAAAAGATGAATGTGACTCAAGGGAATATTCTGTTGAAACTTGTAAACTTTATTTGGGTAATTAAACTCAGATTTCCTGTTGTTACATGAGTGTAATTTGACTCCCTTCAGCTTCTCACTGGATAAAGCTTATACCAGAAGAAATCTTATGTCTGCTACAAATTTGTTTTAAATCATTTATCCTCCCTGTTCTTTGTAATTTAGTCTATGAAATACAGTCAAAATATATTGTACCCCCCTTTTCAGATAGTTGTACACCCGTATACGCAAGATTCCTTCCCCACATGGCCAATGCTAGTTCTGTAGAAGTCAACTTAACAGTCAGGTTGTCTCACAGAAATGCTTTGACTGATATGACGTTATAAAAATTTAAAATAAAATGTGAAATGTTCCTGGCTTACAGACTTCAGGGTTAGTGGTAATAAGGAACACCTTGTTGCTAGAGCATTCTCTGTATTAAAATGAAAGCATCAGTTGTCATTTCTTAGCAAGAAAGGGAAAGGATATTAGCCAGATCATAAAGGGACCTTCTCCTAAAGGGAACTAACTGGACCCTTTGACAGAACTTGACTGCGTTGGTGAATAAATATCCTGGTGCTATCAATACTCTGTTTATGAATAAGCATAGTAGTAGTGTTGACAGTGCTCAAGTCTTAATCACCTACCAATTAACTTTAAACTGTCTTCTGGACAATAAAATGAAGGAAACTGATTATCCTCTTATTTCCTATTAAATTTATATTCTTACTGTGGCTTTAGAGTTAATCCATCTTAAGTATGGGGTTATGAATACATTTCTTTTTGTCACCCCCTCCTCCTCCCACCTGCACAGTCCTTGAACATATCCACGCAAGTTACAGAATTCCCCTGGCCATTTTCTTAATTTCAGCTTGCTGTTATGGCAGCCAAAAAACAGCACAATTAGTATTAACTATGATGGGAATCAATTATCTATATTTTCATTCAGCCCTGGAAAAGGAAAGAAAAGTGTTGAGAAGGTTTTGAATTGTATAAGTCTTTGGTATATATACATACATCCTTAGATGAGCAACCACTTAATTTTGATCCAAGATACATCCTATCAGTATGTCTATCTTTAAATGCCTAATATTGAAAAATAAATTACAGTATTTATGCAAAATACATTCAATAGATGTTTGATAAGCTCAATATTAAATGATTTTCCTTAATACACCCTTGGATGTGTTGCATTCAATATGTTAACTGATCACTCTGCACACTACCTTAGGTTGATAAACTCCTATGGCCGATCTTTTCAACAGATAATATCTCATTTAAGGGCTTTTGAATGGATGCAAAATTCTCATCATATGTTCATAATATCCTTACTTCGGTAGACATTGCTGCTTATTCACAAAATCCAGGTATTTTTACTGCAAACACATCTTTTATGATGAGCCATGCATAAGCTGCACTGGTCATCCTATGTGTTTGTATGGAAAGGAAGTACTTCCGGGTCAACATAGCACCCTTTGACATCTGGATTTACATAATGGCTGGCCACATGGGGGCTTCTACGCAAGTCGCTTATTCTGTATGCTGGATTTAAATGATAGACCTATGTGCTTATGTGTATACCATGTTAATTTTGCGCTTATAAAGTAATGCGCTCGGCAGGCAGCTGCCTTTGATGCACAGTTTAATCTTTGTGTACAGGCATTGAATGACAAGCTATCATGTCAGTGTGTTTTACTATACTTCTATAGGGAACGGATGTCCAGCTAATTGTGCCCAGTTTAATAAATGCGGAGTCCAGGGGAGTGCAAACTATGAATTAATTAAACTGCCGCAATATTAACACGGTATACAGTATGGGAAAACAATATTGTCCTCTCTTCTTAAAATATTGAAAGATTCTTTATTGAGCTAACAGTTTTCTTTGTTCCTGTATTGTTTTCCAGAACATGGTGAAACAGAAGGCAATGCGAGTACTTAAACAGAAAAGAATGTAAGTGTCTCTGTCGATGCTAGTAAGAGCTTGGAATGCCAATATGCTTTCTCTATGCACAGGTCTTTTGGATATTTCTTAAGGCTAACAGGAAAAGTAGACTTGGGCTGTCTTAGCTTGACTTACCCCTATGGGTGCTTTTGGAGAAGTAACAAGTAGTAACATGTGCTGCTACCTATTTGGATGTGTGTAAATAATAGCTAAACAAATATATAGAATACTTAGTATATGCCATAACTTAAGAGGGAAGATAAAACATTTTTCATTCTATTTTGCCATTTTTTAAATTATTGAGGTATCAATGAACCTATTAATTGCCTGTTATGGTTAAATATTATATTTTTTAATACCTGTTATTGACAATGTTTCATTCCAAGAATTATCAGCAATGTTTAGCTTATGATTTAAGTGATAGTCCGTGACTGTTTATAATACCTTAACCATTCAATGATTAATGCCTTTATTTTATCAAGGTACATTATGGAGGAAGGGGGAGGATGAAAATTAATCCTTATTATTCACTATATAGTTTGATGATATTCCTGCAATGACGTAACAGTACCTTTTTATTTTCAGGTATGAAAATCAGAGGGAGCAGCTGGGTAACCAGTCATTTAACATGGAACAATCAAATTATGCAATACAATCTTTAAAAGACACAAAATCAACTGTGAGTATATACAAGAAAACCTTCAAAAATCAAGTGTGATATACATTTGGCTATTTCCCAAGATTGATAATGTACAGGTGAACTGGCTTAATCCGGATGGATGTGGACCCTAAATTTCTGTCCGTTTAGGCAAAATCCGGATTATGCATGAAGGCATAAAATAGAAGAATTTAGCAGGAACGCACAGCAAGGCGTGTACATTTCAAAAATCAAGACGGAATCGTGACCCATCGACTATATATTTACAACCCCTCATATCTCCCCTCTTTCCCTGACCCTCCCATCACACCCCCCTGTCTATTTAATTGTCTGTCCTCTTCGTTTTTTGTGGGAGAGGAGATTATTTCTGCTTGCTGGGGCAATGACTTGGGCGTTTCGTATCATGTGATAGGGCGCGCTCAATTTATGATCAGCAATCCGGATAAAAGCATGCTCTTAAACCTTAAATGGTAAAGAGCATGCCTCGAAAATTCAGAGAGGTACGGATTAAATTGTCCGTAATAAGCACTGAAATTTGCATGTAAATGTATTGGAAGGGACCGAGCCCTTGAAATCTGTACGGTGAATCCGGATAAAACACCTCCGTATTTAGCCAGTTCACCTGTATATATCTGTTGTTGCTTTGAAGCTATTGTGACAATACTGATGAAGTATTAGTAATCTCATTACATGTTCATGGAAAAACAAAAGCTGCCTAACATTAAGATAAGTTAATTATTTATAAACTTGCCCACTGAATGTTATTCCCTCAGTAAAATTAGAAATCAATACCGCAGACGACAAGCTATCATTAAACAGACACATAAGATTAGAATAATAGGGCTTGTTTGGAGGTAACCGTTGTTATTGCTCATTGATTCTAAAATGTATTGTATAAGAGACTTACGGTATTTGCTGCTATATGTTGGAAATGATGACTTCGTAAATTGCTGGATATGATTAAAATGCCTTTGACGCCTGCGTTAACTCATTATTGTTCTATCAACCACTGACATCAGGCTGTATAATCGTTGAGGTCTTTAGAGTATATTTCTCTAGGCCACAATAAATATGATTTATCTCTAACCCTTGAACTATTTATTTATATGACAATTATTCTTGTAGGTTGATGCCATGAAAGTGGGTGTGAAAGAATTTAAAAAAGAATACAAACATATTGACATTGATAAAATTGAGGTAAGTGTTATTTGTAGTTATAAGATATATAACTTAGTAAACAGTTGTCATTAATCTCTCTTTCTCAAAGTGCAACTAGATGGTATATAATTGTGGTGACAGTAAGCTAGCTGGTTTAGTTTAGAATACACATATCAAATAAAAAGAGACCATTTTGCCATATATTACTACAGTATCTATATGCATTATTCAACCTCATGTTGGGAGTCAATTTTCACAACTGATCATCATTTAAGAATGGGACTGTATTATAACTTATGGTATCCTAGTCATCACCCCTCAAGTATCAGTGCACTGCACTCATCGTGTGTCTCAACCAAAATATGAGTTTAAAGTAAGATGTGTTGGTCAGAGTAGATTTTATGCCATATCATGTGAGCTGATGTCTGATGATATGAGAACATCCACCAAATGCATGTTTCTCATTAATGGTATCCATGGACATGCTTGTATGAACACTTATTAGCAATTTGATGATTTGTTTATCTTCCTTTGTGGAACTACATGAACTTATTGTTGCATGTATTATTTATAATGCTTTTTAGATTGTTTAACCATTTTATTTCTAGAACTGGTTTAACCAATTAATAGCTGTAGAGCCCAAGAAATACATGGCTGATTTTGTGATATCTCCTTGACAAAAGAATGATTCATAGAGTATTTCATGAAGAATTTTTTGTCAGAACTCTGCTTACAACTGTTTTTCAAATATTTTGTAAAAAGTACTTCAAAGCCTATTTCCAAAAAATGCAGATACCAATAGCACTTTTCAAGGGAAACTCCAAGTGTGAATGGGTTAATAGCCCCTTTTTAGAAATAGACTTTTCGTCACGTTAATGTGTTTATCTGCTTATAGGATCTGCAAGACGAGCTTGAGGACCTGACTGAACAGGCCAACGAGGTGCAAGAGATCATGGGAAGAAGCTATGGCATGCCAGAGATTGACGATGCTGAACTGGAGGCAGAACTTGATGCCCTGGGAGATGAAATGGCCCTAGATACAGATTCCTCCTTCTTAGATGACGTTGCTGTACCCAACGCACCTACACGCGAACCTGGAGCGGAAAGCGTAACTAATAAGGTAGGTATTACCTGCATAGGGTTCAGTAGTATTCCTTATATCTAGAAATGAGTTTTTAAAACAGTAATACTAGTATTTAATTATGTATTCCATATCCTTTTAATGATATTTACAAGAAGGTCAGTATCTCAAGTGCTTTATGAGTTTTTTTTTTCAAATTTAGCTCTAAATCTTGGTAGGATATGTATGTCTAATAGAGCTTTGCATTATTTAAGAAATATCCTTTGATTCTGCATAGATAATGAGTGTGAAAACTGACATTCCATGCGACATACAAAGTCTACCTATATTTCTATTTTAGTGATGTCTGAAGTGTGGTATTGAATTTGAATTGAAAGTTACTAATCACACTTAGATAAGATAATTTAGATAACTGGATTTCTGGAATATACAAGCCTTTATCTGTCTCTCTTGCTAATTTCCAAGTTGTCTTTAGAATCTTTGCCCTTATCATTGTTTTCTATGGTATTTCAGGATGGTGTCCCTGTTGATGAATTTGGCCTGCCGCAGATTCCACAGCAAGCTCAATAACCAGTGAATGACTCCCATACAAACAATTATATATGCCAACTATGAATGAAAGGTGTAGATCCCTCCCTAACTGTCAGTCAGTTTTCTGGCACTACATACACTTGGCGTGCAAGAATGAAGAATGTTGTCCTTCAGTGGATCAGGATGGGGCTGGCACAAAAGTCAACTACAAAACTAACTCTTGGGATGAACTTTGGACAACCAATGGTTGATTACTTTACTTTTATTGGATTAATGGTGGACGAGTTAAGGCCTTTGTTATGTATTATCATATGCTTGTCCTGAGCAATCATTTCATTCAAATGAGTGCACTGTAAGAATAAATCTGTTTTCTAATAACCTTTCTACCATAGACTTAAAATGTATCCTACCTTTCAAACCAAGTCCACAAACCAATGGTGATAGTATATGGACTTGCCCAATCACAATGGAAAGTATTTTAAATGTATATTATTTCTATGAAATAGAACAGTAATAGTGGTAAATGAATGAAGAAACATACACAGAAATTTCTGAAATGTCACAGTATTGGAGGCAGTGCACTAATCACAGTTGTTTCACAATAGAAAGATACCTGGTCATTGTTTAAAAGTTGGTTATGTTTCATAGAGTATGATATTTCTGTTATAACCTTTCACAAGCAAAAAGATTTGAATGATCAAAGGTTCAAAAATATGTATAAGAAGCTTCATGTGAGATGAGACTTCAATAAACTTCTTTGTCAGCTTTTAAAATGATTACTCATTATCCTGTAAATCCTATGTATCATGGATTAGGAGTTTAATTTTACAAGTTAAAAACATCTAATTCAGCTTCTGATCATCTCTCCTGTGTTGAATTGTCAGAAATTCTAAAGTGATTGTGAAATATGCTGAATTATTCAACCAGTTTAAAATAATTTGATCATTGCGAGTTGTCAGGCTATATATTTACAGAACCCTTTCTTGATAGTGGTACTTAGGTTTTGATTCATTGTAATGTGCATGGCCATACTGAAAACGACAAAAATAGATGGAGAGCAAGCTTGAAGGTAACATGTATTTTGCGACTTCAACATAAACCTCAATTCTTATCCTTAAGAAATAACTTTATTTGAAGAATGAATAAATTTGCTTCAAAATTTATTGCCTAATGAATGTGCATTGTATATTTATTATTCTTTTTAATTCATTACCTAGTTTTATAAATGGCTGTGAAAACTAGAATATTGCATTATTTTTGCTCTGAAAGTGAAAGTTACAAAATTTGGAAGAGAAAAAGTGAGAATAAATTTTCAAGTCATACATAGTTATGAATATGGTAGTCATAAAGTAACCAGCTTCTCCACAGTATACAGAGTTATATTGTTCATTGGTCATCAAACTAATATATTAGAAGATATGTAGGATGTGCATCCTACATCCAAAAGAAATACAAGTACATGATCAAGCAAGTCTCGAAAGTAAACCATTTCTAGTATGCAGGAAGTGAGTAACATGATTATTCATTAGGCAGTTTGTAACCTACATGTGATTAATGTGAATGAGTGTTATTTTCATAGCTTTGCTCCTTTATAGCAGCAGCATGTCTTTGTGATCCTATACAGAGTGGTCATTCTCATATATGTAGTATACACTGCGATTGCTTTTATAAGGAAAATTAAAAATATGTGCTGGAAGTTGTTGGCTACAAGTTAGGATGGAAATAGCCCATATATTCAACATCAAATGCATGCAATGGGGTTCAGTGCTTATCTATAAATCTCTATTGCACAAATACATACACATATTATTGTTATTTAGAATCTTGAAGCTGATTTGAAACACTACAATTTACATATTCTGACCATAGTCCCCTTTGTTTAGAAGTTGTTGTTTTTATCTCAAACCATGTTTTCTATCAATAAAGATAAATTATGTACATATATATCTTGTGGTTGTTCTGTTTTGTATTGATTGAATTTGAATGCTGTCCACTGTATAAAAGATGATTGTACGAAGAGGAAAATCCTTCATCAAGGAAGATGACCATAAAATACTTACATAATACCATACAAACATATTCTTTTAGTCAAAATCAAAGAACTATATACAACATTTCAAGATTATGTGTCTGAAACTTTTTTGCATCTTCCGTGACCAATTCAAAATGTTAATAAGGCCTGAAATAAAAAGTGTTTGCTTCCGATAACCATGCTAAAAGAACTAGGTAGGGAAGGTAGGAAATCTTTTTTTTTTTGCAATTTTTTTATTTGCCACGAAGAGCTTTAGGTGGTATTTTGGTGCTAAATATCAGTTAGCTTGTAGTAGAATGAAGCTAGGCCTGAAGCTAGAGGACTGTAGATGCTCTAAGATGCATTCTCAGCCTTATCTGAAGCCAAAATAAGTGGTTCGAGACTAAAAGTATTTCTTTGCACATATTTTTCTGTTTTATTTATTAACTTTGGGGAAAACGTCAAAAAAACTTAAGGGTCGGCAAAAATTAAGAACAAAATCAGACTAGGGTCGGGTTACTGGAAACAAACCCTTTTTTTTTAGGCCTAATGAGACCAATGTTCAACGTCATAAGAAGTCTTGTAATTTACCTAATTGCATTGTTATCTATCCTTGGTCAGTGTAGTTTTACACTGATTACTGTTGAAAAGATCATTTTACTGTCAGTTTAATTTTGCAGAATAATACACAATGATACAATACAGCAAAATTAGAATGGATTTTTTATCATCAGACCTGCCTCTATCTCCTCATGGTGTGGGATGGAAACTGATAAGCCTGACCAAAGATATGATGATATAGAGATATGCTAGTCTTTCAGAGCCAGGATGAAAACTGAATACTGAATTGTCATTACTTCCCCCACCCCCTCTCACTACTTTTTAAAATGGAACAGCCCTTAGCAATCACACATGTTGACATGTGGGATAGGCCAGGTAGGCTTATACTATATAGGGAGGGGACTTTATTGCCATGTGCCAATCCTCCTCATGGCAAAGGATTGGAGGAGGATTGACACATAGCAAGCTGCAATATAACTCTAGAGAGCATCCCTTGAACATCTAGTTAGAAATTGCAGTTTTTGTCTCAAATTTTCAAGATATTTGATAGATGTCACATATCTAGTGTCAAGTCTGACCATTCTTCCTAACAAAATATCACTTACTTCTCTCAAATATATCTAATGTCTCTGCCTCTCTATTTTAGGTGTTTTTATTTTAAATGTATCTCATATTCTCACTCCTCTTACTTAATCAAAGTAAATGTAGTGTCACATTTGCAAACAAATTGCCATGCTTCTCACAGCCTAAGCAGTGTAGCCATGTTATACCCCAGTGATTCTCTACCAGTGGTGTAAATTGTACAGTAGTGACATCTATCGGCAGTACGTTGAGTTTATGGACGTGTTCAACAATCAAACAAATCTTAACAGCCAATGTTTTCTTCAATATTTTAAGGCTTGCTTAAGGGTTGAGGTGTCTATGGATAAAATCAATTGCATAGTTTTTTATTGTTGATTTTGAAGAATACAAGAGTTATTGAAATATAAACGTTTAGTCACTTTCAAGGAAAATATATATTTTTTTTAATTGTTAAGCCCTAGTTTCGTATTTGCTTTGAGCAAGAACACAATCCAAGAGTAATAAATGAAGACAACAAATGGACCAAGACACCTTGGTGTTTGACAGCTGAAAACATATCTCCAAAATGTCGTTTGATGAAGACAACTACTATGTCGAGCTCAGTAAAGCACCTATCCGTTTTGAGCCAGTCAGCAAAGTTACAAATGTATTTTTTGACGATTCAAATAGACAGGTGAGTATAAGATATTTATTTAATCTGGACACTGCCACTGCACTGAACTCTTGAGAGTTGAGTTCCTGATTATAGCTACAATCACTGTAACCCAAAAGTCATAGGATGATTAAAATCTAGTATTTTCATAAATGGTTACTTTGGATTATGTGCCTGCTTTATGAAAATGGTATTATGTTACTAATTTGGACTGTGGGTTGTGACACAGGAACTTTCTCTACATTTTGATGATTTTCATCTCAAAACCTTCAAACAGCAAACTGTACATAATTTTAAAGGTGCCAATCCCTACCCCAATTATCAATGGATAAAGAGAAATAACGACTTACATCACATCAGCCCTTTCCTTCTTAGAATCAGGCCTGTCTTGGTGACACTACAATAACACAATGACATCACAATTGAATACCTAACTGAATACCTAACTGAATACCTACGAGTGTCTGGATAACATAAGACCTACAGGTAGTAATCTGTGATTCATCCAACTGCCTGAAAGGGAATCCCCTTTCCAAAAATGAACCTGTTCCTTTCACATACTGAATCATCCCCTTAATTTAGAGATAGATTCAATAGTTATATGTATTGATAGAATCATGGTATGCCAGGCTCTTTCTCTTTCATTTCCCATTGCCATTGATGATCTTCAATACCAACTGCTGAGAGGTCACTAATCAGGTCCGGTTAGATCACCCGATCGGGAGATATCTCCCGATCGGGATATTTCTCCCGTTCGGGATACATTCTTAGTTTTGTAGACGTGGCTACGATTAGCAACAAAACACAGAAAAACATACATTCGAGGCACAACCAGTGACAACAGCAGCCTCGTAGCTCCTGAGTTGGTCCTTCTAGTCTGTCCGACTTTGACCTTTGGCGAGCGTGAACTCAGGTCTGTTTATAAAAGCTGTTAAGTCAAGCTGCTGGACTGCACTGGTGGGAGAGCCTCATACTTTAGGTACTCCAAAATCAGATTCTGCCATTAGAATCTGCAAATTTTTCGTTAATCTGAAAGTTAATGTTGTTAACTCAAGATTGCATGTCCGCTTTTTGTACTGGTTGAGTATTTTATAAATGGTCAACGGTTAAAGTGTACCTTCCTGATAATACCTCATGTATATCCCGAACGGGATATAAATCAGAAACGAGGTTATATTTATATCCCGATCGGGATACTATTGAATGGGAAGGTGTGAGAAACAAACAAAAAACTATTCAGTTGCCCATGATTGAAAGGTAGAGATAAATGTTACATATAAATAAGACACACTGTTAAAAGAAATATTAGGTTATCATAATACTAATGGATCAATTCAGTACCCTTTACCCACAAGGGTTAGGTTAAACTTCTTTTGATATGATTTCCTGATCAATGTTGGCTATTTAGGGTCCAAGTTCCTAATTTTAGTAAGTGATGGACGCTTTATCTACACTTTGCAGGATGTGTGTTGCATTGTTATATGATCAAGTTGAACACACCCAAATTATTATTAGATAACTACATATATTACCAATATTGGTACTTTGTATTTATGTGTATTTACTTAAAAAGGCACTAATCAATCATGAAGACCCAATCCAATTAGGTCCCACGGGGCAGAAACGTGTGTATTACAGTGGCCCCATCTCCTCTTTATTGGCAGCCATACTCCACACATCCTGCAGGTGCCAGGAAGCCACACTCACATGTGGGCATGGCAGGATAAGCTAGTATGCATACAGTGCATAAACTCTGGGTTTCTACTAGTTTCCAGCTTTTGGTTGAGGTAAATGGACCTCCAAAGGCTGATAATAGCAAAATCATAATGGTGAATACTTGTGTTGCCTTTACAAGATTTCATTTATCAAACTTTCAACTGAAGTATATAATTTGGACAACTTATTTGGACAATCTAATATTATCTTTATTTCCTCTTGAAATATATTTACATTATCTAGTTGATTTCTTGTGAAACGTTGAGACACTCTTTGAGACTAACGTCGAGCTTCTATTTCTCTTGATCCTTAAAATTGGGTTTGAGGGAAAACACACTTGGTATGGCAAATTTGCTCAAGTTCCTACTCTTTGCGCTCCTACCAATTACTTCTGATTGCTTCTGATTGCATTTAGTAATTTGGGTAGTAATCCTCTACAAAAAATGGCATAGCAAGCACAGACATGCAAGTTTATAAGTGCAGTTAGCCATAATTTTTGTCTCTCTTTATCACATTGTATCTTGTGAAAAACAACCCTCTTCTAGATCTATTAGTACAGCCAAAGGCAACACATGAATTCACCATTTGCTATTAGGCCTAAAAAAAGCTGTTCGTTTCCTATTACCTACCTACCCTAATTTTTTGCCCCTACCCTAATCTTTTTATTGCCCAAAATATATATATTTTTTATAAAAAGCTAGGTAAAAATTTGTCATTGCTTCATATTCCATGCATGGCATACAAAAGAAATTGAAAAAAGAAAGAAGAAAACATCAAATACCAGCATATAATGCTAGTTCAGTGGATTTAAATAGATCTACATACCCCACTACTTTAGATGCTGCTATTTTACTTTACATTTACATCTAATGTGGCATGGAGGAGAGAAAAATGATAAAATAAAATAAATTCCATGCCTATTTTTTTCTAGCATGTAATAGGAAACAAACATTTTTTGTTTAGGCCATTTTTTTGTTTAGCATTTGAAGGTCCATTTACCTCCACCAAAAGCTGGAAAATTTGAGTAGAAACCCAGAGGTTATGCACTGTATGCACACTAGCTTATCCTGGCTCATGTGCCCACATGTGCGTGTGGCTTCCTGGCACCTGCAGGCTGTGTGAAGTATGGCTGCTTACAGAGAGGAGATGGTGCCACTGTAATACACACTTTTCTGCCCAGTGGGACCTAATTGGATTGGGTCGTCATGATTGATGGCTGGCATGTATTTCAGGGTTTAGTGCCCCTGTACTTAAAGGGCAAATGCACCATCATGATGATTTAGGTTCAAAATGTGCCTATATGTGTCACCTTTCAAATAAGACCACCCGCAAGTCTGTCCTCCTCAGCACTCCTTAGATATGGCTTGTGAAAGTTAGTAAAAAACTAGCCTGAGTCTGGGTATAGAGGCTGACATTATCAGAAGTGGTGCTAATGAAGTGACTGCCAGCCCTGCTTCTGATTGGTTGAGAGATATCAGTTGCAGTCACTTCCAGCCACTGATATCTCTCAACCAATCAGAAGCAGGACTTGCAGTCACTTCATACCACTGATTGTGCTTAATTGTGCTTAATTGGCCTGCAATGTCAGCCTCCATGCCCAGACTCAGGCTAGATTTTTACTAACTTTCATAAGCCATATCTGAGGAGTGCTGAGGAGGACAGACTTGCGGGTGGTCTTATTTGAAAGGTGACACGTATAGGCACATTTTGAACCTAAATCATCATGATGGTGCATTTGCCCTTTAAGTAGAAAAAAATGATATAAATGAAGCATAATGTATTAATTCAATTTGTATGATTTCCCTGATATTTCCAGTGCAACCAGTGGTTCTTATCACTTAAAAGGGCAAATGCACCATCAGAATGATCTAGATTACTTCTATCTCTTGAGCACTGGTGGCATGTAGCAAGTGCTCAGGCTCTGCAACAAACCTGCATGAACCCGAGCAAGATGGATGCCCACTTATGGCTCTCTAAGGCTTGCTCACTTCTGCAAGATGTAACTATTAACTAAGGAGTGCTGAAGAGGTCAGCTTTGTGGGAGATCTTATATGAAAGGTGACAAGTATAAGCTCATTTTGAATCGAAATCATTCTGATGGTACATTTGCCCTTTAAGATTGTGCATATATAATTGCTTTCTATTAAAGGTGTTTGCTGTGAGATCAGGAGGGGCCATGGGGATTGTGGTTAAAGGTCCTGATGAAAAGACAAACGTCAATTTCAGGTAAGAATCTTTAAAAGCTCATGTTACAAGGTCTTCAAACATATTTTGGTAGTTATATCTTTGGTTGATGTTTGCAGTTTCATTTAGAGAACTTCTCTACAGTTTGCAATGAATGTGTAGACTTTCCTTACACCCCATCTTATTCAGGTAGAATTCTACTATGATTTACGATTTCCAGCAAATTTTGACAAATTGGGAAACTATGAGCATAGTGGTGTCAGTGACATATTTGAGACTTTGTACTAAGCGTAGTGAGTGTGGAGAAATTTTTCAATCATGTAAAAAAAATAAGAGTAGCTCCATTGCAGTGGTCTTGAAGAAGGGCTGTAGCAGCATAGTGCAATCCCCAACAGTGTGGCTCAAGCTACTCAAGAGCGCAAAGTGCATGTTATCTAGGCACGGAGAGTGTGGCATGATCTTGGAGAGGTACATGTTGTGATTGAACAGCGATTGCACAGTGACTGTACTTCGCTGAATGTGCTTGGCTCTGTTTATCTACAGATATAAGATATTCTTTTTTTCTGCATGCATACTTGTAAACAGTGTTATTTAAGATTCATATATACTATACTGGAGTTGTAAGAGCATTGTATTCTTGAGTATGTTTGCCATTGACACCATGTTTTGGAAAAATACACAATGGTACAATATAGCAAAATTAAAATGGATTTTTTTTCATCAGACCTGCCTCTATCTCCTCATGGTGTGGGATGGAAACTGATAAGCCTGACCAAAGATATGATGATATAGGGAGATATGCTAGTCTTTCAGAGCCAGGATGAAAACTGAATACTGAATTGTCATTACTTCCCCCACCCCCTCCCACGTGTCACATTTGCAAACAGATTGCCAAGCTTCTCAAAGCCTGAGCAGTGTAGCCATGTTATGTTATGTTATGAAGCGCACTCCCTTTCACTTAGAGCCTCTTATACATATCAATATTACGATCAATTACTATATCAACTACTATTACTATTAACTATTACTATATTAACTATTAATATCAATTATTACTATTAACTATTACTATATCTACGTCAACACGCATGCACGAGACTCCTTGCCACGACTTCTCGCAACCAGGCGCCATCTACTGGTGGACTACAACTACCGAATTACATAGATTTATCAATTACTATTCTATATTTTACAACGAATGTGCATGTACACACTTGCCCAGGACTCCTAGCTGCGACTTCTCGCAACCAGACGCCATGGTGGTGACTAGTTCACAGGGAGGCGATATTTTGAGCATTGTTTTCTTGAGTATGTTTGCCATTGACACCATGATTTCTATTGGTAGAATGGAGGATAGGGGTGAAGTCATATCTGTCAAGTTTTCCTATGACATGAAGATCCTGGCTGTTCAAAGGTCCCAGAAGTCAGTGGTAAGTTAAGTGTCCCTTATTGCCATGTATAAATTTCTTATTTGAATGGGAAAGAATCGGGGCTTAGTGATAAAAACATTGTGTTGTCAGTAGTAGATTGATAAACAATTTATTTTCTCCTCCTTAGTTTTTCCAGCGATATACATATAGTGCATGAGAGATATTACATGGTGTCCCAGAAAAAATGCAATCCTCCCCTTTTTCGCAATATTTTTTCAAAACAGCTTAAAAACATCAAAAATGACTTCATGGTTGAAGAGAAGGATATCTGAGCTATAAGCTGTTGCATTTTCAAGCAAATCCGATCTTCCATGACAAAGCTGTTAGGCAAAGTTTGACCCCTCTATCATTTCTCTCCAACACAATGTAAATTTCCAATGCATGCCAGTAGTGGTGGGACGAGTAATCGGAAACTCGAGCTTTTGGTCGCTGGGGCCTTCGATCTGAGCGCTCGAGTCCAAAAATTGATTGCTCGGAAATTACAAGCTCATGACATTTTGATAGCAACACATGCTCCCTATGCATGTGTAGCCTAGCGATGGCCAAAACGTCCAAATTTGCACCAGATTTCGAGAAATAAAATGCTTTTTCTTAAGTCTCCGTGTCAAATGCGTTATACGCCATTTTCTGGTGCACCGATTCTCAATGCCGAGGTACACCGTATGTGTGCCTGGCATGTGCCGGCATATGCCGCGGCGCAATTTTGTATTAAATCGTCCGCCTTACAATCTTGTCAATGTTGCCGTAAAACTCAATATTGACTCGAGTTTTGGTCGCTGTATTTGGCGAGCGCTCGAGTTCATGTTTTTGGGCTGAGTCCCAGCACTACATGCCAGCATAGTGAGCGAGCAAGTGACATTGCTTCACCATAGGTTTTACTTTGCTTTGGAGTGAAATGATATACTGTACACTGCCTTAATAGTCCGAGTGTAAAAACATTCCGCCTTTTTTTAACCCTTCAACATTGCTAATGTAATAAAATAAAATATTTCAGATCGTTTTTGGCCATTTTAACACATCCTTTTCCCATTCCTTTGTTTGAGTGCTTCCTGAGCATGAAGCCCTTCACAGACTGTTTGTAACATTCATTCCTTTGTCTTACCTGATTGCTAATGGCAACCAGGTGAGTTGTGCTCATTTCCTCCATACTCAAACCTTCACTTGGCAGGCATCATCTGGGGTGGCCGGCAGCATTGAACATTTTAACTGCAATTTAGCTGCAATCTCCCTGTCAAATTAAAAAAGGAAATGCCCCCCACTTCTAGAACTTGTCTGAATTTAATCCATCTATTATCAGCTCTATTATCACGGTTCACTTGCCAAAAATTAGTTTGCGTTATGATAGATAGATGGCGTGTCGGGCGGGGATCAAATTCGGACTATTAAAAAAACCGATTTTTTTATTTTAAGAGATCCGTACTATTTTAGCACGGACTATTAAGGCAGTGTACAGTAGGTGTCACACTTTGCCACACAACTTTGACATGGATGATCGGATTTGGTTGAAACTAGAACAGGTTATCTATAAGATATCATTCTCATCAACCATGAAGTCATCTTCGATGTTGCTTAAGCTGTTTTGAAAAGATATTGGAAAAAGGGGAGGATTGCATTTTTTCTGGGACACCCTGTATAATCATTTGATAACACTTTGTTGGTAGTACGGTCATGGAAACCTGTAATGGCAATAATCTAGATTGAAACCTTTGTTTCAGAGTGGACACTACGTAGTGAAGCAATTCTATAAAACCATTTATCTGCAGTTACCAATTCACATCTGGAATGTACACACGATCTGTCACATAATCAGATGTGTGTATTATAAAAGAATATCTGGAAAAGTTGTTTCTATTGGTGATATTTTTGTGATTTTTCTATTTATTGTTGCTTTTAGGAATTCATTAATTTTGGAGAAAGCAGTGATATCTTGGAATACTCACAGAGTTGTAAGGTAAGAAGTTTTTTCACTTCGTTGCTTTTAAATCATTACTATTTCATTGAGCCTTTTCAGGGTTATAGAAATTAATTTTAAAACGCTGTTTATTTTTTTTTCCTTTCTATTCTTTTCGATCTTGGAATCTGGTAATCTCTGTAGGCTTAGTAGACAGACATACTCCGTGAAAAAAATAATAGTAGTTATACCGTAAAACTGGTATTTTTTACAGGCATTTAATTTTCACTATTTTCGCATCCATAATAGCGCTAAAATAACATCCTTCAAATAAATATCTATGTAGTACAGGTAATGAATATAGTTTGAGAGCTTGAATGTGCAAATTTAAGTCAACGCAAATACCCTCCAGCAGGGCTGTTAAGCTAAATGTTTAGTACTCCAAATAAAAGCTGTATACAGTATGTAATTTAGTAGTTATAACTATATCATAATTTCTCTCATATTTACACATTTGTACCATCATGGTATCAATATTTTTCAGGGGAAAACTACTAAAATCATTGGATTCAACTGGACAAATATAAATGAAATTGTCTTCATCACTGACCATGGAATTGAGTTTTATCAGGTAATAATACATTCATCAGATGATCCTGCAACATACATTTCAGTATGCCTGAATCTTCACAAGAATTGAAGTTTCTTGGAAGTCTTCAAAGAAATCAAATACATATGAAATTGAAATCCAATAGACTATACGCCATATATAATCTGAGTAGTGTGTTATTTGGCATGCACAAATTGTAACATTCTAAAAGCAGTTATCTTAAATCTATAAAGGATGATCTATAAGTTTGCCAAAGTTTAGATGAAATGATATCAATTGATTTTTTAAGTAATTTTTAAAAAGTAAAATAAGTAATAGTGTGAGGTATTCATTTGTTGTGTAAAGGGAATTACAAGGAGTTTAGTAATTAATATAGTCAGCTGTGATACAAGGTTCTCTTAATGTTATTTATGTGTAATATTGTATCAGAGAACTCTCCAAGCTTTGGGGTAGCAGGGCTTCTGACTATCATATTGTGCACAATAGTAACTCCTCTCCATGTCTCTGATTGTATCTTTAGGTTCTGCCTGAGAAAAAGACCTTGAAATCTCTGAAAACACAAAATGTTCAAGTCAACTGGTTTGTCTGGCTGGTAAGTATTATTATACTTGATAATGATAACCAGACCTAGTGGCATCAGGTACTTCTATTATCATATGGAGGTTCCTCAATGAGTCAATTGGAGGAATAGAAATTCTGAAATTAGGTGTATTGCTGAAGCTGGTTCACAAGGCTGAAAATGGTATACTGAATCATAGAAATTTCATTCCTCTAATGCACAGGTTGAGAAACCCTCTCTGCCACTTATGATAATAATAGAACAAAATGAGAAGCAAGCACTTTTTTCTGTACACAGATATCAAAGAAATATCAATATGTATGCATATGTAGTAGCACTTACAACCAGATCACAGTCATGGGGTAAAAGTGCCCCAAGTTTTATTCTACAATTATATCATGTACAACATTTATTTGCATAGTCTGATACCCCATTTTATGTAATCTATTTTTGTCGGGTGGATCTCAAATACTTATGACAATAACTTAGAAATTAATAGTTTTATAAAATATTTGAAGGGGTGTTGTAAATGTTCTTATTAGCATTTTTCCTTCAAATATATTCCCAACTATGATTTTGCCTGCAAGACTTTTTCAAATTTGCCGGGCTGCTTTTTCTGGCTGTGGGTATTAAAGTTTGATATATTTTATTTCAGCCTGAGAGTGCTGTGCTGCTCCTGTCAACTGGAGTTCTAGGAAATGTTCTGGTTCCTTTCCATTTCAGGGTAAGTTGCTCATAATTTATAATAGTAATAATCTTTATTTAACCCTTTCCATGCAACTTTCGTCCCTGGGAGAAAAATGCAAAACGTTTTGAAAACCATCTAAACCCTGTCATGTTGGTATTCATTGGAAAGCTCTCGCTGAGTACTCTCAGCTCAGATGAGTACCCATATGCTGTGGTTTAAGTAATTTTTCAGCTTTTTTGCATCATTCTGTATTGACCAAATTAGCCACCAGCAGCATAAGGGTTAAAGAGGGTAACTCAGTTCAATGGTAAGGATCTTCCCGGAGGCCCTCTGTCATGTTTACAAGTAGCCTGAGGGCCCCAGGGTTACAAAGTAGTAGAGTACATTGCTTTTAGATATTGGGACTTGAAGGAAGGTAGAGATGGTGCACATCTGAATTCTTCAGTTAAGATATTCCAAACTTTGTGCCCTGAGTATGAAATGCCAATTGATGTATTACTTTTTGGAACAGTTAACAATGAGGAGGTTGCATTTCGAGTATCCTAGCTGTGATTTTCTTGTGTATATGAGAATAGTTTGTTCATTTATTTAATCCATTAGTGCTTAAATGTTCCTATTAAGATATCGTTTTAGAACTTATGATACATTTGACGATAAATTTGGACTTGAAAGTGGTTTTACAAAATGTTTGAAGCTACTATGCTTTCCCTCAAAAGATTTCGCTGTGAGTAATAAAAATCTTCCCAGTATCATTCTGCGAAACATCTCAATACTAATAACATGAGCACTGTTGCCGCTTCATCAACCATTGTAATGCATGTCCATGTATGAGCAGGTTGAAATCTCTATGCAAATAGCATTTTAGCACTATTGGCATACCTGAAAGATGAACAGTTATGTTATAAGTAAAAAAAACTGATGCAAAGTACACATATGAAAGGCATTAACAAAAAAGTTAAGATTAATTTTGGAAGTCAGTAAGTTACTCCTTTTTAATTCAATTCACCATTTTCTTTCAGTCTGGGGCTTTATTTCGGTTACCCAAGTTTGAGGTTGATTTGCCTGTGATTCCAAAACCTCCAAAGCTGTGCCTGTTGGAGAGGGATGTGACAATGGGAAATATGTGAGTTCAGTGCATGGCTCATACCTGCTTATTCTTTGATTTAGAAATCAAAAGACTAGTTGTGTAATATTATCTATGCTTCGTGATAATTTACCCATGCGAATAGTTGATTATTTTTTTCTAGAATGGATTGATTTAAAATAGGGTTTGGTATGTTTCTAATTAGAACTGGAAAATTGCAGTATGCTAATTATTTATCCATTACTTAAAATCAGAATGGTGTAGTTCTTACTTCTGCCTCAGTATCTAGGACTTGACCCCTTTAAGGTTTTCATGATACGATACAATATCAATATTGCCTTAACAATACCTTAACTATATTAGTTACAAAAAATTTAATGAAACTGCCTGCTTACCATGGACCTCATTTTGCTAAATTTAGTACTGTCTGATCGGAGGTTTTGGTTATAAATAGCAACCTTCTTTCACATGTAGACACAAAGGAAGTCAATTATATAGATATTTCAAATCTTAACGATTTAATACAATACTTAACATTTTCAATGCAATACTTTTTCCCACTCATTATTGGTATTTAGTATTGTATCAAGTACTGGTACCTATCCCTAACAGAATCTTTTCCTATTCTATTCCACTGTAATATACATCATTGTGTAATAGCTGGTTTGATATTTTACAGAATTTAATAACTACTCTGTAGGTGATTTATAAAAAAAGATGCTCTTGCAATTTTTATTTTGTAATTGAAAATCTTTTTGTTTTTTGTTGTTTAAGATATGGACAGCTGTATATAGTTGTATTGAGGCATCAGCCTAGGACTGCTGGCAGTTTGGGTGCTGAAATAGTGCTTTATCTCTTGCAAAGGTAAGTAGAGTTAACACGATAATCCATAGAAAGAGGGAAAGCTATGCATCATGCTCTATACAAAACCCAGATAGATGACCGAATCTCCGGATCCTTTTCAACAATTCTTTGTGATTTTTAAAACAGACTGATAAGCTTATATAATCATCACAATAATTCTCATACACACTCCAAATGGCATATTTACCCAAGCATTTACTATTTGCATTTATTTATATATATACACAACATATCTCCAAATTGGTGTCTCCATAGACATACTTCATCTGTAAATGTTCATTTTAAAAGAAAGAGTACTCTGCAATGTCCTCTAAATGGATATCAATTTCAAAAGAAGATTTGAGTGTGTATATTTTGTCTCATAAATTGTGGATGATGTTATCAATGTTATATTTTACAGGGAGAGTCCCGCTAAGAAAACTGATGTCCTTCGACTAGACATGAGTGGACGATTTGCTATCAATGTAGTGGACAACTTGTTAGTTGTCCATCATCAAGCTTCAAAGGTAAACTGAAATGGTTGAAACCGATTTGATTTCAATGATTCTACCATCAAAAATCGATTCTTAAACAGTACTAGTTTCTGAGTCGTGTTAAACTTTTTATCTATGATATTTTACCCTTGTATGTGGATACACTGCAAGGGGAGACAATTCTTGATGTAGTTCCCGGAATTCTCATTCTCCTGAATTTCATTCATTTGGTTGAAAGATATTTCTCTACTGCACTGGATGAGGGAGGGGGAGGGGGGTTGGTATCTTATATGCTCCTGCTAACAGCTTACTCTAGTTTAATTGGTTCACTAATTATTTCCATTTTGATCGTAATGATGATCTTATCACTAAACGGTCAAGTTCTGTATCAGATGCTTCTGTGTTTGTTAACTGATATGGATGCACATTTGTTTGGGCTTTCAGAAGAAACCCCAATATGTTTATTTCAAGTTGGTTAAGTATGATATGTGCAGGGGTCACTTATTTGTAATCTTTGAATTCTTATTTGTGATAAAAGATTGGATATTTTGAATTGCCTTTTTGTTTTGGATTTTATATCAATGTTTAGATTACTTTGCTCAGGACCTCCTATCAGACACCGACAGTGTCCCACTTGTTGTTTTTGGAAATTATATCAATGTTCTCATGATCGTTTTCACATTTTTCAGACGTCTATGATATTTGACATCAAGCTGAGTGGGGAGTCTGATGGGTACATCACCTACCACCACCCTGTGCTGTCGCCCCTCCCTATCAGGCCCTACAAGCTCAAGCTACCCGGTCCCGCTGTACCCACGCAGGTGGCAGCAGAGACACAGTACACCTGTGAACTATGTATCCTTCACATAGGCAACATCTCCGCAAAGAAAAATTGGATTATTGAAATGGACAATTCTAAATTTTAAATAATGTCTCAGAAAATGCTTCATAAGATATTATTTTGTACTGTTCATATCCCTCATATAGGCAACATCTCAAAAAAAATCAGCTTATTCTAATGAACAATTTGAAACTTTAAAAATGAAAAATCCCAGAAATATTTTAGTCTGAAATCAGTATAAGTATGAATAATTTTCGAATGACCAGATAATATTTAAGCAAAAATGGCTAGTCACAAAGTATAAGAAGGGAAGGGGGTTATACTTAATTAGAAATGATACCCTTTATGCATGTAATCATCACAATACAAGTGCAACTGTAATAAACACTAGCATATTGTGTGTTCTATAATTAATGTTTTGTAACACTCCACTTTTCATATTAACATTTCAAGTCCTTAACAGTTACCCAGATTCTCCTAATTGGATTGTGTTCCAGCCAAATGTAGTGATAGATGCTAAATTAGGTATGTTTTGTGTTGACATAATTGAAAATGAAATGAAATCAAAATAACCTTATTTGATATTTAGAATTTCAGTTTTAACTTGAAATTCTGAAAGTTGATAACATTTTTCCAAGAATGCATGAGGAAATCATGCTAAGATGAATGATTTAGAAGTTGCTAGTTTAATTTCTGCAAGCCATGAAAAGATAGTGATGTCTAAATAAATGTCATACCTTGGAAGGGCGAGCATGACCTATTGATTTTTAAATGGCAAATGCACCACCAGAAAGATTTAGGTTCAAAATGATCTTTTACATGTCACCTTTCAAATAAGACCTCCCCCGAACCTGTCCTCTTCAGCACTACTCAGTTATAGCTCACAGAAGTTCAGCAAGCAACAGTCCTGAAGCAGCTATACAGGGCCTCCATGCATCCCAAGATGCACTCTGTTTTTGACACCTTCTTAGCACCAGCCTGTGTCACTAGTGCTTCAGAGATAGCAGTAGCAGAGAAGCCTGCATGGCTTTCCCTTTCTTCCTAATTTTTATTCCTGGCTCATCCCTGATCACAATTTTTGGAAGCAAATAAAACTTCAAGAAGTAAAACTTACATAGTATGGCAGAATTGAGCGATTCAGGATTTTGGAGGAATGGAAATATCTGACTCACCTAGGGAACTTCTCCCTCAGACCCACATGATCCTTTACTCAATGGTGCCAGGTTCTTTACTCAAAGATAGCATCTTGATAACAGGAAGTGAAGGAATACACATACTAATAAGTCCTACACTATTCCCATGAGTAACTGCTAACTGACACAAGTGTTGCAATTTCCTGTAAGTGATTAGCACAAACTGATTTCATAGCAATTAGGAAGTAATGGTTTCTACCCAAAAATAAGCTACAAATCAAAGACTAGTCACATAGTATAACTTCCAAGGATTGTTTGAATATACAATAGGAAATTGAAGAAGTTCAATCTTTGGGAATTGTGACAACTTAATGAAAGCCAGTAATGAAAATCTAAGCAGGAAAGGGGAGCCCAGCCCCCTATTACTGTTATCTCTTAAGCACTAGTGACACAGGCTGGTGCTTAGAAGGTGTCAAAAACAGAGTGCATCTTGGGATGCATGGAGGCCCTGTATAGCTGCTTCAGGACTGTTGCTTGCTGAACTTCTGTAAGCTATAACTGAGTAGTGCTGAAGAGGACAGGTTCGGGGGAGGTCTTATTTGAAAGGTGACATGTATAAGCTCATTTTGAACCTAAATCATTCTGATGGTGCATTTGCCCTTTAAAAGAATAAATGCCAGACCATGTTTTAAGCATAATATTTTTTGTATGATTTAGTCTGATAAATTTATTATCCCATGATAGTACAATTACTAGTGAGTATCTTTTGTTTTACAGGGTGTTTGTGGTATGTGCAAATCTGCCTTGAACCTCTGATCACAATGCTTCCAGACAAGGTAAGTGGATAGAGTTAGTACACCACTGTAGATACTGAGTCTTAAGTACAAAGCATGTTACTTAATATAAAGCCCTGCTTGGCTATTAACCCATTCATGCTTAACAGTTCCTTTTAAAAGTGCTGTCTTGATCTATGCTACTTTTGACTAAAACTTTGAAATTAGATATGATTTCACAAAAAGAATTGAATGAGAGATGTTGCTTATGTTCAGTATAACATTTCTCTTTCAAATATTTCCCTACTCTGCTTTTGCATGAAAGATTACACCAAATTGTAAGCCTACTTTTTGGCTACTGTGAGCATTAACCCATTCATGGCCAAAGTCTGCTCTGACCCCTTCCTTTGCCTTTTAATACTTGAATTAAGATTTTCACCCAAAAAACTCTAGAACATCACTTTGGCAGAAAAATGAAACCTCGACTAAAAATTCAAACTGTCTTTGCTGATTCCCTTTGATTTTATTTCTGTCCACAATGCTACACCCATTAAATAAACTTTATATTAGTTAGTTAAGCTTTTTTATGGGTATAACTTCTCGTTTTCAATTTTTGTTTATCGTATTGTTGCAGTGTAAGCTTGTTGACTTCCTGCTCCTGCGGAAAGACAGTAAGATGGTGATCTTGACTGTATGCAAACAGATGTTGACTCCCGGACACCAGGCAAGCCTTGCTACCATCGCACGCATCTTTGACAAGCTGAATAAGGTCTATAAGGGTTACCTGGAGTCAGAGGTGCAATCACAGGTGAGCATAGGTGATGTTTTATACTCTTTTAAACCGACAGTCTCAATGAGGCCTATAAGGGTTACCTGGAGTCAGAGGTGCAATCACAGGTGAGCATAGGGGATGCTTTGGACTGTTATAGGTTTAAAACCCCATTGGTGGCCATGTCAATATACTAGGATAATGCTAAGAGTCTTGAGGGCCAGGTCAATATGAAAAGGCTCAGCTATATTTATAATTTATTAATTGGATATACCAAAGGTTTCTGTGACTGAGGATTTGGGAAAATACACTTAATCTACTTTTTTGGGTAATCGCAGTTTTATAAATGCTATTTCTACTGGAAATCTACATGCGATAACTGGATAGGATACTCTGCTTTCGTCCAGAAAAGTATGGCCTACGTTTAAGAGACTTTGTATGGGTCATGAACATACTCAAGTAGTTATGTAGGTAGCACTGAAGTGTGCAGGTAAAATGGTCACGAAGCAAAGCCAAACAGCCATGGTGCACACTACTTTATATTTAAGGATGATTACACAAAAATATACAATGAAACCTCAGAGAAATTCATATCTCAGGGATTTTTTCCTATTGTATAAGCTACAAGTGGGACTGGAAATTTGTGTTCACAATGGGGGTTGTTCACAACTCCGAAGTGTTCACAATGAGAGTTTTTACCATGTATAAGTTTTCAAGAATTATTCAAGGCTTGCAGGTTTTAGGCTCTCTTTCACAAATGCATGCCACATATGCCCAATCTCCTGATAAACTGCTCGTTTTATTGCATCCTTTCCACTTGACAATAGTTCAGATTTCTATTTTTAGCTTTTGCTGATTTCAAACCTTGATGAGTATTTGGTTTTTGTTATATGTTGATTTGGAAATTTCCATTTTTTTGTGTGTTTTGTGCTTTGTATAATATAATACATGTCAAATTTACACAGTTGCTGTCATCTTGTTTCCAGCAATGCTCAGACCTTCTATCCTATGAGAAGGGTGCCAAGACGAACAAGTCACAAGTCCTTATAGATCAATCCGATATGTACACGCATGTCTTCTCTGTCTTTGCAGACAATAAGGTAGGAATTTGATGCTGTATTCTATGAGAAAATGTAAACCATAAGCTTTTGTAGCAGTTTGATCCATGTGTATTTAGATGATCCCTTTTGAATAAATTATTTATGAATTATTTATCCGAATTCCATGACTTAGGCAAAAAGGGGCTCTATGCTCATATTAATATACAAATATATCACAAATAGGTTAATCTTATTTCCTAATGTTGATATAACTATACTGTATGTCTCTCCCTAGGACATCAAGTATAAGTTCATGGTTGCAGTACTGGTAGAATACATCCGATCCCTCAACCACTTCCAGATACCTGTTCAGGTAAGCTTTGCTAAAGTCATGGTACCATCTTCTTGGATTAATAGCATCTTATTTTAGAAATTCAACTTTAATACCAATATGGTCTATTTTGTTGTTTGAAAATGTGAAAAACAGTTCATCACCAAATCTGAGTTAAATAAAAATATTCTTTAATGTGTTTTGGTATGAGGTTTCTTTAAGTAGCACCGGTTCTCTGAATAGTACCAAATGACTACAGCACATCCACATCATCTCTTCTGAGCAGAGAATCTATATTTTTGTTGAAATAAATGATATCAGAAAAATATGAATGCAAATACTTTTGCTATACACGAAAATTAGTCTGTAGACCAGGTTTAGACACTCCCTAGCAGCTAGAACTAAAAGCTTGTGGCAGGTGGTAATTTTATACATGAACTGCATAGAGGTGTCAACACAATATGATTCTCTTTGGTATGGCTCAAGATATGGGCACTGATACATCCATATTGGACTTCAAAGTCCTTACTGTTGCATAGTTGCCAAATAAAAAGATTTGGATTTTGTCATTTACTCTTTATTTTTAGTAATATTTTCATTATTTTTGCATTTATATTCAGAAATTTTATATTACAGTTTTCAGCCAGTTGGGGCATCTATATACTCAGCACACGTGGGACATAAATGTAATCTGATATAACCTGCATACAGGCTGTATGCTCTATTGATGTTGGATCACACTATGCAAGCCCCTTTCAAAGCTTCTTAATTTAATGAGATTTTGCAAGAGCAAAGAGTTTGGATAGCTTACATTGAAAATAATGCCCATTGTCCTTGAAAATGTTAAAACCTATAAGTTAATGAATTATGATATTGGTGTAATTTTCTTTCCTCTATGTTGTTTTCTTAATCTGTATATATTGCCTATTTCATTTTCATTTCAGCATTTCCTGTATGAGCTGATGATCAATAGCCTAGTACACCATAACTGTTTCTACCAACTCCACCAGTTCCTGCAGTACCATGTTCTCAGCGACTCAAAACCACTGGTAGGTACTCAACCTTGAAATACATTGCCCTAGACAATTATTCTGTTCTTTAAAGTACCAAAGCAATAAAGTGATCAGATATCCATACATTTCATTTAAATCAGACTGGGAACCATTGGAAATGATAAATACCAATAAATCATCTAAAGATCAGAATGCTTTACACCAATAATATCAGGGCCAATATCTCTAGAGGTGGCACATATTGATTCATGATTCTGTAACTTAGCAGGATCCAGTGACCACCTTAAATCTAGTGCCTCCTTTTGTAAAACTGTTTAATCCCTTTATTCATTTTCTCTATTACAGGCCTGCTTAATGCTTTCACTAGAGGGAGTTTACCAACCTGCCTATCAGCTGGCATTGGATATGCTTAAGGTAAGAGAAATTATAACGACAATTGTAATTGAATTGACTTCAATGATTATTTTATCACAGTGTCAAAGAACAATTCTGCCACATAACTTCACATACATCTACCATTTCATTTTGCCATGCATAGCCATCTCTGATTAACCCATTCATGCCTATAACGCCCAAAACTGCCTAACTATATTGGTGATATATCTCTAACAAAAGCAATTTTGTTCATACTTACTGGCCAGTAGCCACAGCTAGATTTCTTCATAAGTGCTAGGATTTTAGAAGGCGGATGATTATTGTTACATCATTTTCATTGTTTATGACTTGTGATACAGGATCGTTATTGTTTGATTTCAGAGACTATCCACAGCTAATGAGGAAATTATAGAAGTACTCCTTTCAAAACATCAGCTGTTAGCAGCAATAAGGCAAGTACCACTTCAAACAACCCAGAATGAATATTTGCTCTGTACCAATTTGGATGTTTTCTCTCATACAAAGAACCCATTTGTATTTTGATAGAATGCATGCCTCAGTCGGGGTCTATTTTTTGATACAGATGTATATGAAACGAAAATGAGAACCTTGTACTTTGACATGTAGGCCAGAAAAGGTGCCTACACAAAGCAGCAAAATAGGTATAATATTAATACAAAACCAAATTATGCTTTAGTAGCAGGTTTGCAATAACCAAACATGCTACAAAATTAACATTTTTTTCTGGCTGAGATTCCACCCTTGTTTAAAATTCATCATATAAAAATTTCTCTACTTTTTGCAATCTTTACACCTATCAAAAAAATTCTGCATTTTGTTATTAAATTTTTTTTTTAAAATTATATTTAGAATTCAAAAATTTCAAATTCTCTAATTTAAACATGTTTGGATTATTTTTTTCTACATTTTGCAGTTTTTTCACCTACATGGTCTGTGGTTGTGGATTCTTTTACAAGATTTTGATCATGCCTTGTAGGTTCATCCGTAGTGTGGGTGCGGTAGACACAGTATCAGCCAGGAAGTTCCTTGAGGCTGCACTACAGACATCCGATAATGCACTTTTCTATACAGTATTCAAATTTTTCGAACAGAGAAATACAAGATTGAGAGGAAATCCCCGCTTTGCACCAGGTAATATTTGCTTATTATCATTATCATTGATATTGTTATTATTATTATTATTATTATTATTATTATTATTATTATTATTATTATTGTTGTTATTGTTATTATTATTATTATTATTATTATTATTATCATCATTATCATTATCACTATTATTATTATTATTATGTTAATATTGATATTATTATTATTATTATCATTATTATTATTATTATTATGATTCTTATTATTATTATTATGATTATTTTTATTATTATCAATAATGGTAATAATGATAATGATAATACTATCATCATCATTATCATCATTATCTTGTTTGTGGTTGACTGTTTGTTTTGAGTCAGTGAACATCTCCAGAGAAACATTAAATTGAAAGATTGTTTTTTTAACCAGAGTAATCCCCACCTATTCTGATATGTTGAAAATTTCTCCTGGCCTGTCCAACAGGACCTCTGCAAGTTATGTTCATAGCAATGCAATGCGTTTTGTTCAAGAGCCACTGCATAGCGATTTCCATTCTTTTAGTGGCCTTGTCTTAGGATGGCACACAATTTAGCATGAGCCATTAATGGTCACAGTGGTGAGGAGCAGTTCGACAATTTTGCTGAAATCCTTAACCCATTAATACTTAGGAGGTCCTCCAGAAATTGTCGTCTGGATCTATGATACTTATGACAATATCTTTGTAATTAAGAATCATTTTCTAAAATATTTGAGGGAGAGTTATAGGTATTTTTCTAATTGACATCTCTCCATCAAATATTTTCCTGACTGTGCTTTTACCTGCAAGATTTCTTCAAAATCGTCAGGCTGGTCTTGGCCGCTGTAAGCATCAATGGGTTAAGATGGATGCATAGTTGGGTAAATATTTGAAGGAGAAATGTTAACTATAACACTACTTACAACTCCCCATCAAATATTTCGTAAAATCATTTTCTATTCCTAAGTTATTGTCTGTAGTGTTAGAGATCCAATCAAGGGGATCTCTTAGCATTAATAGGTCAATCTTCCCTCATACTTGTCCTGAGTGTGAAGTGTGATTTGAGTTTATGTTCATGTTTTTCAGGTGAACATTGTGAGCAGTACGTAAAGCAGTTTGAGGGGCTGTATGGAACAGACGCCCTGGCCTGTCCGTCTTCTGCCTGAGGAGTCTCTCTTAACCCTTATACCGCTGGTGGCTAATTTGGCCAAAATAAAATAATGCAAAAAAAACTGAAAAATCATTGAAATCCTGGCATGTGGGTACTCATCTGAGAGTGCTCAACGAGAGCTATCCAATGAATACCAAGATGACAGGGTTTAAAAATCTTTGCATCCTTGTGCTTTGGCCTAAAGTTGCCTCAGCATTGGAAGGGTTAAGTCCCTTAGTCCAATGCCACAAACACATATAAGCGTTTGTGGTAACACTTACCTATAGAACCATGCATGCATATATGCATGTGGGATGGTCAAAGTCATTTAAAGAAGAGCATCGATCACCAATCTAAAAGATCCCCTACATAACTTGATAATTGGACAGTTGGCTGTCAGAATGTTGTGCTTGATTCAAGGTTCATTTTGATATGTCACATGACTATGATGGACCAAAATTGTATAAGATAGTCAAATATGAACAATCTTGTACTGGATTTTTGCCAGTAATTGCTTTTACAATTTGGCATCAGATATTTGTGGGGAAAACTGCAATTTGGTCTAATAAGGGTTAAGAGGTGTTCTCCTGTGCAGGTTTTACCATACCAATACCATACCAATGCTTTAATTGGCTATTAGGAAAGAGCAAAGATTTCAGTCAGATGTCTTTCACAAACAACTATCGAAAAAATGAATTGATTCCAAGAGTTAAAGCAGTTTTACCCTGAAATAGGGGACATAATTTTATTTTGTTCTGAAAATATGTGATTTAAGCATAAGAAACCGCATTATGTATCAAACGTAATCCATTCAGCCTCACAGTAGCCAGATAGTCTAATAGCATGTGAAAAGGTTACATTTAATGTAATATTCTTCAAACATTTAGCTCCAACTTGTATGAAATACAACGAAAGTCTAATATCTTTAAAAGTAACCTTACATCTTGTTTTATCTAAAAATGTGTCATGTTGTCACACCTTTCGCATACTTTGTCAATAATCGGTGAATGTCTTAACCCATTCGTAACAAGAGTTCTTGATAGGTGTTGTCTGAACTCAATGATACCTTTGTAAATGGCTGGTAAATAGAGCAAACTAGTTGTTGTGGGTCGGTTTGGTGCCAATTAACATGTGCCCTTCCAATACCCTTCTACCACTATACATTTCATTCCAGATAGCATAAGGAACAGTTCAAGGGTTGATTTGTAGGATATCATTACTGTAGTTTCTAACATTTAATTATCCCTGCAGGGGAAACATTCATATTTGTCTGCAAATACTGACATTCTAATAAGTTTTTATTAAATATTCTGTCGCTGCAGTATATATGCATATATGTATTGAACCTCAGTATGCTGTTCATGCATAGATCATTCAAACTACATGTACCTTTGATTGTAAAGATAAAGGGTCATATTATTTGCTGGTGACATGGTTGTGAAACAATACTCACTAAATCTATAGATAATTGAGTCAAGTGATAAATATTTATTTGTACAGGATAGCGAAAATAAATTATAGTGTATATATTGTATCATTGTTTTGTTTTTTATAATTGCTAAACATGCTGTTTGATTTTCCGTGCAAATTCTCTATTAGGAGAGTTGGAGCAAATCTATTTTAGTTTTGTCCCTCATCTTATTTAACGTTTTTACTTAACTTCTTCATGACTGTATTCTAGTACTATCATTATTAATATTATCATTATTGTTATTATTATTATTATTATTATTATTGCCTAAAAGTCCATTTAGATCAATTAATTGCTTTGTGCATTTGATGATTCTATGGTTCAGCCATAGGAAAACATGCATTATGTGAATGTATGGATTTCAGGAGAAATATTATGGTGACAAAAATTTTGATATGTTTTGTATCTAACTTGCTAGTCATACTTTATTTCTTAATTATCCCATATAACCTCTCTGTATCATCCATAATGTTGTTAATCAGTTGCGAATGTAGTTACCCACATATGATTATTACAGACCTATGTGTAAAGGTAATCTCAACAGATGGCATAAAATCACCCATTCCTAGAAGGGAACATAGACACATTAAGTATCCAAACAAGAGGAGTATTCTCGGAAGATTTCATTTGGATTGGCACATGTATCAATATAGTTTGCAAGGAGTTAAGGAATCATTCTTTGTGATAAATTGCACCCCAACTGAGTGATAGTGATCTAAAGTGCCACAGGTCCAGTGGAGCAATCACTGGGGATGTGATTTAAAACAGGCTTTAGAGTTTAATGGATTACATTAGTTAAAGGACAATTCCACCATGTATAAAACAGAGGCCCAAATAGTTGCTTAAGATATTCTCTACTTAAACCCAAGTTCCCACCAGTGCCAACCTTCATACAAGAAGTATATTGCAGTTTAACCACTTCCTAATAGACACAAATTAGAAGTACTGGGGGTGGCCATCTTAGCCATGTAATGGTCTCTAAGCAGGCTGCAGGTGCAACTATTAGTCATTAGCAGTAAGGTAACTGCTAATGACTTAGTTGCACCACTGTCAGTTTGAAGAGGATCTTTGCTTGCATTTCTAAATGGTTGATGCCACCTACCCACTCATCTGTTCTTGGTTGATGTTTTGAACAAAAAGATATGGTTATGGGGCAACAATTCATTGCAAATATGGTCTATAAACTACATTATCAATCAATCAATCAATCAATTACTAGGTATACAGCTCCATATGATGGAACATAGCCCAGAAGATTTCAATTGGAATAAATATTACTGCCATTGTTTACTAGTTGTGAGAGAAACTTTGACTGTCATTAATTGTACTCAAGCTGAGAGATAGAGATTGGAGGGGCTACCGAAATACATTAGTCACTTGGTATGATCACTAGGGATATAATCTAGAACACGCTTTACCGCTTAAGTTCAAATACCACACTGACAGGCTGTTACTTTTCATCCTGCTGTCTCCATATGTTTTCCTCTTTTTGTAACACACACCGATTTTTGAAAGGAGGTATTATAAGAGACTAGGCTCCAAGTCCCTAAAGAGTTGACATTCTCTTCTGTGTTGACCAAGCAGTGTGGTGTAGTACCAGATATGGTAGATAGATGGCACCACCTGATCCCCCTATCTGTAGGTGTCATACTCAAACTGAGTCGTGCATTCACCTGATGAGATAAGTGTAGATGAAATGTAGGGATTAAGATTGAGCTAGGCTATTGTGTTGAAAAAACCCAAGGCCAAGGGGGTCTGATGACGAGGACGGCAGGCCAGAAGCTGTGAGATGCAACACAACTGCCTGGCGAGGTTTAAATGGCTATATATAATGAAAAGATATATTTTGCTGTTTGGGAAAAGTGCCTTCAAATTGTGGAATCAAGGGCTCTTTAAAAGTTTATTTACATATGGTTGCCATGACAACGCGCAAGGGCAAAAGATGAGGCTAGTAAACACTTTGTTCCATCCCTGGTTGCACTGTGTGGCAAAAAAACCCTGTCTTCACATTACTATGTCAATATGCTATATTTTTATGTTAAATTTATGGGAAAGTTGCATTTGATTTATGAAATAAGGCCTTTTCAAGAAGTTGTTTACTTATAGTTACCATGACACTGTGCGAGGGCAACGAACGAGGGTAGAATGAATGTACTTTGCTTTTGCACTGTGTGGGAAGACAATGTCTAGATATTACTATGGAAATTACATGCTACAATTGCATGGCCACTATGCCTACCTAGACTATTTGGTACATATGACCGCCTATAAATCTAAGCTAGTTATAGAATATAGACCATTGCTGTTTAAGTGCACTTATGCAACTCTCTGATTCAATTTATCAATATACAATCATTCTTTTTTATGTGGTTTTAAAGCATCATTATCAAAAGACTACAACTAACATATCAATGTACAGAATTAACATAAATGGGATAAAATGGGGTATGCTCAATTCATGAATATCAGTAGTTAAGCTTTCCAATTATCAAATTGAAAATTAGCAGTCTGTTGGATATTGAGAAAGGTGCATAGGTCAGGTTTGGAGGCTGCATCTCCATATCTCCATGTCTCTAATATTGATAGAACCTTTACTCTTTTTACACACTTTTCTACAAATATCAGTTTCAGAACTGTTCTGCAAGTTTGTAACATTACCAATATAAATAGAAAATGGCAAATGCAGTATGAAATATAACAGCATTCTGGTGTTCCTATTCAATTCATTTTTTATTTACTTTTTTTATTTTCATTGTTTTTATTTTTTGCTTATAAATACATAGCTTAACAATAGATGGCAGCACCTGAGATCATTCATTCATCGGAAGACCCCCTTTTTGATGACGTCAGAGAAAGGGGTCATAACGTAATCTTCATCCTGGCATGTTTTAGGCACTGGCAGTGCTTCCGCGTTCGCCGGCTGTGTTTACGTATTTTTGACTGAAAAATACACAAGATGGCTAGGAATATTTACGTACAGATCGCGCTAGATTTAACATCATTACTTATCGGTAAGTTTTGGACGTTTGTATATCTAAATCGTATATTATTACTTATGTTAGTAAACAAACTCTCGTTAACAACCGTTGACTGACACTCGTGACAGTCCGGCGAATCTTGGCTCGAAGCCGGACTGTCACTGACATTTGACAGTGTCAGGCTAATAAGAATGCTTTGGGTTACAAGAAGTCTAGTTGTGCTGTGAGTTATGAAGGTCCTACTTCATATTTGGCTGACGGATATAGTATTATTGATCTTAGTTCTACATTATTGATTTCATCAGTTGATGATGAGGAGGTACACAGTCGAGTAACCGGTTGGGCGTGTTCGTCCCACCGACAAGGCCCAAGCACTAACTTACTAGAATCTATAAATAGTTTAAAGAGCTCGACCCTCTGGCCTATGCTGTGCCCTCTCACACTCACATTGTTCTGGTCTCTTTAAGACTGCCATGTTGTGATCGTGCTTCTGATTTGTATTGCAGGTCAATTGATACTTAAAAGTTAAAGGACCTATTGAACGTTACTTATATTAGTCCCTAGGCCACTTGTACAACATTAGAACATACATATAGTCTGTCATTGCCTGTATTTATGACTGACAGTCTCATATGGTTATGTCAAAAATCCTGAATAGTGACTACCCAGATTTAGCTGCTCAACTCTCTCTGACTCTCAAACTCTCATACATGCCATTTGCCATGTGTATTGACTTACTTTCCCTTCAACTGTGCCCCAAGAAAATGATGTGAAAACAAAGTGTTATCTGCTCATGAAATCCCTGTCAGAAAAATCTTGATGGAATATTTTCTACTGACTGAAACATTGTTTTCTGACAGCTTGCTCACTAGACAGTGTTGCTAAGTCCCCCTCTCTAGTTACCCTTTGACGGTTTGACCGCCTTGTTTTTGTTTGAACAGGTAATGACAGTCAATACAACAACTTGACTGGACTACAAATACATCCTAACCACTAGGTCATTAGATGGCAGTAACTTTTTTTGAACAGGATAAAGTGACAGCCTTAAAAAAGTTAGGGACCCCAAAATATTCTAAGGATAACAAATGGATTTTGATTTGGTTAAATATTACTGAATACTTGATATTATTTCATTATACATTATAAATTTTAAAAAAGAGAAATCTGAGGATTTATCCTCTTGCAATAAACATGAATGCTGGCCATCCTGTCCCTTTACATGAAGTGTATAGGGGCCTTAGATGAATAGACACATGAATTCATTGCCACAGGCCAATTGCCAGGCCAAACCCATTACAGAACCCCGGCTACACCTAATATTGCCGATAATAGTGACCAACATGCACAGAACGCACCTCTTGACCAGCATCCTGGCTATTAGTTGTAGCCAGGCTGTTAAGTGAGACCAGAGATTTTCATTTTACTATTCCCTGGTGAGACCTGCTGGTTGCGTATCTGGTGGATTGACATTGGTGATAGGGGCCCAAAGACATTTTGAAAGTAGCAAATGGCCCTGTGACAGCTTTATTGTTGAACCATGCTATTCCCCACAAAAAATGAATAGAAAAACTAACTTCTACCTCTTGCTAAAGTAATCTAACTAAGGAATCAAACTCTTTTTGATAAATATGAATTTCTGTATTTTCTATGAATTATTTCTTGTGAATGATTAAGATACCCATCATTGCCTTCTGCAGCAGCTGAGACCAATCATGGTTTATCCAAATAAACAGAAACTGTAGGCATTGTTGAAATAGAAAACATTGTGCCTAGATACCTGAAAACAACATGCTGTACTTCGTGAACCTTGATCACACAAGTGCACCTTGGGTGTGTTGAAATCAATAACATGGTTTTATTTAGCCTATTTAATTTATATCTGATGTTTACACATGGTCTGATACATATATATGCTCATATCATCAGAAGTTTACTTTTCTGTTGGTACAGACTGACTGTTTCATGCCATGGAAGGGCTAATTGCCTAATTCTAATACTGGCCTTCCTGAGGGAGGTGCTGCAATTGAAGCACTTAATTTAATTTCTCACTATTTTCTTGGGATCTCAAATGATGACCACAGATTTGTCAGAATTAACAGGACTGAAGAAAAAGAGGCAGGACTGAGGAGCTGCGGAATGCGGTACGAGTCGGACTACTAGACATTGAAGATGAAACATCAAAAGTGTATATTTGTATCTTTAGTTTGAAGCAATGTCTTGAGAGATGTTTGACTGAATTGATGGCTGTTACAAGCTCTTTCTATGCATATTTTTCAACAAACTCCATGAAATATTCTCAAAGAGATAAGACCATACGTGCACGTCAGATGTAAATGGGTTAGATTTCTATGATCTCATTAAATAACAAACTGAGCACCTAAATTAGACACATTTGGCAAATAGTTATAGGTGACTGAAACAATTGACAACAAAATCTGAATTTTAGGACTTTAGCCCTGTGTATTGGTACAATGTAGTTGACCTTATGGGCACGATAGGCTTTCAAATGTGAACTTGATACTTTATACTGATAACTGCTGTTATTGCCACATTTAATTCAAATGAAACTAGCCCTAATATCAGTGAATACGTATTGTAAATTTTCAATTGAATAAGATTGCAGTTTAGTCACTCGCAACTTTCAGAAGTGCAGTCAGTTAAAGTTTCCACCATGTCTACCAGGTTTATTCCAACTAGACCTCATTTGATGCAAATCTAAACCTAAGCTTATAATTCATGCTCGTGTCAGTCATCTGTGTTGATGACTTCATTAGGAGGAAGTAGTGGTGGATGCTGGCATGCCATTAATCCATCAACTCTATTGACCCCTATCCCATGACCCACATACATCAACATTTCAATATCCAATATTCATCTGTGCAAACAGACTTATGTTTATATTATATGGCTATGTCAGAATTGTCCTATAACCGATGTTGGGTTGAATTCACATCAAGCAACAGACACCAATATAGTTACCACATATTGCTGCTATTGATTTAGCATTCCTATTATCAACTATGAAACAGACATTATTAGGAATATTGATGCTGTTAGTTATCCTTGTTGTGAAAATGGTATACGGCAAGATTGCTGGGAGAAACCAGCAGGTATCGCACCAGGCCGTCAGGTGCAATAACGCTGGCTGAACACAACACAGACGTCGGCTGTGTACCATTTTCACGACAAGGATAACTAATTTATCATCTGCTCCCCCCCCCCCCCCCCCCCTCCTCACATTTATTTTGAATTATGATATAAGCACAACAAGTTCAAGGTTCTTGCAGTGGACATCAGAGAAAATAGATTGAGCAACAGGCAGATCAAGCGACCCACAAGGATTTCTCACTACTAGTTGTGCGTTACATACCTAAATCCATCTAAATTACTTCCTGCCATTTAATCTTCCAGCTTTACACCATGTTGGCAGATAACAACTTCTGTTGGAGGAGAATGTGGTACGCCTAACAACAGTTGTCATGGGACTACCAAAAGATATTGGGCACGTAACCATTAATGCTGTGGAAAGCGTTGTTAGGAACCCAATGCAGGATTGATACTAGTAGTGGGCTCCAAACATTGACAATTGTTAAAAACAATGTTAGAAGCCCAGTCCAGTGCAACAAAGAAATTGTTGACATGCTTGCTTGGAAAAATTAGGCAGAATATGTTGTTTGCTACACTCCATGTTGCTTAGGGCAATATGTCCTTTCACAATGTTCAGTTTAATGCAATGTATATACATTACCTTTCAAAATCTGCAGTTCCCTTTGACCCTCAAAAGGCATTTATCAATACATTTAACTGAATCAATGTATATCATAACTGGGTCTAGGGTTGTAAGGTACAGAAAGCAAAGTTTGCTTCATGTCTAATTTTTCATTCTTCAATTTAATTATTATAATCAAGAATATAATAATGAGTACTGTTATAAAAAAAAATCTGCTCTTTCAAGTGAACTGAAATAGCAAGGCTGTTCAAATCTTGACACCACGGTCATAGGGCATTACCCATAGATAAGACATTACAATAAAAAGCTCATTCTCAATTGTTATATAAGCTACATCTGATTTATACCCAAATTGACAGTATCTTTGAGATTCATTTAAATTGAAGATCTTAATGATAGAGATATGTCTTTTTAATCACAAACATTTCCTCACCATTAATTGATAATTAGTAATTATATTTGTAATGATGGGAAATATTGGGTTATTTTGTCAGCAGATTTGTTTACAGTTTCCTAACATGGTGAATTAAGACAGGTGCTTCTGCAACTGAAAGACCCTTTGGAACTATTGATTAAAGTGAAGGAAATTCCTTGCCGGTTATGGGTTTCTACCCTGTTCCAATACCTAAGCAGTAGAAAGCAACGTAAGACACTCCCTCCTTCAACGTAAAAAAAACCCTGCTTCCTTCCTATAATGTTTGAGGATGCATTTAAATGCTGGTGTAATAAATTATGCAACACACGTTACACACCCACATACACCACGCAATAAGGTGATTGGCTCTTCATCTCTCTGCTGAGGGTTGTCAGGCTATGGTGAGGCCATCATCTCTCTGAATGAGTCACCCGATACTGACAGTTATAGTGGCATACAGTTTATCCCCCAGCTTTCTACATAACAGAGAATCAAATGGGAAACACGTATAGCAAGCGTGTCATCAACATAACAACCTAGCTTCCTGTCATGGGATGGATTTATGAATAGCTGTGTAATTATTTTAAGGTTAAATGATGATAGAGACGTAGGTTTCATTGATTGAACTATTTTTGATGAGAAAGGGGTTATATTCTGGCATAGATGTTGTTATTCTGTACACATTATTGGCCTGATCGTGATGAGGATTTTCCCCAGACGCATGGAGACAGTAGTGGGGGTCATGGAGAAAATGTATTACCCAATAAAACTGGTAAATACAGATGTGGAAAATGTTTAAATAAGATAAACATTGTATTGACCCATTAATGCCTGTTGCAGCCAAAACCGCTATTTTGGTGACATCTCTCTTACAAAAGCAATGGTTGGAAAATATTTCAAAGAGAGTTGTTCAGATTAACTTTATCTACCACTCTCCTTCAAATAGTTTACAAATTAATGCTTCATTCAGAGATAATTTTCAAAAGTGTGACAGTTACAGACAACACTTTTCTTGCAAGTAGGTACATTTCTGAGCATGAATGGGTCAACATTTAGGTGCATGGACCTTCATAGAAAAATATCCCGTAACTTCATATCCCCTTTAAAGTAAAGACTCTCCCGGATGTTTCCCTTTCGAGGCGTGACCAATTCTTATTATATATTGTTGATATAATAAATATTGTAATATTTCCTTAATATTGTGAGATTCCAGAAGAAATACAATTTTCATCCCCTACTTCAAATGTTATCATAAAGACTGTAGCAAGGTTTTAAGTACATGTATATTTTTGTCTTGGTTATATCCCCTGGATCTTTTAAATACCAATACAGTAAGGTAGTTCTAAGTTAAGGTGCCAATAGGAGTATTGAGTCTTATATAAAATTTGAATACCCTTGGTGGTAGGGATGGGAATCTGAACTATTTTCATCTGAGCGCTGGTCAGGGTCTTTGATAGCCAGGAATTAGAAACTTTATGGATAAAATTAGCAGTTGTAGTGCAAAATTTTGGGGCATCCTATTTTTCAAGGGAGGCAGCAATATACTCATTACAATCATAAATATGTAAATACTTATTGAAAAATAAGGCCTGATTTCTTCATAAGATGTCATGGGATTGTACTGAGGAGGAAAAATTGCAACTATACGCTTGAAATTGACATTTTAAGGAATTAATCACAAGATATTTGTTTGTCTTGAAGGTTGATTTTTGAGAGTTCGGGTGTCCAAATGATGCCCAGACGCCCTTCTGGCTAAGACTAAGTAATAAACATCCCTGGTTCTATACTCAAGTAGAATTCAGTATAATGTCAGAAACTTTCCATCAAAATGCTGTCCTACTGTACTAGGCTAGAATAACTATTATACAGTACTCTAATTTGTTCCAATAATCTAGGTCACTGTTTATTAAGTCAATCATCTAGACATTGTACCCATTTAGAGTATAACCACATAATTAGGCACATTATCACATCCATCTAGTGCAGATATGTCCCACATAATAAAAGTTTCATAACTGAATAATTGATAATTTTAGCCTAACCTCTCATCCTATACTACTACCCAGGTGATCTAACAATGTTTACTTTGACACAAGCATTTAAGGGACATTAAAAAGAACAACATACAATAAACATTTGCAAACAAAAAGAACAAAAAACTCATAGAATCTGCTAATTGTAATGAAATGTTAAACTGTTTCCACTTTTAAAATAAAAATGTATAATGAAGTGAATAAGCAGTTCATAATTGGAACATTTAGCATGAATTCATCAACACTTCTAGCCTCTAGGAAATCCTGAAAACTAGCATTTTTATACAAATTCTTGATGGCATGTCGTTTTTGAGAAAAGAAAGCAAACTTCATACTTTTTAGTATTTCCATTAACTAACCAAAGATGTTGTAAATATTTTACATGGTACATTCTGTATGTTGTTATATGGGTAGGTTCTGAACTCTGTGTTATTTCATGATTTTTTTTAAACCTATTCATGCCTGTAGCAACCCAAGAAGACATGCTTCTTATCTTGATATTTTACTTACGCAAACAATTTAAAAAAAATATATGGAAAAGACATATAAATCAGAATCCAAATACTCCTCATCTTGGAATCAATTTTATACCTTTGACCACAAAAATAAAATCTATTACTATTAGTCAGGTTGTGTTTGGACACAACAGGCTGGAATGGGTTAAAGAAAGGCTATCTTGTTTGAGTGCACAGCAGTAGTCAAGGGGATTAAGGTCTTGAGTACCGATAAGGTCATTCCTTGGGTGCTTGGCAGCCTAGGCTTGGGTAGCCTAGCTACTGTGCTCTACTGCATTTTATCATTTTACTATATAAACAAAGGATTCAACAGTGTTGATTAAACCAATGAACTCATCCACATAAGGGTGTGGCCTCCTGTTGGCCAGTTAGTAGGACTGGTATTGACTTGGTATTTTTAGGCTCGAGATTGGCATCACTATTAGTTAGTTCATATTAATTGTCACATAAGTGATACCACCAAACCTCATAGAAGACTCAGGTGGCAGTCATGTTGGTCTAGTGGTTAGATGCTGGCCTTCAGGCGCAGACGACCTGGGATAGATGCCCGGTGGGTGCGCTAGAAAAGGAAATTTATTTCCTTGCTCCTTACAAGTGTTTCGGAGGGCACTTTAAGCCGTCGGTCCAGTCAGCCAAGGGCCTTTGTAGCTTGTGTTTCTTGTAATTGATAACCACCTTAAAATAAAGATTGCATTTACATTTTGGTCATTTTATCTCTGATGGTGTCATACTTTGAGAGAGTCCTCTGGCCACCTGGTGTTACAAATATAAACTTAACCACCCTGACGGCATGACCCCTGTAAGAGAAACATTTGGTGACAGACAAAATACAAATATAGCCTAGATTCTATGCTATTTATGATGCTGACCTGTTGCTTCTTGCTGTGTAAGTACCTATACAAACATGGCCTTAGATAGTAAACCTTACAGAGGTCACTAGAATGTTTGCATTAGCACTAGGGTGTGGATGTGTATAGATCAGGCAGAAAGCGTCTTAGATCACTAAGATCAGCAAGATAAACATGAGTCAATATATACTGGTTTCCCAGTACATATAACCAGAGAGATCTATCTATAAATATATATCTCTGATATAGTGATATGACTGTAGAAATCAATCTAGCTGACTAGACAGTAGACATGCATTGGTAGCAGGCCAAGAGGCTTTTTTTGTCATCAACCTGGCCATCAGCACCAATATTAAAGACAAATACTTATGAAAATGTGTGATGATGGTTTGGGTAATAATGACAGTATTAATGAATTAGTGAGGATGGTGGTGTTGATGATAATAATACTAATTGTGATAATGATAGTAATAATAATGATAATAATGATAATAAAAATAATAATAATAAAAACGATAATAATGATAATAACAATAATAATGATGATAATATAATAATAATAATAATAATAATAATGATAATAATAATAATGATAATAATGATAATAATTTAAATGATAATAATGATATTAATAATGATAATAATATCAGTAATGGTAATATTATTAATAATAGCTATCATGATAATTGACTGAGAGTATAGATGTGATGGAATCATTATTTGATTTTGCGAAACTGACCTGCTGATAGAAGCTATCAGTATCAGGCAGTTGTTGACAGCATAAGATAGGCTATCATCAAGCATAGAGGAACACTATCAAACACACACTTCTAGGTACATCACACGGGCCTCCAACGAACAAGAATCTGCCTTAATATTGAACCTAGACTAGGTTCAAGTGTTCCTTAAAAGTTGACATCCCCTTCTGTGATGACCACACAGTGGTGATTAGTACCAGGTATGGTAGATAGATGGCACCACCTGATACTTGGATCTCTAGAGGTTTTAGGTGTTATTCAAACTGAATCCTGGTGAGATATGTGTAAACTAAATTGACCACTCTGGCCACATTGAATATTTGGTGCTACGTAACAGAAAAACCTAACAGAAAAATACATATGACAGCCTAGAAATCTAGGCTATATTGGATCCTGAGACACCTGAGTCCTTACCCTTGTCGCCCATTGAGGCGTTGTTGACTATGACTCAAACTATGACAATGTGCTGCGCTTTTGAACATTTTATGAATGGAAAAGGCGCTATATAAATTCCAATTATTATTATTATTATTACCCTGGTCTCTAGTTTGCTCTCCACCCTCGTAATCAAGCTTAAACCTTAGGAGGTTACTAAATGAATGTCATTTTATTTCTCATTTAAGCCAGAATTCCTGTCCTGATATTCAAGTTAGCTGTAACACTATGTAAGCAAGGTTATTACTCTTTGTATTATCCCTATACTAATATTCAAGCCAACTATTACTTAATATAAGCAAGATTATTACTCCTTTTCACCGCCACAACCTTGATTTTCAGAGGTAATTGAATGTCATTCTACTTCTCATTTTAGCCGGCATACCTATTCTGGTATTCAAGTTTGCTGTTACTCCGTATAAGCGGGGTTTTTACTGTGATGATGAGAGTCTCAAGCATCCTTTTCACGAGTCGACAATTTCTACAGGAGTACTTGTTGGTGTCGGTCTTAGCCTGCCAATCGTAGTGGTGAGTAAATATAAGATACGCTCAGATAGAAAATTTTATTTCAGTCTCAACCACAATCAAATAATACATACATGGCATGAAAACAGTTTCACCTACTAGGATATACAATTTAAGTAGAGCAGAATATACAGAGTTAAAGGGCAAATGCACCATCAGAATGATTTGGGTTCAAAATGAGCTTATACATGTTACCTTTTAAATAAGGCCTGTTACTTGCTCATGTGTGAAAGCCATAACTGAGTGGTGCGGAAGAGGACATGTTTGGGGGAGGTCTTATTTAAAAGGTGACATTCATAACCTCATTTTGATACTAACTTGTTCTGATGGTACATTTGCCCTTTAAGATAGAATTAAAACATGAAATCTATGCTAGACAAATCTGTTCTGATCTCTTTCATTTTACAACAAGTTTTGGCACTAAAAATATGATATCATAGTTGTACAATAAAAACACCTGTTTATCTGTGTCATTTTAATAGCCTTTGCAAGACTGTACTTAAGCTTTAAGTAAAATCCCGGGATTTCCTCAGCTACGTTTGGTTAGGGTAATGATACAGATGTTGGATTGAAAAAAAATGGTTTGCTGCAGATACATCTCTGCAAAGTGGTTACAATTAAGGAACATACATGTTCGAATGTAAATATATCTTTATCCTCTAACGAAGTATCAAAATCTTTTAAAAGACACAGCACTTTGATAGATGATACAGCTGGCTGGCAATGAATAAACCAAATACTCTACTAATTGAATTTTTGTTTGTGCATTTCAGATGGTTATAACTGAGGTGATAATATACACTATGAAGGAGAAGCGCGGTATGCTGCCCAGCCCCTACACAATGGGTTCGGTCAGGATCCCCTCCTGGGTCTACTACTGCTACAGACATATAGGGGTCTTCCTGTTTGGGGCTGCAGTTAGTCAAACAACCACTGACATTGCTAAGTACACTGTGGGACGGCTAAGGCCACACTTCTTTGATGTTTGTAAGCCTGACTATACCAAGTTCAAATGTACGGACGCTCAGGGTCTATTTCAGTACATCACGG
>OZ012684.1:66175873-66202114 GCA_963942565.1 Maea johnstoni | reverse complement strand
TATTGCACCAACTAACTTGCACATGTAGTCATCAGCAATCACCTCTAACTTATAAACATGTTGTCATTTTGCCTTTCTCTGTTCATTCTTTGCAAAGAGAGTTGCTGCCATGGGTTGGATATTTTATTTCAACTCAAACATGGTGTTTTGTAAAAAACAAAATTAATGGTATCATTTATATATTACCTTTGCAATAATGACATGCTAGCATACTAATAAGGATATGAATTAGGATTCTAGATTTAGAATTGTTTTCATGAAAAGAACTCAATATAAAAAGTCAGTCACAGTTTTAAATATTACAAGGTAAGTGTGAAAATATAAATACAAATCTGTGTGAGAATACTCACCAATAAAACTTTCACATGATGAGGATTTTCAAACAAAAACTATAACAATAACTCATTACTGAGATACTGCGATGATGAATTATGAATACTTATCTGAAGAAATTGCTCTCATGACAATTATCAAATAAAATCAATCATGATAACCAAGTCATCCTCGTCTTTGTGTGAGGATAAATTCCATTTAACCAATTGAATAAGAAATATTACTTGTTACCAACAGTTAATGGTAAGAATTTACTCTAACCTCATAATGAAATCTCATTCTTTGAATCCTGCTTTTAAGACATTAATTAAGGGTATTTACCTATAAAAATTGATAATGGCAAAGGTTATCTAGCAAAATGAGTACATAACAAGGTCATCCCTGGAATCAAAAGTTGATGCCTAATAAAACAATTATAGGGAAACTAAACTGTAAAACTGTTAATCATAGCATAGATTAACCTAATAAAATCAATAACATTTAATTCATCGATGGAATTGTGTTGATGACTTGTTCAAAAGGTTGATAAGGTTACTAACCTGCATGCCATTTATCATAGTCAGAATTAACCCACTCATATACTGCAAGCTGATTCACTATTTAGCATGTGTGAGTAGCTGTCACATGTTGTACCATTGAGGGGTCAATTGGGACAGCTAGGTCTCATGCATGTGTGAGTTGTTTACCTATTGATATATTACTTCTTACCTGTTCTTGCTCAGACCTCCAATGTTTTGACATATTTTGAAATATCTCTCATATGGCGACACTGCCTATTGATTTGAAAGAGGAATTGTTTCTTTTAAAAGTAGAAGTAACTAATACTGAACATTTCTCTCAGTTTGCACTTCCAAAATAATGACATTGATATCAGATCACAGGTGCATTCTTAGCATTAACAGGCAGGAATCTTATTGTCATATCAATAGTACATGTAATTACATATTGATGATAACACAGCAATTTCTCACAACTGCAAATATATACGTATTGTTGAAAAGCCCTACTCCCATCTAGTGAGAAGAATGAGAACTAATATTAGTAGATACTTCTGTCTGAGCAGATTCATTTATAGTTTCTATAATGTTGACATTACTCCTCTTTGGCTACCACTTTTCCCGATTTATTCATATTTAACATATAGTCATGTACATGTGTTTATCCATACACACACATAGATATGTATATATATACATATATGTATGTATATATATATATATATATATATATATATATATATATATATATATATATATATATATATATATATATATATATATATATATATATGTATATATATATAGTCCAATGATAAGATGCATTAGTACCTTTACTCCACACAAACACACAAAATGAACATGCATTACTACGCTTACTTCACAATAACATATACCATTTTAATCAATCAGTAAACCGTTCTAAGAGTTATTAGGTTTAATAAACCAGCATGATTGGACTAGAGATATTAATGCTATGTTGTATCTACCTTTAAAAGCCTAGCATCTGGTGAGGAGGGTATTGTATAGAAAGGCATGGTTTGGTAAGTTTTTGGTTCATCTTTAACCACTAATGGACTGGATTAGACTCCCTAGATTCTAGGCGTATTTGCACCCATACCGGAGCTTAGAAATTATAGAATGGAATGGCTTTTAAAACCCCTTCTTGAATATTCAAGATGCTAAAGAGTTAGTTGTGTGTTTATTTCTACTTTTTAAATTCCATGTTCTTAGTTTCTACCTATTAAACACTTCTCTTACACTTGTGTAGTCAATAAGATGCCATGGGACAAAAATGTTAAATGGAACTAACAAAATATAAGTTTGGATGAAATTGACTTTATCTAAAAAAAATATTTGAAGCTTAGAAGGCAATCTTTAGGGATTTTTTTTTCCAGTGAGTGCTCTTATTCAGTTAAATCTTGAAGTCCTGCAATAATTCTTACATTTTGTTTCTAAAAACGAAATGTAGCACTCATTATTTGAAAGTTTCTGTTACTTAGGGTCACTATTCAGTTGTAAAAAAATAATAATTCTAAGTTGGCACTAGATCTAGAATAGTTTTAGTAGTACATTCATGTCAATTTTGCCTTCAGAAGATGAAAGTATTTTTGTAGTCCAATAGGTCTTATAGTGTTTGGGATGCCCAGTGAATTTCATGTTTTATAATCCATTACATTCCATGATTTGTGTGTTTTGTACCTTCACACCATAAACAAGTCTTTCTTAGGGTTTGATTAATCAACATACTGTTGATTTGAAAACAATCAGTTTGCAGCATTACTAATGAAATAGATTAAGATAGAAGTCAATAACACAGTGTGTTTGCCTATTACAATAAAAAAAAAAGCAATAGTAATACAGCATCAATGTAACTCATGAAGTGGAATCATGAAAACTAACCTATGATATGGTGAGGCATATTCTAACATTCTAATTGATTGATTTAATACCTGTATTTGAATAGTGATACAAATGTATTTTATATTTAATTCATAAGGCACCCATTAACTCAAAAAAAAACATAGTTACTATAGTCTGTCTGACTCCAGTTTGGCAACCGCTTTATCCCTTTTTTTTTGAGAGAAATAATTATTTTTGTTAAGATTATAACAAACTCCTGTAACCTTAGAAATACAAACTTTTGTTACACAAATTAATTTCTGATGCAACCATTTGCGAAAGATGTATTTATATTTTGTTAAGATTTTTCTAGTTTTTTAACAGGTGTCAACATATATTAGTCATGGAGTGTATGTCTGTTTCTTTTTGGTGATCTCTGTAGTAAAACAAACTCTCCCCAGGTGGAGCTACCATATTATAAAGGCCAGGATCAAGTGATAGGCAACATCAACACATGTTCATAGGATCCATATGTTTTAAAATGATATCTGTTTCAAAAGATGGTACACAGGCGAATTACCTGGTAGCCTCAACTGGTCATGCTCCTTGAAATTTTACCGAGATGAACATCGAAAGTCTAAAGCTAAATGTCTCCTAAGTTCTAAGTATGTATCGGCCAGACTAGACTAGACTACCTGACCAAAGATGTCCTCTGACCAAGGCCACTCACTCTAAATAATAGTCAATCTAAATATTTACTTATCTTTAAAATGATATCTACTACTAGTATCTACTAGCCATGTTTAATGATCTTTGATATTCAATGAGGGAAGTTTGAGGGGTTAATCATAGGATCTTAGTCTGTGGATTGGCAAGGGTTTAAGGTCTGATCAAGACTATGATATATCTACAGGAATTAACTATAAGATTATGCTCAGATGTCAATTATTATATGTGGCACAAATTCTATAGCTTGTTGTAAGGGTGGGCATGTGATTTAATGATCAATGCATAGAATCATTCCCTAATTCTTGTGAATGATTGACATTCTAGGTTACCATCTTTTTCTCTTCACTTACTTGCACAAACCAAACTAAATGCACTTCACATATTCCCAACTTTATTGACTTGAATGTGATTTCATATTCTGAATGAATCATGAAGCATGTTTAACTTGACTTCAGTATGATAGTTTTCTCATGCAACCATTACATATCCATATGTTTTATTATTTTGTTGGATACCTTCCTATGTATTGAGTAGAAGAATATGGAAATAAGTTAGTCACTATTTTGCTTTTAAGTTTATCTAGGCCAAGTATTTCACATAAGTTTGCTGATGCATTTACACACAGTACCCTACACTAGGAAAAATGTGGCTAGGCAATAGGAAATTAGAGAAAATGAAATTCAAAAGAAAAAATAAACACATGCATAACTAATTTAACTTCTAGATGTATGACTTACATCCAGTGTATCGGATATATCTATTAAATTGTTTAAATCCTTAAAATCTGGTGTTATAAGTACAGGTATATCTCTAAAATATCCTGCCTCATATTCATTCTATTTAAGAAACAGTTGCCTTAATAAGGTAACAACAGTTTCCTTAATACAGATCCATCTTTTAAAATATCCTGCATCCCATTCTTTCTGTTACAACAGTAAATTTTCCTAGAGTATTGGTGAAGAGCTGTATTGTTTGGTTACTTTGTAGCATCAGTAATTTATATCTTGCAGGTGCTGTCCGGAACTTACCAGCGGTGCTAGTTTAACCCTTATGCCGTTGGTGGCTAATTTGGCCAATACAAAATGATGCAAAAAACATGAAAAATGACTGAAACCCTGGCACATGGGTACTCATCTGAGAGTACTCAGCGAGAGCTATCCAATGAAAACCAACATGACAGGGTTTAGATGGTTTTCAAAAACCTTTTTGCTTTGGACAAAAGTAGCCTTAGGATTGGAAGGACTACGGACTTGCTTATCGAATCTCATGTTCTGGCTCTAATCTATGACCTTTTCAATGTAGAATGTATTAGAGAGCTCAGTCAGAAAAATGTGAGATTCAGCAATGTGTAACACATGTTATTTCCTCAAACCATTCACATCGGGTAAAGAGTACAGGTGAAATGACAAATGTGTACATATTTGTAAATTATGAGGTACTTTGCCTAGTGATCAAGAAATAAAAATTACACATTCATTTTGATATTTTGCATAAGATGTTATAAAATAAAATATTTGCATGTGCCAGACCACCAGAGCACTGGCTATGAATATATATATATATATATATATATATATATATATATATATATATATATATATATATATATATATATATATATATATATATATATATATATATATATATATATATATATATATATATATATATATATATATATATATATATATATATATATATATATATATATATATATATATATATATATATATATAATTTAAAAACATAGTAACTGTAAGCTGGTCACCACATTTGCCAATGGCCTTGCTTTTAGCTAATCCCTTTCATTTTCCTTGGCTTAGTTAAATTCTTTGCTAGGAAAGCACCCTGGTTGCATACCCAAAAACCAATCTGACTCCCTCACCCTCTTAACCATTTCATTAAGATTTTTAATGGTACTGCTGTAAAATGAGTCCAGGAACTATACTTAGTAAGTCCTGATCTCTCTCTATGTACAATTCAATGCTTACATGTATTTGTATGTGATATTGATAAAATAACTGATTGGAGAGCAGAAAATATAATTTTATGAGAATCCATTATATTTCAATCTAATTTAATAACTTATTGTATCTAATTTAGTAAGGTATCAAATGTATGATACTATATAACATTCTTCTGCTAGGGTTAAGTGTAGTTAAGCAAAAAAATTTAAAAGATATATTTTTTTTATTAAAGATGTGTGTTAGAAGGGATATGCATTTCTTCCTGACACTGTGTACAGGTCTAACATTTTAGTGCCATAACTGCTCCGTATATTTCAGTTGGGCTTGACCAACTCATGCTTGTAGCCACCAGTGGTAGACCCCTACACAACTACCTTGATAAACAATATTTAGTGGTACTTAAATGCAAGTTATGTTCTCTTTTCAGTGGAACATTTTTTTACATTATTTTAAGGTATTATTTTCATTCTTTTAGATATTACCGAAGTGTTGACAATCTGGGTGGCAAGAGCATGAAACGTTTGATGAGAATTGGTGTTGACATTTGATAACTCCTCTATCAGTACCAAGATGAGTTAGTAAAGTTGAAGTAGAGAACACTGGATTCTGGCAATGCTGTCTAGTCTATACTGATCAATGTGTTCTTAGCATTTTTATGCAAATGGTTAAGTTAGTATATTGCAGGTGATCAAAGTCAGTCAGGTAAGATAAAAAGCGTATAAACAAAGATGGATAATTATCAATTTAACTTACAATAAGGGGACTATAGTAAAGCTGTAACACCTGCTTCTGTGAAGTTGAAATGATGAAACCTATAATAATCATCAAAGCTATACAATTTGCAATTTGATTTGGATATCATACTAAGTATGACCAAATAACAAAAGTTGAAATATTTCTTAATTCAGAAACCATTTGTAAATCAAATATCTTCATTGTCAATTGGCCTGCAAACTATTTAGATAAAATCTTCTCATACATACTTCAAGCAATGTGTTTGAAAAGCATTGGAAGTACACATTTTTCTAGAAAAGCATTCATTTAACATTTAAGACTGCATTGCACATAAAAAGTTGTGAATAACAATCAAACCATTAACTATATTGATTGGATTCGCTGAAAGATTTGTCATGATTGCCTTGGATGGGCCATGTTCCATCTCTAGATAAAATGACTGATGAGAAAAAGGAAAAAAAAAAGGATTTACTGAAAGATATTTTGCCTATTTTCTTCAACACTTAGTTCAGCTAGCTTAAAACCTTCCTACTTATGGCAGCATGTAAAGTTTGAAATTCTGAATTTTTGTATTGCTATACATTTTGTGTTGTTCACCACATATATCCATGTATATTATCTTACATTTGTCATCTTCATTCCCTGCTTTCCTTTTGTATCCGAGTTTTAGATTGTCTATAGCATAACTGACTTTCCAATTAATCACCAGCGTCATTATTGCGGAGTAACAGAGATGCAGACAGTAAGAGTTGGTTCAGATCTACCCATCAAAAAACAACTTTGTAAAGGGGATTCATATGAATACTAGGTCTTTTTGAGCACATTCAGTCGGGTGGTGACAGTTTTAAATCGGAGTCCCAGACAGAATAGTGGATAGCTTTTGTATTTGCTAAATCCTTTGTATGTGCCCTGGCATGTGCCTTTGATGGCCATGGCTCATCACAACCAGGTGGCTTCCCCCGCACCAAGGCCTGCCCCAACAGCTGAGTGGTCTAAGGCATTGCTACTAACTGCTAACTGTCTATCACCAGTACACAGGTTATAATCTGGTTTTAGCGCAAGAAAGTTACTAGTGACTTGGGTATAGGTTGTGTTTCACCCTGCACTTCCTATTCCTCTACCATCCATAGCTGGCGAGTCACTTTTCAGCCTCAACATTGCAGAATAGATATAAATGGTAAATAAAATTTGAGATTCCTCCGCGTAACAAATATAGATGTCACAATGTCTTTATAGCCAATCCCTTTCTTACTACATCTTTGTTATTTACTCAGCCTTTCTAAGGTACTATGTTCTATTCTACTGTCCAATAGAATTCAACCTTTTTTGGACAACATGGCAGAAATTGACAGTGTGTTTTGTTTGTAAACCAGGGGAAAAGTTTGTACTTTTTGTTCCGCTACTTGCTATCACTTTTGTGTGTGTCATTGAAGCTAAAAACTATGAATTGAAAGTATCAGATTTTTTTTGTCAAACACGTTGTACCTTGACATTGCCATTTATATATGTATATATTATTATTCAAGAATACGTGTAACCTATGCAATTTACCATCCTTTAATTGGTACATTTAAGGCTGAAGTTTACAGTGCAAATTGGCTTTTACCTTATCCTCTTTTATATGGTCATGATATATGTATGACCAAGTTTCAATACACAGTATGTATTGGTTTCTGTTGGGAGTGTTGCCTCTATTTGAATCAACCTATGTGTTAAACTAATGGATACAATGCAGTGGACTGATGTAAATATCCTTCTCATGTGATGATTGATTATTTGTTTTTCGTGTATTCAGGTATGATTCTGCCCATGTACACATCTGTCATAATCACAATACATGGAATAAACAATATATCTTGCCATGTAAACATACTTCATTTGTTGTCAGTTGTCGTCTGTTGGTCCAGTCCTTTAGTGACAGTTGCATATTATTAAACTGTCATTACTAGTATGTTAGGCATTTGATGATTTTATTTTATTTATTTATGTAATGAACGTGTTACTTTTTTATCAGTGGTAAAGTGCCTGCTCATTATATTACCAGAGATACAAGCCGAAACCTTTTAATTTTTTTTTTTTGTCGAATAAACGAAACTATTGAACTTTAGTATTAGATAATGTGAAATATCTGAAAGGAATACTAATTTGATATGTAAATTATTATAGATATTTCATGGGAGTTCCTGCTGCTACAATTCTGCTATAAATTCCCACTCATGAGGGTTAGGCGAGGTTTCCTTAGGTTGTCGGATTCCGTTACCATCAACAGCTGAGTAGTTCGGATTTTAGGATTTTATTAGAAATATGGCAAACAAGTGGCGATAATCGAAATTCCATATCTTTAATCGTTCAATAATCATTTTCTGACTTTTATTTCAAATTGTAAACATATGCTTTGTTAAATCATCGTTTTCCGACGTTTATTTCAAAATATAAACATATGCTTTGTTAAATCATCGTTTTCCGACGTTTACTTCAAAATATAAACATATACTTTGTTCGTAAGTGTGGGAGGGAACTCCCTCAGCCCGCGTCTCATAATGATACTATTGATAAATGCAACTGTAAAAAGAAAACATTAAAACGTGCATGTTTCAAGAATTACTATCCTCCTCATTTGGGTATTGCGAGACACGCATATACCTAGTATTGTTAAGGGCAGTCTATATCACTTTTATACCTGGTAGTCTCTTTCGTTAACTCAGGGAGCTTTTATCTTAGTATGGTGGTCTCTGGTTAACTTGAAGAGAATGGCATCATTATCTCGGAGTTGCGTGTTCCAAATACTTCAATCCATGCAATATTTGTATAATTGTATATCCTTGTAAATACAGATGTGTGCGGACTACCGTCATGTTTTCCGTTGAGTTTATCTTCCCTACTAGAAAAATCGTGGTGCATTATCTAATCACTGGGCAGCGTTCTCAGTTTTCTTGCTGTACTCTTCTGGGCGACCGTCACGATTCCTGGAATACATAAATGGTTATTCAAAATGCAAATGTAAAAATAATGTAGATGCTACCAACAGACTATACTTGCAATAATGGTGGATATCTATTTCCAAGAGACGGTATTACTTTGATTAGCGGCGATCACTTCTTTTACGAAAGATGCATGTAGCATTCACAAGAGGTGAAGATTTCTTTCATGAGAGATGGATATGCTTTTAACAGAAATGGGTAATTGTTTCAAAAGAGATAAAGATTCATAGGAGAGAGAGAGAGAGAGAGATTGCCACAGATGTGGTTGTCAGTGAGGCTCACACCTACTTACGATCATGTAAGGATAAGTAAGTAGCAGTAGTAGTAGTAGTAGTAGCAGTAGTAGTAGTAGTAGTAGTAGTAGTAGTAGTAGTAGTAGTAGTAGCAGCAGCCGCAGTAATACAGTGGTAGTAGTAGTAGTAGTAGTAGTAACAGTGGCAGCAGTAGTACATGTAGTAGCAGCAGCAGCAGTAACAGCAATAGTAGTAGAGTAGTAGTAGCAGCAGTAGTAGTAGTAGGAGCAGCATGTAGTACAGCAGTAGTAGTAGTAGCAGCAGTAGTAGTAGTAGGAGCAGTGGCCAGTACATTAGTAGTAGTAGTAGTAGTAGTAGTAGTACAGTAGTAGTAGCAGTAGTAGTAGAAGTAGGAAGAGGAGGTAACAATGATGAGCAGCAGCAGTCATAGGGGTAATAGTGGCAGTAAAGTCGAGTCAGCAAAGCGCAGCGTTACTATATGCATTACCTGTAATCCCACTCGCTAATCCCCCATCCAGGTACGCCATTGACCTTATAGGTACACATCCTTTCCACTATGCGCGCTTCCCAGTTCAAACCCATGTAGAAGTTTGGTCGGTCAAGAACATGACCTTCCAAATGGTATCGCTTATCTCCTATAAGCGTACATAAAAAAGAATATCGTTAATTTTGCTGTACTCCTATGGACGACCGCTATGATTTCATCACCCCCAAATCACTGGGAACCTTCTCTGGTCCAGGGAATCATCTGGGAAACTCAAGGTAACATGCAGTTCAAATTAGAATTGACACTTTAATTGAACTTTAAAATTGTAATCGATATGAATAATTGATAAAGACACATGTACAAATAAATTTAGAATGAACTGACTCAAAATACATCTTTTTCAGTGTACTGTTAAATGTTTAATCACTATTTTTTGGAGATATACTTCGGTTTTCTTTTTACATTTACTAATTAATTATTTTCACTTTGAAATCTAATTAGGTGATTTTTGATATCCACTTTCTATACATTGATTTGAAAGTCATAAGCAAATGTTTTGGATTTTCGAATTAAATTCACTATTATAATAACCATGATTCATGCTTGATATATGGTACTCTTATACGATAACTTTAGAATTTAGTGTTATTTTCAAAGGTTTTCAAAGGGGGAGTGTTCCCATTGACTTTTCTCCTTCAAATACTTCTCAAGCTGTGCTTTTGCCCGAAAGATTTTATCAAAATTGTCAGGTTACTTTTGACCGCTGCGAGCATCAATGGCTGTAGGGAAATTGCCCGACCTGCTGTGTATGATAAGGAATACTTCTAAAAGAAAGGTAATCGAAGCGGAATTGTTAGTTGTGTACTGAGTGATGTTTCTCCTTCGAATATTTTTCAAACTATGCTAATGTCTGAGTTTCATCAACATTTCGATATTGCTTTTGATCGCTGCGAGTATTAATGGGTGTAGAGAAATCTCCCGACCTGCTGTGAGTGATTAAGAATAATTTCAAAAAGTAATTGAAGGGGAATTATCAGTAAGGTTCTGAGTAACGTATCTCCATCAAATATTTCTCAAACTATGTTTTTGCCTGAGAGATTTCATGAAAAGTATCAGACTGCTGCTGACCTGCTGTGAAGTTGATGGTGAAGTCGTTTGGGTCGTTGCCGTCCTCGCCGCTCGCGTGCAGGTCCCAGCAGACGTCAGAGAGAACGTCCATGACGCCACTAGGGTGCATCACGTATCCCATTGGAATTCTGAAAGGTCAATTGGGAACTAATTTCATCGTCACCTTTTTGCCATACTGAGGCAAAATTGTGACTAACAAGTCGGTTATGGGGGAGGAAATCGAAGTATCCGGAGAAAACACCAATAACCTGGGATAAAGGTGATGTTTAAAGTTATGTTTGCGTTTCATTTTCAACATTGCTAAAAGATGAATCAAGAAAATGTCTTATAATTTGTAAACAGTAAGTTGCACTGCGACGATATTTGCTAAGCAAACCCAAACTCCTTTCATATTGGCGAACTGGGAAATTGCCCATATATAGGCTAGGGTTAGATGTTATTATTAGATATTAGCCTCCTTCGCTGGTTGTTTTTATTACTGTTGGTCCTATGTCCAGCTTTCGAAGGTGACAAATCAAATCTGGACAGAAAAGTCGAGCCGCCGTTACGTTTATTGTAAATGAACTTAGGTGTAGTCTCCTACCTGGACATTGTCAGCGGCATGCAGATGAGGCCCACACATACCCCTGTCCCGTCCTCCAGATGTGCGTATTGAATGGCATACCTATGCAGATGGCCCCAGTCACGAATGTTTCCTACAGAAATAACAGCTATCATTCATCATCACTATGTAAAATCATCTAACCTACTAGCTTGTGTTACCATCTTAAAACCAATGGTTCCATTCGAGAAGAGTTCTGTCAAATCTCTGATGCGAACTAACCCCCCCCCCCCCAAAAAAAAAAAAAAAAAAATTATAATGATTATAATAATAATAATTATAATTATAATAATACAAATAGTCACATGTCTGAGACTAGTTTATCATTGTTATTGGAAGAGTATGTTTTATTACAGGAATTAGCAGAAAGGCCTGACTATACTAGACTCCTAGGCCATGAAAAGTTAACCCTACCTTCCGAGTTGACCAACGAGTGGTGTGTAGTACCAGCAATGGCCCATAGATGGCCCCATATGATCACCTTAAGTGGTGACAGAGACACTTGAAAACAGGCAGATAAGCATGGATACAACAAAGTTAAACACCTCCAGCGTGTGATTGATACAAACCATATGAGTGATCTCTAATGCCTTGTAACCTAAGCTGGATATCCCCATATCCGTCCACGTGAACACATCCTGTCATGGTTCCGAACTGTTCATAGTGAGTCTGGTGGGCTCTGGATTAAAGATAAGGTAACGAATGATTCCTCACAAAAATATGCATTAATCTAGCAGTGGTACAAACGTTTAATTTCCCCACCAGTCGACCGTACTTCCGCCAGCAGATAAGCCCCCCCCATCCCCCCCCCCCCCCCCCCCCACACACACACAAAAAGAAAAGCTCAATATAAGTTATTCGGGTTTCACAATGTTGTCCTTGATTTGAGGTTCACATGACTATGGCGGACCAGTTTTGTCATTTATAAAAGTCAAGCATAAACAATCTGAGGAGTTTTGGTCACTATGATTCGCCACTACGACTTGGCATTGCATATTTGGCAAAATTACAATTTAGACACATAATCAATAACATTGAAAGCATTCATGTGATTTACAATAAAATACAACACTTTACATGGATTGTGCCGTGCATATGTGAAGTCCTTACTTCTTAAGGTTATCAAAGAATGCCTTTGACCACGGTTCCCTCGCTATGGCATCGCACATGGCCGTTTTACACAGGTCCGTATCAAAGTCGAAGAAGCGCGTGTAAGCCTGCCAGTCCAAGGAGAACTTCACACCAACTCCGATCTCTTTAGAACCATCCGGCTTGACGAGCCTGGAAATAAATTGCAAACAAAGTAAAATCATGGACAATGTATGCTGTGGAACAGAATCAATTACAATTTGCAGAAATATACGCAGTTTCCAAACGACAATCTTGCATAGTCATAGCTAGGAGTATTTGGAAGGAAAAAGTTTTTCCAATGTTGACTCTGTTCAAAAGTCAAGCGATCTAAAGGTTGAATAATGTACCTTTACTCATTTTCGACAAAAATGAAAACCCTTCCTCTCCCTCCTCCGTATTGATCCTTTCTCCACATTTGTGAAATTTGTGTTTAGGAGCTCAATGTGAAACACAATACAGTTTTTTACCCTAAAAATCTTACACCCTTTCGTGAGGTTACATTTGTGATATTTAATATATTCCTTATCAGAAAACCTTTCATGCAATACACACCTTGCATAGGGTGTCAAATAAAGCAGTGTAGAGGAAATACTAGGTCTAAGAAATCAACCCTACACGCTGCCTTGATGAAGTAAGCGGGTGAAACCCACCTCATTTTGCCCTCGAAGTTGAGCTTCCATTTCTGCATGGCTTCCACAGGGGTGATAGTGAGTCCGCCAGCAGCGTACTCCATCTCCTCGTCCCGATACAGCTCTGTGTCTGGCAGCGACGGCAGCTCAAGCAGACCTACACCAGGAACCTGGCAGTGTAATAGGGAGTATTTGAAACATGCTAAAACAACTTCAGAATACATGTCCTCCTAAGTGAACATATATTGAGGGTTATTTTTCTGTAGCTCTAGCCCATTATCATTGTTGTTGTTGTTATTATTATTATTATTATTATTATTATTATTATTATTATTATTATCATTATTATTATTATTATTATTAGTATTAGTATTATTAGTATTATTAGTATTAGTATTATCAACTATCACCAGCATCATCATCAATATCGATACTACTTATAATAATTGCAAGAATGTCCTAGTTGTCTATGTTAGTCTTAATTGTAGACTGCTTACCCGAATGTATAGGAGTGTCTGTGTGAGTTTATCCTGTCTTCGTGCTGTTGCTGCGACTAAGTAGTGACCGTCCTTGCTTCCCCCATTGAAATACACGGCATCAACAGCCTGAAACACAAGTCTAATGATAATATCGCTTCAGAACAATCAACATTTTGTAGACAGTGAACGGATAGTTGCCACTACATAGAACTATGAGTACAGACATGTTGATTTGGTTCAAGAAATGGTCACCAGGTGGCACTGAAAAATAACTTGCTTTCACTCACAAACACCTGGATCAACCATTAAGTGGCGTTCGCGCGGATTGAAATATGTACATAAGGTCCAAAACTAATAAATATCCCTAAGACTAGGATTTGTCAAAAGGCTATAAATAGATTCTGATCAAACTCAGTTCCACATTAATTAATTAACAATCGATCTATGAGTTTATGTACGTCTTCTCCGCTCGTTCTTAAGCGTACAGTACTGACATTTAATTCATCAACCAGTCGAACGGACGTCCGCCAGTGTCCGTTTGTATAAAGACCCATGGTTAACATGTCAAAAACTAAGCCAAGCACATACATGATTACGTAGCGTGTGAATCAGAGCTACGTTCAGTTGTGAGGTCATCGATATATCAATTCCAAGGGTGTGCAGTCGTGTATTATGCCTCGGCTGCGCACACATTTAGTGCAATAATTAAATGTCGGCACTGTATGTCGCATGCAGGTGCGACAGTGCGACACCGCCGTGAATGCACCACATGGGAGGGGCATGTTACTCACCAGAGGTTGTTGGGGAGGCAGTTTCCATGGCTTCTCCATATCCTGTGGGGTGCTTCGGGATCGCATCCCATATCCGGCAGCCTCGCCCTCCTTCACCGCCCGGGCATTCTTATTCTGCCTCTCCCGTAACGTGAAGAGAGCGTAAAATAGGTAGTATTTCAACGTATACCACTTCCCTGGCAGTGAATACACCCCATGTATCTTCTCAGGATCCTTGACGCTGAGGAATTTTGCTATTATATATGAAATTACTAGTATTACAACGTATTCAATCATGGTGCCTGCGTCGTCCGACGGTCGAAAGGATCTAGCCAAGGTTCGATTAAGGGAAGGTATTCCCTGTCGCGGTTCAAGGTTCAAAGAGCACATAGACACCTAGATAACTCCATCGCCAGGTAGACTTCTTCACTTTAGCTGACATTGTTAAATACACATGCAGTTTGTCATAATCTATTGAGACAGAAGTTGACGGGCGTATTCTCATAATCAGGAAGTTTAGACTATTAAATTATAAAGTTCCTGTCATAATTGATTTCATCGATGTGTTATTTGCGCCTAGGACTTTTATAAAATTGAGACTTTTTAGTACATTTGGAGCGAAGTTGTTAGATTTGTGGCACTTTACTTCATATGTGGGCTTACTACACTTGCAGTAATTTGTTTACTACAGTTGCGGGGTTTTTACATTTGCGGTTTTTGTTTAGAGGATGTTTTGGCTTTGTTACATTTGTGGTTGTTTCTATCGTTCATAAGAACACTATTTTAATGGGATCGACTAGGGTGTGATGGGTTCTCCTTATCATATGCATCGTGACGTGTGTCAATGTGGCAAGGTGTGTAGTAATTCAACTTCAATTGTTTGGTACACATTGTGGGATGTGAAAAAGTCATATCTCTTCGTGATATGACCCAAGCTGGTAAAAGCGCCGTAAAATTCCATTCCTTCCATCCTTGCTTTTAGGGAAAACATTGAATGTGGATTGATTGACACGTTGAATGATTGATCGAATAAAAAAAGCAGTTTCTTGCGAAATTTAAAAACGTCTAATTTTGTTCGGTTGTATTAGTTGTGCTGTCATTTTTTTCTAGTTCTCAGCTTTCTTCTTTATTTGTTATAGCACGTTTCGTGTAAAATAGAACACAGACAATGAAGAAATAATATACATGTATTGGTATACACTTTTAATACAGGCATGTGCCGCTGACAGTACTGACCTGAAAGTCGAGGGTGTTGATCCATCGTATATGGTATAGCAGCTTTGGTAAAAGCGATGACGTTGTTTTTAAGGTAATGTTGTTTGGGTAATATATGCGAGTGCCCAGGGCACACCACAGACAAAAAGTGGTCGAGGTTTCTTTTTTCAGTATACCTAAACACAATTACTGGTAATTCCCATCCCCAGTGCACATATTCGGAAAGGGTTTTCTGACCCGCCCGTTTTAAAAGCGTTTTTGAAATTTTGGGTAAAACCAGTCAACCACGCTTCATCGTTGCAGATGTGTAATTTCAACTAATCAACGCCACGGCTACCTGTATACGTTTATTTCTCAATTGTTTTATGGTGTTATATAGACTTATCTATAACGTTTTCCAGCTTGTCGGCAATGACGTCTATATGCAACTTCCTCTTAAAATAATACCTTTCTCTTAAACATGTTTTGGAAGTTTTTGGAAACTGCTTGATCTAGATTTCGAACTAGCATACTTCATTTTTTGGACACCATGATTATAATCCTGTTTCTATGGACACTCAACTGTTTCTATACGACTTAATACTTTCGCCTTTTCGCTTCGGGTTTTCGTGTGTTTTGTTATGTGTGCGTCTGTACCAGTTCTTTTCCTTCCTTTATGATGTCTATTATTATTATTATTATTATTATTATTATTATTATTATTATTATTATTATTATTATTATTATTATTATCATCATTATTATCATTATTATTATTGTTGTTGTTGTTGTCATCATTATCATCAGTAGTAATATTATTATTATTAGTAGTAGTAGTAGTAGTAGTAGTAGTAGTAGTAGTAGTAGTAGTAGTAGTAGTAGTAGTTGTAGTAGTAGTAGTAGTAGTAGTAGTAGTAGTAGTAGTAGTAGTAGTAGTAGTAGTAGTAGTAGTAGTAGTAGTGGAAGAAGTAGTAGTCTGGGCCGACAAGTTCTTTTCTAGGAAGATGCATGGTAAAATAAAACTTAGGATCTGAAGTAAGTGCGTAATAATGTATTTTATTTTCCGTATATCTTGGTTACATCACGAGTGGGTTCGAAATTCAATAACAATACAAGCATTCTACACATATCATGGTTCAATAGCGTTCATAATGTATTTCCTCTTATTTAGCCAATCAAAGACAGTTGATAATTCCATTGGGATGTTTGGTCGCGGCCTCTTCACAGATTCTCTGATACTCTTTATTATCCACAATGGTTTGATAGCCCTTGTTCCACAGTTCAGGGAAGGCGCTGTCTTTCCTGGTCATTATCCCCAGGCCAGCCAAACTACAGGAAAAGGTCGAGTCTTCCAGAAGCTTCACTTGACCAGCATCAACGTAAGGAACCATCTCGACCTCGCTGCAAAATCCTGCACCCACCTGTGAAATTGAATTACTACTTAAAATATTTGGTGGAAATACCTGGATCCAAATGAAATGGGATTACTACCTAGAATATTTGGTGGACTGAAAAGAAATTACTACCTAGAATAGTTGGTGGAAAAAAACCTGCATCGACCTGAAACGGAATTGCTACCTGTAATATATGATAGAAAAACCTGCATCCATCTGAAATGAAATAACTACCTGTCAGATTTGATTGAAAACCTGCATCCACCTGGGACGGAATTACTGCCTGTAATATTTAGTAAGAGGGTGAAATGGTGGTGATAATTGATGTTGTTTATAGAATTAAGAAAAGCACCTTGAATGCAAATATTATAAAGCGACATTAAGACGTGGCATTTCTATGAACAAATCAATTACAACCATATAGTAGCTCAGCATGCCGTTATGTAGGTGCGAGCACTGATTGATATCAAAGATGGTGAAAACCTGATCGCAAGTGTCCGCCACGTTCTGAAAAACAGAAGAAAACCAACAAAACGTAAATTTAGGTACTTCAAATACCAACTTTTAGTATCCCTTATACATAAAAAGCATGGCAAAGACTCGAAAACTTCCCCAGACCGCCTCCACTATTTTCAGGATTAAAATTGGAACAATTGTACATCTGGGACTGGGACTAAGCAAGCTGCGTAGAAAAGACGGCAAATTATTTGCATCCATTTGTGCTATACGTGAAGGATACTAGGATATTACAAAACCCAACGAATCACGCTTAAAGTTCGATTTTTTTGTTTTTCTTAGTGGCAAACACTTGTTGCCTACAATCTTTGGCCTGAGACAATACGCGACACTAGAACACGAATGTAGAGAATTATTGCATCTACTTCACATTGCATTTGTATGAACCAAGTAAACATGGGGTACATGTAGGCCAGCATGTGATTGTGTAGGTGCGAGAATTGATTAATTCGTAGATGGGAAAGTAGTAGATACACCATGTTTGAAAGGAGTTGATGCCACATAACCATGAGTCTATTGTTCGGGGCGTTAGCCGAGAATAATGACTGATTGGTTGAAGGCACCAGCCCATCGTTTACTTTAACACTCAATATACCTGGCCTGAAACGATGAGTGCAACCAATTCATCTGTTGTCTGCGCATGGACCACACTAGTAGCAGGAAGAGGAACCCCCGCGATGTTCTGGCGAGCGAGGCATTTCTCATCACTAGCCCAACCATCCATGAATCCAATTATATTGCCAGTGACGTCATTTGGGTCAAATCCGCTGTCTGGCCTCACAACGAAGAAGGAATTGAGCGCGCGGGTAAAGGGTAAGCTGAAATTGAAGATCTCAACTCGTCCGACAGTTTTCAGCCAGCCGGTGCAGCCATCGTACCAAGAGCCCATGAGGCCGTCGCCTCCGTATGAGTGTTGCCCAGCCTCAGAGTTGAAACAATTCGGGTACTTGTCCCAAATTGTTTGGCAGTTTATTCCAGCAGCCGAACAAACAGCATCAACGATGTCCTTATTGAAACCGGCAACGTATCCTTTATTTGTGATGTAGTCATAAGCTCCAAAGTCATGGCCGATGGCTAGAGTGTAGACTGACGGGTCGACAGCCACTCGCTTACCTGAAAAGATTTTTTCAATTGGAAATTGGCCAAACATCACGATGGAGTTACTTCCAGACAAGCAGACGTAGCAAAAACATCCATTTAAGTATTAGCCTTTCCATTATTTTTGGGTTCAAATCAAAGGATTTAATTTGAAAATATGGAGTGTACTAAATGTTTTACACTTTTTTTTCAAATTTTCTCGCATATATGACTTTGTTTAATCAGATGCACATCCTTTTTTATATTGATGTAAATATACATACACATATATATATATATATATACTAGTATATATATATATATATATATATATATATATATATATATATATATATATATATATATATATATATATATATATACACACTCACACACACACATATCCAATGAAGAGTGTGCAAACACTATAAACAAGATATAACCAAACGACAATTAGAACAACTTACTGATTTCATGTTCCTTCGACCGAATGAGACCGGCACATGCCGATGCCACTGTCACTACGAGAAAAAGTGACGTTTCTATTCTCATTGTACTACAAATATAATAATGACGATACAGAAAACAAATACGAATCTATCAATTATAATCAATTCATAATGGTGACGACGACGAATAGGATGATTATAGTATTTTTAAAGGTACAAACAACAATACAGATAATAATTAGAAATAATAATAATCTTAGATGAAGAAAGGAATGGATGTGTTGCGAGAGACCAATTACTGTTCAGGGTGACCGGCTGGTTTCATATCCACTTGTTTTTTTATTTATCTAAGTAATAATAATAATAATAATATAATAATAATAATAATAATAATAATAATAATAATAATAATAATAATAATAATAATAATGATAGTAATAAAAATGGTGACGATATTCATAACAATAGTGCTTATAGTAATATTGATGATGATAAAAGCGATGATAACAATACTGCTAATAATGATGAGGAAAAGTCTAATAATAATTCTAATAAAAATAATTCTACTACTACTACTACTTCTACTACTACTACTACTACTACTACTAATGACGATAGTTATACTGCTACTACTGCAACTATTACTACTACTACTACTGATACTACTACTACTGCTCATAATAATGATAATGACAATAATGAAAATGATAATGATAATGATAATAATAATGATACTCCTACTAATAACACTACTACTACTACTACTACTACTACTACTACTACTACTACTACTACTATTACTACTACTTCTACTACTACTACTACTATAAAATCAATAGTAATAATAATAAAAGCGTTGCTTCTGGGAAAGACCCTCTCTTCTGGCTGTCTTGAACAACTGTATAGTTCTTTTATGTGGACAAGCTGTTTTGGGCACTTGATATCAAATCAATATTGTCTCCAAATATCCTGTTTACTGCTTACGAAAATAATAGCGGTGGCTCTGGTACTTACCCAAGTTGAGGTTTTTCAAGGGAATTGAAGCCCTCTGGATGCGGGTCCACAGTGGTGTGAATTTATTTATGTGTAAGAGATGTCTTTATATGCATGCACGCATGCACCATATGTTAAGATAAGGGCCTATCTAACACATGCTTTTACTTTTTGGTTTAGTATTCCGATGATAAACGCCCTCGATGCACATTCAGTGCCTTTAAAACACCATGATGACTTGCTAATATTTGACATATGTTGCTATCGTTTTGTCTAAACAGGGAAAGTTCATTTCATAATCTGCTAATGGTGGTTAGAATACAATAAAGTGCTCATAAACCATAAGCATATATGAATACAATACATAGTAAGTGAATGCTTGAATGCAAATCATGAAGACAGGGATGTTTATCAAACCATAGCATTAGGATAATGGAATAAATATTCAATTCTATATATAATTTCCGATTTAGTTTACTAAAATTTAAGCCAGAGGCTATATATATATATAAATATATATATATATATATATATATATATATATATATATATATATATATATATATATATATATATATATATATATATATATATATATATATATATATATATATATATATATATATATATATATATATATATATATATATATATATATATATATATATATATATATATATATATATATATATATATGTGTGTGTGTGTGTGTGTGTTTGAATGTATGTTTGTATGTATGCATGTGTGTGTAGTTGAAAAATTAAGTCGACTTGTGATAAACAATTCATATTTAATTTGAGAAATTCAATTTGAGCAACTTTTTCTAAAAAAGGAAAACTACTATCTACAAAAACAAAGGCCATTTAGCAAACTAATCTAATCTTTTGGATCCTGATCTGCTGTGGTTTTATTTTAAAATTTGGAACTGGTTACATGAATTATGCACCTTTGTCTGATACATTAAACAAATGGTTACATCATTTACATGGACCGGAATGAGATCAAGGTTCTTGGTTCATAAACGATTTTGACGAATCAATCATTTGCATGATCTGGCCGATAAAAGTGTACATATTGTGTGGTCATCAGCAGCCTTCTTCATCTTAACACCTATTTCATCTGAAATTATAATTGTAAATCTATTGCATGTATTCAATGCAGAGCAGAGTGTTCTTTACTAGATTGAACAAACTGACGAAGTGTTAGTGTAAGGGTCATAGCCATACCTTTCAGTGTTTCACAGGCAATAGTGCATTTGATCTTACGATCAAATATGCAAATTCATCCATTGGTCTATTTAGATATTTATCAATATCCGAGTGCTGATTTTCTCTATTCCTATCTTTTGTAAAACCAATGAAGTAGTCTACTTCCCTGTGAGAATGCATCCCCCCATTATGCAAAGCGAACCCCTATACAGACATCCTGAAAGGACGACCGAAAATAGGCTTATTTTGAAAAGTATACTTTATAAGTATATATACTAGACAATAGTATTTGCTTCGCGCTCCTGAGAATGGATGACTAAGGGTAACGATTTTTGAATGTACAAAAATCTCAAAGTTTTGGACAGGTAACTGGCTTTGAATGGACAGAAAGAGAACTAAACTACACGTATAGTCATATACATGTATCTACAAAATATCGTGTATACAGATAGTACACTAATTGCTTGGTCTCCAATGTGTGTTTTCTAAAAAAAATCAAACTACCAACTAGAGCCTCATCGAAAAATGCTTTCAGAGTTCCACTGGGCAGGGCCTGTGTACACTTTGAAACTCCTGTCGCAAAATAACAATGCTATTTCCCCGTAACGGCATTAGAACAGTTAACACTTTTTTCCACCAGGGGTTAGTTCATGAATGCCAAGGTAGACTAACCATAAACTAAATACGAGATACCTTCATGTTCACAGGTTCCTGATGTATAAAGTTAATTAGACGTCTACTAGCGATCTTGAAAGTCATACAAATCTATGGGTATACGTAGCACAGTAAAGAGCTCCAAGAGAAACCTTGAAACTTGATGAACAACATCGTAGATCCGCGTATCCTTGAACAATATTGACACGCATAAGCAGAGTTTTGCGCCATATGTACATATCTATAAACCATTTTGAATATGAGAGCAAGTCTCAGTTCTAAAGCCTATTCTTCAACCGTCTTCATGGCTTGGATTCAAGAAAAAAAACCAGATCTATGAGTTCCTTTACTTAATATAGATAAATGAGAGAACGCACCGTTTAGTAAATTGAGAATATATGTATATGCTACTGTTTGAGAAATAATTGGTCACGCTTTGAATATGAAATAAAGTTATATTGAATAAAATATGATGCTCATACAAAATTATAACATTCATAAAGAAAAGACAGAGTTGCCACATTTGTTTATTTAGTCTGTATTGTATTGCACAGTGCATAAGTTAAATATCAATAACATAATGGTAATGCCACTTTCCTGAATACTTGTGATATTGAAGGTTTACCCAGACCAGGTTGCAGAACAAAGCAATTATAAAGTAAACTTAATTATACTAAAAAGCACAATGTCTCTTTATGGTTTCCTTTTAGTTTACTCGTGTGTTTGAAAATACCTTGTTAAACTACTAGTTAGTATGTTAGAAAGGTCTAACCAATGTATGTCATAGCTTGTCTTATAGATGTTTTGACCCATAGAAAATTCTCAAAAAATAATGAGGTTTCTGAAAATCAGTATCAGGTGCTTGAAGATAGTGTTGGTGGACAAGAGTAAATGATTTCAGTCCTTTAGAGAATGCCATCCACAAAGGGGAACAAATACCACACAATTTTATTCCAACTTTATTCTTATTTTCCAAAAGTTGTTGAATTCAATAAAACTGGTCTTACCTACCTTTTCATCAAAAGTGTTTTTATAAGTGTTGGAATAATCTCAACATTACTAAATTGATTTATTTTTTGACAAAACGTTCACCTATAGCTATGGTGTTTAGTTGATCATGATCTAGAATATCATGTTAGGATATCATCACAAAACGCTTATATACAACTGAATATCTTCTATACCTTTTAAGGTCAGCTTCTTATAAGTGTTGAAAATACTCTCAACACATTTCCTTGGATTTTCTTCTTCTCATGACATAAAAAGGTTACCTTTGATATAAGTTGAGATATTATCACAAACATTTACTTGAATCGTTTTGAAAAAGTCCTACTTAAATGCCTGTCATCTTCAATGGATTAAGATGACAATATTTGGAATATGTTTTCAAATATTTAAAAAGGTCAAAATAATTTGTATCATTCCATGTTAAAATTATTGATATTTGATCAACCTGATGAAATAATAAATACACCAGTCATTTGCAGTATTTACCAAGGCCAGACAAAGACATTCTCCTGAACATATTCATCACTACAGATGGCGAAAAAGGCCAAACCTATTTGGTGATATCTTTCCAACAATTATATCTTTAAGATAAAAGCTGAAGGAAAAGAGTTCATCAGAACCCAACCTACAACTTTTCTTCAAATGTTTTGCAAATGTATGCGTAATAACAAAGTAGTTTGCTAAGCATTGAATCATCACTATAATAATTTAACGACCCCTTATCTTAACTTATATGGCACTTATTGTTGGTATTCAGTATTCACATCACATTACTTGCCATTCTGACTAAAAGATAATAATCACATAACTATATGAAACAATATACATAACTTTACAACATGTGATAGCAGTGGTATCCTAGTACTTAAAACCCATAGCGTAGACAATCATGGTAATCTTTGTTTTTTTGTCATGCAACAATCATTGTTCCAAAGGCTCTTCCATGGTGGCACTACCATGACAGCCCTCATACCAATAATCAGGAACCAAACTAAGCATTAAACAATGATTAATGTGTCAGTTCACATGTTGAGTTGGAAGTCTCTGACCTAGATGCCACATTCTATGTGAAATCGCCGGCATGAATGGGTTAAAAGTCTCAGTAGAACGCAGGGTTGAGATAGCCATCATCTGAAGGAGGATGAGTCCTGCTTGCTGCCGGAGGTGCATAATCACCAATAGTGTGGTAATGAGGAGTAGGTGTCAGGTAATCATCTTCAGAAACGTAGGAGTTACCATTTGGTCGATGTGGGGCCGAGAAAGGACCTTGTTGGGAGGGTAATATCGTTAGATAAGGATCTCCATGAGACGAGTACCTTGCTTGTGGAGCACCATGCTGTATTTCCTCGTACACCCCTTCACTGGCCACTGATTTGGGTGCTCCTGGGGTGTTCCTCTGTGGTATGTTGGCACCAGGAAGGACGTTTACCATGGCTTTACCTTTGGAATTCCTCTTCCTAGATCTGCAAAGACCAGATGAAATTAAAATCGACATTGCATTTGTGTTCAATGTTTAATAGTTTATTTTATTTCAAAAATAATATTTTGTTATTAAACGTGTTTGTGTATACACACATAGGTACATGCACATATACACATGCATGTATGTATACATACATGATACATACATACATATAAACTTACATACTCACTTACAATATGATAATAATTCATGTTATCAACATAGTAAGTGAAAAAGATAAAAAAAAACTTAATGCTAATTGGTATTTGCTCTTTTATAACTCACCTTTTGATTACAAGAACAACGACAATAACTATCACCAATAAAACTGTGACACCAGCTGCGATACCTCCTGCAAGAATGGCAGAACTATTGGTTCCTAATGTTGTATTAGGTGTGGTTGCAATCATGCTGTCTGCGTTGGACTGAGTGGTGCTTTCTCCTGAAGATTCTGCCCTACAGTCAACTTTTATTGCAGACCCTGCAAGAAAGTATGATATTCACTTCACAATATTCATAATATCAATTTCACAATATTCGTGGGTAATTTCCGATTCATTTTTTAATATCGAAGCTGAATAATGAAAATGGGAATTTTGAATTTGTTTTCAATTAGAACAATGAAAAATGAATACATGTGTGTTAGTTGTGATCTACTCACTTTACAATGTTCATGATATTAAAGTCGCAATATTCACTTCACAATATTCACGTCACAACATTCATGATATTCACTTCTCAATATTAACAATACGCAATGCACACTATCCATGGTAATATGTTCACAATAATCCACCTGTTACATTCCAGGGAATAAGATGTTACTTAGATGACAAGTGGTAGAGATACAAGTTTGCACTTCAGTACAGATTTAGGGAAACTGCTAAATGATATTAAGAAATGGCTATATAAATTATTATTGGAATTGTGTAATTGTAAAATTCAACTTTAACATATGCATTGTTATTGTATCTTATTAAATCCATTACCTTCTGTTGAATCTGAGCCCAGCTTATAATTGATCCACATTCTATTTCCACTTCCACTATTTTGTAAATGTAGGTAAGTGCTGCCCTTTATGTTTATGGCTATAACCTTATTCAGGTGACCAGTATTAGTGCCAGCGTAGGTGCGCTCTTTTCCTTCCCCTTCTTTGATGGTCAGATCCATGACGTTGCTGGGTCCTCCCATGCTGTACAATAGAACAATTGTCACTGTTAAAGTGGCGCCTCCTTGTGGCTGTAGGGTGCAACTACAATTTGCATTAGGAGACCATCCAGGGAAGCTTGGAGTACTCAAGAAGCCATGGTTAGTTGTAGTATGCAGCCAGTTTCCACACATGGACTTAACATCAGATGCTGTAAGGTAATCAGTATGTTTATTTAATCATCTATCATTAGTATTGTATTGTATATGAATTATTACGGTAACTTATTATTGTAAAATAAAGGTCTCTATATGATATTGCAAACAAGTAACTGATTATGATATTATATCATTATTTTATTTCCTAAATGTATAACAAAGAACATTACATTCGACATAGTATTTGCTGTACGTTTAAAAAATCGCTCTATCCCAGAATAATTGCTGCCCTCTGGCTAGTAGTGATAACCCTTCCATTAGTTGTATCCGAACAAAGTTAGAATACTCCGATATATTTCTCAGTATATCATTTTTGGGGAAACGTTGTAAAGGAGAACTATTGTTAGCCATTTAAATA
>OZ012684.1:65860873-66170873 GCA_963942565.1 Maea johnstoni | reverse complement strand
CTGTGAGTGATTTTGGGGTAAAAACCTATAAAATAGTAGGATTTTTGTAATTTCCCACAGCTTGAATGTCATCTTGTGGACAATTTCAATCTCTCAACTAAATAGTTTTGGTTTAGAAAATTACCCAAGATGGTGTAGATACAGAAAAGGAATTATATTTGAATATTTATATGATATTCAACGTTTTGGGGCATTTTACAGAATAAATGGCATGAAACTAGTGATTTTAGGGATTTGCCTCTGGAAAGTCCAATTTTCATAGTAGGAACTCAAAACTTGCCACAAATGATTTCATAAGGATGTCTACAATAATTGAATGTTTTGTGTTAATCTGAAATGTATCTTACCCCTGCTGAGAGAGATTTTGGGGTAAAAACATATAAAATAGTAGGGTTTTTGTAATTTCCCACAACTTGAATGTCATCCTGTGGACTATTCCAAACTCTCAACGAAATAGTTTTGGTCTAGAAAATTACCCAAGAAGGTGTAGATAGAGAAAGTGAGTCATGTTTGAATATTTTCATGATATGCAACGTTTTGGTGCATTTTACAGAATAAATGGCATAAAACAGGTGATTTTAGGGATTTGCTTCTGGAAAGTCCAATTTTCATAGTAGGAACTCAAAACTTGCCACAAATGATTTCATAAGGATGTCTACAATAATTGAATGTTTTGTGTTAATCTGAAATGTATCTTACCCCTGCTGTGAGAGATTTTGGGGTAAAAACATATAAAATAGTAGGGTTTTTGTAATCTCCCACAACTTGAATGTCATCCTGTGGACTATTCCAAACTCTCAACGAAATAGTTTTGGTCTAGAAAATTACCCAAGAAGGTGTAGATAGAGAAAGTGAGTCATGTTTGCATATTTTCATGACATGCTACATTTCGGGTTAATTTACAGAAAAATGGCATAAAACAGGTTATTTTAGGGATTTGCTTCTGGAAAGTGCAATTTTCATAGTAGTAACTCAAAACTTGCCACAAATGATTTCATAAGGATTTATATTATAATTATTGAATGTTTTGTGTTAGTAAGAAATGTATCTGACCCTGCTGTGATACATTTTGGGGTAAGAATCTATAAAATATTAGGATTTTTGTGAATTTCTCATATCTGAACAAAGGTATATTATATCTTATACCAACATTCTTCCCTGATGTTGTTGTTACAGAAAATTAACCAAGTATTGGCAGATAAGGGAAATAAGTTATTTTTAACCTCAATACAATTTTCATGACATTGTATATGGATATTATACCTCATTTCAATAAGGTAATACATGTTTAGGGTTGTAATCTTAGTCTATTTTGGTCTTCCTTAAAAAATAGTTTACCCAAAAATTTGACAATTGCCAATTTTGTTCACCCAGTTTCAAAATCCTGGCTAAGATCATGTGTTGTGTAATATTGGGAAATAATAAAGTGTCATGATTCTATAACACTCATTTGATTTTTTTCTTATCAAAATTTTAACAAAATAGTTATGCTTTTTAGTATCTTTAAAGAAATGTTAATATTTCAGTGGCAGGTTGAATACCCACATATCAGAAACTTGCTTTACCTAAAACTCTCCATCAATGGCATCACCATGGTCACATATTGAACAAAGAACAAAACAATAAATGGTAATCATTCTTTTATTTCAGGAAATTAGGCTTTTCACAAAAGTTAAAGAAATGTTTATTTGCAACATAGACAAAGAACAATTGGAAATGAAACCTAAAAAATGCCATATCTGCCTTTTATTGGCAAAATGAGCCAATCTATTATTTCCATCTATCAATGGCATCACTATGTTCACATACTGAACAAAGAACAAAAATGTAAATGGTATTCAATACTGTGTTTATTGTTATTCTTTATACAAATTCTATAATTCTATAACTACCACCCCAAAATATGTATTAAGCAAATATTTTAGTGACAAATAGTTTTATCTGTCAGAGATTTCTTGTAAGTGTGTCTTTATTTTCAATACAGTACAAGTACAATTTTCATTAAAACATCGAAAGTATCATATCTGGCATGAAATGGCAAAATGAGGTTGCATTACATTCTTTTATTAACCACTAAAAATAAACTCGTCCTGCAGACAGTAACCATGGTATATATGAAAATTCATTTTATATAAAAAATAATTTCAGAGCATAATTATGATTTTATTATCAAATACAAAATCTCCTCAAAATCACCTACAGGAGTATTTTTTAACAAAAAGAAGTTTCTTTTGCACTCGAAGTAACAGAGTGCAGATGTAAAGAAAAGACATCCATGTACAGCCAGCACATTTGGTGAACTTTTTATTTCCACTTTTTTCACCGATTTAAAGTGTATTCTTCTGTGTCTGGACCTTGAATTGAGCGCCTCCCTTCTGTATGTCATCCTGTAATATAAAGAATAAATCTGTCAAAAGCAGGCATTGATAAGTATGATTTAAAGAGGTTTATTTTATGAGTAAAAGCATTTCAGGACTATAAATAGATGCTTAGGATAACATAATATCATTAGGCCATATGATGTACAATTTGCAGTGTCCGATCACTGTCTCTGTTCTAGAGAGATATTGGTTATGGACAGTGATGAGAGACAGTAATGAATTTACCAAGAGTACTAAGATCATTCAGTGTTGTGTAAATCCTTAAAGAGAAAGAACACACTTGTAATAAGATATATTGATTAAGCGTTCCCCTCAAACGTAGACAATAAAGGTTGCTGTGTTCCTTATCATTCTAGTTGGGGAACTACAATATCTGGAAAATTGCCTGGTCAGGACGTGGCCTAGGCATGGTCAGAGCGTGGCAGAGACGTGTACCGGTTAGGCAAGACACTTGTCTGCCACGTCCCAACCACGGGTCATTGTCGATATGACATGTATTAATGAGATTCATATATAGCAAGGTGGGGGAGGGAGTAGTTGATAGAGTAAGATTGGACCACCCAGCTTTTTGGGCTGCACCATCAGAGAAGGAGCGCACTGGTAATAGGATTCACTTTATCATATTGATTCTCACTGTTGATATGCTATTAATATTAGCAGGGTAATAGTGGGAAACCTTTGATAGTGAGGACAGACAAGAGGAATTGATTCAGTATAGTTAAACGGACAGGCTATTGGGGCAGCCCAAACAGAAATGAGTACACTCGACTTGTCATAAAAGAATACAGTGACTAGGTGCTATGCTCACATAGATACAAATCAAGATTGATGTGTCCCATATCATTCTAGTTCTGGAACTATATGTATCTGGACAATTGCCTGGTCAGGACGTGGTCAGAGCGTGGCAGAGACGTGGTCAGGTGGTGGTCAGAGCGTGGCAGAGACGTGGTCAGGTGGTGGTCAGAGCGTGGCAGAGACGTGTACCTGTCAGGCAAGACACGTCCCTGCCACGTCCCAAACACGGGTCATTGTCAATATGACATGTATTAATAAGATTCATATATAGTAAGGTGGGGGAGGGAGTAGTTGAAAAAGTAAGGTTTGACCACCCAGCTAATGGGACAGCCCCATCAGAGCACTCTGCTTATAATGCTCACTGTCTATATACTATTAATATTAGCAGGGTAATAGTGGGAAACCTTTTATAGTGAGGACAGACGAAGAATTGATTCAGTATAGTTAAACGGCTAGGCTATTGGGGCAGCCATAACAGAAATGAGCACACTTGACTTGTCATATAAGGATACAGTGACTAGGTGCTCTGCTCATATAGAAACAAATCAAGGTTGCTGTGTCCCTTATCAGTCTAGTTATGGAACTATATGTATCTGGTAAGGTGCCTGGTCAGTACTTGGTCAGGGCGTGGTCAGAGCGTGGCAGAGACGTGTACCGCTCAGGCAAGACACGTTTCTGCCACATCCCAACCACGGGTCACTGTCGACATAACATGCATTGATGAGGAAGTGAAGGGAAGTGTTTCACGGCGAAAAGAGGGAGTGAGTAGTTGATTAAGTAAGATTTGACCAAAAAGCTATCTGGGTCAGCCCAATCATAATATGGCATGATGATATCTTTATACAATGTCATGGGAAATTGGGAATTACAAAGAGGTGACAATATTCAATTATACTGCATGAGGTGGACGCAGTGACTTAGCCAGGATTTAGAAACTGGGTGCCTAAAATTGGCAATTGTTAAATTTTTGGGCGTCCAAATTTTTAATGGGTACCACAATTTTCTCAGATTTCAACCATAAACATGTTTAAATTTATCCAAATAAGGCATGATATCCTTATAGAATGTCATAGGAATTACATGGAGATGAAAAAAGTCAAATTATATGGTTGAGATTGACATTTTAAGATATTCCTCACAAAAAAAATTGGGTGACCTGAGGGGTGATTTCTAAGGGTTTGGGTGTCCAAAAACACACCCAGACGCCCTGCTGGCTAGGACCATGGATGGACTTTTTAAGCAATTCCTCACAAATAAATTTGGGGGGTCCTTTTTAAGGGTTTAGATGTCCAAAAAGACATACAGACACCCTGTTGGCAAAGACCATAAGAGAAACTTTTCTTAGTGAAAGATACGCAAGAGGAATTGATTCAGCATAGTTAAACGGCTAGGCTATTGGGGCAGCCCAAACAGAAATGAGTACACTTGACTTGTCTATGTGCTATGGTCACATAGATACAAATCAAGATTGCTGTGTCCCTTATCATTCTAGTTCTGGAATTATATGTATCTGGAAAATTGCCTGGTCAGGACGTGGTCAGGTGGTGGTCAGAGCATGGCAGAGACGTGGTCAGGTGGTGGTCAGAGCGTGGCAGAGACGTGGTCAGGTGGTGGTCAGAGCGTGGCAGAGACGTGTACCAGTCGGGCAAGACACGTTTCTGCCACGTCCCAACCACAGGTCCCTGCTGATGTAACATGCATTATAAGGAAGTAAAGGGAGATGTTTTACAGCAAGGAGAGGGAGTGAGTAGTTGATTTCATAAGCTTTGGCCAGCCAGCTATTTGGGACAGCCCCATCAAAATGTGGCATGATATCCTTATACAATGTCATGGAGATAATAAAGAGAAGAAAAAATTCAATTATATGCTTGAGATGTACATTTAAAGCAATTCCTCACAAATAAATTTGGGTTCTCCTGAGGGGCGCTTTTTAAGGGTTTCTGTCCAAAAAGACAGCCAGACACCCTGCTGGCTAAGACCATGAAGAGAAACCTTTCTTAGTGGGGACAGACAAGAGGAATTGATTTATTATAGTTAAACGGCTAGGATATTGGGGCAGCCCAAACAGAGATGAGTACAGTTGACTTGTCATAATTAGATACAGTGACTAGGTGCTCTGCTCATATAGAAACAAATCTAGGTTTCTCTGTCCCTTATTATTCTAGCTATGAAACTATGTATCTGGAAAGTTGCCTGGGTAGGACGTGGTCAGGTGGTGGTCAGAGCGTGGCAGAGACGTGGTCAGGTGGTGGTCAGAGCGTGGCAGAGACGTGGTCAGGTGGTGGTCAGAGCGTGGCAGAGACGTGTACCAGTCGGGCAAGACACGTTTCTGATAATAGGGATCACTATAACATATTTATTCCCATGGAGATCATTCATAGTGATGAGAGACATGAGTAGTTGGATTTGACTGCTTAGACCACCCAGCTATTAGGGCAGCCCCAACAGAGTGCTAGGCTTATAATGCTCACTGTCTATATACTATATTAATGTTAGCAGGGTAGGAGTGGGAAACCTTTCATAGTGAGGACAGACTGATTGATTCAGTATAGTTAGACGGCTGGGCTATTGGGGCAGCCCAAACAGAAATGAGTACAGTTGACTTGTCATAGTTAGATACAGTGACTAGGTGCTCTACTCATACAGAAACAAATCAAGGTTGCTCTGTCTCTTATCATTCTAGCTATGGAACTATATGTATCTGGAAAATTGCCTGGTCAGGACGTGGTCAGGTGGTGGTCAGAGCGTGGCAGAGACGTGGTCAGGTGGTGGTCAGAGCGTGGCAGAGACGTGTACCAGTCGGGCAAGACACGTTTCTGATAATAGGGATCACTATATCATATTTATTCCCATGGAGATCATTCATAGTGATGAGAGACATGAGTAGTTGGATTCGACTGCTTAGACCACCCAGCTATTGGGGCAGCCCCAACTGAGTGCTAGGCTTATAATGCTCACTGTCTATATACTTTTAATGTTAGCAGGTTAGGAGTGGGAAACCTTTCATAGTGAGGACAGACGAGGAATTGATTCAGTATAGTTAGACGGCTGGGCTATTGGGGCAGCCCAAACAGAAATGAGTACAGGTGACTTGTCATAGTTAGATACAGTGACTAGGTGCTCTACTCATACAGAAACAAATCAGGGTTGCTCTGTCTCTTATCATTCTAGTTATGGAACTATATGTATCTGGAAAATTGCCTGGTCAGGACGTGGTCAGAGCGTGGCAGAGACGTGTACCGGTCAGGCAAGACACGTTTCTGCCACGTCCCAACCACGGGTCACTGTTGATATAACATACATTAATAGGAAAGTAACGGGAGATAATTTATAGTGATGAGACAGAGAGAGTGAGTATGATATTTGATAAGCTTTGATCACCCAGCTATTGGGGCAGCCCTTCAAGATTTATGCACACTGATAATAGGGATCACTATATCATATTTATTCCCATGGAGATCCTTCATAGTTATGAGAGACATGAGTAGTTGATTTTGACTGCTTAGACCACCCAGCTATAGAAGAAAGAGGGCTCTGCTTATAATGCTCACTGTATATATATGATAACAATAAGCATGAATCCTTTCAAAGTTAGGCGAGACAAGAGTAGGTGATTTATTATGCTTGGACCACCCATGCATCAGGGCAGCCCCAGCAGAGAAACAGCCCTCTGTTAATGGTCAATTCTTCAGGATTAAGTTAACCCATTATCTTCCTAAGCATCCTTTTGTCTTTGTGTGCTTATCTGGGTCGAGCATCCTGTTGGCCTGCACTAATCTTGGCTGTATGTGTGCCCCTTATCTAGGTCAAGATACCCAAATGATTATTTAGGAAGCATTAACATTTAAAGTTGTATATCATACCTTAAATGCTATTCCTAGAATAATTCAAGCAACTCTGTATATTTCTGATAAAACATATACTTAGGAACTATGGTCATCTTCTGATAAAGGCATGGTGTTAGACTAGACAAAGACAGTACATACAAAACACTCACCTGAGTAATTGTTTCCCCTGTTGTTGGTAGTCACTCTCATTTCCCATTCAACCATCATCTAAATGCCGCCACCAGTGGTGAAATGCAAACTCTGCAACAAAAGTCCATAATCTTAGGGCCCACCCTATCATTTCATACTAATATCTGGGTATGTATTTTATCAGGTGTAACATTTAAATTGATATGCAAAAAGGTTATAGTATTGACCACTAAATGCATGTTTAATACAGAATAAATAACATTATGTAATGAAATGAATATGTATTGATAAGTGTTTTATATATAAACTAATATTTCATGATTGAATTACCTATAATGAAGTACCTGAACCTAATTAGGTTACGTATTTTATGTTTGAACATGTTAATGTAGAAGAAAATGTAAGATATAGATTACCATGTAAGTCAGGCTTTTGCCATTTTAAAGATTTTCCTTAACTAAGTCCTGAAATAATGGTTAGTACATACCTGCATCTGAGAAGTTCATCCATCCTAGAACATCCTTAGGGCAGGTCAAAATGGTGGAGATCAGCCTGGAGATGCTGCTTCATCAATGATGTAAGTATGAGTGTATAAAAACTACCCCACAGCTTGGTCACATGGTAGGCAGGACCTGTTCTGATTGGTCCATTAGGGCAGATAGTGTAGATATTTTAAAAATAAACTGATTTCCTGTTTTACCCCAGCAGAATCTAGGTCAGGCTCCTGCACCAGCAGGCACTGTCTCACTGTGCTTATCATTTTCATTTTTAGTATTATTGTCATTATCATTATTATCATTAGTAGTAGCAGTAGTAGTTGATAGATTTAGGCCTAAGTTTGAAGTAGCTGCTGGTATTGAATTTGCAAGACTGGGGGTTATTTTGATTAGAGTAAAGAAGGTGAATAACCTAAGCCACTGTCAGACCACAACAAATTGAATTCTTATAAGCCATACATGTTTCCCCATAATTAACCCTTTCATGCCTGTAGATCTCCTTGATAAGTGATTTCTGGACCCATGATACTTTAAATTTCCTTAACACATGCTGCTGGTGGCTATAATTTTGCCAATACAAAATGACACAAATAGCTTAAATATGACTGACATGACAGGAAATGGTCACATAGAACTTTTTAAAGTCACTATAGTTACAACTTTCAACCCTCAAGAGCACGCTAAAACTCCTATATTAAGCTGCACGCCGGAGTATCATATACTTCCTAACCTAAATACACCACTTTTTTGTGGTCATTTCCATTAAAACCGCTTTTATACTCGATGTGCTGCTGCAAGTGGAAATCTGTATGACTAATCTTGCGTCAACACTCCCTCCTACACTGCTACTAGCTGGCCGCATTTGACCCATATAGATAAGGACCTGCATGCCAGTACCTGCCAGGTGGGTAGCGTTCTCTGGGGAGAGCGAATGACAGGATGCATAGCCTGTTACCGTCCCAGGAACGGTTATCTATGTGCTTATTTCCTGTAATGGAAACCTGGCATATGGGTACTCAGCAAGAGCAATCCCATGAATACCAACATGACAGGGTTTAGATGGTTTTCAAAAAATCTTTGCATTCTTGTTCTTTGACCAATAGCATAGCCTCAGCATTGGAAAGGTTGATAATTAGTACTTAAGGTAATTGACTGAGAGTTATTGTTCGTGTTTAGTTTAACTAGTGCTCTTCAAATAATTCTCAATTTATCTTAATATGTCAAATGTTGTCAGATTATTTATTCACTCCAGATACATATTGTTTTGACTTATCCATGCTTAGAGTTGTGATGTCAATTGCTCCGCCACTTTCAACATGACCTGAGGATGAGGCATTAATTTTGAAATGTATTTGAAAGTTGTAGGTAACGGTACAATTAACTTTTTTACTTAAATATTTGCAGAACATTGCTTTTTGTTTTCTGCTCAAATTTCTCCTTCAGATATTTCACGATAAGTGATTTTGTTAGAGAGATTATCACCAAAATAGCCATGCAGTTTTTGGGGCTACAGGCATAAATGGGTTAAGAAGAATGATTTCAACGACCAAGTCAGGTCTTTTTGGTTGGTACAGGTATAACACTTATGCTGCGGCAGGCTAATTTGCCCAAAACAAAAATGATGCAAAAAAACTTTTAAAATAACTGAAACCCTGTCACATGGGTATTCTTCTGAGAGTACTCAGTGAGAGCCATCCAATGAATACCAACATGACAGGGTTTAGATGGTTTTCAAAAATCTTTGCATCCTTGTCCTTTGGATGAAAGTAACCTCAGCATTGGAAGGGTGAATGAAGCTTTCACCCCATAACCTCTGATTATAGACAAATTTATTTGAAATATTTCAAAAGAGCTAGTTTAGGATCTAAGTAACGTTTTTCCTTCAATATCATTCAAAATATACTTTATTCAACAACATATCAGCAATGTTGAGGCTACTTTTGTTCAAAGCGCAATGACTCAAAGATTTTTGAAAACCATTTAAACCCTGTCATGTTGGTATTCGGATAGCTCTCGCTGAGTATTATCATCATCATTGTGAATATAGATATGGCGTGGGACGTAAATTTTATCTCTGTCATCATCATCATCATCATCACCATCATCATCATCATAATGAATATAGCTACAGGCCCAGTCACACTAGGGTCCGACTATCGCACGATTTTAAAATAGGCAGGTCGGACTCAATTTTTTCACCTATCGGCTCCATCTAAAAAGTTGGCATATACGATCTTAACCCAGTTAAACCCTGTCATGTTGGTATTCGGATAGCTCTCGCTGAGTATTATCATCATCATTGTGAATATAGCTATAGCGTGGAAGTAAATTTTATCTCTGTCATCATCATCCTCATCATCATGATAAATATAGCTACAGGCCCAGTCACACTAGGGTCCGACTATCGCACGATTTTAAAATCGGCAGGTCGGACTCAATTTTTTCACCTATCGGCTCCGTCTAAAAAGTCGGCATACACAATCTTAACCCAGTACCGACTTTTCAGACGGAGCCGATAGGTGAAAATTCAAGTCCGCCCTGCCGATTTTAAAATCGTGCGATACTCGGACCATAGTGTGACTGGGCCTTACAATGTAGAAATCCATTTTATTATTGTGATTATCATTATGGCTATAGCTAAGGTGAAGAAGTCAATTTTATCATCGTCATCATCAATCGGTATTGTCATCATCATCGTAAATATAGCTAAGGTGCAGAAGTCAATTTTATCATCGTCATCATCATCGTCGATATCATCATCGTCATCATGAATATAGCCAAGGTGTAGAAGTCAATTTTATCATCATCATCATCATCATGAATATAGCTAACGAAGATGTAGAGGTCAAATTTATCGTCATCAGCATGGATATAGCCAAGGTGTATATGTCAATTTTATCATCATCATCATCATCATCATCATGAATATAGCTATCAAAGGTGTAGAGGTCAAATTTATCGTCATCAGCATGGATATAGCCAAGGTGTATAAGTCAATTTTATCATCATCATCATCGTGAATGTACCTAAGGTGCAGAAGTCCATTTTATCATTGTCATCATCAACATCATCATCATCATGAATATAGCTAAGGTGTAGAGGTCAATTTTATTATCATCATCATCATCATCATCATGAATATAGCTAAGGTGTAGAAGTCAATTTTAGTATCATCATCATCATCATGACTATATAGCCAAGGTATAGAGGTCAATTTTATTACCATTATCATCATCATGAATAGCTTAAAGGTCTAGAGGTCAACTTTATCATTATCATCATCATAAACACAATGGCACTAAGAACTAGATTTTCCAAAAATATATACATTGCTGCAGAGAAAAATATGCCAAATGAGAATATCCCATTTCCGTCATCTTTCAATAAAATTTCTCTAAAATCAGGCACTATTGGTACATTCCATAAGCTTAATTTACTTAAAGCAGTTATAATCAATAACCTTTAAAGAATGTTTGTGTGAGGTTTGAATTGTCTTCTCTGGTCAGCCTAGAATCTAGGTCAGGCACCTGGCACCAACCCTGTCTTGTGCTTAACAGCTAAGTAATCCAATTTCCTGCTTCCTCCCAGCAGGGTGCAACAGACAGGTCAGGTAGTGACCTGTCTGACTTCCCCTTGGGGGATACCAATGACTGAGGGTGGACATCAGGCTGTACACCATTTTCAGATAGGGATAACTTCTTGAATCTGACTCTAAAAAATTATACTTGAGTAGAAACTGCAAACGTCCCACAAGTATTCTTTGAGGGTATTGACTGAAACTGCTATAGGTAAACATCAAGAAATGTACCAATATTACCTGTTTTCATGGTAATTTTGTCTTAGATGAATAAAACATGGATTGATCACCACATACTAATTACCATAGACCCATAATACAGCCATGGACACTGGACCCTGGATAATCTTGCCAAATCTAGTCTTACTGTGATCTGGGAGTAGTAGACAGGGAGTGGGCACTGTGCATGCGTCATCAAATTTCGCTGCCTCACACCACTATGAGTCATAGATAACATGTGTACCCCAGGATTGGCTGCCTGCTGGTTTCACAGGCCCTGGGTCAGACTGAAATTGCCGCGAAACCAATCACGTGACCAATACTTCCCCAGGTTACACTGCGTAACCCGAGGCGCACATACCGTTGGTTCTAGCATGCTGTGCCTATGGGGTTGCGGATCAAGGGGATGTATTTCTCTGCTGTGATGTCATTAAGAAACAAAGACCATGAGGGCTCTTGTATCAGTTTACATCTTAGATAAATAAAAACAAGTGGATATGAAACAAGCCGGTCAACCTGAACAGGCTAGCCTCAACCAGTAGCCCAAAATTTGTGCTCTGCACATGTTCAGATGATGATGGCACACATGTTTCTCTGTAACGTAAATGATACGAGAGCCCTGATTTGTCCTTGTTCCCTCGTGACCTTACGCTGATGCGCCAGATCAGAAACCCCTATTGTGTCCATCCCTTCACCTGACAGGTGTTGTCTGAACCTCTGGATATTTTGGCCTAGATGACTTTATTTTGGCCTAAATAACTTAATTTAGGCATAAATTTGTGATATATTTCATGTATCATTATGGGTGGGATTCTAACCGACATCTCCCCTTCAAATATTTTCCACAGGTTTTTCTGGTCACAAAGATATTACCAAAATAGTTGGAATGCCTAACAACCTAGAGACATTAATGGATCAATCCTTTCAATGCTGAGGCTAATTTCACCCAAAGCACAAGGATGCAGAGATTTTTAAAAAACATCTGAACATAGCCATGTTGGAATTCATTAGATAGTACTCGCTGAATACTATCAAAAGAGTACTAACTGTATTGTGAGTACTAAAGAGTGTCCATCCCAACATGTTAGAGGGATCAGCTATAGGGGCATCCCTCCCTGCTAGAAGGCACAGCCATAGGGGCGTCCCTCCCTCCTAGAGGGCTCACCCATAGGGGCATCCCTCCCTGCTAGAGGGATCAGCCATAGGGGCGTCCCTCCTTGCTAGAGGGCTCAGCCATAGGGTCATCCCTTCCTGCTAGAGGACTCAGCCATAGGGGCGTCCCTCCTTGTTAGAGGGCTCAGCCATAGGGGCATCCCTCCCTGCTTGAGGGATCAGCTATAGGGGCATCCCTCCTTGCTAGAGGGCTCAGCCATAGGGTCATCCCTCCCTGCTTGAGGGATCAGCCATAGGGGCATCCCTCTTTGCTAGAGGGATCAGCCATAGGGTCATCCCTCTTTGCTAGTTGGCACACCCATAGGGGCGTCCCTCCTTGCTAGAGGGCTCAGCCATAGGGGCATCCATCCCTGCTTGAGGGATCAGCCATAGGGGCATCCCTCTTTGCTAGAGGGATCAGGGATCTTTGCTAGTTGGCTTACCCATAGGGGCGTCCCTCCTTGCTAGAGGGCTCAACCATAGGGGCATCCCTCCCTGCTTGAGGGATCAGCCATAGGGGCATCCCTCTTTGCTAGAGGGATCAGCCATAGGGTCATCCCTCTTTGCTAGTTGGCACACCCATAGGGGCGTCCCTCCTTGCTAGAGGGCTCAGCCATAGGGGCATCCATCCCTGCTTGAGGGATCAGCCATAGGGGCATCCCTCTTTGCTAGAGGGATCAGCCATAGGGTCATCCCTCCCTGCTAAATGGCTCACCCATAGGGGCGTCCCTCTTTGCTAGAGAGATCAGCCATAGGGGAGTCCCTCCCTGCTAGTTGGCTCAGCCAAAGGGGTGTCCCTCCATGCTAGAGGGATCAGCCATAGGGGCGTCCTTCCCTGTTTGTTGGCTCACCCATAGGGGCGTCCCTCCCTGTCCATATTTGTAACCGGTGGAGTCATCTATATGTGGCTAGTGGCATAATCCAAAGCACTCCTGGTCACAAATGAACTAGTGCTGCCATCTATATGTGGCAAATAGCATAACTCGGTGTACCCTTTGAATACCATGCTCATGCCCCTACTTTACCCCTACCTGTGGTTGGATATGCTAGTGGTTTTTAACCACACGTTGTGGTTAATATGGGTAATAAGGTGGTGGAGTAGTGGCAATGCACCACCACATGCCTGCCACTGGTCTACCGGTGACCAGTGGTCAAGACATGTGAATTGGAACGTCATCCCACATCTGCCACGGGTTTGGTGGTGGAAACGAGGATGGTGGTAAAGAGATGGCGTTTTCTGTAAGGGCTATCAACAGGGGCTTTTACACTTTTTGCAAGATTCAAAACAACCTTTATATTTTACTTTTTCTTCTAAAAGATATTTGGAAACTTTCAATTGATATGTAATATCATATACAGTATATCTTTTATGTATCATGCTTGTGATAAGAATATTTAAGATAAGATATGTCAGATTATGAAGTACGATATCCCTTAATTAGTTTATAAAAACTGATTTCAATCCAAAAATATATTTCTTCAGTCAGTTGGCTCCATGTATCCAATTTTGTACTCAGGTTAGTTTATAGATATTCATTCATTTTATATACATGTATGTATGTACAAACTGACAATTGTGAGTATACCAATCATTCATATGTTTAATGTTTGCAGCAAAACTGTAAGGTTACAATATTTTACTATATAATAGTCACCTTGCGAATATAACTTTTATACAAAGAGTTGATTACGGCCTAAGCACCAGTTCTGGTATCAATAGTCATTTAAGAAATGATTCATGAGTTCAGTACATTGTGCTAATTCCAGTAAGTCCTAGCTTTTCATCATCCTAGCACAGGATTCGTTTTTTTTCTATGCTGGTGAGGACAGACTATCATAGTTCAGTTTAGCTGACATTATTTTTTGTGCAGTTTTTCAAGTAAGTCATGTCTGCTTCCAGTTTGTCTGTATAATCTGTTGTTTTTTCATTTCTCATGATATTATTATTTCCTGTTTCTGTACTGTTAAAAAGGCAAACCTTTTATAAATTCTAAGTTTTCTGTATCTTTCTCATACTCTTTTTGTCAGGTGACATGTTGGAAGGTTGGTTAATATGAATAACATATCAAAATCCAGTTGTGTTACTTTTCCTGGGTACTACCGGTATTGCCCAGTTCGAAAATAAAAATGAAAAAGGAGACCTTCTAGCTATACTTTTTGATTTGAATGTCATACACTTAAAATAACTTGTCATCAAAGGCGAGGAGGGCCAGAGAACCCAAGATTTACACTAGTTGCTATAAATTGGAAATGGATATACCAAAGAAATGATGTATATATTTTTGTCGCCCTGTTATTTAGTCGAGGGCACCCTTTAGCGGCGGGTAGCTGCCTGACTGATTGGAAGCAACCCCGAGCTGTAGACTGTCCACCTTGGAAGTAGATACAATAAATACACATAATACATTTGTTGATTGATATTTGACATTTCTACTAATAATGATCAAATGTGCATTCTATTTGTTGCTCAATGGATGTCTGTTTATTTGATGAACCATTTCAACTCCCTTGGGAGCAAGCATTTGCCTTAGTATGTCATTTCTTTTCTCATCGGTTATGACATTACATATTAACCTTAAAGCCTTACAATATCATCTTTATAAAAAAATGTCTGTATTATAGTTCTGTCAATATGGTTATGCAGTGATGCTGAATGACCCTTGTAGGACATTTGAAGGAACTTTGACCTTTTGACCTGGCTGCTGACCTCCAGCAAATACCTCAATGATACCTTCAATAAAAATGGGTTTTGATATTGTTAAATGGATTATTCTGTGCAAAGATAATGTATTGATAACTCATGTAATATACAAGTGGTTGCAGAAATAAGTTAATCTTAAGAATTTTGACTCTTTGGTAACTCAGTCCATGATCAAAATAAATCCATACCAAAAGCAACGTTGAGTCTGCGATATGGTTTCAAGTGCAACATCATAATTCAACGATTGAGAGGTGTCATTAAGTTAATAAGCAGAGTTTAATGCTATAAGTGTTTGTTGAAGATTGCTGTCAAAACCTTACTGAGGATAATAATTTGAATTTTTTGCCAGGAAAATGGTATATACTAGAATTTACTTAACCTGTTCATGCCTGAAGATATTAAGAAACGTGGTCTGAATCTATTATACCTTTGAAAATAACTTTAAAATCAAGCAGAAATTTACAAAATAATTGAAGATTTATATATATTTCTTACCAGGCTGTATGATAAATCCTTTAGTGTCATCCCAAAGAGCCATCTGCTCCCCTTTGATAATAAATGTTGAAATATTCTCTTGCCTTGGGGAGAGTGTAGTTCTCTGGAAGCCCACTAGTTGGCGCTGTGGTGCAGGTAGCTTGCTATGAACCCATGCTATGTAGACTTGAATCACCTGAGAGAAGATGAGTAAAGTGTACAAACACTCTTGATAGACTCTACTATCATTAATTGAAACCGCTTCAATGAAATATGAAGTATCTTTAGTCCCAAAGTAAATGATATTCATGTATATCCAATTACTCCAATTACTATGCCTAATTCTCTGAAACGATTGTGAAAAGCCATTATTTAATTAGCGAAGGGCATTACCTCATCTCCTGTATATGTACCCATATTCTGTACTCCTACTGTGACTGTAACATTGTTGCCAGCTTTGATGAAACTGGGAGAAATCCTGAGAGATGTGTAGTTAAATCTGGTGTAGGAGAGACCATAGCCGAAGGGGTAGAGAGGGTGGCCTGGGAAATACCGGTATGTTCTGTTTACCATACGATAATCAGTCATATCCATTACCTGAAATTACATGGGATGTTCAGGAAACTAATATTTTTGCAGCAAAAATGTTATCCTATAAAAGGAGAGACAAATAAGAGTAAAGCCACCTGCTGAAAGCATTTTACATGCAAAGAGTGTTCAAATAAAAAATGATGATGAGAAAAAAATACATTTATGACATTTAAGACAATCAAATTTAAAGATTTTTGAAAACCATCTTAACCCTGCCATGTTGGTATTCATTGGATATCTCTCACTGAGTACACTCAGATAAGTACCCATGTGCCAGAGTTCCAGTCATTTTTTAGATTTTTTGCATCTTTTTGTAATGGCCAAATTACCTACCAGTATCATAAGGGTTAAGATCATTTAAATCTTCATCTGACTGTTGATCAGTGCTTTCTATAGGACTTGCTTATATTGCAGCACCTGCTAGCCTTCCTCAGCGCTCTCTTAGCCTGTTCTTACCTGGTCCATAGAGGCATACCATGTATATGGTAGACGCCCTGCAGGGTTGGCTCCAGGACCATCCATGGTGAGTACCTGGCCTCCTCAGGGCTTCCTTAGCCTATTCTTACCTGGTCCATAGAGGCATACCATATGTATGGTAGACGCCCTGCAGGGTTCGCTCCAGGACCATCCATAGTAAGTACCCTCCTCAGGGCTTCCTTAGCTTATTCCTACCTGGTCCATAGAGGCATACCATGTGTATGGTAGACGCCCTGCAGGGTTCACTCCAGGACCATCCATAGTGAGTACCCTCCTCAGGGCTTCCTTAGCCTTTGCTTACCTGGTCCATAGAGGCATACCATGTGTATGGTAGACACCCTGCAGGGTTCACTCCAGGACCATCCATAGTGAGTACCCTCCTCAGGGCTTCCTTAGCCTGTTCTTACCTGGTCCATAGAGGCATACCATATGTATGGTAGACGCCCTGCAGGGTTCGCTCCAGGACCATCCATAGTAAGTACCCTCCTCAGGGCTTCCTTATCTTATTCCTACCTGGTCCATATAGGCATACCATGTGTACGGTAGACGCCCTGCAGGGTTCACTCCAGGACCATCCATAGTGAGTACCCTCCTCAGGGCTTCCTTAGCCTTTGCTTACCTGGTCCATAGAGGCATACCATGTGTATGGTAGACACCCTGCAGGGTTCACTCCAGGACCATCCATAGTGAGTACCCTCCTCAGGGCTTCCTTAGCCTGTTCTTACCTGGTCCATAGAGGCATACCATGTATATGGTAGACGCCCTGCAGGGTTCGCTCGAGGACCATCCATCGTGAGTACCCTCCTCAGGGCTTCACCAGTAGCCTGAGCAGGGAAGGAACACTGTAGGATAACAGGAACTCTCTCCGAGGCCTGGGCCATGTTAATCTCAAGCGGTCCTGCACTGAATATCACCAAAATCACTGGCCCACTGCCTACAAAAGCAATACAGAACATGCCTGTATTTGATTATCTTTTGAATTGTAAAAATACAGCACATGTACTTTTTGTAACATGTTTTTTCTGTTTTTTTGTGGATGCCCATTATTGCCCCTTTTAACTTGATTGTACAGCTATATTTTCCATGTTTAATTTGAAGTTTGTAAGTTTTGTATTTCAATTTAGCAATGATTAGCCTTTAGTTTTTAACAGAGTTGCAAAGTAAGTTAAAAAGCACCCTGGCAATTTTGATTACAACTTTCAGGCAAATGCATTATTGGGAAATATTTGAAAAAGAAATGCCATTCAGAACAACTCTACCTGAAGTGTTTTATATACATTTTTTTTTAAAAATTCAGAGTAATTTTCACATGTAGCATAGATCTTGGCGACAATTTCATGAATAACTAAAATGATAGTAAAGTGCAATATGTCAGGATTTTGGCTCCGGTAGGATTTTAATGCCATTAATGGCAGCCATTTTGAAATTCAAAATGGCCACTGAAGATGCACTTTAAGAAATGACACCTTACTTATAAAAAAACAGTACATAAGCACTAACAAATAAGATACTGGAACACATATTACCTCTTTCTACAGTAAATTCGATGGGTAAATGACTTACTGAATTGAATGACATCCTTTAGAAGCTGTAGCTGGGCCCCAGGTAGTGCCATATCTGGCCTGTCATTACTCTCAGCCTCTACAGCCTGGCCTGCAAAACATTAAGTACAGGCACATATAGTATCGAGGAGAAATGTATGTCAATGATAGGGTGATTCATTAAAATTGCATTCATTCAAAATGTAAGTGCTATTTGACTATAAAGGTAAAAGCAAATTTAACATATGTAGAACGCCCCCCCCCCCCCCCCACACTTTCATCTCTTAACCAATTCCTACAGTGAGAGACTCCTCTAAATAGTTGTGTAGGAAGGCGATTCACTAAAAAATATTCAAACAAAAGTAAAACGCAATTTTCACAAATTTGGGGACCTGTCCCACCCTGTCCATTGATCATCTCTTAGAGAGAGATTCCTTTAGATGATAAGTTGATAACTTTAGGTTTACATTTATCCCTCATTGGTTATGCATTATGAATTTCTTTTTGAATAAATGCCAAAACATTATACAAAATTGCAAGTAATTGTAATCATATGTCAAAACCTGATAGAATTGTCATTAATGGTAATCTAATGTCAAAACTTGATACAAAATTGCCAGTTGCAGTAAGTGAATGCAAGCTTTGATATACAATATTGCCAGAGGATGTTACTTTAAGTTAATATAATGTCTCAAGTGTCAAGAATATTTTACCTGTTCCAAGACAGAGCACGGTGAGATCTGCAGAGAACACAGCCAGCTTGACCTGGTCAGGACTGTACCTCCTACAGTGAGTGGTGTCGCAGCCGCTTGCATAGCTGATCTTTTGTGCAAGGGGTGCCAGACCTTTTCTGGGTGTTTCTACAGTTCGGACGTCTATAACAGGGCTGTAGTCTCCGTACAGCTGTTCTATGTTGTCTGCCATTGGACCAACTACCTGTACAATGAATACACAATGGTGTATGCATGTAAAAGTTAAAGTTCAGACATCATAAGAAAGAACTGCTAGCAATAACTTTGTAGTGTTCAAGTTTGCATAAATTAGATTTTGTCCAAAATTATCACTTTTTGCTACGATTTTAATTGTGAAGTATTTCAAGATAATCTTATACGCAATGCACAACTTCTTACACAATGGTAATTGCATTTAAAAATAAAGCTCGGACATCATAAGAAGTAGATGCTTGCAATTAAAGTGTAAATTAGATGTTTATCTAATTTATCACTTGCTTGTTGCTATTCTTTTAGTTGTGAAGTATTTCTAGAAAAAAAATCTGATATGCAATATACCCAATTCATACGCATTGAAGCATTGGTAATTGCATGTCAAAAATAAAGCTCGGACATCATAAGAAAGAGATGCTAGCAATTATTTTTTTCGGACATCATAAGAAAGAGATGATAGCAATTAAATTTGAGTGCATATATATATATATATATATATATATATATATATATATATATATATATATATATATATATATATATATATATATATATATATATATATATATATATATATATATATATATATGTATATATGTATATATATATGTATATATATATATATACATATGTATATATATATATATATATATATATATATATATATATATATATATATATATATATATATATATATATATGTATATCTATATATACATATATATATATATACATATATATATATATATATATATATATATATATATATATATATATATATATATATATATATATATACATATGTATATATATATATATGTATATATATATATATATATATATATATATATATATATATATATATATATATATATATATATATATATATATATATATATATATATATATATATATATACTCAGTATACAAATTCGATTTTATCTAATCTACTCTTTTAGTTGTGAAGTATTTCCAGATATTCCTATACGCAATATACACAATTCATACGCAATGATAATTGCATGCAAAATAAAGCTCGGACATCATAAGAAAGGGATGCTAGCAATTAAAGTTAATTGTTTAAGTTAGCATAAATTCAATTTTCGACTAATATAGCACTTCTAATTACTATTTGAGTTATGAAATTATTTCTAGATAATCTTATAGGCAATATGCACGTTCGTATTTCCTATAGGAAAATTTGGGAAACCGCTTGAGTTTATTCCCAAGCTAGCTCAGTGGATCAGAAGGATTTGATGCTATTCACTTTACATTTACAACACATGCATGCAGTGTACATTACAACTAAATACTTTTTATAAACACTGGCATACAACAGAGAATTTTCCTTATTATAAAATACAATGTACTTCGCACATAATACTATTATTCTATTCAATTATTTGAGATTTTAGCTAGAATAGGTGAATGCACGGGGCCATAAGTTGCATACATGTATATTATATGCATGTGTCTGTTTGGGAGTGCGTGATCCAGCTAGTCAGAAGCAATGATGCTAACTTTTTATCTGTTGGGCATTTTAAATTCACAATCAAGTCTAAAATTGTTTAATAGAAATGGATCATACTCTTTATTTTCATCCATCATAAGTTGTGAGTTTACTGTTAACCTTTCCAATACTGAGGCAACTTTTGTCCAAAGCACAAGGACATAAAGATTTTTGAAAACTATCTAACCCTTGCCATGTTGGTATTCATTGGATAGCTCTTACTGACTACTTTCAGATGAGTACCCATGTGCCAGGGTTTCAATTACTTTTTTTAGGATTTTTGCATAATTTTGCATTGGCCAGAGTAGCCACCACCAGCATAACTAAGGGTTAAAGAATGTTGTATGCGATTTCCATCATCATAAAACATATTTCTTGTATTAGTGTGTTTAATTTCTTATAGAGGGCAGCACTGAGGGAAGTAGCAAGACTTGTGGCCCCTGACTTGTGGCTTCAACTTGTGCATGCTGTACAATCAGTTCATTGTGAAAATTAGTATTAGACTCAATTGCATAAAAGGTAGACCTTTTATGTTATAAATGCCTTAACCTTCAAGGCATGGACTTAAGATCTTCGTCTAAGTTCAAGGTAAGGGTAAGCTAGCTTTTAAAACAAATGAAAATGCGCACATTAGATTAGGCACAGGCATCTGTAATTGAATATGTAGACATAAAATTGCAATTAAAAGAACATAAAAGAAGTTACAAGTAGTCTGTTATGTAGCAACGCCGGACCATTTTTTACTAAGCAGGACACCCTAATATACTATACATCATTGTAAAAGCTCTATCTTTCTGCATCAAAATAGAATTTGAATGAGCTCTCTATTGTTATGCTGGCTTACTGTATACATATATAAAGTGCTTTATATATAGTAAGCCAGCATAACACTGTTATTAACAGACCACTTGTAACTTCTTTTAAGTTCACTATTGATCCCTACAGTTTGGTATCTTGATTTTGGGAAAATCTGATATACTTTTTATGAAATAGACATTTTCCACGAAGGCAAAAACTGCAAGACAATGAATCATAAAATTGGTCTTGCCTAAATAACTTCTTAAAATATTTTGGTAAAGTTATCTTACTGCAAGGGTCTTCAAGTTTGGCCTGATTGGAAGAGGAAGTAGAGGTCCATCATTTTTGAGTAAGACATAAGACTGCATGGCTGCGCTGACAGCCAGCTTCCTATGATTTGGGCTTTGAACCACAGAGAGATTAAGCTTTTTATAGGGATTATCCTCGGGTGGATCAAACTCTCCTAATCTCATCCGGGTATAGAACAAGGGTTCCACTCGCTGGTACAATAAATCCTTTGTGATTTTTCCCTGTTTCAGAGCCTCCCCCAGATGCATGTAGGTGATGTCCTCGGTGAAAGACAACTCCAGATTGCAGCCGGCTTTAAGACAGGCTGCTGCCGTGTCCACCTCATTGTCCAGGTACCTGCAGATAGGGATGGATACCTCTAAGAATGAAACAGTACGGTATGTTATCGGTACCAATGCAATGGTACAGTATCTTAACGGTACTGTTAATGGTACTTGTTCTTTATTACATTGTTACTTTATAAATTTTGTTGCGAATTGTCATCAATGTCATGTTTTAGGATTCTGGTCTTTCTGGACAATCCCTAATAAATGATACCTTCATAGTGTTAGTATTATTAAGAGTACCTGTAAGGAATGAACCGGTGCAGTACAGTACATTTTGAAATGATACCTTTTAATGGTATCCAAGCCTACCTGTGGAAGATGATGATGTTCTCTATGGCCATCTCATCACTGACCACATAGCCCCTGAAGCCCCACTCGTTCCGCAGAATGTCCGTCAGCAGCTCCTTGTTGGCACAAGCTGGGACACCATTGATTCTGAAGTGAGCAAGGTGAGGAAACATTTGTAAATCTCCAACTCATTTATTTCATTTTAAAAATAGTTCATTGAAAGACATTCATATTGTTGCCAATTGTCAGTATGAAGTATTGAAAGTTATTTCATTCATTTATCTACTGACTGTTTGCTGTCTTTCACCACTGATTGTGTTCATATCCCAGCTGGGGCATGTGAGAAAGTTGCCAGTGACTTGGGGTTAGGCAGTGGTGGTTTTCCTTGGGTGACCCAGTGTCCTAAACCACTTACAACTGGTTTGTCACAATTTATCCCATATAGATATACCTATACATATATATATATATATATATATATATATATATATATATATATATATATATATATATATATATATATATATATATATATATATATATATATATATTTATATATATATATATATATATATATATATATATATATATATATATATATATATATATATATATATATATAGAGAGAGAGATATATATATATATATATATATATATATATATATATATATATATATATATATATATATATATATATATATATATATAGAGAGAGAGAGAGAGATATATATAGTACTTAGGCATTTATGGTATGGCCGAAAAAGTCCTAGTCTAAGTTATGCTTAGTTCCAAAGAAACTTAAAGAAACTAATTAGAAACTACATGTATTAACTTCCCTTCAAATGATTTCCAAATTTATGCAGGGTTCTGAAGTTAAGATATTTATCCAAATGACCAATGTCAAGGAGACGTCCAGGCATGAATGGGTTAGCATGTAGCATTGTTGTACCTATTGTAACTGCACATGATGCTGTAGGTGCCCGCCTCCACACACATCTTGAACTGAGGTAGATATGTCATGCGCCAGTCTCTTTCAGATACCTGAGAACAGGGAAACATGTGGACAATATCATTCTATAAAACTATTTTGATTTGTTAGTATTCTAGAGTCAAGCACAGCATGGTACGTTATCTTCTACCACTTATTCTACCAAGCCTGACACCATTACATTGGTATTGCTACATTAATCTATAGAGTTATTTCAAAGGATGAACGTTTAACAAATGATTTCTATTGCAGTTATGCCTCATTTATAATTTGAACTCTATTAAAGTTACAGTTCCATGATATGAATTTGCATCTGAATTTTCATTTCAATAACTGACCTACTGTTTAAGTTTATATTATGTATTTTAGAGACTAGGTTACCCTTATTAGCCACATGGCTATCTGCAATAACCTCTAAAATAGCGGGGCGGCTAACTCAGGAATTTGGCCAAATTGTGCACTTTGTGCGAAAAGCGTGAAACTTGGTACAAATATACTTTGAGTGATGCTGATCAATATTCTTAATAGACGCAGGGTGTCAGTTACCATTGAAGACTATTTTTGGGGCATTTTAGGCAAAAAATGTCATAAAATGTGATTTTTTGGGAATAAGGTAATAACAAATCTAGGGAAGAAAGTGGAATCTCCAAACTTGGCACAAATACACTTCAAGGGTTGCTGATTATAGCTGATATAACAAATATTATGAAATTGACCCATGGGATGTGTTTTTGGGGTGTTTCAAGCAAAAAAGAGTAGAAAAAGCAAGATTTTTGGGATCTGACAATAGAAATGTTAGGCATAAGAGTAGAAGGTGGACACCTCACACAAATACACTTAGAGAGTCATTGATAATGAATATTATCTGTAAAGTTTGTGAAAGACCCCCTTAAGTACTGCATTTTTGGGGTAAATAAGGCAAACAATGTCATAAAATGTGATTTTTTGGGAATACGGTGATAAAAAATTTAGGAATGAAAGTGGAATCTCCAAACTTGGCACAAATACACTTGAAGTGTTGTTGTTTATAACTGATATAATAAATATTATAAAAGTGACACATAGGTTGTTTTTTGGGGGGGTATTTTCAGCAAAAAGGAGTAGAAAAAGTGTGATTTTTGCGATCTGACAATAAAAATCCAAAGCATAAGAGTAGAAGCTGAAAACTTCACACAAATGCACTTAAAGAGTTATTGATAATGACTGTCATCAGTAAAGTTTATAAAAGACCCCTAACTGACTGCATTTCTGGGGTCATTTAGGCAAAAAATGACCACAAAAAGTGAGATTTTGGCAATGTGACCAACAACAAACCTATACTTCCGAGTAGAAAGTGCAAACCTTACACACATATTCTTTAAAGGTTATTGATTAAACTGCTTTAGTAAAAAGTTATGAAGTGTACCAAGAGCACCTGATTTTAAGGTTATTTTCTTAAAACATGACTAAAAATTGGATATTTTGGGGATCTGATCCTGAAGAACTCTATACTTCCGTCATTTATGCAAAAAATGACCACTAAAAGTGAGATTCTGGCAATGTGACCAAGAACAACCCTATACTTCAGAGTAGAAAGTGCAAACCTCACACAGATATTGTTTAAAGGTTATTAAAACTGCTTTAGTTAAAGTTATGAAACATACCAATATTGCCTGATTTTAGGGTAATTTTATTGAAAATGAGATATCTTGGGGATCTGACCCTACACTTCAAAGTAGAAACTGCAAACCTCACACAAATATTCATTGTAGGGTATTGAATGAAACTGCTAGAAGTACACTGTATGAAGTGAACCAATACTGCCTGATGTTAGGGTAATAATATAAAAAAATACTGCAAAAGTGAGGTTTTAGGGGTCTGTCTCTGAAAGATATGTACTTAGTAGACCCAAACCCAAACATGACCCCTAGAATCTCAAATGATACAAGCATCAATCTCCACATGCTTTTTGTACTTGAATTGATTGAAGCCCTCAACCATAGACTAGTGTGGTTCCGAAAGTTTTAACTGACTTAGCCTTTACTCTGTTCATCATCTACTTGTAAAGCATTCATTAATTTGATGGTTGACCAGTATTGATATGATTTGATCCATAACAAGTTCTAAATCAACCAATTTAGTTCCTCCTCCTGATTGGTAATACTTAAGAAAATACCTCTAACAAATAACACTGTAATCATAAGATATCTATGATGGAGTTGTAGGTAATATTGTGAATAAAAATTCATCTCAAATTTTCCAGAATATTCTGACAAATGTTAGGTATTTCTAAATTAGCAAGGCCTCTTTGGCTGAATAGTTGAAGGTATTGACTTACTTAATATGCATTCTGCAAGGAATAATATGGAGTATGTTTAGGTCCTTTATTGTTTAACTTATACTTTATTTTGCATCATTTAACTGATTTTGCATGCATATTTACATATTGATATCAATCAAAACATATCCTGATTGTAAACTTTTTAATTGTTTTTATTGTTGTCATACGGCTTATGTGGTGCCTATTCTACTTGAATGACGCACACACACACACACACAAATATATTATATATATACAAATATAAATATATATATATATATATATATATATATATATATATATATATATATATATATATATGTATATATATATATAATTATGTATATTATATATATATATACATACATTCAAATGCTTAGTTTAAGTCATGATCCAATCATAACAAGAACGATTTTCATATAGATTGCCACCAAAAATAGTTACTTAATGAATATCGCCAAAGAACATCTACTCAATATGATGGTTTGTAAAAATGATTCAACCTAGCTATAGAGGACAAACAATATCTGAGTAACCGGTTCCTTCTGAGCTAAGATGATATCAACTTTGCTGGTAGTCTTGTACTAAAGGTATTGTTTTGGAAAGGGGGTAGGGGGTAATTAATAAAATTTACAACATGAAGGGAAGTCGTTTAATCCAAATCAGTTACTTAAGAGAGAAGTAAAACTTCATACATGATAGAGATTATCGTGCCCCAGCCATGTACTGTAAGTTTGAAAAAAAAACATTGCTAGACATGAAGGGGGGTTGTTTAAAATCAGTCATTACTGCAACTTCAAGACAGTAATGTTATTCATTACCACATTCATTTCAAACCTAAGGCATGCACTATTACTATCAAATAGTAAAATTCTAAATGAAAGCGGCAGAGGGAGGGGGGGGGGGGGGGGGGGCGGGAGTTGTTTAACCCAAGCCCTAAACTATTATATGATGAAGATCGAAGGATCCAAAGTCCATCCAACTTGGGTTGGGAGAAAAAGAGTCATGGAAACCAAACTGAATGATACTTTTGCAGGCACCAGATATGAACTATGACCTCTACTCAGCTCAGAAATTGTACCTGTAAAAGGCAAGTTCAGGTCTTAAAGCAAGTGTACTTTGTCATTGTGAGGCAAAATGCTTTGAATGCAAAGTGATAATACCCCTTTCTGATGTTGTAGACAAAACCACAACTGTTAGTACAGTTTAACTGAGTATGCATAACATATACAATAGATTATAGGGAATATAAGATTCACAAATGATAAAATCCAATGAATGATAAGGGTACATGGAACACCCATGGTCAGATGTGCATCGGTTTTAGGTCGATAGTAGTTATTATTTCTTTCATAACAACACCAAACCGACATATGGTGGTAAATGAAAGCTTAACTTTTTGAGTCATTTTATGATAAATATACCCCAAAGTCAGGCTGTATGAATTCAATCTCAAAATTTATACTAATAGCAGTTCTAAACTGCACAATAAAAGTTCACTTGTGTGTCTCCTATGAAACAGATTGCTTGGAGACAAATTCAATAATTCTCACTTTTTCAGTTATTTTCGATAAAATTACCCTGAAATCATGCACTATTGGTTGCATTTCATACTGTTTCACAATAGCAGTTTCAATCAATAACCTTCAAAAAATATTTGGGTGTGATTTGCCAATTCTACTCTGAAGTATAGTTTTTCAGGGTCAGATCCACAAAATATCCAATTTTTAGTCATGTTTTAAGAAAAGTACCCTAAAATCAGGCACTCTTGGTACACTACATTACTTTTACTAATTAAAGCAGTTTTAATCAATAACCTTTAAAGAATATTTGTGTAAGGTTTGCACTTTCTACTCAGAAGTATAGGTTTGTTGTTGGTCACATTGCCAAAATCTCACTTTTTGTGGTCATTTTTTGCCTAAATGACCCCAAAAATGCAGTCAGTTAGGGGTCTTTTATAAACTTTACTGATGACAGTCATTATCAATAACTCTTTAACCCATTAATGCTCACAGCGGCCAAAGTAGGCCTGACGATTTTGGATATATTTATCTAACAAGGAATTTTGGGGGGAAATATTTCAAGGAGAAATGTTAACCAGAGGTCAAACATCAACTCTCCTCCAAATATTTTGATAACTTTTGCTTTATTCCCGAGTTATTTACAAAAGTATGAAAGTAGCAGACTATACTTTCCAGAGGGACTCTGAGTGTGAATGGTTAAGTGTATTTGTGTGAAGTTTTCAGCTTCTACTCTTATGCCTTGGATTTTTATTTTCAGATCGCAAAAATCACACTTTTCTACTCCTTTTTGCTGAAAATACCCCCAAAAACACAACCTATGTGTCACTTTTATAATATTTATTATATCAGTTATAATCAACAACCCTTCAAGTGTATTTGTGCCAAGTTTGGAGATTCCACTTTCATCCCTAAATTTTTTATCACCATATTCCCAAAAAATCACGTTTTACGACATTTTTTGCCTTAATTACCCAAAAAATGCAGTAATTTAGGGGGTCTTTCACAAACTTTACAGATGATATTCATTATCAATGACTCTCTAAGTGTATTTGTGTGAGGTTTTCACCTTCTACTCTTATGCCTAACATTTCTATTGTCAGATCCCAAAAATCTTACTTTTTCTACTCTTTTTTGCTTGAAACACCCCAAAAACACATCCCATGGGTCAATTTTATAATATTTGTTATATCAGCTATAATCAGCAACCCTTGAAGTGTATTTGTGCCAAGTTTGGATATTCCACTTTCTTCCCTAGATTTTTTATTACCTTATTCCCAAAAAATCATGTTTTATGACATTTTTTGCCTAAAATGCCCCAAAAATAGTCTTTAATGGTAACTCACGCCCTGCGTCCATTAAGAATATTGATCAGCATCACTCAAAGTATATTTGTACCAAGTTTCACGCTTTTCGCACAAAGTGCACAATTTTTGTCTTAGCCGCCCCGCTAAAAGAAGTGAAGACTATATGCTATCTTATTAACCTACTGGCTACTACATCTACTCTTACTTTTATTTATATTCTCTTTGACCTTTATATTGTTCTTTAACTTATAAATTATGTAACTATACTAAAGAATATGAACTCTTCATTTCATTTATTTACTATTCTTTTGAATGACAAGTAACAAAAAACAAAAAAAAACGAATTACAAAAAAAATATTCTTTTGAACTTCTCATTTCATTTATTAACTATTCTTTTGAATGCCAAATTACAAAGAAGAAAAAAAAGGAACTACCAAAAGATATGCTTTTGGACTTCTCATTTCATCTATTAACTGTATGAAATCCAAATACCAGTATTTCAAAGGCTTGACATCATAAAATAAACCTATGCTGACCTTTGCATCAAATCCAAACCTCCATGCTGGTATGTTCTCCGGTCCGCCATATGCATCAAAGTGCTTGCACCCTGAACTGGTCTTTATGAACCTCGGGTTATTCCCATGGAGCCCTTTCACAAAGTGTTGAGAATAGATACCATTCATATAGGGGTCCTCGCCATACGTTTCCTAGATAATCAACAATTAAGGATCTCCATTAGCAATCACTTCATGATTGCCTGATTGGTCTGATAACATAACCCTTCAAATGCTAAGGCTATTTTCACCCAAAGCACAATGATGCAAAGATTTTCGAAAACATCTAAACCATGCCATGTTGGTACTCATTAGCTCTCACTGAGTACTCTCAGATGAGTTCCCATGTGCCAGGGTTTCAGTCATTTTTTCAGCTTTTTTGCATCTTTTTGTATTAGCAAAACTAGCAACTAGCAGCATAAGGGTTAAGGAATATCTAGTAGAATGAAACTGCATCTAAAATATTTCTAGAAGACTCGTTTTCAAAGTTGCCAGTGACTTGGGATTAGGGGTTGGTTTAGCTGGGGTAATTTGATTTCCTCCACTACTTTCAACTGGTTAGTCACAAATTAGTCTAATATAGCAGAAAAAGTGCCAATCATCAAATTCCAGGTTTTCATTCGGTTCATCAGATCCTGCTACAAGGACCATTCACCGATGTGCTGACTTAAAGGTAGTCTTTCATGACAGGTGGTCTTCACAATGTGCTTTTGACATGGGTGAATTTTTTTAGTCTAAAAGGTGATAAACAATGTGCTTCAGAACTAACTTACTATGCCGTGCAAGTTGTTATTGATTTTTACATGCCTGACATTGTTTTTGGCTTGGCCAAAATAAGTTAGCAATATGCAAGAAATATTGGCATGTATTACCGGTATTTATAATGGATTTCATGATTTGGAAAACATAATTTCATTGCATTGTTTGCATATTCCTGGGTGTTTGTGCAATTTTTTTTATTATCTAAGTATGTGTAGTGTTAGCTTAGAATATCAGCTTGCCCATTTGGGCAAGTGCAAACTGAAATGACATTTGGCTGAGTGTTTAATATTCACCTGGTTTCTGCCCCACAGTGGATGTCTCATGATGTTGATGACTGGGCTGAAGCAACTAAGGCCTGTGTGGTCTCCATAGTTTCCCTCCTTAGAATAGACATTGTTGTGTGCTCTTACTTCTGTTGCTGTAGCTGCTGCTACTTCTTCTATCAATGAAGTACTGAAAGAAATAATTATTTGTAGTATGTTTATATATTCCTGTATATATTATAAAGTCCCTGGGACTTAATGGGAAGGATGTAGCATTGCCTGGACCTGCAGCCCCTCTAAGACATTCAGTGGCCCACTGGTAGACCTGCTATATCTCCCCACCCCTCCAACCCCCTCCCCCTCCCCCTACCACACACCACACTTACCTGAAGGCTGCTGCCAGCCCTAGAGACTGTGGGAAGGATGTGGCATTGCCTGGACCTGCAGGCATTCAGTGGACCACTAGCAGACCATGCTATATCTCCCCACCCCTCCAACCCCCTCGCCCTCCCCCTACCACACACCGCACTTACCTGAAGGCTGCTGCCAGCCTCAGGGACTGTGGGAAGGATGTGGCATTGCCTGGACCTGCAGCCCCTCTAAGACATTCAGTGGACCACTGGTAGACCTGCTATATCTCCCCACCCCTCCAACCCCCTCGCCCTCCCCCTACCACACACCGCACTTACCTGAAGGCTGCTGCCAGCCTCAGGGACTGTGGGAAGGATGTGGCATTGCCTGGACCTGCAGCCCCTCTAAGACATTCAGTGGACCACTGGTAGACCTGCTATATCTCCCCACCCCTCCAACCCCCTCCCCCTCCCCCTACCACACACCGCACTTACCTGAAGGCTGCTGCCAGCCCTAGAGACTGTGGGAAGGATGTGGCATTGCCTGGACCTGCAGGCATTCAGTGGACCACTAGCAGACCATGCTATATCTCCTCAACCCTCCAACCCCCTCCCTCTCCACCTCCCCCTCCCATACACCTCACTTACCTGAAGGCTGCTGCCAGTCCCAGGGACTGTGGGAAGGATGTGGCATTGCCTGGACCTGCAGCCCCTCTAAGGCATTCAGTGGCCCGCTGGTAGACCTGCTATATCTCCCCACCCCTCCAATCCTCTCCCCCTTCCCTACCCCTACCAAACACCTCACTTACCTGAAGGCTGCTGCCAGTCCCAGGGACTGTGGGAAGGATGTGGCATTGCCTGGACCTGCAGCCCCTCTAAGGCATTCAGTGGACCACTGGTAGACCTGCTATATCTCCCCACCCCTCCAACCCCCTATATCTCCCCACCCCTCCAACCCCCTCCCCCCTACCTATCCCCCTCCCCCTATCATACACCTCACTTACCTGAAGGCTGCTGCCAGCCTCAGGGACTGTGGGAAGGATGTGGCATTGCCTGGACCCGCAGCCCCTCTAAGGCATTCAGTGGACCACTGGTAGACCTGCTATATCTCCCCACCCCTCCAACCCCCTATATCTCCCCACCCCTCCAACCCCCTCCCCCCTACCTCTCCCCCTCCCCCTACCATACACCTCACTTACCTGAAGGCTGCTGCCAGCCCCAGGGACTGTGGGAAGGATGTGGCATTGCCTGGACCTGCAGCCCCTCTAAGGCATTCAGTGGACCACTGGTATGGCTTGATCCCGAGTCTTGGGATAGCTGGTGCAGGGCCTCCAAATATACTCCCCCCACCTTTAGACAACTGCTCTATAACCTCATCTACTGTAAGACGCTGTACCAAATCTGCCACCCGCTTATCCCAGGGAAGAGAGGTGTTCCTGAACGGGAAGTCATCCTGTGCTGCAGCCCATACACTGGTTATAGTGAGAAGGATGTTGATGATCATCGCTGACATGTTGATACCATTGTATATATACATTGGCTTATCTAGGTTAGATGGGAAATCCTGGTGTTAGTCACATGACACTGTGCCCCTATAATATGAACCCCTTAGTGGTGATAACCTATAATGATGATAACCTATAACACAGAACTTTGATCGCACTTCTTGATGTCTTAACCCATTCTTTCTTATTAAGCGCTCGTCGTCTGGATCTATGATACTTTTGACTTTAACTTGGAAATTCAGAATGATTTTACAAAATATTTGAAGGAGAGTTGTTACTATTATTCTGATAAAAATTTCTCCTTCAAATATATTCCTTACTATGCTTTCATCTATAAAATATAATCAAATTTGCTAGACTGCTTTTGCCGCTCACAGTAAGCATTAATGGGTTAAGTAAGCTCCTTACAAGATATAGATAGCTCCTTATTTCAATCTACCTCTTAACCTATTAATGCTCAAAGCAGCCAAACGCAGCCTCACAATTTTAATGATATTTTGCAGGCAAAAGCAAAGTTAGGAAAATATTTGATGGAGAAATGTCAATCAGAACATAACCTGTAACTCTCCTTCAAATATTTTGTAAAACCATTCTCAATTTCATAGGGATTTTCAAAAGTATCATAGATCCAGACCGCAAATTCTGGAGAAACTCTCAATCATTAATGTGTTAAACATAGGAATGTTTGCCCTATTAATGTCTATTTATAGGATTTATGCCCATAGTGCCTCAAAAGGACCTTTCTAAATTCTGGTGATACCTTTCTGACCTTAGCACTGGGTTGTCCAAGTTTATAAGTCCTGTAACACAGACAATCTGTCCTGGAGCGCAGCATCCTCAGACTCAGTGTGAAAAATGCTACACACATTTTTTATCAGTTTTATACCTTTAGCCCCATATCAATAATGGAAATAAAATAATATAATAATGAAAAATATAAAAGGCCCTACAGTGCTGGCTGATAATTTGCCAAGTTTAAGTGTGTGCTTGATTGATCCGGCTTGTCGCACATTTTGAAGCCTCAGTTGCAGGCTTATGCAACATTTGGACACCCCTATGGCATTTTATGAAATATTTTGAGTGGTGAAATACAATGCAGCAGAACTCAACAAAAACACTATATTTCAGCTATTCTTTGTGTGCTTTCTAATTTTCTGTAAGTTATTTTTCAAAAGTATCCAACATAAAGAAGACCTATTTAAAGAACTTTATGCACAAGCATGGACTTGGATCAGAATCTTGGTCTAAGGCAGAAACCTGTTTGAAAGCTGAAATATCACTAGCAGAAGATTTACATAATATTTTCTATGTCACCAACTTATCTATGCTACTTTCTGGGGCAAGATCATTGAAATCTCAGTGACAAATATTACACAAGGCATAAAGTTCATTTTGTTCTTAACCAGCCTATGAACATATGCATTGCACATTTTAGTATCAATTTTGGCCACTAGATGTCACTTCCATCGAGCACCCATCTCTATTCAATGAGCGTGTTTATTGTGTTAAGCTGAGACAGAGGTACTCATTTTCTTAATGTACAGGTTTAGATTGTGGGGATGGGGAGGGAATGAAATTCTGAATGTATGCCTATTAAAATGTGCTGATTCAAAACAAAAAAGTAGGTCATAATTTCACTTTTCTTTGATTTTGGTTGAAATTGTGAATCCACTTTAACTCAAGCCATATGATTAGTCTTTTTATGACTGACTCTTTATCTAAAACATAACATTTTATTTGATCATGAAAGTGTTTGAGTGTTACATTCTAACCTGGCAATGCACCAATGTTTAAGCTTAAGGATGTATAAGTGGATATAAAGCTGTCATACGCCAATATCCTACCCAGAGGCATATTATATGTTATATTAGAAGTATATTGTATGTCAATATCCCAATCCAGAGAGAGGTCTGCCTTGATGTCCTAGTGATTTTAGTGCCACTAACTGCTTGCTGTCTCTCACATCTGCTAGGGTTCGAATCCCACCAGGGGCATGTCAAAAAGTGACCAGAGACAAGGGGTTAGGCAGTGGGTTTTGCTGGATGCTACAGTTTCCTCCACTACATACAATTTACCAGTCAAGACTTAACTTAAATATGGCAAAAAAGTGAGGAAAATTGAAATTCCCAGAGGTGTTCAATTAGGCAAGTATATCTTATAATGGCATAATATATATATATATATATATATATATATATATATATATATATATATATATATATATATATATATATATATATATATATATATATATATATATATAATATATATATATATATATATATATATATATATATATATATATATATATATATATATATATATATATATAAGTGTGTGTGTGTGTATATATATAGTAACATAATTCATTGGTGCGTATATGTGTAGGTAATGTCAGCAGGAAGGAATTCAAGTACAGATTATTGGGTGTAAAAAGTGCCACATATCTAATGCTTGTGGAATGCATGTGAGCTATGCTATGCATTTGAAGGTGTGCCAAGTTTTTGGTGCACAACCAATAAGTGATCTGATTGAACCCATAATGGCACTTGAGTATATGAACACAGCACAGTTACCCTTGCTACTTACTTAGGAGTCAACAGGATGCAGGATTGCTCATATGTTTGTGTTGTATTGCCAAATCTTTAAAGATTGTTTGGCTCAGTCAACATTTCAAAGAATGTAGTACAATATACCATATATGTTAGAGTACAATTGATTGCCGAGTCCCAGTTCTATAAGATTGTGAATGTTCGTGAGTGAGGTGCCAAATTGTAGAATAGATGAATGTGTGCACATTTATACCTACACACACACACACACACACACACACACACACACACACACATTTATATATATATATATATTATATATATATATATATATATATATATATATATATATATATATATATATATATATATATATATATATATATATATATATATATATATATACTAGTATATATATATATATATATATATATATATATATATATATATATATATATTATATATATATATATATATATATATATATATATATATATATATATATATATATAAACACATGCGTGACTGAAGGTGGAAAAATTACATGTTCTACAGTAGCAACAAACAAAAATCACCCAGGAAGTGAGTCAGATTTGAAAGGACGTTGGGTCATTTTAGGATAAGAATGTTTGTTTGGAAAATATCCAAGTTGTAACAGGCATGAAGATAAGTGTGCCAGTTAACATGGTTGTCCTCTTATTGTACCATTAAACATCTTATAGAAAAATTGTGTGTATGGACTTTATAGAACAAACTTGTCTGCTGACAGTCACGTCAGACTTTCAAATGTGGAATGTGTTATTCTTCTGGATCAAAGGAATGACAAACCTGTCCTCACTGACACAACACTCCTTTTAACCTTACTTCCCCTTGTACCTTAGGCACTGCTGACTCTCATGGAAAGTTGGATTGGATCATAAGTTTATGGGAAGGATCAAATATTTTGGGAATTTTTCCGATTTTTTTCAAGAATAAACAATATTTACTTGTTTTGTTTATCTCTATGTGAAACACATGTTGTTTTGATACAATATATAGGCATAGGAGATTATACTTAGATGTTTATGTTAATTTTGATGTGGCCTATAATTGCATACATGAAATGCACATGTTATCTGAAACATTGAATTCTTGCACTTCTAAAATGGTTAGTATAGAGAAAGTTGAATTTAAGTTGAATTTTTAGTCAATTTCACAGCAGAAAAAATGACGAAAAACCAACATTCCAAATCAATTTCACAGGACTTCCATCTGAATAATGAGGAGACCATGAATAGGTTAAACAAATTCAAATTGCTGCACAATCTGGCCTACCTGCAGAATTTGATTATTTTTTACATACTTCCTCTTTCAGTCACCCATGAGTCCTCGTCACTGTGAAGTGGTATTCATCTGATCAGACATCAAGGTGTTGAAATCGTGACAATGCCACGTGGAAAATTGAAAAAAAATAATTTTACAATAAAGCTGCTGTGACTCACCGCCAGATGTTGGTATCTCATATCTCATTTTTTGTAACAACACATCACCAGTTTGAATGATATATCTTTATTAAGGTATTTATTCAAAATTGTCATGTGTTATTTGTTTAATTATCATTGATGTCATGTTCAAAATTAGAATAATACTTTTTTTTTAAATTAACTGTTCTTCACTGGAAAAATTATTCGTGTATGAAATTACAAGTTGCATCATTTGTTGTATTTGCTTCCTTTACAGATGTCACATAGTAACACAGAAATTCTATTTTGTGAAAGAATACACTGGTTCATACAAAACTGGTACAAACTGACCTTAATCTAATCAGAATTTAAATTACTAATTTTTCTCTTTTTTAATTCTGATTTATATTTCCCTAGAATTTTCTATTTGTCTCTTCTAGACCAGATAAAATATTCAAGCATTGGCACCCTCAGCCCAGCTCAGCTCATCAAAAGCCCTGGTTGTTTGACTTGACAAGTGAACATTGTGGCATCCTGAGAATAAGAATACAGTCAGACTTGGCTGCCTCCTCCTGATTGGCTGAGAACTGGCACTGGTCCACTGACCACTAACAGTTCCTTAGCCAAACCTTTTAGTATGTGCTTCCTACATTCATGCTTAGAATTCCCTTTCTAAATCTTTATAAAAATAACTAATATGAATCATTTTACAAAATATTTAGAGAAGAGTTGTTGGTACTGTCCTGATGAACTTATCTTCTTCAAGTATTTTCCAAATATGCTTAATTGCCTGTATCCAAATATGCTCAATTGCCTGTAAGATTTCATCAAAATTGTTAGGCTGCTTTTGGTCGCTCCAAGCATCAATCGGTTAACCAGTCTGACATTGTGAGTGTGGCGTCCAATAATAATGCAAAAAAATATATATCTATCAAAACACATTTTGAAAAAAAATGTATTAACCCATTCACACTCAAGACTTCCTCTAGAAAGTATCGTCTGCTTCTCTCATACTTTTGTAAATAATTTGGGAACAAAGCTAAAATTCAAAAAAATTTGAAGGAGAGTTGTTGAATGTCATCTGATCAACATTTCTACTTCAAATATTTTCCAGAAAATACTTTTGTAAGCAAAATATTTTCAAAATTGCCAGGCCTGTTTTGGCCGCTCTGAGTGTAAATGGGTTAAAGAGAAATGTTTATCAGTGCTCATTCTACAACTTGCCTTCAACTATTTTGTGTTTATGTATCATTCCTTAGATAGTTTCTAAAGTGTGATATATAGATCCAGGTGAAACTGTTTACATGGAATTCTAAAGTTAACATCGATCCTAATAGACTTGAGTTTCCAAAACCTGGTATTGTGTATAATCTGTGGTCACATTTTTTTCCTCACACACATGTACACTGTACAGTTCTACCAGTTTTTGACAATTAACTGACAATAATGATGTGATATTGCATATTTTTATTCACTGATCTTTCAGTACATATTACAAATATAACAATTGGAAAACCAACTTATCTGTTTGGTTTTAGTACAAAATGATGATTTGACATATTTCATCTTTTAAGTTATCCATCTTGCACGATGGGTGTATCAGTTTTCCATAAACAATATAAATCTGACCTTGTTGTTGTATGTATCAACCAACATAGGGTAGTCAATTGTAGAAAAGTACCTGTTTTTCCACAATAAATGCAAAAGCTAAAATGATAGGGCCTGGCCGCATAGCATGGCATCTCAAGTAAAAAGGTACATTAAGGGTAGACATTAAGATAAGTATCTTTCTTCGGTTTTTCTTAAAATCATATTCTGAATTACCCATCCTCTTTTTGCTATTTTCAAATGTTAAACAGAATACCTTAACTTAAAAGGTACACTAAGATGCTTCCTTAACCTTTAAAAAAATGCCCATATTGTTTAATTACATAGAAAATTGCTACACTTAAAATCTACCTGAAGGTTTATAAATCTTATGCCCCAGTCACACGGGACAATTCCAAAATCGGCAGGTTGGACGTGACAATTTTACTTATCGTGTGACAGATAGATCTGATTCCAAGTCCAAAAATGGAATAGAAAGCATCTAAAAAGTTGTTACCGGTTTGTGATACTGTTTGCAAATTAGTACCAATTTTGAAAAGTTGCAAGTCAATTTCTAGACTTGGGATCATTGTACAATTTTCGTACAACATTTGTACGCAGGATGGACCTAAATATTGGATGCAAGTCAAGTATTTAGATTTGTTGCATGAAAGTCAAGACATAAATTATTGATTTGTAATTATCAAGCAATATAATCAGCTCAGGACATCGTACGCTGTGGTGTGACTGCAAATATGTATATTTTTCAAAATCGGAAGGTCCAGTTCTAATTTTAAAATTAGCACAATCGGAACCGATTTTGGAATCGTACGATAGTCGGACTGGTGTGACTGGGGCATTAAGGTGCTTTCTGGTAAAAAGGCCCTGGGTTGCCAATAACCAGTGACCTTGCATATAGTTTGGTTGCAAATACATTATAAATACCTATACTTTAAAATAAGCAGTGATATTTTTGATTGTGTTACCATTACCAAAGGTAGCTGGGCAAACCTTGGAAATCCTAGGATTTCCCTACGATTATCCTTGGTTCCTGCTTTCCCCAGCTACTTTTGTTATAAGGGAAGCTTGAGTAAATCATTCATCATAAATACACATAGACATTAGTCAGCAAATGTACATTGGTAGTTTATATTAATTAGTTACGTATTAGAGTCTAATTCAACTACTAGATTGTCCAAGGCTTACTGTGATACCATGATAGGATTTAGGATCTGTAACCTTTCTATTACTCTGGCTACTTTTGTCCAAGGCACAAGACTGCAAAAATATTTGAAAACTATCTTAGCCCTGTCACGTTGGTATTCATTTGAAAGTGCTTGCTGAGCACTTCCAGATGAATACCAATATGTCAGTCAGTTTTCAGCTTTTTTTGCATTAATTCATACCCTAGAACCTGAACCACATACCCTGTACCCATTTGGTAGACAGGCATCTTCATGTAAGAGCTACATAGAGATAAAACATAATGACATATCTGTGTCAATAAATTTAAGAACTTCTGGAATTGGTTAGATTATTAAAAAGCATAGTTTTTTTATGGTTATATTTTTTCATGAATTATTCGGAAAAATGACTGATACTAAACGAACTATTATGACTGATAATATGGAAGTCATGATTCAGTATAAAAAAATAATAAGGATGAATGACAATATGAATTCCTACAAAGTTGGCCCAGCAAGGGCTGAATGGAATGCTTGAAATACCGGTATATCATTCAATATTCCATTATTTACCACCTCTTTCTCTAATAATATAATCAACGACTGTACATCATTTATTCAGTTTTCCTTGAAATGTTTCCATTCACCATGTAAAAAAGCACATTTTTTTTTCTAGAGTTTGAATTAATTCAGAGGAGCAACTAAATAATTTGCCTTTCCAAGGCAGGCAGGCATTTGCCTCATTTGATACATCTGTACGCAATTATCCTTTATATTTGGGAAAACATTGGACATATTAACATAAAAAACAACAATTGCTTATCAAATATGATTGCCTTAAATCATAAAGCCTAACAAACAAAAAAATATTCAAACTATACATTGTTACAAGTTACAACTTGATCATCTCAATAATATCTTACCAGTGTTTCATTTACAATGCTTGATATAATGTCATAAATATTGAAAGGTTTCTTTTTTACAAATATACCTCCTTCATGAGAAATATATCTTTTCTCAATGTAATATCTAGTGTAATACTCACATATTGTTGAAATGTTAAAATGTTGGAAGGTTTAACTAAAAACTCCCACCTAAATAGCTAGCCAAACATACATTAACATATACCTCAGTTTATGACATTTAACCATTCATATCCATAGCATCCAAATATAATATGGCCACTTATATTTTATAGAAACAGGTATCAATGGCAAGTATATACGGAGGCTGTGTTGACTTAAATCCCATAATTGTATTCATTTCACAATACATCTAGAAATTCTGTCATATCCTTCTTGTCTTTTAAGTCATCTTTTTGGATTAAAAACTTTCTATGGGTATTTTCTTAATACAGTGTAATGCTCTCTCTCTCTCTCTCTCTCTCTCTCTCTCTCTCTCTCTCTCTCTCTCTCTCTCTCTCTCTCTCTCTCTCTCTCTCTCTCTCTCTCTCTCTCTCTCTCTCTCTCTCACACACACACACACACACATATAATACTACATGTTTTGCATAATTCATTTTCTTTGCACTCTTATAAGTGTCTTGAATTTATTTACCTGGTTTGGAAAGGTAACACAATATCTAAACCATATTCTAAAAAACGATAATCAAATAAAAAAGGATATTCTAACTACATGTTAGATAAAATATTATTTACTTGTTATTATTTACATGATACTGTATTTTGGGGTATAAGATGATTAATACATCTATACTTGAATGATTTTATCGGTACAAATTCATAAAGGGTTGGGACAATGATTAAGCTGGCTTTTGTAAATGGAAACGACATAGTCATGCTATATTCAGGGTAACTGCTTAGAACAGTAGTACTTGGGGTTATTTTTGCAACAGAGTTTGAAAATAAATGTATTAATGGCCATTTTTTTTGAAAATTCCTTCCTCATTCATTTTAGTTTTCCTGAAAGCAAGAAATCAAAACAAAATTGAATTTTATAGTGCAGATTGACATCATTGCCAATCTTTTCCTGAATGGCATATGGGTTTAATGATATTTGAATATGAAATACAAAAAATGCATTGCTTGAGATGTATATTCTTTCCAAACACATATCTAACATCTTTTTTATACATCTTTATCATAGCAAAGTGCATGAGATAGGTACCCATTAGAAGCCTTTATATTTTGCTAGAGGTTTAAGCTAAAATGTGGATAACACCTATTAAACTTTAATTTTGATTATCATGGTCATATTTTTGATATTCAATTTGTTAGAAATGACTGGAATAAAATGAGTGAAACTCTTGATGTGAGAGGCCAAAGTACACCCAAATAACCAATTGTAGCTGAGACTTCCAAGGAAATCACCGCTCTCTCCTTGCATTTTCCTAAAAAATTCTCGGTATTCCTAGCCACATGTGGTAAGGGGTTCCACGTACTTGGCAACTGTACTTCCTTTGATGTCAGATATTGGCTTCTGTTCTCTGTTTCTTTCCCTCAGAAAGTCACTTCCTCTATATGCATATATAATAAGTATTTCAATGTAAGGTGAGAACTGAGATGAATGTATAATGTTACCTATCTACCATATTCTGCAGGTTTCTCATTTGCTGTCTGATTGCTCTCAGAATTTGTCAGATGACTTCCGTCGCATTCCTACTATGAATAGAGTTATGATATGACGTTGTCGTATATGTGGTTGCTCTCGGGAATAGCGTTGTGAGTATGGTTATTTAGTGAGAGTGTAGACTTTTCATGGTTCACCTTCACCATAGTCAAATCAGCCATACTGTCATAGGTATCTTTTGGCTCTTGATAATTCCCGTTTTCCGTCATTTTCTTCACATCGTACGTGAAGGTTTGATCCTTGTTCACGGGGGCAGGCCCAGTTACGTCAGTATCCAAGGCCAATTCCTCGTTTTCCTTCATTTTGTATATCCTCTTTCTGATGAGCTTGACCACCACTATGATGAAGATGATTAGACCAATGAACAATAGTCCTCCTAGCACTGCACCAACAATGATTGTAACTGTAATGAAGAAGAAATGTAGGTTAGTACTGTGTCAAGTGACTGAGATTATTATATATTATAACAAGGACTCGATGCCAATGAATGAATAATAATGATAATGATAATAATAATTATGATTTTAATGATGATGATGATAATAATGATGATGATGATGATGATGATGATAATAATAATAATAATAATAATAATAATAATAATAATAATAATAACAACAATAATAATAATAATAATAATGATAATAATAATGATAATGATAATAATAATAATAATGTAATAAAAATAATAGATAGTAATAAAAGATATAATAATAATAATGATGATAATAGAAAAAAGATAATAATAATAATGATAATAACAATAATAATAATAATAATAATAATAATAATAATAATAATAATAATAATAATAATAATAACAATAATAATGATAATAATAATAATGGTAATAACTTATAATAATGATAATTATAATAATAATAATAATAGTAATAAAAATAATAATAATAATAATAATAATAATAATAATAATAATAATGCAATTGATAATATGATTAGATCTGGACTGTTTGAAAGATGCTAGAAGATATTATTCTTACTGTCGATTGTTGCTGCCTTTGTTGCTTTAGTTGTTGATGGAGATGGTGTTGTTGATGCTGGTAGAACTGTAGACTTTGGAGTCGGCTGTGTTGTGGGAAGCATAGAAGGTGGAGGATAGCATACAACCTGTACGAAACCTCCATCTGAAAGGTAATAAGGGGGCTATAAATAAAAAAGCTTTTTGTGGGGTTTTAAGGGTGACTGCCTTTTTTCTCATGGTTGACAGGCAGAAGCAGCTACATTTCTAGAATTATTTTTTTTCTATTTATACTACCTGATGAAATCAAATCACCATAGCTAATTTAAAGGTTGATATACAAAGGAAAAACAGGGTTTACCCATTCATGCTTCAGAGTTTCTCTAAAGATTGTTGTCAGGATCTTTAAAACTTTTAAAGACTATAACTCTGGAATTAAGAACAAAATTTCTGTAGGAGAGTTGTAGATATTGTTCTGATTAACCTTTATCCTACAAATATATTCCCAATGATGCTTTTGCCTGAAAGATTTCATCAAAATGGTCACGCTGCTTTTGGCTGCTGTGACCATACATGGGTTAAGTAATTGATCTTTGTATATTAACATTCTCACTTTTATGGGTAGAGAACCCTGGTCATAAGGTTAGAGTGATTTCTTTGAATTCAGGCCCTGTATTCTTTATGGCTTAAAGATGACATCAGTCAGAGACAGTTTGATGGGAAAAGCGTCCCAAGTCTCAATGGATGTGACTTTTCTTTGTTGACTAAGTATACAATCCATGACAGTAAGTAAATATGTTATGGTCCACATTGAACACCACCATGCTCCAAAGGAACTTTTGGGTTACTGCCCCAAAGTGACACATATTGACTGTTTTTCAGGCTGTTACGGGTACGAAACGAAGGCCTGAAGGTTTAAGCCTGGCCTGAGAAATGTCTCCAAAGTTACACCTCAAAACATATTGACTGCTTTTCAGGGTGTTACAAGTACACAACGGAGGCCTGAAGGTTTTAGCCTGTCCTGAGAAATGTCTCCAAAGTTACACCTGAAAACATATTGACTGCTTTTCAGGGTGTTACAGTACGCAACAGAGGCCTGAAGGTTTTAGTCTGACCTGAGAAATGTCTCCAAAGTTACACCTGAAAACATATTGACTGCTTTTCAGGGTGTTACAAGTACACAACGGAGGCCTGAAGGTTTTAGCCTGACCTGACAAATGTCTCCAAAGTTACAACTGAAAACATATTGACTGCTTTTCAGTGTGTTACAGTACGCAACAGAGGCCTGAAGGTTGTAACCTGGCCTGAGAAATGTCCTCAAAGTTACACCTGAAAACATATTGACTGCTTTTCAGGGTGTTACAGGTACACAACGGAGGCCTGAAGGTTTAAGCCTGGCTTGAGAAATGTCTCCTAAGTTACACCTGAAAACATATTGACTGCTTTTCAGGGTGTTACAAGTACACAACGGGGGCCTGAAGGTTTTAGCTTGGCCTGAGAAATGTCTCCTAAGTTACACCTGAAAACATATTGACTGCTTTTCAGGGTGTTACAAGTACACAACGGGGGCCTGAAGGTTTTAGCTTGGCCTGAGAAATGTCTCATAAGTTACACCTGAAAACATATTGACTGCTTTTCAGGGTGTCACAAGTACATGGCGGAGGCCTGAGGGTTTCAGCCTGGCCTGAGAAATGTCTCCTAAGTTACACCTGAAAACATATTGACTGCTTTTCAGGGTGTTACAAGTACACAACGGGGGCCTGAAGGTTTTAGCTTGGCCTGAGAAATGTCTCATAAGTTACACCTGAAAACATATTGACTGCTTTTCAGGGTGTCACAAGTACATGACGGAGGCCTGAAGGTTTTAGCCTGGCCTGAGTAATGTCTCCAGAATAAAGTGACATTCCTTTCCTAAAATGATTTCAACCCATTCATGCTTAAAGGGCTCCTTGAAAATTGGAATCTGGAGCTCTGATAACTTAGCAAATAAAATAGGAATGAAGCATGAATTAACAAAATCTTTGAAAGGGAGTAATGGGCCGGGTTCTTATCAATATTTCTCCTTGAGAAGTATTTTCTGAAAGATGCTTTTGATGAGGAGATAAGGCCATCATTTTGGGACCCAATGGTCATATGAGCCACTAGAAGCATTAATGAGAACCCTGCAAAAACCACCACCTAACCCCAAGTCACTGTGAACTTTCTCACATACCCTGGCTGTGATTCAAACCCGGGCAGTGGTGAGAGACAACTAGCGATCAGTGGCAATGTCTTTAAGACCACACAGCCATCAGGCAGGCCATTTTCCCTTAAGACAACTTTCTGCATATTTATGAAAAGACCCTACTTACTTGGGTAAGACATTGAGTACAATTCAGTCCAGTATTTTGTGCAAAAGCACCTGAGACATGAGGACACCCCTGGGTTACCACAGACATATATATCCAGTGTTTATTACCCCCAGAAATGCATACCCAGGAGAACTAGGATGCAAGGACATAGGTTTAAATTAGGTTTAAGAGTCCTATAAATTCCTAAGCTGGTATTTAACAAGTCAGTGTAGCCGACCCTGTAAGTTTTATTGCCTATTTTTACACACAAATAAACTGCTCTTTTTTAGCTCTTCTGGTCATGGGTAATATTTCTTCACTAGACTGTTTCCCTCCACTCTACATTGAAGACTTACCTCTCTCGTTGAAAAGCTTATTTGGAATGTATTATGTACCCCAAGTCAACCAATGATTACGAACGCTGTATCTTATGAAAACCAAACCATGCTTTGCAAACCTAAAAAGCAGTCTTCATTGAAAACAGGGAGTACATCTGATTCATGACTCTGATAAAAATAATAAGCTATATCAGACAGAAATACATAAAAGGCTTGAATATGTGACTATGATGGTTTCTGTTGAGTTTATTACTAATTAGAGAGTTAACAATGACTTTGTTGTCCTCAGGTTATCAGGTTTCTTCCACCATTGATGACTTAGGCTAGTCATGATTTAACCTTTACATGACAGAAAAGGTGATAATGAACAAAATGTTAAATGTGTGTGTAAATACTGACCTAAGACTTTGTAATGCAGCCACATCCTGCCAGCTCGTACCCCATTGTTCATCACCTGTAGGGAGATAGGGTGTGTCGTCGTAGCCACCGTAGAGTTGGGCTTGAAGTTGTTTCCTCCCACGATGGTTTCCTCTGTGGTATTGTAATTGATGTGCAGTTTGAGCTCCTTGCCGGACTCGGTACTAGATACACTGTAGGAGAGGTCCAGCACGGTCAGTGCAAGGGGACCCGTACTGGTCAGAGTACAGTTACACATGTTATTACTGGTGTCCATAGAGTTGGGATAGTCGAGGCTGGACAGGAAGCCTTCCTGCTGAGTGACATTCACACTTTTACATACATAGTCTATATCCACAGCTGAAATTAGAAAAAAAACACCAGTCAGCTTTATTCGAAAACAATTGTATTAGGCACACTCCATTGTATGAAATAGTTTTGAGTATCAACTGAAGTTGATACTAATAACAAATGTTGGCTTTTATATACAGTGTAAAATAACAGCTGATATTAAAATACAACATTGAACATCAGCTTTCTATCAAAACAATTGTACTACACTCCATTGTTAAAAATATATGAAATTATATTCACTATATTCACAGGTGAAATAAAAAACAACATTACCTGAAGACAAAAATAATTGCATTACACTCCATTGTTACAAAAAATAGTGCAATAACAAGTTTCACCCATAAACAATAAAAAAAAACCTTATACATAATTCTCATTATGATTCTATCGACTATACCACATACAAAAAAGATTTTTTAAAAACTAAATAGTACAGTGTATTAGTGAATTGTGTAGCTGCCAATACTTGAATTAGTAATTAGTTACAAAACACTTTAAGATATATCATCATACCTGAAAACTTTAGGAACTAGCAACTATCAGGGGCAGCAACCTAATTAGCCCTAGGTCAAAAAGTTAACAAGTCAGCGCTTGCAAAACATCTAAGTTTTTACCCTAGCTTTACATCCTTTAGTTGTGTCCGCAGAATATATTACTCTTGAATATAATAAAGGATGTATATGTAGGACAACTGCATTCTATTTTACATCTCCTACAAAGACAAAATTACCCCCTTGTAGTTGGTGTAGGATGTTTAAAGTGCCTGCTACCGCTGAGCGAGAGCTGTGATTAGAAAAACCAAAACATCATCATTACAGTCACACGCCTAGGCATTTGACATGTGCTGGGAAGTTTGCCAAGTCTCGCTCGCAATTGAATTCACATAACCAAGGGTGCAGCTAGCCAACTGGATGATATGTTTTACCTGTAATGGCGAGACTTTCTATGGGGTCAAAGATGATTGAAATATTATATTCAGCCAGGGACCTGGCCTGTTGCTAGCCCACATTGTTGTTGGGGTGAGTCATATGGCATAATAACACCTGGATCTAGACTGGTAGATACCTGTGTGAGGTTGTGACGTACCTTTGACATCAAAGGGTATGGTATTGCATGCACTGCCCATAACCCATTCACACCTGGATCTAGACTGGTAGATACCTGTGTGAGGCTGTGACGTACCTTTGACATCAAAGGGTATGGTATTGCACGCACTGCTCATAACCCATTCACACCTGGATCTAGACTGGTAAATACCTGTGTGAGGCTGTGACGTACCTTTGACATCAAAGGGTATGGTATTGCATGCACTGCCCATAACCCATTCACACCTGGATCTAGACTGGTAGATACCTGTGTGAGGCTGTGGCGTACCTTTGACATCAAAGGGTATGGTATTGCATGCACTGCCCATAACCCATTCACACCTGGATCTAGACTGGTAAATACCTGTGTGAGGTAGTGACGTACCTTTGACATCAAAGGGTATGGTATTGCATGCACTGCCCATAACCCATTCACACCTGGATCTAGACTGGTAGATACCTGTGTGAGGCTGTGGAGTATCTTTGACATCAAAGGGTATGGTATTGCACGCACTGCCCATAACCCATTCACACCTGGATCTAGACTGGTAAATACCTGTGTGAGGCTGTGACGTACCTTTGACATCAAAGGGTATGGTATTGCATGCACTGCCCATAACCCATTCACACCTGGATCTAGACTGGTAGATACCTGTGTGAGGCTGTGACGTACCTTTGACATCAAAGGGTATGGTATTGCATGCACTGCCCATAACCCATTCACACCTGGATCTAGACTGGTAGATACCTGTGTGAGGCTGTGTCGTACCTTTGACATCAAAGGGTATGGTATTGCATGCACTGCCCATAACCCATTCACACCTGGATCTAGACTGGTAGATACCTGTGTGAGGCTGTGGCGTACCTTTGACATCAAAGGGTATGGTATTGCATGCACTGCCCATAACCCTTTCACACCTAGATCTAGACTGGTAAATACCTGTGTGAGGCTGTGGCGTACCTTTGACATCAAAGGGTGTGGTATTGCACGCACTGCCCATAACCCATTCACACCTGGATCTAGACTGGTAAATACCTGTGTGAGGCTGTGGCGTACATTTGACATCAAAGGGTATGGTATTGCATGCACTGCCCATAACCTATTCACACCTGTATCTAGACTGGTAAATACCTGTGTGAGGCTGTGGCATACCTTTGACACCAAAGGGTATGGTATGGCATGCACTGCCCATAACCTATTCACACCTGGATCTAGACTGGTAAATACCTGTGTGAGGCTGTGGCATACCTTTGACATCAAAGGGTATGGTATTGCATGCACTGCCCATAACCCATTCACACCTGGATCTAGACTGGTAGATACCTGTGTGAGGCTGTGACGTACCTTTGACTTCAAAGGGTATGGTATTGCATGCACTGCCCATGCACTGCTGTGACGTACCTTTGACTTCAAAGGGTATGGTATTGCATGCACTGCCCATAATCCATTCACACCTGGATCTAGACTGGTAAATACCTGTGTGAGGCTGTGACGTACCTTTGACATCAAAGGGTATGGTATTGCATGCACTGCCCATAACCCATTCACACCTAGATCTAGACTGGTAGATATCTGTGTGAGGCTGTGACGTACCTTTGACATCAAAGGGTATGGTATCGCATGCACTGCCCATAACCCATTCACACCTGGATCTAGACTGGTAGATACCTGTGTGAGGCTGTGTCGTACCTTTGACATCAAAGGGTATGGTATTGCATGCACTGCCCATAACCCATTCACACCTAGATCTAGACTGGTAGATACCTGTGTGAGGCTGTGACGTACCTTTGACATCAAAGGGTATGGTATCGCATGCACTGCCCATAACCCATTCACACCTAGATCTAAACTGGTAAATACCTGTGTGAGGCTGTGGCGTACCTTTGACATCAAAGGGTATGGTATTGCATGCACTGCCCATAACCCATTCACACCTGGATCTAGACTGGTAGATACCTGTGTGAGGCTGTGGTGTACCTTTGACATCAAAGGGTATGGTATTGCATGCACTGCCCATAACCCTTTTACACCTGGATCTAGACTGGTAGATACCTGTGTGAGGCTGTGACGTACCTTTGACATCAAAGGGTATGGTATTGCATGCACTGCCCATAACCCTTTCACACCTAGATCTAGACTGGTAGATACCTGTGTGAGGCTGTGGCGTACCTTTGACATCAAAGGGTGTGGTATTACATGCACTGCCCATAACCCATTCACACCTGGATCTAGACTGGTAAATACCTGTGTGAGGCTGTGGCATACCTTTGACATCAAAGGGTGTGGTATTACATGCACTGCCCATAACCCATTCACACCTGGGTCTAGACTGGTAAATACCTGTGTGAGGCTGTGGCGTACCTTTGACATCAAAGGGTATGGTATTGCATGCACTGCCCATAACCCATTCACACCTGGATCTAGACTGGTAAATACCTGTGTGAGGCTGTGGCGTACCTTTGACATCAAAGGGTGTGGTATTACATGCACTGCTCATAACCCATTCACACCTAGATCTAGACTGGTAGATACCTGTGTGAGGCTGTGGCGTACCTTTGACATCAAAGGGTGTGGTATTACATGCACTGCCCATAACCCATTCACACCTGGATCTAGACTGGTAAATACCTGTGTGAGGTTGTGACGTACCTTTGACATCAAAGGGTATGGTATTGCATGCACTGCCCATAACCCATTCACACCTAGATCTAGACTGGTAGATACCTGTGTGAGGCTGTGGCGTACCTTTGACATCAAAGGGTATGGTATTGCATGCACTGCCCATAACCCTTTCACACCTGGATCTAGACTGGTAGATACCTGTGTGAGGCTGTGACAATATAATATAATTTTGATCATAGCTAGCCCAACCTACATCCCTCATACAAATGATTTATGAATTTATGATTACTTCAAAAGTTATATTTAGAAGCAACATATAGGTCTAGATGACACTTGTCAAGGAGACTACCAAGCGTGAATAGATTAAAGAGTTTTCAAAAGCCTTTGGTAGGTGAAGGTGGAGTAGAATTTGACAAGAAAGATAAATGTCATTGAATATTAAGGTATAAATGATGTAATAGTTAGATTTCGTCTATGGACCTCAAACTAAATGTGGGAGGAAAGGGACATACTATACCATTATGATTGTTAGGAAAAATGTTTATATCAATTTAATAGTGTATATTTCATTGCGCTCATAACATCAAAGAAACACTTTAGATATTGAAACAAAAATGATTAAAAGCTTGTTAAACATGATTACCTGAGGGCTTTATGGAAAGCTGTCTTGCAGAAAAGCACTTCTTGTCTTTAAGGACATTGCCTTTAAAGACAATCCATTAACCCATTATTGCTCAGAGTGTGAAAAAGTCTGACAATTCCAGTGAAATCTCTTAAGCAAAAGCATATTGAGGAAAATATTTTGAGGAAAAATGTTGATCAAAACAAATAGATCCAGGCGACAATTTCTGGAGGAATCTTTGAGCATGAATGGGTCAACTAAATCACTGGGCCACACCGACCTGGCCAGACACATTGGCCTGGTTTCATGGCCTTTAACCCCAGTCAAAGGTGTGATAACCCTAGCCCTGGTCAACCCTTGCATTGTTTCTTCCACTTGCAAATAAGGAATGCTGGTAGAAGTTGATAAAACAGCATTCCTAGTTGAATCTTGGTGAGTGCCTCAAGCAAGCTGACCCTTGCTGTAAGAGATATGGAGGGAAGACTGATCGGCTGTCAGTGGGGAATGTCAGAGCAAGAGATTAATAGGCTAGCAATGAAAAGCCATTTGGACAATGGTGCCCTTTTTGTGAACAGATGCTTAATGCTAAAATCTAAATACCATGATTATTCATTCAGGATGTGATGTCCTGAACATTTTTGGAGAGTAAGAGATAAGACATTGAGTAACTCTTCACTTGGCGAGTGGCGATACGTGCTGCTTATTATACTATGTAATCATTGCAGCATGGGTAATGATCAATTTTAGGAAGGGGGAACTCAGTAACAGATATAGGACTTAAACCCATTCCTTCTTGGACTTCCAGCAATATCTAAACCTTGTAAACCTTGCAGCATGGGTATTCATTATGGTGGTGGAATAAGGGAACACAATAACATATATTAGAGGTTTAATCAATCCCTGAGCTCTGTTCGCTTATATATGATCCATCTATATCTAAATCTTGTTATGATCACAGCATAGGTGATAAATGATGCTTGGGAGGGGGCTAAAACTCATTGAGGTTAACAGATAGAATTCAACCCATATTTGCATGGAGATCTCAGAGGATCCAGCAATGTTTAAAGCTTGTTATCAGTGCACCATAGATGATGATTGTCACTCTGTGATAGAGATCGAGGCCTCAGAGAGGCCCTCAAGTCTTTAACACATTATTGCCCAGGCTGCCCAAATTATCATATAATATTTAACCCATTTACAGCTGGAGCATGATCATGGTCTGACACAAATGGAAATATTTTGATATATAACCAGTATTTTGAGAATAGCTAGACTGAAAAAATTGTGTATTGTTTGCAGTAAACAATCCCACATTAAAACAGTTTCCTATTTACTATTATTCTATTTGATTAGTTATGTTCAAATGTTTTCAGAATGTGTCCTCTGCAAATGCAAATAGGTTTAAGGAGGGGCGTTTTTCAGAAGGGAGGAGATCTTTCTTTCAATCTCTTCTTTATATTCAGCATGCTATTTAAGGTACTTGCATCTGGGCACTTCAAGTGTGCATGCATGCATGGGTAAGTCAAAGTATCTATTCCCCAGATTAGAGATACTTTATGCATCAAGGCTCTTGTAAAAACATAGACAAAAGCTACAGAACTGCCTTGAGGAATATCCTGAAACTCTAGGTGCTTTAAAGAACAGGGTGTGATAATATAAGGATTTTGAAATGATAACGATCTGCTTTAAGGTGATTCTCTAATTTAAGGTATTCTATGCAACTGGGCCCCTATTCACATGCAGGAACAGACATGGAGTATTAATCCTGTTGAAAGGATGAGAGGATGATCTTATGAAGTAAAACCAGCCAGACTGACAGGTGGGATAAAGTATCACCCAATAAGTCTTCCGAGCCCTCACAGGTAAGTAGTAGGTCATGCACACTGCACAGATACATGAACTAGGGTGGAGGACTGCCCTGAGTGGTATTTAGATAGCACACGTGCTCTGGTTACATACATGTATACTGACTGAGAGAGAGAGAGAGAGAGAGAGAGAGAGAGAGAGAGAGAGAGAGAGAGAGAGAGAGAGAGAGAGAGAGAGAGAGAGAGAGAGAGAGAGAGAGAGAGAGAGAGAGAGAGAGAGAGAGAGAGAGAGAGAGAGAGAGAGAGAGAGAGAGAGAGAGAGAGAGAGAGAGAGAGATCATTCATGAATGCTTCCTTACAGAAAATGTTTTAAATCAACACTTACTAGGAAGCAATTTGAAGAAATATATCTGGGTTAGATGATCTAGGCACCTCAAGGAGGAAGTCCCAATAGCTTTTACCATTGACATATCAGGACAGCAAGTCATAGGTCAAATAGAAGTGATTAGCTAAGTAACAGTCATATTTAAGATGAATTGTTTGCATCGTGATCAATGAGAACAATTTGTGCTGTGTGTTTATATACAAAACTATGGTACGGCTCACTAAACTGCAGATATCTGTGACCATAGATGAGTCACAAGAAATGGTCACGACTACAGTATATATGGTAACCATACACCGATCAATACCCCTATAGAACCTGTGGAGTCTTGGCAAAACACATGTCTCGAATTTAACCACTTCCTTGGGAACCTGTCAAATTTCCTATAAGTGAATCACATAAACCAGTGCCAATACTATAAAACACATGCAAACAGCAGTGTTTTTAAGGTGAATCTGAAATGCATAGCAGAATCAGACAACAGTTTTTTTAGCACTATGAGGCTTAATGATTTGCAAAATTGGTTAATACCCTGCCTTCTTGAATTTAGCCACTTCCTTGGGAACCTGTCAAATCTCATATAAGTGAATCACATGAACCAGTGCCAATACTATAAAATAAACAGCATTGGTTGTTAAGGCAAATCTGAAATGCAAAGGGGATCAGCCAACAGAGCACTATGAGGATTAAGGTTTAGGTTAATGCTGACTGCCCTCTTGTGTACCAATTGACTGCATGCACTGCTTCAGACCTAAATAATCAATGGTGTTTGCCTATTAGAAAGCATGATTATCCCAATTAAGCTGACAAACCTCACGACCTTGACTATGCCCCTATTGAATCCACTAACAAAAATCAATTTAGTGCAAACAATGCACTACCGATTTTTAAATCAATGTGCAGACAATAAAAAAGTTCTAGAATAACAGCTGAAAGAGGTAGAAATCACTTAGGACTGATATTAACACTTTCCCATTCAATTCTCAATCAATTAGTGAAGTAGTAACCCTAGCCATGTTTAATTAATGCAGCTGCTTGCCTGTGTGGAAACACATGCAACAGGTGTGTAGAATGGGTTTATGGCCGCTGAGGATGATTATTGATTGTTCTGTGGCAAACAAAGCCAGGCAGGTTGTATTTTAGACTTTTTTAACCTTTTCATGCCTAGTGCATAGGTTATATGATAAAAATGTAGTTTGCAAAAAAGAAATATTCAAATAAATCTTGCGCATTCACTTATGAAAACCAATCATCCTAGAGATATCTCTTAAACATCGTCCTTTTTTCAAAGTCTACTACTGCTACTACTACTACTGCTACTACTACTACTACTACTACTACTACTACTACTACTACTAGTACTACTACTACTACTACTACTACTACTACTACTACTACTACTACTACTACTACTACTACTACTTCTTCTGACTACCACTATACCACCTGCTGGTGAGTCAACCCTGTTTTATGGAAAGTGAGTCATTTACAACAGCAACAGACTGAGATCAGGCATATCTGCATGCTTTTTTTAACACATGGTAGTTTTTTTTCAATAAAATTTGAATACCATCGCATGTATTGTAAAACAGTTTTTCAGAGGTGGCATGTGCATGTGACATTTCAAAGCATTGTATTTTTTCATTTCTCAATCCATATCTGATACTGCATCCCAAGAGCAAGAAACAATTATGTATCTTTTTTCCATATCCTAACTTCTATTGTTGATCAACTTCACAATTTAACATTTCTATCATGATTCTACAAAAGGAGAATAAAAAACAAAATTTGTTTATTAAAGCTGCATTTCATCAACCACAATATCAGTATCAACTATGAATCATTCTAAAAGTACCCATTCTGAAAGGACTTACTAGTAAGTATTCATCATTCACATACCTGTTACCTCAAAAAAACTTCCTGCTTTATTTTTTATCAGACCGACACTCCCAAGTGAAGCATGTTTTTATAGTATCCACTATGTTCTATTGTTCAGTTTTTTTTTATAACATTCCTATTGTTGTATTTTTCATCTCTTCTGCAGGTGTATTTGACATGTTTATTTCTATCCCTCATGAGTGCCTGGCTATCTGTACCATTACTCTTACCTTTGCTGTGTGTAATAAACACTGATTGAGAATATGTTGTTCTTGAATAATAAGAGCACTGAGATTGTTGTTCTAAAACATTATCATAACAAGAAGTGTTTTGATAAGAAAGAATAAATAAAAAATGAATTGAATTACTAATGATATCAGGCTCACTCAAGTTCTTTTTTTTTAACACCAGTGACACCATGTGCTTGGCTCTCCTTGGATCACATATACCCAGTGACTTAGCAGCCTGAATCCCATTGATTAACCCAGTCATACCTGTAGCAGCCATAACTTGCTCATCCAAACTCCATCTACAACTCATTATCAAATATTTTGTGAATTTATGCTTCATTCGAAAGTTATTTTTAACAGTATGACAGGTCCAGACAACACTGGTCTAGTAAATCTGAGGGCATGAATAGGTTTAAGTACTTACACTTATGACTACATTTGGTGGACCTTTTAATCAGACCAATGCATAGGTATCTGGAAGGTTCAGTATCTTTCAGAAAATGAAATTTCCTATACCTATAGTTGTATCATATCTATAGACTGATCAAAAACACATTTTCTCACAGAACATACCATTTTGATTTCATTCCTGTATAAAAGTATACATAAATGAGTTAGACCAGCAAAGAGTGGACTTTTTGGGATGAGAAGGATAAGTATCACTCATCAATGTCTGGAGAAGGCAAACTAAACCTATTATAATCTCCATGCCAGGTACTAGAATTCAATGATGCCACATCATGCCATTGATGTGGGTGGGTAATTTAACCCATCCATGCATATAGCACCCAAGTCCACCTGACAAACTTTGTGATATTTCTCAAACAAAAGCAGTTTTTAGAAACTATTTGAAGAAGAAATGTTAATCACAAAATTTTAACCGACAACTCTCCTTGGAATATTTCCTCTACTAATTTGTGCCTGTTGATAGAGGCTGCCTGTCTACAGAGACATCTCTTATTGTGGTGCCAGGTATGTTTTTATCCTTTAGACTCATACAGTGTTCACAATAGCAAAAACTGGATAAACATATGAATAGGATTTGGCACCTTTAAAACTTTTGAAAATACAATATCTATATTTACTTAATGATATGATACCTTAACGCTACTACATGTCTCACAGGGACCTTATTTTGTCAAATCTAGCACTATTAGCTTCAGAAATTATGTAATAAGTACCTAACTTCCTTTGTGCAAGGCTTCCAATCCAGGTAGCAATTTAGTCAATTTTACATATATTTATATCTTACTATATGATATCTAACTTTTTCGATATATTTTTCCATTCAATATCAGTATTTGGTATCGGATCAAGTACCAATACCTAACCCTACATTGAAATATTTGATAGTATTGCCATTACAACCAATTTTCAAGGTAACTGTTCCTTGTTGATTGCTTAAATGACCTTAAATGTTTGATAAATTGTTAAAGTTCAACAACACAAAGTCATTTTATGCTGGTGCATTTTATGGTTATTTTGTGCTTCAACGGGCCCCCATAGGACATCATTATGTGATTACTCCTGACACAGCTTCGATAGTTATTGAGAGTAGATTGTGAGTAGGTATAATGGCAGATACAAAGAGCACCCTTGGGGATTCAGCTGGCATGATGTAATAGAATGAACAGCCCACTATTGATTCACAGACAGACAGTTCTACATGTAATATTAATCTGAAAAAAATTAAATATTCATCTTCTCATGTTAAGGTATCCTCTCATGCTTAAATTAGCAGTTGATTATTCTGTGCTTCCTGTTGAAAAAAAGATAAAGACTTAATGTGACGTAATTTAACCCTTTTATGTCTTGAGATTCTCCAGGAGTCACATGCATCATCTGGACTTATTATACTTCTGAGAATAACTTAGGGATTGATCATATATTCACAAAACATTTGAAGGGGAATTACAGATTGCCTTCTGATCCACATTGCTTTTTCAAATATTTTGTGAAAAATGCCTAGGCCTCAAAAATATTATTAAAATGGTGAGAGCGTTTTTCAGTTCAAACTTTTGTAATTCATATCAACGCAAATTTATTTAAAATTTCTCCTTGAGGTGAAAATACACCGTACCATAGCTTCATTCAGAATTGATTTTATGCAAAACCATGTGCAATGGAGCTCTACGAAAGGAAATCACCCATGCCTTTTGAACGCAACCCTAGAAAAATACTCAACATTCCTATTAGCACTGGTAAATAGGATGACATGCCAGAGAGGTGGTACATAATGAGGAGGGCATTATCCATTAAACACATATAGCGTGATCCATTATCAGGGTCTGTTTGTGCACTGCACCTATGAGCCACCTGTAGTTGAGAACAACAGCAAGGGATGTATGTGAGGGTATAGTATTCTATAATGGAAGCAATTAAATAATGGCTGTGTTCGCCATTGATCAATTTTTCTAACAGGTCAAGCAGAACAGATTATTATTGTTTACTCATGTGTTCCTGTAATTCACAGAAAGGCTGAACTATATAGGAATACCTTCCTAATGAAATTATATTATAGACAATATTTTGAATGAAAGATTTTGATCCAAACACTAATAACAAATCTTTTTTAACTACTCGGACGTCTCGGAGACACCCTGTTTAAGTATTATAGATCCACACAGCACTAATACTTGTCAAGTAGATCTCCAGGCATATATTGTCAAACAGCACATTATTTGAAAATGTCTAGACTCCAGGTGTGTATGGGTTAAAGTTTACCTTCATAAGCAAAATACCCCTAAAATTGTCAACTAATTGAATGCATCTGAAAGTAATTTATTTAAGGAAAGAATGACTTGAAGTGGAAAACACAATATTTGGCAATTAGATGTTTTAAAAACTGACCTGATATTGATTTTTAAAGATAACAAATACATTTGTTATTCATTAATGAAATTTTATATAAGTATTACCCTGAATATAAACTTTCAAAAATGTTCAGGTGTTCTACATAATAGATTGCAACATCCAGGTATTTAAAGCACCACACCCATGGAACACATTAAGTAATATGCACCTGTAACAGTCAACAAGTTCATTCATCCTCATAATTAATTACTTGATTTGAAAGCAGGACAAGCAGCCTATGAATATTGTATGTGAAAACGGTGTAGTAATATATCAGGGGGGGGGGGGGGGGGATTCCTGGAAGAGACAGGTATTCTGTACATGTGTCGCAGCTAGCAGTGAGTCAGTTAGGGCTGGGGTGCTAGCGGGTACAGAGTCCGATCAATACTTAACCAACACAGCTGTGGGTATAACTTAACCCTTTTGCTGCTAAAGACTAATTTGGTCAATAATTGACATGCTGACAAAAAGCTGAGAAATGACTGAAATCCTGGCACATGGGTCTGATCTGATAGTGCATCGCAAGTGCTTTCAAATGAATACCAACATTACAGGATTTTGACTATTAATAAATAATAAATTTTTGCTTTCTTGTGCATTGTGCGAAAGTAGCCCCAGCATCAGAAAGGTTGACCCATTCAGGGCTGGAATTCTCCTAAACAAGCGTCGTCTGGACCTCCCATACTTATATAAATAACTGTGGATTAATCATAAATTGAAAAAATATATGAAGGAGAGTTGTTAGTTGGATTTTGATCAACATTACTCCTTTGGATATTTTCTAAGAATTGCTTTTGCTAAAGAGATTTTTATCACCAAAATACTTTTTGATTGTGACTGCTACAGGCATGAATGGGTTAACCCATTCTCATCTGGGGCATACTCATGGTCAGATACATACAGAATAATTTCTTTATAACAAAGCAATATTTTGTGAAATGTTTGACTAAAAGTTGATGTTTCCTTTGGGTTGATCAGTCTCCTTTCAAATATCTATTTTCAGATATTTACTTATTTGATGAGTTAACCCATTAATTCCAGAAATTGTTGTCTGGATAGATGATACTTTTGATGACAACTTTTAAATTAAGAACATCTTTACAAAATATTTGAAGGAGAGTTGTTAGTAATGTTCTGATCAATATTTCTCCTTCAATACTTTGCTAATTTTGCTTTAGCCTGAAAGATTTCATCAAAATTGTCAGGCTGGTTTTGGCCTATGTGAGCTTTGATGGGTATAGTTATTAGACTATTTCTAAATGGAAACGGGTTAAGCACAGATATTCCTGAATTAAGTAATAAATCTTCCCCTGCCATAGAAGTGATGTGGTTGATAGGGCACCACGTGTGGCTGTGTGGAAACACACCCTGTGAATCACTACCCGAGGGTGGTTACCTAAGTGAGGCAAGACTGGTCAGGGCTTGCTAATTCAGGGAGTGTCTAGGAGTGGGGGCCTCCGAGAAATTGCCTAAATTACTCAGTTTATTATACTCTTGCTGTCAAAAACAGAATTACTAGTGCATTTAATCTACTAAACGTCAATGGCTAAAAAAAGGTCCAACTATTGGAGGTGCACCTTTCTTAATAAAAGTATCAAGGGAAATCTATGATTAAAGGGTAAAAGTGGTTTCCCTATATTTCAAAACCCATTTCAAAATTCTGTTTTCTTTATTCTTTTCAGGTAATTCTCTATTTGAAGCCTTGTAACAAGCCAGGACTAAGGTAAGGGAAGCTATAACTAACTATAGTAGCAATTTGAATATATTTTTGGGAGAAATTGTAATCAAATTGGAACCTAGACATTTTCCATGAAATGTTTTTTCAAAAATTGTCCTATGTCCAAACCATTCATTAACCATTTCATGCCTATAGTGCCAAAAAAGACCTTACCATTTTGATGACATCTCTCTGACAAAAAGATCATTTAGGAAATATTTCAATGAGAAGCGGTAATCAGTTAACCTACAACTTTCATTTAAATATTTCATGAATCAATGTTTCATTCAAGATGTTGTAAAAAGTATCATAAATCTAAATAAATACCATTAAAAGGAGAGAACAGTTTTGAGTTTCTTGATTATCATGGAACTTGTCTCACTGTTACAGTGATGAAGGATACCGAGCTGAAAGGCATTTAATTCAATTCAGATTGTTGAAACTGATGCCCTTCATAAATATTTATATAGTTACTTTAATGCAGTTTCTGAAAAGAACTTACATAAACTGAAGCAATTGTGGCACTTCCCTCATTTAAAATATTTGAAATTCCTCGAGTTCTCAGTAACAAAAGACATAATAGGGACATAGCATGCATCTCAAATGACCTTGGTGCACTGAGAATAAATGGGTTGACCTATTCTGCACTGGATTTGCAGATGGTACCACCCCTATGGAAGTACTAGAAATACTACACTGAAAACTGTGTTCTGTTTACATTTAACAATACTTCTACAGATATTTTTTTCAAATAATACATTATTCAACAAGATAAGTTCAAGGTCTTCAGTGACAGCATTCTTGCGCAGATGTAAATTGGTTAATGTCTACCCATTTCCTAGTACAAACATTCTGGTGCATCATCGCGTAACAATGGCTCAGGTATTCCATCACTATTGTTTCCTGCTTACAGGTGAACCTCCCCACTTCTATCTGTTATCACTAGGCATTGGAATGTGGTGACCCAGGCCATGATTACAGGCTTGTATGACACCTGATTATAGGGTTCTGTGTCAACCCCGTAACAAAGTGGTCACCTGCTGAAAGGTGTGCAACTACTCCGTAAGGTCTCTGATATGTTACTCTTGACTGTGATTTTATAATCATAAAGCTGGCATCATTGAGGCAAATCCAAATGAGAGTCTATTGGTGGTCCAAATAAGTTTTAAAGGGGGGGGGGGGGGAGGGGGTGGGGATAGGGGGGGGGGGGGGCAGCATTAGTCATTTTGTGTTCCCTTACCAAATGAAGCTGGGAATTCCTCGGATTATCCTTGAAAACATGGCATGGCTTATGTAGGATATTTCAGCTACATTTGGTATTAAGGGTTACTTTTAACATTTTCTTGTTTTTTTATATCCAACTTCGAGTTTATCTCTACTTGAAATGGAGGGTTTATTTGGATAAAATCAACTTATGAAGTATCTTTGAGATGTAGCACCCTTAAAGATTATTGAGAGCTCTCACTGTAGGTGAGGTAGGTGCAATAGAGTGCACTTATTCAGGCCTGAAGTACCCAGTACACTGGCAGGCTGACAAAATGTCAAACAAAACCAATTTAACCAAGCATTTTTGTAACATTTCTCTCTCTCTCTTTATTTTGATCTTGATTTGATGATATTATCAATGTTGTCAGATCATTTGATCTATTTCTTGAATAACAAGTACTAATAATAGTATAGTAAAGTTATTTAGTTTTTTTAGTAATAATACTAAACAAAATTTCAGCCAAGAACTATTGTAACATTGTCTCTCATCAAGGCTGTCAGAGAGACATCTTGTGGCTCACATGATCTAGATTGGATTAGTGATGATAGCATGTATTCTAACCCATACTATAGGGATGATCTCATTTGAAGTGCACTCTAAGCTGCTACTCTTCCATCATTCTACTATCCTGATTTGTCAGAATTAAAAAGATTAAAGATGTCAGTGAATATGTTTCGAATTAATGAAGCAAATTAGCACCAGAGTAGGACATGTTTTAGCTTTGTGAAATGGTAGCCAATCTGCATGTTGGGAAATAAAAGCCTTAAACCTTCCAATGCTGAAGCTACTCTCGTCCAAAGCACAATGACGCAAAGATTATTGAAAACCATCTAAACCCTGAAATGTTGGTATTCTTTGGATAGCTCTCGCTGAGCACTCTCATAAGAGTACCTATATGCCAGGTTTTCAGTCATTTTTCAGGTTTTTTGCATCATTGTGTATTGGCCAAATTTAAGCCACCATCAGCATAAGGTTTAAGACATTAAGTACCTTACCCAGGTTAAATGCCCTATCCTGTACTCTCTGACTGCGAGGGATGTGGAATATAGCATACCTGTGTTAGTGCTTGACTTCAGGTATGTGGACAAATCAGATAAATGATGCATGATTGTCACATAAAATCTCACGCTATAGTGATTTGATCAGCACCTTTAAATTCAATTCAGCTTTTCTTGAAATGCTTCCCTTTTCTAACATCTATGCAGGTCAACAGGTGTGGGTACAAAGGAGTTGTTAGGTTCAAAATTCCCTCCGTCCACTCCCACATCACCCACAGTAATATGTACAATTAAACAGGGGCAAAGTTAGGATTTCTAAGTAGGGGGTGGGGTTCTGTATGTGAGGGCTTGTTTTTACACAGAGGTGGATCTACCTTATTGGTTTCAAGAAAATTAAATATAAGTGACAATTCGATTGACCCCATATGCCTCACCCAAGCACTGATATATTTACACCTGCCTAGAGAATGGGTTGTGGGGTTCAATATTCAATTTGTTAGGCCCAGATCATCCTCACTCTAATAGCACATTTGTAAATGTAAGATCTTACAGATGTTGGAGCAAAAGGGGTATAGGGTTCTATCATTGACCCTGCCCACCCCAGTGTACTTAATAGATTCGGATACCTTTAAAGATGTGGGTAGGAAGGTTTGTGGGTATGTAACTACTCCATCCCTCCCTTTCAGGAAAATATAAATCATTTAAATCCTTTATTTACCTTAAAATCAGTGTCTTGAAATCTGAGAAAGTTTAAAGTTTCCATTATAATTTATTGTCCTTCGGTGTTTTACACCAAAGCAGCTATGTTGTGGTTTCACTGTGAGTTCTTATTGAGTACCTTACCTAATACACCATATGTAAGGAGCTGTAGGGTGAATCTCCTTATTCTATAGTCCCTTATGTCAGCCTTTCATTACCAGACCTATTTGCATTGTGATAGTCATGCTTTCATCCTGCTTTTTCACAACATAACTTCAAAACTCCAGATAAATTGGGAATTTGTTAGAAATATACCTGTACACACCCTTGCATGAAAGCTCGTTTGCTGATCCAAGCCCTGTGTAAATAAAATGTCACAGCTTAGCTACTTGAATGATTTGATAATCCCCAGGCCTAGATGTTTATAGTACAGGTGTACCGGACTGGTTCACAGCTGCGTGTTTATAGCCGTTATTTGGAAAAGTGGACCCAACATAAACATAAACCGGGTGCTCAATGTATGATGGTCACAACAGGTGTGGTACATAACAGGTGGAAACGATTGTTGTTGTATCCATAATCAACGTTTGCTCAGCTAATTGGATTTTACAACTTGTTTAATGGAATGTCTGATGTAGGTTGTGTTTCATTTCAGACAACTGGTATCAAATTCAGTAAATCAAGAGGTGCTACTGGATTTCAGGAAAAGCGGGTTTCTTCCCAAAGAGGGAAGTTAATTACATACCCAAGTTTGAAATAACAGATGTCTTAATCATCCTACTTTCTTGTTGAGGAAACCAGAGAACCCCAAGTCACTGTTAACTTTCTCACATGCCTCAGCCGGGGTTTAAATCAGGGCAGTGGTGAGAGACAGCTAGCATAGCGTGGCAACCCCTACGACTGTATGGCCATCAGGTCCGGCTGTTATAGGCACTGGATTTTAAAAACGGGTGCCCCAAATTGCCAATTGTAAAATTTTGGGGCATTCTATTTTTCAAGAGAGACCACGATATACACAGATTACAACCATAACTTTTGTGCCAGTGAGGCAGGCAGCTAAGGTATTGTGTGAAATAAGCATGACACACTGCACGCTACAGCATAGGGGTGGGATTGGGCATGCACTTCACCTCGACCAGTTCATACCCAATGAACTGAAATAGATATATTTATGTGTTAGGGGTAGGGCCCGTTTTTCACTCTTCATCAGGCTCCCATAACAGGTGACCTTGGAGGGTTTTTAGGTCCTGACAGACGTACCAGTAACTATGGGCAAGATTTACATAAACGGGTTGTTGAACTTTATTGTTACTCCTTTAAAAGATTTGCCAAAATCATTGGACAAAGCATTATGTGCTTGGTTATGATGATGGTCTCTTTATGAAAACATGCTTCCATCAAAGACATATTTTCAATGATTACAGGTGTCGTAGCCCGCTTGCTGTGTAACCAATGCTGCACTCGAGTCAATAAAAACCAGCTTGAAGAAAATAGAGCTAGCTTTTTGGCTGCAAGCAGAGTATATCAGTTGATTCTCTGCTATGACCCAGGTAACAAAGCGATTCCCCTAAGGGGATATGAATGGAACAGTGAAAAGTACAATTATACAGTTGATTAATGAGTAATAATTTGGAGAGAAGAATGGGCTTTAGAGATATGATAATCCCTTTGAATTTACATAGACCATAAAAGAGAGTGAAGGCTGCCAAATTTTACCTCTATAGACTAATCCTCTATTATGACCAAATGTGTACACTTAAAATCATAAGGAATAGAATATACTAGCAATTTTTAGATTGTTTTGTATAAATGTTTTTTCATGTCATCTCTACAACTTTTCATCATCTGTGGTTCTCTAAGGATAAGAGGGCTGATATGCATGCATGGTTCCTTAATTTTTAAAAATCTATTTACAAACAGGTGAATGATCTGCACTATGAAATATATCTGATAAATAGCATGCATCTTTGGGCATCATATGCGGGGCAGTAAATGTGTGTTTTACCTTTGTTCACCACTGTGAAATTGTACATGATATTCTCTGATATGAATCAAAAGACCTTCATAAATAAGGATGAATGTGTCTTTCACCTTGTAATATTTTCAGGGACAGTTCAAGGCTTTAATAGTTAACTATAGTTCATTGCAGAATAGTTGCAGTGTATGCTATAAAGTAGTATACATTCTCATATTTTTGAAAGTACACTATATTTGAGAGTACACTATATTAAGAACTATATTTGAATTTGCTCTTACATGTCTATATAATGCTCTTTTTCATTTGAATTAAGCCTGTATAAACATGAATAAGAATCTTGAACATAACAATAGCATTTAAGTGTGTGATGATCTAAAAAACACAGTAATCCCCCTACCTGCTGTGCACACCTGAGCTCATCCTGATAACAATAGGTGTGCTGAGGAGAACAATAGTTCAGGTGTGCTAAAAAAACAGGTGTTTGCTTTACGGTCCAGGATGGTAGGAGAAGCTCTTAGAAATAACTGGATCAAGCTGTTAGATGATAAAAGAAACTTCTGCCCTGATGACAATCTAAAGACTTGTTTTTCTTTGGCCTCAGGTTCATACCTCTTTTTTGTATTTGTCTACATTTAGGGCGTGATGCACATGCATTTGTCATACCTTTGCATGCAGGTGTATTGAAATGTGTGAGAATAGGGTGTGTCTGCCATTTCAGTGGTCTTACTGTTTAGACAATAGGTAAACACTGCAGTGTATATTAGTATCATCTGGAATGGGCACATTATTAAAGTGTTTCAGCTGGAATATCTTAATATCTGTACTGCTTTTTTATACAATAAGATGATATCCTTTTCAATTTTGACCAACATAGAATTTATGACATTCTTTCACATCACATCTGGCCATACCTACCACAGTCACGATCAGTATTTTCTTGGGGGAAGGGGGAATGTCTTGGTGACAAAGTGTCATAGGCTATTACAATAGACCTCTAGTACCCAATTACTGAAAAAGTTTTAAGAAACAATTATGATCGATAATCGATCTGTTGGCTGCAACTGATTATTGATCATGAAATTGCAACCAGTTCCCAACCTCAACATTTCCTGATATGCAGTGTAGAATAGGAAATGATTCCGAGCATGTAATTAATCCAAATTTAATGAATTAGAAAATCTCGGTATAATTAGATTCGGATTAAAATATGCCCCCATGTGTGTTAATGTGTGAACTGACTGTTTGGTAAAATTCAATTCGGAAAGGTCATTTTTGGTCAAATTCGGTATATTTGCACCCCGGATTAATTTCCTATTCTACAGTATAGTACGATTTATTGCACTTACCTGATACACAGGCATATTTGGCCTGTAAGTAATCTGCCCCCGTGCCACAGTTATCCAAGAATCTTGCTGTTGGTTGAGGGTTGCAGTAGTTGGTACCGGTACAGTCCGAGGCCACCTCCTTCATGATAGCCTCATCTGTGTACGTACAGTCTGACGGTGCATTCACACACTGCAGGTCCGAACGGCCAGAATTATTGCCGTAAAATGCACCTAGTACCCATAGTTTATCTGCTTTACAGTACATAGATACTCCTGATCCACCAATACATGAACTGCCAATCTTCACTGGGTAATATACTCCTAGAAAATCAAAAGATAAAGAAAGCATTAGACAAAAGAAATTGCTGATATTTGATTATTCTTATTTAAGGATAATTTGAAGTGGAACACAAATGTGCAAGATAGGAAAGATATCAGTTATTCATAAAAGCACAGTATAATGTGCATAACAGACATTAGACAAAGGAAATGCTACTTTTGATCATTGTAATTTATGGATGAATTGAAGATTAACAGGAATATGCAAACTATTTTCAAAATGCCATCAGTTCTTTATAAAATCACAATGTAACATGTACTAAAATTGAACATTTTTACTTCAAAAAATGTTACATTTCTTTTCTTTTGCCTGACAACAAACCCCTCTGATCCATAACCATGGAATCATTTATCTACCCTGACTCCAATTAAGCACCAACCAATATATCACCTTGCAGAAGATGATATATGAGTCCCTTTTTTGTGTGTCACTATTGTGAGTATTTTGTCACTATTTTCAGTATTTTGTGACTATTATCACTAATTGTGAGTATTTGATTTCCACCGGCTTTCCAGGGGTTTGTAGTTTAGTCACTATCACTCATATATGAATTCTCACTGTTTTAATCAGCATCATGACCACTATAAACTGGCTTGTTTAAGTTAAGTACTTCTCTGACCTAAAAATAATTGTTGCATGTTTTGAGGTCTCTGTTGCATGCTAGGGCGACAGATGGACACCCCAGTACATCATTTAATTGGAAAACATATGGTAAAAGACCAACTTTTGTTCACCTAGTGCAGCCAAGTGATTTGGCAACATCAGGGGGTTTCAGCTCATGATTGAGGGAATAACTACAGACATATTACAAATCTAAATTTTCCTTAAAAAGGATTAAGGACAATAACCAAATATTCATTGATCCTATTGTCACCATATTGTGCATTGTTGTCACATGGGCACCAATCTGGCTCTCTGCATGGCCACCAACATGTTAATGACAAATGCCACCAAGGAACAATATGGAAAGCCTCGGGTGACTTATTCTGCTTCATAAGTATCATGCCAAATATTAAGCCTGCCTAAAACCATTTTGGCACTGATATTACTGTCACCAGACCAGTCTTTCAAAATATTCATCCAGCGTTTGTTCCAAAGCCTTGAACAAAGAAACAATGAAAGTATTCAGTCTACTAAGTCACTCCTTGGGTTTTCTGATAACATTATGAAAGCTGTCAGTGTTTATGGTGTTCTGTTATAGCCTCCAGTTATACTGTTAGTTTCATTATATGCACACTCAATGTCAAGACTCCTTGATTGAAGGAGCAATTATAAAGCCATAGCCCCTGGTATCGCATTTCAACATTCAACCTTCCCATGCTTTTGCCTATTGTGTAGATTAGTCATACTGTTACAATGTAGCAATGCTTTACTCTCCTGGAGACTATGTGCTATATGGCGCTGTGAATAAGGTCTAATCATAGGTGATGATTGAGGGATGTTCCAATAAAAAGGGGTGTGGGGGGGGGGGGGGGGGGGAGGAATGGAAAATTATTCAGAAATGGGGCGGAAGGGGGGTAATGACAATTCAGAATTTGGGGGAGGGTGGTCTGGGTATTCAGAATTTGATGGAGAGCGAGGGGGTGGTAAAAAAGAAAAGAAATTGAGTTCAGAATTGGGGGAAGGAGATGGGTCCTGGATATGCAGAATTGGGGGAGAGGGGTCAAAGTTTCCTCTGGTCCCCCCCCCCCCCCCTCCACTTTTTTTTAAAATGTCACAGCCCTGAGGGAGAAGCTGGCAGCAGGAGGGAGGCATGGCCGGGATGGTGAGAGGTGAGAACAGCTACCTGTGATGATGGGTATAAAACAGGCTGAACAGGTGAGGAGGAAATATCCCAGGAATTCTCAATCACGCAGCTCCTACAAAGAGCGCTGTTTGATTAGCGCCTCGTACAAACAGCTTGAGGAGAGGATATGTTTCACCTGGCTGCAGCTCTTCTAGCCCTATGTTAGGAAGCTTTGTTTGCTGTGAAAGAGACAATTTTTTGCAGTTGACAAGTTGAAGGGGTAGCTGGCCTGGAGAGAATGCCATCACACAGGAGTCAGGCTAGATGGGGTATCCCAGCATTAAACTCACTCCTTCCTAGTGGTCCCTTTACTTAACCCTTCCTATGCTGAGTGCTGAGGCTACTTTCATCCAAAGCACAAGAACGCAACGATTTTTGAAAACAATATAAATCCTGTCATGTTGGTATTCATTATATAGCTCACACTGAGTACTCTCAGATGAGAGCCCATGTGCCAGGGTTTCAGCCATTTTTCAGGCTTTTTTTATTGACCCAATTTAAGCCACCAACACCAGAAGGGTTAAATGCCATTTGGGCCTATGATACCTATGAGGATAACTTTGGAATTGAGCATGAATTCACATTTCTAAGGAGGGTTTTGTTTCCGGTTCTGATTAACATTTCACCTTCTAATATTTTCTGAAAAATGCTTTAGCCACAAAGATATAATCAAAATAGTCAGGCCAAGAGTGTTTTTGCTGCTACAGGCATGAATGGTTTAACCCACTCATGCCTACAATTGCTTCATACCTCCTTGACAATGGGATATTAAACTGTGAAAATAACTTAACCCATATACGCCTGGAGTGCACCCAGTACGTCCAATGACCTGACAACTTTGTACATAACTCATACAATAGAGAAACATTAAGTTGACTAATATTAGAGGAGGCATTGTTAAGCCTATCACGAACAATAACTTTCTGTCAAATATTTCTCAAAATATTGCTCTGAATTCAAGATACCGGTATTTCCCTACGTGTCAGGCCATCATATACACCTCAGATGTGAATGAGGGAAAACATGAAGTCTCTGTTTTTTGTATATAAGAGTGAATTGCTGATTAGGTTCTGTTTAACATTTCTCCCTTTAGAATATTCCAAAATGCACATTTATTAGAATATTATCCTGTATTAAGATAATCTGGCCTTATTGGGGCATTAAAGGCATAAACAGGTTTAACCTGTCCATGCTCCAAGCACCCACCGCTGTGAATTTCAGGTATCATTGGAGTGTGTCAATTGTGTTTTCACCGTTAAGAAGCTACCCACCTGATATATCTTTGAAAGATTCAGTATCATGATTTTAAGATGTTTTCATATGTAACTTGTGTGCCTTTTGTGGAATCAAAGCAGTATTCCATTTTTGAACATGAAAAAGTTAAGAAATACCAGGAAGAGATACAACAGAGCCATTCTAGCTTAAGTGTGTCTGAGAAACTATTGCCAAACAAACAAAAAAGTGTAATTTAAGATTGCTTGATGTACAGGTAAGAATTGAGTTAATCCATGTGAACAAAGACGGTGTTCAGAAGAGAAAAAAAAACAATAAAATTGTGGTGTGTTGTTAAATGTCCATGATTGCCAGAGAAAGTGGGCATTTAAGTGGAAGTAAAAATGTACAGCAGATTGAATTACACAGAAGTTCATTCTTAGGCCAGTGGTGTGGCTATGCACACTCTAGCTGTTTGGCCAATTAAATTACTACAGCATATTCCTAACATGAATTGAGGGAAAGGATAACATATTTTCTATAAGTCAAACTGGGCAGATGCAAGGAGGTGGAGGGGACTCAAAGGATTTGTCGAACACCCCAAAAATTCATACAATACGAAAATTCATGCAAGATATACTCCTCTGGTTTATTAGCAAAATTGGTTGTGGCAAAGTACAACAGTGTAAACTGTGAAAATTAAATGTGAACATATATCAAGTACTTGAGATCAAAAGAATATAAAGAGTGAACGATTTATTAACAGTTTTTCTTGCAGTCCTCTTTTCAAGGCTATTGATTGCAGAACCGGTTTCGTTTGTGCTATATCATTCTTAGTTATATGTTTAGTCATACCCTGACATATGCTGTAGAATATTAGATTTCATCAAAATTTGTGAATCTTCATATGAGATCAACTTCTTAATGTTCACAGCGGCCATAAACAGTGTGGTATTTTACATGAAATCTTTCAGGCAAAAATAAGTAAATAAGAAAGTGTTTAATGGAGAAATATTAATATGAGTGTTGGCAACAACTCTCCTTTAAATAGATTGTAAAATCATTCTCTGTCTCTATTCTAAAGTTATTGTGAAAAGTATTGTAGAACAAGCAGGGATCAATATCAAATTTGAGACCTACATGTACTTGCAAGTTTGGGTATGGGTTCACAAGATCTACTTATAATACCCAGAAGAATTTTCAGCTTGCAGACATTATGTCAGTCAATATTGCCACTTTCGGCCATATCACAAACATTAAATAAGGTGGTTGGGTAATCCACAACACTTAAATCAGATGAAAAAGTGAATATTCATGCCTTGCAATTTCTTAGTTATTTATGCAAAATCAAAACAAAGATGGTATACCTGCTATGGGAAGGAGAATGGCTACTTGAAACAGCGAGTTAACACGATTCTTCAGCCCGATGTGGCAAGTGCTTATCTCCCTATTATAAACTGGTACTTAATTGTTACATCCCACAAGTTATAAGGTCATGTTTTGGGTGCCAAAATGCTGTTTTTCAGCAATTTCACTTGTCTAGCAATTTGCTGTCGAGCAACCTTTAATGTCGAGCCCTGTCCAGAACTCCCTCTAATTGTTTGGCATGTACTGACAAAATAGCCAGACCACCTGGATAATCTCTTTGTGAATGGGCTCATGAAAGAACTGTTGAAGTCTTTGTTCAGGTCATGGGATAGGGGACCCTACAAACAATCGATACTTCAAACACCTCATTCACCTCCATAATCATGAATTGTTATCAACTTGACACGTTTTTATTATCAAGGTATTATGTATACAATGAATGTTTAATACTAGGTCTCTTTTCCCATGCAGTTCCTATTGTGAATTGGTAGCAAAAGGGAATATAATCCATATGTGATTTATGCTCAACTGCTTGTAAAAGCTCCACTCAGCAGGGATTATATACAGTGTGACTGATGCAGATGCTCTCCAGCTGGTTTTATAACTTGGCACAGGTACCTGTGAAAGGCGTAGTATATGTGGTGTTGAGTTGACTCAACCTCTCTTTCTTTTCCAGTGGAACTCTTTTTGTTCCCTTCTTTTTGCAACCAAGGATTCCTTGCTATAATGAAAGCATATACAGGGACTACCGAACTTAAAAGTTTTCTGATTCTTTCATTTGCATTGTTATTTGTATAGATTGGTTATAGAAACAGTAAAATAAAGTAGCAATCTGATAAGATTTATATGACTAGAAATAAGCAAAATGATAATAATTTTCCAAAATTTCACTGAGTTGGTTATATTTCAAGGTCAAAATGAGGCGTGGATGAACAAAACTCGCTGACTTATGATCTTGCAAAATTACTTTATTGAAAGAAACGTATCTTGAAATTTAAAACTTTACACTGAGAAACCGTTCAATCATATAATGTTGATTCAATCTACATTATAGTGAATTAAGCCTTTTCAGCAATACGCCACAAAGACGTCATTCCTTCATAAAATTTCCATCTCCTTTGAAGGACATATCTTGCTGGCTTCTAGTTCACAATATCTCTGACAATGACATCCTGTCCTTGATTTAGACGTTTAGTGCTCAGCTTCCCTGAGGTATAAAAAACGGGTATCTGATTACCAGCCGCGATAACCTGATATCACATCTTCATAGCTCAGCCCCAGGGAAACTCACACATAGACTTTTTAAAAGGTCCAAGGTCAGTTTAGACGAATGAGGAAAGGTTTTGTGGAGGATTTATCAGGATTGAGGAATATTATACTCTAGTATACACTCTTTGCCCTTAAGTGTTAAAGATGATCTAAGCTTAAAGTGTCAGTTAAACCAGGATGCGTATTGTAAGTATCTGTAGGTGGCATAACCCTAAAAAGGGATTAACATTGCCCTCATATAAAGTGGAAGAGTTGGGTGTTTAAGACCCGATCTTTAATTTTAAATAAATTTAAATGAGTACACCACAATTAATTTACATCTATCTCAAGTGGTTTTGAGAAGGAGTGGCAACTATCTATTTTGGCAATGCTCTGAGTAGCTTTATTTGTCTTGGGTTGTGCAGTCAAGTGTGTCCTATTTCCTCTAAATTCATAGGTGTGTACTGTGGTGTATCATAAGTGCAACATTATTCTCATGGTAGTTATCAGCAGCAGCAAGGTAAGGCATCACTTTCATTGTAATCATCACTTCACTATCATCATCATCTCTTCATCATTACTTCATTTGTATCATCATCATCATCATGATCATTTCGCTCAACAGCCTCGGCATTCAAAAGGTGAGTTCTGCGCCATTCTCAACACTGCCCACATTCAAATCCTGGCCAGGGAATGTGAGAAAGTTGCCAGTGACTTCGGTTTAGGCGGTGGTTTTTGCCAGGTACTCTGGTTTCCTTCACCACTTACAACTGGCGAGTCACGCATTGGCTGCAATATGGCAAAAAAGTGACAAAAATCTAATTTCAGAAATTCCTAGCCTCCACTCAGGAAGCTAGGCTGGAGTAATATTGTACAACCCTTTGTGTGCAGTCTACCTGAAATGTCTATTTACACATGTTTTAACTCAGCTCTGGATAACAGGTGAGGTGAAATAAAACCTAAATGTTGCATGAAGTGGCAAAATGCTGACAGCCTAAGTGCATATACTTTTCAGTTGGTGTATCCTCCAAAGGAACTTTTTAAGTGGGAAGTTTGACATGGATCACAGTCTTGTGTATATTGCAGAAGTTATTTTTTGGAGGCGTACACTTGCAGGAGAATTAGTTTTTCGTGAAACAACTGCATCCCATAGGTGGTTGATTTAATTAGGAAACCTGGTGTTGAAGGGTTTTTATGGGGGGGGGGGGGGGGGAGGAATGCTTAATATCCTAAGATTTAGAAGGGAATTCTTTCATAAAGCAATTAACTGCATATACTTGTCTAAAAAGTAAACTGGACTGAAGTACTTTAGAACTGGTTTATTTCCTGTGTCAAAAATTTGCCGATATAGCCTCTATCTGAATTTTCCGAATCTTTATTAACCGATCAGGATGACAAATTAAAAACATCAGTGACCTGTTACACAATGATACTATTACAGTACCCAGGGGAGGAGTGACTAGTGTCTGGTTTTTAATTATGTTAATATTAGATGGGTTAGGGAGAGAATAAAAATAAGCAATGAAACACAATGAGGTAATAGTTGGCATTATACTAGGTGTACACTAGGTGGTGTCTGATCTTATCTCGGCTCCTGATGAGCGAAATCAACAGCAAGCCGCTTGTCAGTATAAATTACAATTTACCCTTGCAATCCCTCATTCAGAACGTTATAACTGTGTCCTGTTTATTTGTCATTGTCTCGCCCACAAAGGACAGGCATCTGGTTGATCTGTTAATGTCATAATTTTGCAAACGAACCCTCTCTCTCTCGCTCTCTCTCTCACACACACACACACACACACACACACACTCTCTCTCTTGCTCTCTCTCTCTCTTTCAACCAGATATAGATGAATGGATTATTTGATATTTCATATTTTGAGGTTCACCTCTCTTGACTCTCCCCTTTCTGTCTCACCCAATTTTTGCTTTTACCAGCAGAAAACTGATGACACAAATGGTGCTCTATAAATCCTTGAACTTCTTCCTTTATAGGTCCTAGAATTATTCCGAGTGTGTTGGGGCATAGTAAACCTGAACCCTATTATATTTTATCTCTGAACTGCATGAAACTATCACATCTTGCAGCCATCCACAAACAACCAAAATTTAGCAAAATCTGCTGACTCATGAATTCATTAGTATCTAGGATAATGCATTCCCTTTTAAAAAGTCTAAAACCAAGTTTACATACTGGTAACCCATCCCACCACAATCCATATCCCGCCTTATGCTTTATTTCCTCTATATGATAATTATGTATAATGTATAATTATGTATAATGTTTCTCTATATAATAATAGAAGCATGGGGTATTCTTTCTGTGAACATTAAGTATTAGTACCCTCTCTTGCTACCTTTACTCTATTCAAAGTTATGCCAGTTGTCCTTGAACTTTGGCGGAAAATGAAACACCCTTTTTAGTATTTCTCCAAGGGACGCTGATCTTGGCCTGAACAAAGCAAAATAAACATTACTTAATCAATTATTCCTGCAGCCCTTAAAAGGAATGCAAGATCTTGTCAGTCCATAGGGATGCAATTGCCCCAAAACCAGGGTTGACAGGAAATGGCTGTCACCATGACGATGCCCTTAGAGAGTAATAGAGATTGAGGAGAGCAGAGAAACCCTTTATTATTTCCCTACGGAGAAAGCGATTTTAAATAAGAGTAATTTGATTTTTAGGTAATCTTAACCCATGCATGCTCAAGAGTATAGTTCCTGTGAAAATTGTCTAGAGTTATGACACTTTTGATAATAACAATAAACAACTTTTCCACGTGCCCTATGGCAGATTTGTACAACAGGGGTGTCCAACTGTTGCAACAGCATGGCCTTATAACAAGCAACAAGACACACCTGTAATTACTGTTTAACTAAGGAAACTTTTGAGAAGCATGACCCAATGAGTTTTTAGATGTTTCACTTGCATTCTAAAATAGAGATAGTATCTAGAAAAAGCAAAAAAATCCATCTATTGATACTGCCGATTGATTGATCTAGGTCTTTATTATTGCTATGAAGACTGGTAGGATATTGCCACCTGGTAACAATGTTTAAGAATGATGTGCACCAGGACCAATTTTCTGTGCCCCAGGACTTCAATATATGGACACCCTTTGTACAAGGGCAGTGGTTAGAGGCTGTGTCTACGGATAGAGAAGCCGGATGAGATATCTGATTCTTTGTATATCCATAAGCTTAGATGACCAAACACTTCATCCAAGCCATAAGCCAGACAATAAGAACACCTTGGAGACACTGCTTAACAGATTTGGCCTATGATTCGATCTGCACTCTCTGATGATACAGGGGACTTGGATATTTGAGCAATAAAGGGAAATTCTAGGACAAATGTTTATAGCAGCGTATCAAGTATACATATGCAACTCCTCTCAAGGTTTCCAACTATTCAACTGATCAAATGCACCCCAAAGTTGTTTACATGTATTAGTACTTTAACCCATTAATGCTTAAGAGTTCTCCGAGAAATATTTGTCTGGATCTATGACACTTTTGAATAAAGAACATTTTTACAAACTATTTGAAGGAGAGTTGTTGGTAGTGTTCTGAATAACACTTCTCCTTCAAATAATCTCCTGACTTTACTTTAGCGAGCAAGATAAAGTCAAAACTGTCTGGCTGCTTTTGGCCTCTGTGACATTAAATTTAGTTAAAATCTGACTTAAATACAAACAGTGTGACTGTGCATGTCCACTGAGTTTCATGCAAGAACTCGGCCAGTATTTCAGACTGTGATGATGTGATCTTCAGGCTCTTTCTTCCCAGGTCAAAGTGTAAACACCTTTTCAGGAATCTCCATGCAAGTATAGAAACCCTGGAGCACAGACAAAAAGTTCTGAAGCACAGTATTTCTAACGGTTGACATGCAATCATTGGCTAAAAAAATTGTTATGGTGGCACTATCATGAACATATAAACCCTGATGCATCAGCGACTAAGGGTTGGTTCATTGAAACAGAGACAATACAATAACAATCTGATAGAGATGACCTGTTTAGTGTCATCTCTATATGAATGAATACTGCTGGAAGTATTTGAAAGGCTCAGCTGGACATTCCATCTGAGAATTTAACAGTGCTAGATGGATTTGGCGTGTTCTCCAGTATGAAGCCTCTATTGCACACACCAGGGACAATTTAACAGTTTGACAACCCTACCTTCTCCGGTTAGTATTGCATGAGCGTAAAGCACACACTTTCTGACCTGTAGGTTTTCTTTTTGCAATTGAAAATCACAATTTGATACTAGTACACAAGATACTGTTTTGATCGGATACCAGATACTATTAATATGGGGGGGGGGGGGGGGGGGGTCTCTAGTTCTTGCTGTGATATTTGCTAGTGGTAGCCCACTCACCCCTGTATATGGATTGCAGCAGGGAATTGACTGATATACCCAGCTTACAGCCAACTGATGCACTAGAAATGGGAGGGACCTGCCTTTAATGACATGAGTACAGCATTGATTACACTGGTTTGTTAGTAACTCTGGGCAATACAAGTATGTGTCTACTGCCCACTGGGCCTAATGTGATTGTACCTGTATGTTAATTGTCCCATGGCTGCATCTCTCTGTTATCTTTTGTCCAGTCTGCTTCCTACTTAGTAAAAGGATTAGTGAACGGAAAGGAAATACCCAGTGTAACATACTGGTCACTCATTCCTATATATAGCCAGTGTGCAATCTACTGATGATGGTTGCTTATCTATAACAAGGTATTCGCTACAGCCTTAATCTAGTTCATTTTTCTAAATTTAGACAACTTTCATTTTATAAGCATCTAGTACATAATGTCCTTTTGTAAGTGTATTTTCAATGTTTTTTATTGTGACGCAGTAATTATTGGACTAAGTTCAACTTGTAGCCAATGCCATTACAATGATCTCACCCTTTAAGAATGTTTAACTCATTGTATTCGCTATAGTCTTATCTGGCAGCAAATCATTATATGTATCAAAGCTGTCATCTAACCTTCCCAGTTACTTTATTTATCTGCTGAATGGAAGTGTGTATATTCTTTTACCCCATTCATGCCTGTAGTGCCCAAAAAAAACTCACTAATTTTGTGATATCTCTCTAGCAAAAGTAATTTTCAAAAGGTATTGGAAGGAGAGACTTTGATCAAAACTCCTACGCACAACTCGCCTTCAAATATCTTGTGAATTTGTGATTAATTCCAAAGTTATTTTCAAAAATATCAAATGTCCAGACAACACTTCAAGATCTTCAGGCATGAAAGGGTGAAAGAGTTTTGCAATTGCGTTGCTAAAACAGTAAAACACACACTTTTGCCTCTGTTTACTTACTTAATGCTTTTGTTTGGGGGAGGGGAGGGCTTCCCTTATAGCCTAGGTTAGAGCATATACCGTAATTGCAAATTGACTGATAGCTGTCTATCACATCCCTAAAAGGTTGGCATTTTTCCATACCCACTCTTTACCTAACCTTTACCTAACTCCATTTTTACAAGTAGGTGCCCTGATAACCTAGTACTTCGAGCATTGGGCTTTGAATGCTCACTGCTTGTCACTTATCATTTCTAAATATACCAGGTTGGAATCTAGCCTGAGGCATGTGAGATAGTTGCCATGGACTTGGCGTCAATGGGCAATTTCTCCTGGGCACAAAAGCATTGCTGTCATACTCTTTATGGAATGGAATGTGGATTTGGAATTTCGATTACCTTTACTTTTTATGCCATGCATACGTTGAATTGTAGCTAGCCAGTTGTAAGTGGTGGAGGAAACTGGAGAACCCAGTGAAAACCACCGCCTTACCCCAAGTCACTGGCAACCTTCTCACGTGCCCCGGCTGAGATTCAAACCCGGGCAGAGGTGAGAGACAGCGAGCTGTCAGTGTCAACGCCTTAGAACACACAGCCTTCAGGATAGGCCCCATACCCTTCACATAAGTAATGCTGGCATACTCTTTACGCAAGCGTTATTTATCTAATACCTTTCAGATAAGAAGGGTTAGAAGGTATGCCCCCCTATCCTCCTATCTCTATTTTTGATCTGCAGAGAAGCATGTTTTCCCTTTCTGTTGTTGTTGCTGCTTCTGCTGCTGCCCTGGATGTGTTATTTAGGTCCTAAGGCGTGAGACGCTGAAATAACACTGGTCACATATCTCTTAACCCTTTCACACCTGAGGGGTAAACAACATCTTACTCATTTGAACATAACTAAAAAAATGAGTAGCACTTCAAGAAATATTTGAAGAGGGATTTCTTAACCCAACAGGAACAGCAACTTTCAATCAAATATTTCTTGAAATATGTATTTTTGGTTGAGATATTTTTGTATGTGTCAGGTCACGTGTATGTGTCAGGTGTGGGTGGGTTAAGTATCTGTAACTGTTTGCCAGGTTGTTATGGTTGATTGCACATTCTGATCATGTAATACAAACAGGACCAGGGGATGTTTCTACGTGACTAGTTTCCGAACACAAAGAGAAGCTCATTGCTGATGTACAACCAATGACAGTTACAGGATTTGAGAGAAAGGGGTGGGTTATAATAAGGCTGCTTCATATTCTGACACTAAATTGATAGAAAAGTGACATATTGACTTAAAACCTGCCTACACCTCGGGAGTAAAGTTGAATCCTTTAAGTGCCCCTGACATAATTCAGACATCTCAAGCCTTGGGAAGTAGGTAGGAATGCCCATGCTATGCAAGGAATGCATATATGGGTGCCGCCAATCTTTCCTTTGCTTTTGTTGGTTTTTATCCAACAAAATTTCTATGACACAATGTATTTCAGGGCAAAATGTTGAGTAGGACTGTCGCTGCTGAATGGCTAGTGACCCAGAATGCTCAATACATTACTTAACCATCAATCCTCACGGCGGCCATAAAGGCAGCCTGACATTTTGGTAGAATCATTCAAGCGAAGGCAAAGTTGGGAAAATGGTTATAGGGGAAATGTTAACAAAACCCTTACCAGCAACTCTTTTTGGAAATTTTGTAAAATCAATCTTTATTCAAAAGTTACTATCAGAAGTATCATTGGTCCAGTCAACAATTTCAAAAGGACCTTTTAAGCATGAATGTCTGAGAACCATCGATCCATTTCAGTGTAGAGTATAAGTCATGTTGTTTTCCAAAGTGTTTATAGTGGCAGTAACACTTGAACAAGACAAACTAGACAAACCTGCATAAGAGGCCACCTGTCTAGAGGGACCAACTGCTTTTAAAGACTTAAAAAGCAGAAATCCCTGTTAAATGAAAAATACTATACCTTGCCACAGGAAACTCCTGTCAAGTATGTAGGTTTAGTACCAGTATTTGTTTTGCGATAATTGGGTGGATTTGTTGTAAAATTTTCTATATACAAAGAATTTTCTAATAACTTTTTTGATAAATAATGTCTTTATGATTTAAGATCTATCCCTCTGCTATTGTGGCTAAATGTTTCCTTTGAAAAATTGATTTACTTATCCTATTTATTAGATATAATGTGAGAATTGGTCCATAATCCTTTCACCTTTTCCTCATTTACTAATTCCATTAGTACAGGATATTATCAGGTGTGTCACATTACTACTGTGAATCAAGACGTTAAACAGGTTTAGAAATTGCTCAAAGGGTTGGCCTTGCCCGGAACTTAGCCTGACATATCCATAGGCTCATACAAACACCAGGGCTGCAAGTCTAAAACACATGTCAACAAAACATGCAAGTCAGTTTCAATGCTGGTATTTAGGGTCATGTGTCTCGGATGTCTAAACAGCTGAAAGTTTCAGTCATGCACCATGACAAATATTTACCAGGCGAAATCAGTCAATCCCATAAGCCATATTTTAGGCCATTTTCACAAACGCTGACTGTATGATGAAGATCATGTGTGAGATGTGTAGTTAAGGGTAGTGCCTGCACAGTCCCTGGGCCCAGTTGCATGAAATACCTTAACCTATTAATGCCTAAGAGTTATTCTTGAAACTGTCCCCTGGATCTTCGGTACTTTTGACGATAACTTTGAAAGTAGTAACAATTTCACAAAGTATTTGAAGGAAAGTTGTTGGTAATGATTTGATGAACATTTATCCTTCAAGTATTTTCCCAAATATGCTTTTGGGCAAAAGATTTCACCATAATAATCAGACTATATTGGTGGCTGCAAGCATTAATATAATGGGTTAAGGTAAGGAATCTCCTTAAGGTTTTTTTAAAGGCCAATGTTAACCTTGATTCCATCCTTAAGATATATTATACCTTAAACCTAATTTTGAATATATAGAAAATCCTATCAAGGTATAAGGGTTTTACTTAAGGTACCCTAATGGCGACCCTTAAGTTTAGAGTTTCAGATGGCTTTTGGGGTTCATTTGTGAATAAAGAGTCATTTCGAGATTTTCTACATATGTTAAAGCCTACTTCCTCAAAATCAGACCAAACGTGACTGTCTAGACTATTACTGAGCAGAGTAAGAGAACAACTAATACAGAAGCTCCCATAGGCTTGCACACAAGAAGCTGAAAGGTTTTTGGGGTCCTTTCTTTATACCAAATTTTACCAAAACACAGGAGCTTCAAACATTGATTATTGTGTATCTAATGTGAACAGGTTTGCTTGGAATTTGGCATAGATAGGCTAGAATTGAACTCTCTCTTTATCCCCCTGCCCAATGGTAGGTAAACTTCAAGCTTATTTTCTACCTAGCTTTTGTATGTTTAGATCCAGCGAGAGACTTCCATTGAATGTGATATTGAATGTTGTACTTTGATGGAGTCGGTTGCTGTATGTATAGCTATGGCCTTTGTTCATGGAATCTCAAGCATGAGAGGTTATGTCAATTGCCAGTTCCTCTCATTTTCTAAGTCAGAAAAGACTGTATCAAATTACAGTGAAAAAGTGTGAATCTCCAATGTCACTGAATTAATGCAGAAAAAAGGTTGTACATGAAGGATTGCTCCAGCAGTTGATTGAGAAAAACAGATCTGAGAGGCAAGTAGTGTATTGGAGGGAGAGATGTGGGTCTTTACATAGTGTACAGCTGCTGATATAAACAGAGGGCTTTAAGGGTGCAATGAACACAACTTCAAGAAAGAAATAATGACCAAGTTGATCAAGTAAAAATGACACACATCATAAGATTTGATTTCAGTAAACAGAATGCATACTCTTTAAAGGTGATTGTCCTCCAAGGTGAACATGTACATGCCATGTATGTAATGGGATGTAAACATATACAAAAACTGGATGAAGTATTGATGTCCATCATAACATTATTATGAATACATGAAAAATGCAACCCAATAAACTTGTCATAAAAGATATAATGATATATAGTACCTGATCCTCATGCATCTGTCAAGAATATAGACTGTGCCTTAGCTTACATCATAAACTTGAGTAAATAATAAGGTGAATTGTAAAAGGACTACGTCTTCTTACAAAGCACGTTTCAAAGTTTGAATATATATTTTTCCATTGGGAAGTAATAGATTAGCACTCAGTACATATGGAACTGTGCACATATAGCAGTATATCAGCTGTGCTATGGGTATTAGCCTATTGTAACATGCAAGCAGGTACCTATTTTAACTATTGCTCTCATTTTAGGTCAGTTTTCAAAGATAGCAGGTTGTTATTATTATTGTGATATATCATGAGTGAGAGCGATCAATTTCTGTACCAGCTAGTATATATGATCCTAAGCCATTTCATTTCTTCCCTCAACACTCGTCAACATCTGGAGACTTAGAAGTGAGAAGATATATGGATAAAAAGATAATCCGAAGCCCTTTCATGTATTTCCTTATCACCCATCAATGTCTGGAGACTAAGGAGTGAGAGATAAATGGATTGATAGATAATCCTAAGCCATTTCATTTATTCCCTCATCACTCATCAACGTCTGGAGACTAAGGAGTGAGGATATAAATGGATTAAATGATAATCCTAAGCCATTTCATTTATTCCCTCATCACTCATCAACGTCTGGAGACTAAGGAGCGAGGATATAAATGGATTAAATGATAATCCTAAGCTATTTCTTTTGTTCCCTCATCACTCATCAACGTCTGGAGACTAAGGAGCGAGGATATAAATGGATTAAAAGATAATCCTAAGCTATTTCTTTCATTTCCCTCATCACTCATCAACGTCTGGAGACTAAAGAGTGAGAGATAAATGGATTAATAGATAATACTAAGCCATTTCATTTATTCTCTCAACACTCATCAACATTTGGAGACTAAGGAGTGAGGAGATAGATGGATTAAAAGATAATCTTAAGTTGTTTCATATATTCCCTCAACACTCATCAACGTCTGGAGACTAAGGAGTTAGGAGATAAATGGATTAAAATATGAGGAAATACTGGTTGAGAGCATATCAAGTAGATAGGAAATTTAGAGGTATCAGCAAAGAAACTAGTGCAGAAAAAAAACTTATGAATCAGGATTTTGGAGAAATCTTAACTGAAGCACTTGAAAAAGTGAGAGTGCATGGAATTTCAAAGAATCAAAAATAATATTACACTGTTATGCTGGTTGTTAATAGGAAGGATGATATTATGTTCATTGTCACTTTTTCTGCCATTCCAGGCTATCAAAGCTTTTCAGCTTTGATTATAGCTAGTCTAAAATATGACTATACCTCAAGTGAGACTGTTGCTAAGGTATGACTAAAGCTAAAGTATGAGTATAGTATGACTGTAGCTATAGTATGACAGTACCTAGTGTATGCTAAAGATGATGATAAAGTATGACTAAAGCTGGTTTCCAGTGAATGGTGGACTATAGGAAACCAGAGTACCTGGGAAAACCACCGACTAACCTCAAATCCCTGACATCTGACCAACCATAAGTGGGACCTTGTGAGGTGGTGAGATATGGTGAACAATGCAGCCTGCTTGGCCATGGAGGCAGTAGATTAATCATTGACAGGAGACAAATGATATAAGTTTGAATTTCAATTACCATGCCTGGCCCATGATTTCAACCCGTACAGTGAGGAGAGACAGGTAGTTGTCAGTCGCAACTACTTTAATAGACCACTCGCTCATCAGAGCAGGCCCCACAATTGATAGTTAAATTGAAAATGAATAGAGGATGGTAAAGGGGCTAGTGGAAAATGACTGTAATAGTGTTATGACAGTCACTAGACATCACTGGGCTATATATTTAGCTTCAATGTTCATATATAACTGTCAAAACCCAACAACCTGCTTATTACAGTACTGGGCTATAAATTAAGCTTCAATGTTCATATATAACTGTCAACATCTCACAACATGCTTATTAGAGTATTTGTTCATGGACATAACCAGGCAGTTTAACTTGCGTATATCCTGTGTGTTGAAAGGCTGAGGTTGTGTGTGTTTTAGTGTAGGATGCTGACAGGAGAGGAGTGCCCGTGGCAGTGTTACCTGTCTACTCACCTGTAGGTACTACCCTGAAGGATGACACTATCTTCCTGTCTTCACCTCAGCACTGTGGGGTCACCATAACATGCCTGTCAACTATCGGAGGAGCACTCCTCACTCTTCCCTATACAAAAACTGCTTAACCCTTATGCAGCTGGTGGCTAATTTCAATTTGGCCAATATAAAATGGCACAAAAAACCTAAAGAAATGACTGAAGCCCAGGCACATTGGTACTCATCTAAGAGTAATCAGTGAGAGCTATCCAATGAATACCAACTTGACAGGGTTTATATGGTTTTCAATAATCTTTGCGTCCTTGTGCTTTGGACAAAAGTAGCCTCAGCATTGGAAGGCTTAAGCTGATCTCTGACTGCATTGCACTTTAGGTAGGGAAACAACCAATAGAGACAGGGTAAACCTATGTCTGCAGCTTACACCTTAACCTATTCAGGCTTAAGGTAAATAACATTTCCCCTTCAAATATTTTCCAAACTTTGCTCTTGCCTGCAAGCTTTCATCAAAACTGTTACACTGCTTTTGGCAATTGAAAGCAATAATGGGTTAAAAGACATGATTTTAAACCAATATCAACCATTATACCTGTCCTTGTCTCCCGGAGTAAGACTGCCGGCAAGGTTTGTACATGTCGTTGGATGGAAAGTATTACTACTGAATGAAGGTGCCATAACTTTTGATTGTTTCCTCATTATGGAATAAGTCTGTGCCAGTCTCCCACTGCAAGGCTTGGGGTAAGCTGATGGGGTGATTTAAAGCCCCTGCAGTCTCCCTGAGCAAAGCTGGCCGGGGGTATAATCGGGTTGTGGGCGGTACAAAAAGTGATCAGCACTGGTACGGGGTGGCATCTCATCTCACTAGGCACTCCTTGGCATGATTGCTTGGCTGTCATGACCAGCCCCCTTTCACCTTTGCCTGAGGCACACAGGAGCATCTCTCACACAGGATTTCCTACTGGGAGAGTCTGAGTAGGTAAACCAGTTCTGTCTCTGAGATCAACATTCAGTTATGAGTAGGGTGACTTCATGCTGTTTCATGTTCTACTTTCTATTGTAGGAATAGGTGAGACTGAGTCAGTGTGAGGAAGACACTGACAATGATCCGTCATGTGTAGGTATTGATGCCCCGGGGAATGTGTCTTCCAGCACTGTAAGTTCCCCTCCTTGCCTACTACCTACCACTTATCAGTAGGGATTGGCAACTTAAAATATTTTGGTGATTCAATAAGATATCGATATTTCCTTAATGGTACGATATCTTAACAATATTTTTAACGATACTTCCTGCCTACCAGGGACTTCAAATTATTAAATTTAGCCCAGCTAACTTCAGAAATTTTGCCAACAAATACCAAACTGCCTTCATGTGGAGAGGTCCAGGTAGAATTTGAATCAATTTTATTTTGTTAAGCAGTATCGATATAACTTATCTTAAATGATCCTTTTCCCTATTCAATATTGCTATTTGGTATTGTATCGAGTATGGTACCAATCCCTACTTGTCAGTTAGAGACCATTCAAAAAGGTTCAATTCAAGTCAAGGAAAATAAAAATTACTCAATAAAGGTGAATGCTCCTTTACAGGTAATAATTGTCGTTCAGGAAATCGTACACATTCTTTGGCTTGATCATCCTAGGAGTTTGGTATGTTATTGTATCATAATAAAAAATTACTCATTCAGTGAGGGTGAAAACCATTTACAGTTTATGGCAATCAGGAAATTATCCACTTCCTTCCTTTCCATTTGATCATAATAGGAGTTTGATCTGTTATCACATGTGATTTGATATATTATAATATTATAATAAAAATCACTCATTAGGTTATAGTGAAAACCATTTTCTCACTCTTTAACAGCTGATGTAAACAATAAGAAAAATGTCCACTTCTTTTTTAATATGATCACAAAAAGATATCGGTATGCAAGGTTATTATGTTGACTGGCCTATAGGTTGACACAAATTTAGGTAGTTTCTGTCAGAGGTATTTGGAATTACTCATTCAGCTGCAGTGAAAAAACTCTAACAGCTGATTGTGTTAGATAAAAAAATTGTCACTTCCTTAGATACAATCACGATTAGATGTTTGTATGTTATCATATCCAGGTGGTTGTTCCATAGAGTCATTGATGTATGTTAATTCTTACCGTCACGAGTATTTGCAGTTACTCATTCATCTATTATATATAGACGAAACTATTTACAAGTCTAGGTACAATAAGGAAAATATTTACTTCCTTGAATATATGATCATAAACCATTGAACCCTGATAATTGCTTGTCACGAGTTTCGGTTTTCTTAATCAAGAGTATTTGAGATTACTCAGTTGACTGTGTTTGATTATAATTATGATTAGGATTCCACTTCCTCAACATGACTGTAACAGCAAGGTTTTTATATACCATTGTGTCCTAATAACTGTTATTCTGAACAACATGAATGGAACTGCTATTTCAGTCAAGTGACTTGAAATGACTGGCAACAATCTTATAATAGTTTTCCGGTAGCTTAACTTCCTGAAGTTGGTCACCATTAGGAGTATATTCACTTCCTCTTACATCACCACAGCATATAGAAATGAGAGAGAGAGAGAGATGATACATTATGTTCTCATCCTAAATCACCTTTTTTCAAGCAGTCATCATCCAGTTAAAGACCATTTTCTCAGTAAGTGTTGCCATGCCTTCAGGATACACCAATAAAGAACCCATACCTGTAGGCTGACAAGCATTTATCTCGAATACCCTACCACTACCACCTGCACCGCAATGACCATCAAAGCTATTACTTGTTCTTGTACAGTATTATATTAATACTGCCTCTTTGTTGAATTATGTAATGTTTACCTATATAAGTAGAAGTTAAGGCGTCTAAGTATTGGCTACCTGACTGTAAGTACACACTCACAGTATTTGGTGTCTGTACTGTACCCTACCATGGGAAACAAGGAGTTGGTTGATTTCTGGCGTATTACAATGAAGATATTGGGGCTATTCACTGGCCAAGGTGAGGTGTGGGAACGTCTCCATGAGGGCGTGTGGGAAAATGATGAAGTTGTGACTGATGACCCTGAGAGCCAGGGATGACAAAGAAGACACCAATAAAGGCAGGTAAAGATACTGCCGGTACTACACTAAAGCAGCCACCTTTGTTTGAGGTATCAGGCGGATTTAAGGCAGGATGTGGTTCCTACCACAATGTGTTAAAAACTGATACTACAATATCTATACTCTAAATACCATTTACAATGAAACTTCAGATCCGTGAACACCTTGAGATCAGGAAAGAAGCGTTCAAATTAGGGGGTGTTCACTCCTCAGAGGTTTTTTCTAAAGTTGAAAATTACAAGTGGGAAAGGGATGGTGTGTTCTCAATGAGAGTTTTTACTGTATTTTTTGTATCCGCTGAACATTGACTATTTTTCCAAATGAATATAACCTCCAGACTTCAAATCTTGGTTATAACAACCTTTCTAGACATAGAACTTCCCACCATGTGTAGGGGGATGGAAAGTAATGTTTGCAACAAATGTTTAATGTTTGATAGGCGATTGAACATCATACCCTTATACACAGTATTGAAGTATTCAAATTGGTACATCCCACGCTGACCTAGGCACATGTGTGTGATTCTTGCAGCTGCTGGCTTAATGAAGCTGAAACATGACCCTTATATTAAGTATTAGTTTATACATACATAAAGTACATAGTTCAACTAGTGGATTGCCATTTTGTGATGTTCTAAAACCATGTGTTTCAAGAAAATAAAGCCGTTTGTGCAGATTTTGGACAACATCTCTGGATCTCTCTCTGTCTCTCTCTCTCTGTATATTATTGCTTTCAAAATAAGTTTTCAAAACAGGTTCTTCTCTATCATAAAGAACACATTCTCAATAGGCAGCATTGTAAACTTGGATCATAAATAATGTATGAGAGGCATTCCTCTGTTTACTCTGGTTCACTGCCCATCTGGTCTAGCTATAAATAGCAGCCAATTTACTTGACCCTTTAGGACTCTTTTCTGTTATATAACACTTACCTAACCGTCTAGCAGGCTTAGGCCCCAACCCTTCTGTCCAATGCTGAGGCTAATTTCGTCCAAAGCACAAGGACACAAAGAGCTTTGAAAACCATCGAAACCTTATCATGTTCGTATTCATTGGATAGCTCTTGCTGAATACTCTCAGAATAGTTACCCCATGTGCCAGGGTTTAAGTCATATTTTAGGTTTTCTGCATCATTTTGTATTGGCCAAATTAGCCACCAGCAGCTTAAGGGTTAATCACCAGTTGTGAGGGCTGTCTTGTAGTTACATAACAGGAGATTGTCAAGTGTGCGCTAAAGGGTAATTATTCTGCATTCCAGTATTTAAATACCAGGGCTTGTCTATGAGGTCAATGAGGACTAACAGTTCGCCCAGTTTGACACATGTAGAAAAGCAGGAGGGTTTGTACATATTTATGTAAGACAAACTCCTCTTCACTGCTTGGACAATTTAAACGTTCCATATCTAGATGATATACCACTCATCTCAATGCCAGCTCAAATCAAACCTCTTTCCACTGCTGTTTAACTGAAACTTGGAGAATTTTGAACTTAATGTCTCTGAATGTGAATGTGTTAGCAATCTGTCCAAAGATAACTTTAAATCAAACCGTTGATTACCTAAAGTAGTTTTATTACATCTCAAGACTACATGGGTTGTGAATATTTCACCACTTTACCCATTCACTACGGTGGCCCAAATTCTTCAACTCCAGGGACAATATTTTCCAGATGATAGCGCCTTATATAAAAAGTTTGAATAAGAAATGTTGATGAGATCCTGTGAATCAACAAGTCCCCTACAAAGAAATATCTCACTGATTTATGCTTTAACCCATATAAGCCTGTAGCAGCTAAAACACACTGGTTATTTTGGCTATATCAGTTTGATCAGAACATTAGGCCTAAAAAAAGTTGTTTGGTTCCTGTATTAACCCTAACCTAACAAGTTTTTATTCCAAAAAATCCCTACCCTAAATTTTTTTCCTCCCTCCCAACTCCCAATCAATGTAAAACACACATTTTTGACCAAAGAAATAATGCAAAAAAGATTTTTTACCCACCTACCTACCCTATTTTTTTCAGACCGTTACAGGAAACAAACCATCTTTTTTCTTGGCCTTACTTGGAAAGTAATTGAAGGAGAACTTTTGATGATATTTTAACTCATAATTCTCCTTCAATGTTTCTTAGAATTTATATCTAATTCCATAGAACGTTATGTTTAAAGGTATTTTAAGGCCAAACAACTCTTGCCAAGGAGATATGAAGGTACAAAAGGGTTAATACATGTACTCTGTTATTTTCAAAAGTATCATAGATTGCAGATGTTAACTCCAAAGTAAACTGATCATTGAAAGGTAACAATGACCAACCCCATTCCTATGATAATGTTGTGGTTTCATGGTGAACTTTTGAACCACTGTGCCCATGGTTCCTACAATATGCCACGAACGTGACTGCTCAAACTTAGGACATCGGTATGTATCAGGTGAATGAGTTTTCAGAAAGACATTGTATGATGGGCAGTTTGGTGGATCTGATATTTATAGAAGCAAGGTCAGTGAGGGGATTGTGTGGTGTGGTGTACATGCATGCTTCCAAGGAAAACAATTTAAAAGAAATATATTGTTATATATTGAGTACATTTTAGCTTCATCAGGGTTGATAACTCTCATAAATGAATATGGGATAAACAAATTGTCTAGAAATTCCAAAAGTTCCAGCATTACCTTTCATTCAAACTGAAAATCACAACAAATTATCTTCCATAATTCTTCACCATAGATAAAAAATAATATTTTGTTTTGAACCTGTAGTTTTTCTACCCTCTTAGATAAACAAGCAAACACTGTCAAAACATACTTCACTTTTCTTTTCAATGTGTTTTCTGAATATTATTGTGGCAAACCAATGCAATTAGATGATGAAGGGGATGAAATGAGTTTGAATGTAGTCTTGCTTGTAGAGGGCCTTATGTAGGATGTTGAAGTATTGCGTAGGAATAATATGGCTGGGATGAACAGTCCTACGTGATTGGCCATGTGCCAATATTGGAGGTTGACGCTTTATACAAAGAGACTTGGTTTACATCTTACTAGACTTCGGGCTCCTAGTCTCTGGAAATTAACCTTCCCTAATGAGTTGGCAAACCAGGTTATAGTAGACTCCAAGACCTATAGATGGCACCATTATAGTCTTACTATCTACATTGGTTTCAAACTCAGACAGTGTGCCCATACACCACCTGTTAGCTTAGATAGATGTAAACAAACTCGACCACCCTGACTATCTTGATAACTTGGTGTCTGGTAAGTCAAAACTAATGTGTAAAAACTCTGAAAATATATATGAAAGCTGAAGTTTTAGGCTTGTAACGCACCCTCGCTTGAACTTATAATAGATTTGTATTCCAAACATAATATCCCATGTATAACAAACCCATTCATGCCAACAGAACTCCTTGGCAAGTTGTCTAGACCTGTGATTCTTTTGGATATAAATGTGGAATTTCTGCCTAAGTTCACAAATTATCTAAAGTAGTTTTGGGTTAGTTTCTGATCTAAATTTCTCATACATATTATATTTGTCAAATAAAACTCTGGTCACAAAGATAACACAAGAAAAGTCAATATTTTGACAGGTGAATGGGATGAAATCCACCTGTCCATTAGCCAACAGTGATGTCCATACCCTGATATTTATACTTTTTGTTATTGACTATATATATGGTATGAACATTGACACACCTCCCTATACCTTCCAATGTAAAAAAAACTTTCCCTCCTAACTACTCTTTTCCTAACACAACTGCTCAATATACAATGTATAGAATATATCAAATGAGTAATAGAATTGCCCCAGCTACCTGTCCATCTGACTGAAGATTTGTAATGAGAGTCACACAAACACATAATATTTCACTACTCACCTGTCACTATCCCAATATTCCCGAGCAAAATCCCTAGTGTGATTAAAATCCACCTATCCATACTTTCTGAAGTTTTGCGATGTTGATGTGAGTTCTCCCTGGAGTACATGTGTTTCATGTTTGTCTTTTCCTGCACTGTTGAGTGGCTTGCCGGAGCTTGATGATTATATATGAAGTGTGCTGTCCATAGATGAGTATCAGTTCCTGGTAAAGTACTGTTTCTATGGTTGGCTGGAGCTCAGCTCTGACGCAGCACCCACCCACTGTATACTACTAACTCAGGTACCGCACTTCTGTAGCCCGCACCTGACACTATACGAGTGAACAACCCTGCGTGTCTCAAGTACTCAGGGTCCCCTAGCTCACACTGACTGCTGCTGCATACCCACACTACTACTACACGCCTGCTTGACGGACTACGCAGCTGGGCTCTGTTGTGGATGGAACGGTAGGCTCACAATCTAGGTCGGAGGGTGTCTTGGGGTGTTGTGGGTGCTGGAAGGCACCCATGTCACACCTGGGTAGCTCTTTTGTTGGCGTGGGCTTCTAGAATACCCCTCAGTGAGCCGCACTCTTGTGATTGGTCGGTTAGCGTCAGCACCTGAGGGTTGCCAGGTACTTCAATGAGAATTAAAGGCCTCGGGCACCCCTACATTCCCCTTCATCATACAGCACTTTCGGGTACGCTGGCTTAAGCGCTTATTTGATCAGTAAGGACAGCCGAAGGTGATGAAATACATAATTACCTGAATTAAATATGTTACTAATAGATAGTTTGCTTAGCATAAGCCATCTTGTCATTGTTTACAAATGTGCAAAAACTTTGCTCTAAATTAGGTGGTGATAGTGCAGTTATATAATACTTGTATGATCTTCTCACAGTATCTGGTAACCACATAACTTATATGATGGTTCATTGAAATGAGAGTTTTAGTACCCGGTATAAAAGTATAGGTTACCATAGTATGATGGTATATGAGATGGTATACAAATATATGTATCCCTCTCTAACTGGTAATTATTCTTAATCATATTTCATATTTTTAAAATCTGAATTGGGCAGTGTTTTCAAAATATGGGATTATGATATCATTCAATCATAATGAATAGTTGAGTAGTAGTAGTAGTGGTGGTGGTGGTGGTGGTGGTAATAGTAGTAGTAGTAGTAATAATAATAATAATGATAACAATAATAATAATAATAATAATAATAATAATAATAATAATAATAATAATAATAATAATAATAGTAGTACAGATAGTAGTAGAAGTATCTCTTGCAGACCTGTGAGCTCCCCAGGGAGTTTTCCTGCTGATATTGGTCTTTCTGGGATCTCATACCCTTGTTATTGGTTCTCAATAGAGGGTACTAATGAGTTCTACTATGACAAACTAAGGCTAGCCATTGGTCTCCTGAATCTGCAGGCTGCAGCTGTGCTTTGGTGGAATGTTTTGATCCTGTTTAAGTGCACAGTTACACACCACGCTTGCTGCTGTATGGTGAGTGGCATGGTTCTTCTTGTTTGTCCATGAGGAGAGGTGGCTGTGCTTGAAATACCACAGTGTCCCTGCTAGGTAATCCCTTCACAAAGGCTGTGTTACTTCCCCTTCACTCCTCGTGTTAACCCTTCTAATGCTAAGGCTAATTGCGTCCTAAACACAAGGATGCAAAGAATTGTAAATCTATCTAAACCCTCTCATGTTGGTATTCATTATATAGCTCTCACCGATTACTCTGAGATGAGTACCCACATGTCAGTGTTTCAGTCATTTTTCAGCTTTTTTGCATCATTTGGTATTGTAAAAATTAGCAACCAGCAGCATAAGGGTTAATAAGGACACTACCAACAACTCTGTTTAAAACATTTTTGAAAATAATTCTCAATTATGAAGTTACAGTCAAACGTACTATAGATCAAGACAACTGTTAGAGGAACTCTTAAGCCTGAATGGGTTAATCAGCTTTCACTAATGACAGACTCCTGTGAATACAACAGGACTTCTGCTGACTTCCTGGCACACCAGCATAAAGCATGTATTTCTGGACCATGCTAATTGGTGACTTGAGTTTCTAAGTGATTTAGTTTGGCTTTTCAACTTTCTTTGTGAACCCGAATACCAACAAAAGGTGATAAACCAATACCATTCTAAAACCTTGCTTTAAATGCTTATCTTATTTTCCAGGTAATTAAGTAATGTTTCTTCGCTGCTGAATGTGAAAAAAAAGCATTTGCTGACTCTTTGACTCTTCATTATGTACTGGTAAATTGTTAAATTCCTCAGTTAAAAAAATTAGCCTTAATTTTTTTTAAGCCTTAATTTAATATCTTAGATAAAAAGTCACAAAATGGCCACATGCCAAGTTCCCACTTAGAGGAAGATGTACTGAGGTGATGTTAGGTTAACTGTCTTGCTCAGGATTGCATCAAATATCTAATTACTGGATAATTGGTCCAACAGGTAAAACATTTTGCCATTAAAATTACATATCAAATTCAAAGAAACTAAAAAAAAAACATTTAAAAAATATATATCCATTCTTTTTTATGTGGAGAGGGGGGAATAGGGTTAGGAGGTTGGGGGAGGAGGAAGATGGGTGATAATGGTCTGGGGGGGGGGGGGGGGGGGGGTGAACCTGAGAGGCAATGACAAACAGGAAAGTAGTTTCTATTTTGCGAGCTCAGAAACATGCAAGTGCTTGTGGAAAGGCAGCAGGTGCTGCCACCTATCATTGCAGAATTATATTAAATACACACAATTAAGAAAATCAGATGCATAAAAGCTTTAGATGTTCAATTGCATCTAGTTGGATGGCAGATCTGTCATATTGTGAAAAAGTACATATATTAAAAGATTCTCTTGAGAAATAAGTTAGAGAGCCTTACACAAGGTAATTGCTGAACATTGGACATTCTGTTAACTTGAATCAATAATGAAAACCACAAAAAGGGATTACCTTAATTCTAAGTTTATTTCATATACTTGGATCATATAATGTAATCATAAAAACGTGTCATGGAAATTATATTTTTTCATCATTTGTCAATAAAAAACCTAAGGGAAATAGTAAAAATTTATTTGATTATCATAATTGTCTTGCAGTAATTATGTGAAATAATATTTCACTAGTATACAGCATCTAAGATATATTTCCTTATACATATATTTATTCAAAGAAAATACCTATTATTTGGTATTTTTAACCACAGCCCAAAAACATTGATAGTGCAATTACCCAATTGCAGTATTCAATAAGTATAGGCACCATTCTTATATCTTTATAAAATAAGTTGGTGCATGCAAAATTACAATCTATAAAAGTAAAGTATTTGTAAAATTGTGATTAAAGCAAAGCTGACTACTTGTAACTATAGTACGATAACATACCATGACATGATTGACTTTTTTGAAGAAATCAAAGCTGATCGATTTCTATTTGACATTTATCAAATTTTGCAACTTGTAACCATTTAGCAGCATTTGAAACTACATGCATGATTGTAAACCCTATAAATGATAATTCATGGTTTAACACCAAAACCTAATACATACATACATTGTTCATGGTGGCACAAATATAGTACTAATGGAAATGTGTTGAAAAAATCATATAGCTTTATTGTCACCAAGAGTATTTAACTATACTAGTTAGTATTTATCAAGAAATTTTGATATGCCATAGTTTGATCTGTCATGTTACCTCGAAATAGAATAGTTTACAATATGATAATATAGCCATAAGATTTAGAGGGAAACATTTAAGCACATTTCATGAATAAATGAATAAATATGATTGTTCATGTTTTTCTATAAATATCCAAGACAGTATGTAAATCTGTTTTTTTTAAGTATTCAGCAAAATATCTCAAATTGAAATGATAAATGTATTTAACAGATTTGGAATATACATGTCTCACCTCGTAGTCATCTACCTTTACTTTTAGTAGATTTTTATATTGTTGAGGTGCAAATGTCATTGATGAAATGTTAAAAGGCAAAAATGATTTAAAACCAGATTATTGATGAACAAAGAAAGGATATATTACTGTTGTGGGAGAAGATAGGTAGATATACAAAATTATAGATGATATTTACATTTAGTAAATCTATTTTTATACATTAAGTATACATCATTTCTACCATGAATTAGATTGTCTGTAATTGATAAGTGTAATAGATATCAAGCATATAAAATGATAGTAACATAGATTTATAAGGTGTTCAACCTCAATCATAATAGTCCTAATTTAGCATCAGAACCTAATCTCAATGGAGAGACTGAAAGATGTCGCCCCATAGCTATGTGGTCTAGAGCATCTCATCTGATTGCCCAACATTATGTCTATTCTAGTTTCCTCCATCATTAACTACAGACTAGTCATGATTTACCCTTAATAATATAGAGAAATTGAAAACACATGTAATCAGATTTCCATTTTATAACACAAACAGAGAAGATACTTTTCACCTTATAAACACCTTTCAACACCTTAGAGAATGCCCTCAATTCATCATAGGAATTCTATCTTAGCTTAGTTTGACTCAATAAAATTGAATACATCCCCTTGAAAAATATATATTTCATTTACACCATTAGTTTCACAAGGTTGATATCCCCATGGTCCCCAAGAGGGGACCAATATCATGTTCTTGCAGGTTTACATCATTGCTAAGTAGGTAGTCAAATTTACAGTCAGAAATGTGTGCTCTACCCTATTGTACAAGAGCAGCAGACCTATTGGGGACATTATGCATGTGTATATATAGTTTACATATATCATTTAAGCCTTGATGTAATGCATATAAATTATTAAATTATTACATTATCATATTTGTTCTGTTTGGATGTGATATTATGAACCAAGTCAAAACTTGCATATTGACAACAATCCTCCAGAATGCACTTCCTTTATCTAGTTGTAGCATTATAACACATTAACCTTTGGTAATGTTTAACCCGTTCCATGCCTAGCGGTCTATTTGGCAACTTTGGTCTTAAGGTAGAACCCTACTCGATACACGGGTCATTTTTAAAACTTGAATATCTGAAAACTGAGTTTAATGAAGACAGCGACACTTATGCTATTGTAAAGGTTACATCTCATAGTTACAGAATAATGGTAAACTTATCAATAAATGACTATTTTGAGGTAATGCGGCACCCTTAAAGTTCATATCTGGATGTGTTTCGTTTTTTGGCAAAATGTCAAGACTTACCCTTTACTTGAAAATGAAAGTCTACCATATGATTATTCATGTCTTTGGTAAGGTGCAAGGTCCTACCTCAACAGGGGATTTGCACGATGAGTATCTTAAACCATTTTTGAATGTTCCCATAAGCATCAAAATTACTAACAGCACGTGGTTTACATAGTAAATGCGGATTTTCAGGTCCTGTCAGGATTCAAGGTACCTGTGACATGACCTTGCACCTAGACGGGGTTCATATGTGTCATATTCTAAAATACAGGCTTCGAAAACTGTATCGTTATTCACTTTCAGCCAAAAAATGAGCTGAAAATTTTGGTCAAAATGGTCTATCTCGAAGGAATCTGCATGGTCGAAGCAGACACACATGTCGTTTGGGACGAATTTAACACGGAGGGCCCAAAGGGACCCGCCCTTTGTCCTCGTGGTTGCAATACAATAGAATGCTGCCAGCTCGAGATTCGTGACGAGTGAACACTGCTCATGTGTCATCTTTTGTTTTGATATCCATTCTAAGGGGCCAGCCAAGGACACCACCTAGTGGTGATAATCTTGGTGCACTAGACTATCACCTTAACCCATTAATACTTAAGCGTTCCTCCTGAAAATTTTTGTCTGGATCTTAGATACTTTTGACCAAAACTTTTAAAATGAGAATGATTTTACTGAATATTTGAAGGAGAGCTGTTGGTAGTGTTCTGATCAACATTTCTCCTTCAAATAGTTTGCCAATTATGCTTTAGATGGAATGATTTCATCAAAAATGTCCGGCTGGTTTTGGCCGCTGTGGGCATTAATGGGTTAAAGATATATGATGCTTTTGATCAGTACTATGATTTACCAGTACTATAGAAATAGAACCTATACCAAATGACACTGTTGGGAAATAGAGAGCTGAGAGGGTAGAATGAGCCATATAAACCCCGCAGCCTGACGATGCAGGATTTGAGTGGCCCCTTAATTAACACCCAAAGCTTTGTATTTCCCAACTGAGACAGAGTCAACCTCAGGTACTGGGTTCTCTAGATATTGTTGCATGGACTTTTAGTTGGTTTCCTTTTTTCAAAGATAATTTCAGCTTGAATTGTTTGCTTGAAATCTATGGAAATCATTGGATAGCACTATTTTCATGTATAAACACCAGAAAGCAACACCTATAGTAGGGCGGTTAAGGAAAAAATTGTGCACTTTGGGGTACAAGCATTAAACTTGGTACAATTATAGTTTAAGGAATGCTAATAAAAATTAGAAGGGGACACAGGTTGTAGGTCACCCCTATGACCTATTTTTGGGCCATTTTAAGTCAAAAACAGACATTTTTGGTGATTTTACAGATGAGACACTTTCGTTAAACTGAGTAGAAGCATGAAACTTGGTATAATTATGGTTTAAGGAATGCTTATAAACATTGGATGGGGACACAGGCTGTAGGTTACCCCTATGACCTATTTTTGGGCCGTTTTAAGCCAAAAAAGGACATTTTTGGTGTTTTTGCAGATAAATACTTTCATGGATATTGGTAGAAGCATGAAACTTTGTACAATTATGGTTTAATGATTATTTATAAAATTAGGAAGGGGACACACATTGTAGGTCACTACTCTGACCTATTTTTGGGCCATTTTAAGCCAAAATTGGTCAAAAACAGACAATTTTGGGGGATTTGGCTAATAAAATATCTTTTACTTTCAGATTGAAGCATGAAACTTTGTACAATTATGGTTAAGGGAATTCTTATAAAAATTGGAAGGGGACACAGGCTGTAGGTCACCCCTATGGCCTATTTTTGGGCCATTTCAAGCCATATTAATTAGATATAAACTGACATTTTTTTGTGATTTTGCAAATAAAAACATTCATTTACTTGTGGGATGCATCAGATTTGCAACATATATTTCCTTATGGATATTAATACATTTTTAAGTGATTTCATTTATGTCATGTATGTAACCTTTAACATCACATTTTGGGGGTTAAATGAGGCGGAAATTTCCAAAAAGCTAGCACTTCTGGTAGGAATAAAAAATTAAAAAAAACCTTGAGTATGAGTACTCAGTTAAATACATGTATTTGTTTCTTTAAATGATTGAATAATAGCCCCTGACTGCCTATTTTAGTCATCATTTGACATTATATTTGAGAAATGTTTTGACTATGAATGAGAGAATAATGCTACAGTGCAGTAATAGAAAAGTTCTCTTCCATGCTTGATGAATTGAGGGTGAAACATGAGAAATTATTTAAAAAAAGAGAGGGGTTGGATGGAGCGATGTGTAGGATACCTTACTAATTACATAAGCTGAGGCTTTTGCATTATTTACAACTTTGCTTGATAGAGGGTCTAATTTTCTACCATTTTACTGCTTTTAAAACTGGAATTTTCAGAGTAAGATTGCATGATTTTTACTCTTGAGAACTGTGTCCTCCACATTCAAAAAGACCTGTGTGCACAATTGAGACTATCTTAACAACATTAAACATTTACACTAGCACTTGCATGTTTTTCTACACTTGCAGTGAATGAGTTTGTAATTCATGCCAGATTTGTCCAAAAAGGTTTTCCATATCGAAATGTTTTTGCTCCAGCATCACTTTGCAAGACTTGGGAGCTTTGGGTCCCTCTGTGTTGCTGGACCCCAAATATGTCCTCCCGAATAGACAGCAGCTAGAAAGTGTTGCACAAGGGCTGATTGTAATGGGAGAATGCTCTCTAAACAACAAGATTTCCAGGAGAAAAGGTGTTGCAGAATTGACCCTTCAAAATTCATTTGTTCTGTCATATATCAGCACCACATACATTTCAATCACTATCAATGCATTCTCAGACACTTTATCTGGAGCATCCCCTACTGGCTAGTGACAAAAATGTCTTGGTGACTTCTGAGAAAAAAACACCCAGATATCATCAAGGCATGAATTTTGTAGGGTCAATTCTGCAACACAGCACCTTTTTTCTAAAAATCTTGTTATTTAGAGAGCATTCTCCCATCACAGTGAGCCCTAGTGCAACAGATTCTCTAGGTGCTGCCTATCAGGGAGGACCTATTTAGGGGCCACAAACACAGAGGACCCAGAGCTCCCAAGTCCTGCAAAGATATGGAAAATCTTTTCGGACAAATCTGGCACAGGCTCAGGAAATGTGTTGTGAACTCATTTACTGTAAGTGTAGAAAAGCATGCAAGGGCCAGTGTAAATGTTACAAAGCTGATCCCAATTGCACTGTTCTTTGAGAATGTGGAAGACACTGTTCCGAAGAGTAAAACGGTAAAATGCTAAAATCATGCATTCTTACCCTGAAAATACCAGTTTTAAAAATTAGACCCTCCTTCAGGCAAAGTTGTGAATAGTACGCAAGCCTTTAAGGATAAATCACAAGTACAACTCCCATCCCTCTCCTTTCTGAAAACATTTTTCATGTTTCTCTCTCAACTCATCAAATATGGAAGAGCTCTTTTCTGTTACTGCCTTGTAGCATTATTCTGTCAGTCAAAACTTGTAATATGGAAATGTCAAGATTGTACATTTCTCAAATATGATGTAGAATGATGACTAAAGCAGGCAGTCAGGGGCTATTATTCAATTATTTGAAGAAACAAATACCTAACTGAGTATTCACATTCAAAGTTTTATTGTTTAGACTATTATTTAACTCAATCTATATCATTCCTACAAGAAGTGCTAGCTTTTGGAATTTTTTGCATCATTTAACCCCCGAAATGTGATGTTTAGGTTACATATGACATAAATAATATCACTTTAAATATATTAATATCCATAAGGAAATATTTGTTGTAAATTTGATGCATCCCACAAGTCAATGAATGTTTTTATTTGCAAAATCACAAAAAAATGTCAGTTTATATCTAATTAATATGGCTTAAAATGGCCCAAAAATAGGCCATAGGGGTGATCTACAACCTGTGTCCCCTTCAAATTCTTATAAGAATTCCCTAAACCATAATTGTACAAAGTTTCATGCTTCAATCTGAAAGTAAAGGATGTTTTATTAGCCAAATCCCCCAAAATTGTCCGTTTTTGACCAATTTTGGCTTAAAATGGCCTAAAAATAGGTCAGAGTAGTGACCTACAATGTGTGTCCCCTTCCTAATTTTATAAGCAATCCCTAAACCATAATTGTACCAAGTTTCACGCTCCTTCCAAGATCCATGAAAGTATTTATCTGCAAAAACACCAAAAATGTCCTTTTTTGGCTTAAAACGCCCCAAAAATAGGTCATAGGGGTGACCTAAAGCCTGTGTCCCTATCCAATGTTTATAAGCATTCCTTAAACCATAATTATACCAAGTTTCATGCTTCTACTCAGTTTAATGAAAGTGTCTCATATGTAAAATCACCAAAAATGTCCGTTTTTGACCTAAAATGGCCCAAAAATAGGTCATAGGGGTGACCTACAGCCTGTGTCCCCTTCCAATTTTTATTAGCATGCCTTAAACCATAATTGTACCAAGTTTCATGCTTGTACCCCAAAGTGCACGATTTGGCCAAAATCTTGATTTATCCGCCCCACTAAAATACTCATTTAAGTGCATTTTGATGGTGCCTTATAATTATTGTGTATATTTCTGTGGTGTAGTCCAAGACAGCGGCCCTTGTCTACACTTACAGAATATTTCATGTTTCTTATTTCAATAGAGAAACTGAAACTTAGACGCATATGAGCTTCCTTCCTGCATTTCCTGAACCTGGTCCTCACATGGATAATATTTGATGTATTCATCTGTGTTGTGGCAACCATCATGCCCTTGATCCACATGCTGTAATTCAGTGTAATAATCTGAGTGCTTCTCTGTGTTAGAGCCTCTACCCTCCCCACCTTCATGTGGAGAAAGATAGATGGGTTGGTCTGTGATGGAACTACTATCCTGCACTTGGTCCTCATGGTGTAATCCAGTAGGATAGTTAAGGTGCTTCTCTTTAGCTGAACCTCCATCTTGCACTTGCTCCGAAACCTGAGATCCCTTTGAGGCGTCTGTGTTTGAACCTCTATCTGGCACTTCCTCCACAATCAGAGATCCCGTAGAGGCATTTAAGTACTTGTGAATCCCTCTCTGTATGACCGGTACCCATGTTGACAGGCTGCAGAAGGCTATCATCTCATCCTTGGTCCTGGCCGAAGCAAAAAGTACAGACCATATACAAATATCCAGGGTTTTAGAAAATGAGTTGAAGGTGCCATTCATAGAGAGTGCTGGTTATAAAGTGATGATGCAGTGCTTGTGATGTACTGTAGATCTCCATCTTATCCGAAATCAGGTGTATATATCCTGGGCTTTAGGAAATTAGTTGTAGGTGCTGTACAAAGAGAGTGCTGGTTATAAAGCGATGATGCAATGCTTGAGATGTACTGTAGATCTCCATCTTATCCAAAATCAGGTGTATATATCCTGGGCTTTAGGAAATTAGTTGTAGGTGCTGTACAAAGAGCGTGCTGGTTGTAAAGTGATGATGAAGTGCTTGTGGTTTATGCTAGATCTCCCTCTACTACAAAATCAGGCTTGATGAATGAAGATGCTGGAATTTCATTTTTCATCACTTCTGCCGTATTGCAGCCATGTTGTGACTAGCCAGTTTAAGTGGTGGCGGAAACTGGAGTGCTTTAAGAAATCCACTGCTATTATCGCTTATCACTGGCAACTTTCTCACATGCCCCACCCAGGATATAATTCCAGGACCATATGAGAGACGGCACAGTCAGTGCAGGCATTTCCTTAGACCACTAGGCTATCAGGACAGGCCCTGTGATACAGGTGCTCAATTACTCGCATTTGCTATGATGGCAATGAGGGGCTGTCCCGATGGCCCAGTAGTCTAAGGCATTGTGCACTTGCTGTTCACTATATCTCAATTCTACCACAGGTCCTTGGGTTCTAATCCGGCATGAGGCATGTGAAAAGGTTACTGTTGACTTGGAGCTAGTCTGTGGTTTCTTTAGGCTACTACTGTTTCCTCCATCAAAACAGCAGGGTAGTCCTAATTTAGCCTTAAAATGGCTAAAGATGTGATGGTGTTAAAACGAAATTCTGAATCCAAATTAGAGGTGGTGTGATATCCTTGTAGAATTATTGTGATGAAGATTATATATTCCATAGTTATCACCATCTCAAGTACTGACCAGTATTGTGATGCATGACAGTCATCTCTGTGTTTAATACCACGCAGCAGTGTCTTGCCTTTGCCTGTGGGTAAGCAATGGATCCTTTTTAATTCAAGCACAGGGACTTGGGTTTCACCCCATTGGGAAAATTCATTATGTGCCTTTCACCACATTATAATTGAATTACTAGCTGATTTTGCATGGGTTAATTGTTAGTACTGCAGACTATGAGATATTCAGAAAGGCCATCTACCTTTGTACTCAAAAACTACTGATTAGTTAATTAAGCCTTAATCATTGTTAATAATGTACCTTGCTTATAGGGGTTAAGTAGTAGTTTAGGCGTGAGGTGGAAGTTTGAAATTTCAAGAACCCATTTTTACATAATAGGTGAAATGAGAATATAAAAACAGAAGAGGAATACTGTATTAGATACAATTGTAATGAATTGGAAACCTCAATATGATAAATGAGAATTATTGGTAAGAATTTGGTGATGTTATATACATGAATCAATGAATCTTTATACCTGAATGAAATACTATAACTCAAGAGAATTATACGATTATTTCTTTTACCTTAATAAACTATTACAACTATAGCATCTTCTGAACACCTACAGTCTATACTGCATCCCCGTCTTTCCAGATAAACTGTTGCCGTTAGACCTGTGGCCGTGGCCTCCCGAGAAGCGTATAGCAAAAGGACTGTGCCCTTCAATGTTTGTGGTATACTCCTCTTCGGCAGCCCTACGCAAATTGAGTCTTCTCTGCAGACCATTCACTGTGTAGATGTCATAGGGCTTACTGCGACTGCAATAAAAAAAATAGACAGCAATTCTTCCCAACCTGACCATTCACTGTGTAGATGTCATAGGGCTTACTGCGACTGCAAGAGAAAAACAATAGACATCAATTCTTCCTAACCTGACCATTCACTGTGTAGATGTCATAGGGCTTACTGCGACTGCAAGAGAAAAACAATAGACAGCAATTCTTCCCAACCTGACCATTCACTGTGTAGATGTCATAGGGCTTACTGTGACTGCAAGAGAAAAACAATAGACATCAATTCTTCCTAACCTGACCATTCACTGTGTAGATGTCATAGGGCTTACTGCGACTGCAAGAGAAAAACAATAGACAGCAATTCTTCCCAACCTGACCATTCACTGTGTAGATGTCATAGGGCTTACTGCGACTGCAAGAGAAAAACAATAGACATCAATTCTTCCTAACCTGACCATTCACTGTGTAGATGTCATAGGGCTTACTGCGACTGCAAGAGAAAAACAATAGACAGCAATTCTTCCCAACCTGACCATTCACTGTGTAGATGTCATAGGGCTTACTGTGACTGCAAGAGAAAAACAATAGACATCAATTCTTCCTAACCTGACCATTCACTGTGTAGATGTCATAGGGCTTACTGCGACTGCAAGAGAAAAACAATAGACAGCAATTCTTCCCAACCTGACCATTCACTGTGTAGATGTCATAGGGCTTACTGCGACTGCAAGAGAAAAACAATAGACATCAATTCTTCCTAACCTGACCATTCACTGTGTAGATGTCATAGGGCGTATTGCGACTGCAAAAGAAAAAACAATAGACAGCGATTCTTCCTGACCCATTTATGCTTAAGTGATTCGCTTGATATTGTTGTCTGGATCTATGGTAATTTTGATTATAAGCCATCTTATGGCATGTTAATCTCCTTCATTTAAAGTTCAGACCAAAAATGTTTATGTATGTGCTTGAATTATTAAATAAAAAATAGGCTGATTATTTTCACGCCCTAAATTTTTGAAGTCACTTAATATAAACATTTGAAAATATTCTAATTATCCAATAAACTGAAAAAAACTTATCGTATTTCATTTTATGTGTAGGGTTGAATGCCCTTTAAAAAAGATATTGAAAAAAGTGTATTACTTTCCTATATGAGTCAATGAAGATTTAAATGTAGGTCTTTGGGTACTCACCTCGTAAACAGGTACATAGCGATGACAGCAATGATGATAATGAGTATTGATATGCCAAATATACCAAGGATGATAGACATCATAAGATAATCTGAAATAACAATTGGCCTTCATTATTACAAAGACTTTATATGCATGATTGCAAACTGTTCATACAAGATGAAATCTTCAATTTGTAGAAAGCTACCATTAAGGATTAAATGTTTAAATTTCATTTTTACAAAAAAATTATATTTTTCAATTTTCACTCCTAACTCTCACATTGGGGTCAATCAAAAGCACTCATTAAAGAGTATTATATATATATATATATATATATATATATATATATATATATATATATATATATATATATATATATATATATATATATATATATATATAATATAATAGGACATCCAGCCATCTGCAGACTGAATATTCTTTTTTCTTGACTACTTAAGTTGCTCCACAAACCTCAGAAACTAATGTTCTCACATTTCATGGAAGTTTTTTTTTGAATTCTAAAAATCATAACCAATTGGTGTAAACTCTAAGAAGAAGATCATTGAACAGTTAAAGACACACATTTTTTGAAAATTACCTTGAATTTGAAGGAATATATTCATTGATTGCAAGAGAACTCCTTGGTGCCCTAAGCACAGATACATCTACACCTGGGAGTAGTAGACAGGGAGTGGGCACTGGTCTTGCGTCATCAAATTTCGCTGCCTCTCACTATCTGACCTAGATAGAATGCACTAATGCTCAGCAATTAAACTGGGATGCTGGCGTCAAAATAAAGAAATCGTGCCATATATGTACAGAAAATAGTCATAAGTTGGTCAACTCTTTCTAATTATTTTGATTCATTGTAATAACTAATGGTGAACCATTTTGTGCAAAAAAAATGGCACTCCCCCAACCCCCTCCCCTTCAAAAAAAAAGAGAAAATCAGGAAAAGTATAAATTTTTCCTCTGGCTGAATACTTAGGCAAATTATGGCTGGTAACATGAATAAACCTTATAACTCACCATCTTTTTGGAATGTAGCATGGTAAATGTTGTTTCCCTTCCCATCTGTGTTACCATCTCCCTTGCCACTGAATATTGTGCTGCTCGCCCGAATCGTTGTTGGTGTGCTGGATACTGTGTGGGATGACAGTACACTACCTTCAATGGGAGTCGTCTTGATCACAGTGGCGTCATCTGGTGATGACGAGCTAGGTTTCAGCGTCTCAGTATGAACCACACCTGTCCCTGTCACCCTACTACCAATCCTGGTACTGGACTCCTGGATAGGTGTCTTGGAAGCTCTTGAAGTTAGCGTGGGTTCTAGCCCACCTTTGGATGACTCTGTGGATTGAGTCACGGAGGTTGGTAGAAGGGTGGTTGTTCTAGTTAGGGCGGCTGTGTGTGTTGATGCTTGGGGGGTTGTTGTATATGTGTAGGTACCTGCCATGGAAGTCTCCAGCACAGATTGGTTGCTCCATGTCATTCCTGTTTCTGTTGGTGTTGGGGAAATTGAATATGATGATGAGGATAAAGATGATGACTTTGATGATGATGATGATGAGGATGATGATGAGGAAGAGGAGGAGGAGGATGATGATGAGGAGGAGGAGGATGAAGATGATGATGATGATGATGATGACGATGATGATGATGATGATGATGATGATGATGATATGGTGGATGTGGAATGTTTTGCAGCATTGCATTGGAGATTTAAGTCCAGTGGCTGGTCATTACCTGAAAACAGAAAAATGAACCGAATGATAATATTGCATTAAAATTATCATAAAAGCTATATGAGTGTGGAATCCTAAAAACACAAGTGCCTCGACTATAAAGCTTCAGGTCAAGAACAAAAATATGTAAATCAACTATTATAGTATGAAGCAGAAAGTACATAGCCTCTTTTTATGCACAAATTCCCCTACTTGGCCACTTCCATTATAAGTTATTATTATTATTATTATTATTATTATTATTATTATTATTATTATTATTATTATTATTATTATTATTGTTATTATCATTATTATCATTATTATCATTGTTATTATTATTATTATCATTATTAGTATTATTAGTATTATTAATAATAATATTATCATTACTATTATCATTATCATTATTATCATTATCATTTTTATAATCATTATCATCATTATTATTATCATTATTATTATTATTATTATTATTATTATTATTATTATTATTATTATTATTATCATTATGATTAGTATTATTATTATTGTTATTATTATTATTATTATTATTATTATTATTATTATTATTATTATTATTATCATTATTATTATTATTAATAATATCATCATTACTATTATCATTATTATTATCATTATTTTTATTACTATTATAATTTTATATTATTATTACTATTATTATTATTATTATTATTATTATTATTATTATTATTTTCATTATTATTATTTTGATTATTATTATTATCATTATTATTATTATTATTATTATTATTATTATTATTATTATTCATTATCATAGACGCAAGTGACAACTTACCTGTAATCTCCAACAGCATCCTGCTCTTGGAACCAGAGTACGGTACCAACTGTATCTCAAGGCTCCCCACCAGACCCCCTGCCAGGACAGTATTCTCAAAGAATAGGCACTTGACAGTCTGAAGATCCTTCCCATTGAGCATAACGAGTATCCTAGAGCACATGGCTCCGTAGCTTTCCAGGTCTACCTCTACAGCGATCAGCTTCAAGGCTGTGTTCGATGTACTGTGAATAGTGCACACACACTCAGCGATACTGGGGTTGGGGTTATTCATCATGTTGCTCAGGTAGACGTGGGAACCAACGTAGCTGATGACTTCTGTACAGGGATCTGTCACCAATGAGGCTGAAAGGTGGAAGAATTCATGCTGTGTAATTATCCAAATGATTTCATTTTTACTGTTTGCATCAAACATGTTAAAGAGGAAATTGAATCATGTACAACCAAGGTGTATACAGTATTCAATAGTTAACATGTTGGTCTGTACATTACGTAATGCTGATAAAGGTACATACTGTGGACTGAAATATTCTTTATAGTTTGATACTCTTTTCTCATGCCTCTATTCTTAAACTTTCCCCACATAATGATCATGAGGGGATTTATTCTTGTTGTTTAAGCGAAACCTCATATCTAATAAAGACCCATTCAACTTCAATGTGGGAGCCATTCAACTGAAATGTGTACCTGTTTTAATTTATGACAAACAAAATATATTAAGTACTAAACACATTCAATATTATTATAAGATCATTTTGGCTTTGTTCTACCATATTCTCCTAGGTGATGACACACACACAATGAAAGCTGGGCGATCCACTCTTTTGGTTATTAAGAATGCAATTACCGTAATTTCTCATGTTCAGGGTGTGCTTTTTTGGAAGAATATGGTTATTTAACCTATGGTTATTTATGGTTTTGCGGCATGCATTCACTTACCTGGTATACATGCATAAGTGACCATGAGGTAGTTACTGTAGGAAACAGCGGCACAATTCGTTAATGTTGCCCTGTCCGCTAGGTGGCGACACTGTTGTCTACCAGTGCATGCTCTCCCCAGTTCCTTGTACCCCTCAGCATGGACCTCTAGCGCCACCTGTGAACACCGTATCCCGGGGCACTCCTGCGGAGACGGCGACCCTATCGCGTACACATAGTGGGCACTCACGAGCCGAATCACTCCTTTAGGGTGACAGCTAAGGGTAAAGTAGTCCCCAAATGTTGTGCAAATATCAACGTTACCTGGAAAATAAATGTTTTTTATCACTTGAATGTATGGAAGAGATGGTTAATTGATAGATTATTAATTGGGGTGCTATCTAAGGTATACAAAAGTGATAAATTATCATTCAAAGTATAGGCTGACACCTAGTGGCAGAGAATAGTAAAAAAAAATTCACATTACATATAAATCTGGCGATGTCTGGGAGAGTTTGTATACAGTCTGGAAAGGACAGAAAGTGGATAGAAAAAATCCATTGTTTTTCTGGATATGAGTAACATCAAGTTCTTTTTGATTAAAGTTTAATTTGATTTAATTCATACCAAATTATCAGGATTGAATTATTATAAGTAATATTGCATTACCAAGATATTAGATAGCAAAAAAGCATAGCCATCCATAATACACAATAAAAGAACAGTTAAGATTTTGCATCTGTGCCGTCTGGTAGAGAATATTTCAAATTTAACTCTGCTTCATAGAAGAGGAGGGGCAAATTAGTAACAATATTGTATTGATAAAGGAAAAATAAGGGAATACTCACATTTTACAGTTTTAGTATAAAACAGAAATCCCAGAGTCAGTGTGAACAATTGTAATAGCTTCCAGGGTGCCATGGACCCCTACAGTGATGAGAGCTACTGAGGTGATACAGCAACAGCAGCAGCAGCCATTTTGTAGTGATGTAGTGGCATGCACATCGTCCAGAGATCCTCATAGCAAATACCACTCAGACAGATCCGTCCCAATATCACTATGTCTCAAATGTCAGCATAATTACGATAAAGTCAGAGAAAAACTCAAACTAGTTTTGTTAGGGTACTTCCTTAACCTTGGGTTTGCGCAAGAGGCAGCGGTGTAGGAATGCATCAATAGTGTATGTGTATTGTCATGTGTAATGCCATCACTGTATGGGTGACAGAGTCGCACACTCCCAGGAGTAGTGGGAGAGAAACAACCTGTTGCACTCACCTATTGACACTAGCTATGCAAATCCACTACTCAATCTGACGGCAAAGTCTAAATAAGGAAGCCCTGGAGTATGTACAAAAAACATACGGATAAATCAATAATCCTTTAATCCAGGAGACATATGGTGTGGAGGGACTATCTATACTCAACCCATATATTGGCCTGATTTCCATATGTGCATAACATGTATGTGGTGTGGACAAGTCATACAACTATTGATAGGATATTGGGTGGGGGCACATGTTCAGGGCTTCAAAGTCAGAAGAGCATGGGGATAGAATGATTCGCAGGATAATAATAATACAGTATTTAAATTTTTGGCAGATAAGGGCACTGTAGTTTTTTTTGAGTAGGATTTTTTTAGTCTGAAAAGTAGCAGAGACATGGTTCCTTGGTGGACACCTATTTCAAGATTTCCATGTTGTTTGTAAGTAATATGCACATTATAGGCCAGTAAAGGGCACTGTATATTTTGTTAGGTTTCCTTGAGTGAGTCTGGAAGTCATTTAAGTATAGCAAAGGCTTTAAATACGGGGGACAATCAGAGAGGTGTGGTGGGGTAAATTTGCAGGGACTTCTATGCTGTTTGTGGATTATCAAATGGTGTATGAATGTCGATACAACGTGATTATGTTTCCCTAGGTCAGGAAATTTTTTACCTTTTGGAATATTTAACATGAAAATCATACCATCCCCAAAAATATATCCTGAAATTTAGTTCTGAAATTGCTCACTAGGTGGCCACAGTAAAATATCCAGTTGCTATTATTCTGGCTGATCAGGGTGGCCACCCTTCAGGTCTTCGATGATCAGCCACAGGAAATAAAATATATACATTAACAAAAGATAGAGACCAGAACAGAGAAACGCATACTTAGAAAGATCAATGTCTAAAAGCTGGTCTAATACATAATTTTTTTTTAAACTGGAATGTCCCCTTCTACTACATGGTTGTCTCTTTAAGGGAGATACATGACATGATATTGATTCAATCACAGCTTTAGGTTAAAAAGAATATGATGAAAATGAATATATTTCTTTTATTAATAAATTAGGTGACATTTTCCACCATATTATTTGGTGAGCAAGCATATTGGCAGCCAGACATTACCAGATTATTTATAAAGCTATGGTTGAATAGTATAATAAAAACTACTATATTTGCAACAGTTGGGTGTTGATGCTGTATCAAATCTGGAGTATAATAGTCAATATGTAACAGCTGAAAGGAATTGCATTACATAATAGGATTTATTTCATAAATATATATGTTCACTAAATTCAAATGCATACAACTGGTAAAACTTGCATCACCTGTCATTGGGACTGCAGGCACTGACATAAGTACTTGCCCGCTTGCCCTGGCAAGTGAATTTTTGAAAAAAGGGCTTTCAGACAAATACATTTCAGTTTGCAGTTGCCCAAATGGACAAGCTGATTTTCTGAACACCACACATGTTTGTTGGCACAAATACCCCGAAATTTGCAAACAATGCAACAAAATTAAAAAGAAAATGTTTAAATCCATAATAAATATGTAATTGATGACTTTTGTTCTGAGCTAAAAGATTGTGCACTCCCGAATGGGTTAAATGATACCTGTGGTTACAGGTGAAGGAAGTGCTGTCAATGGAGCATGCAGGTAAATCAAGCCTGATCACCTGTGAGATCTGATCACCCGTGAGTTAATGGCCTGACATGACCCTTTATAACACTTCAATAAACCGGGTGGGAAATTGCCGAACAACCATTGATCTGTCTATGAATGTCAAGGTAGAACAAAGTTGTAAAAAAAGAACAGACAAAGTAAGAATGTATGTGGGATATGTATATATATATATATATATATATATATATATATATATATATATATATATATATATATATATATATATATATATATATATATATATATATATATATATATATATATGTGTGTGTGTGTGTGTGTGTGTGTGTGTGTATGTTTGTGTGTGTATGTGTGTAAGGTGTGATACAATGATTGATTGAGGGATTTCATAATTCATGATCATATAAGGACAACTTAATTTTGTTTATCTTTATAAGGATTCTTAGCAGCCTAAAAATGAATAGCAGTTTTCTGAAGTAACCATTAAATGGTAAATTCTAATGAAGATGAATACATATGTTATTTCAATTGTGAATATACAAGATAGCGACAATCATATGCCATACAAGACCCAGTTAATTGGTGATTTTTAATGACTATTCAACTGTATATTTCTTAACGCATGCTAGTGATCAAGAACACCTGTCTGTAGTCCTGTAGTCCTGTTATGCGATGACCGCAGTGTATAAACGCCACCTATGTTTTGATAGTGTATGTCGTTATGATTCACCGAGTGTCCACTGACTCGGCCACCCATATATGGTGTGTAGTGACCCTCATCAACATGGGAATAGTGAGACAGTTCTTCATAGATATTTTCCTCAGGAGGAACTTGCAAGCTTTGAGTATTAGTTGCATTATTGATGCCAGAAGTAAGAATTGTTGGATTTTCACAATTCCTCTGAGAGGAATATATTCTTTCATTTTGACTGTTTTCACTGAGGTAGTCGGTAGCTGGATCATAGTAGATATTGGAGATACTGGTTGGGGCCCTAGTCATGGGGTTCAGTACTGGTAGCTCATACAGGCTGTCGTCAAACACAGTATGGTAAATTGGTGGATCAAGATTCACAGGGGCTGTTGAGAGGGTGTGTTCAGGACTGAAACAAAGTAGAATTAAATAGAAACAATGTAGCTGGGTTGATACAGGGGTAAATAAGCATGAATGTGATATCTGTGACAATGTAAATGAAACATATACACTGTTGCAACAAATTATGTACATAATCCTTCTCAAATTGTGTGACTGCATACAGCTTTAAATTTCATCAAATATTGTGATCAAATAAAATATTTTATAAAGTGCTGAAAATTTTAAAAGCAACATGTCTTTCCTAATTTAAAATAAAAAAATTGCAATATTGGGAGCATCTCTAATTTTTTCACTTTTTCAAATTCGAAAAAATGAATATATCATTAGGTTTAACACAGACCAGATAACACACTTACTACTGTATATTATACTTGGTAGAGATGTAGGAATAGTTTTTCTTACCTATTGAAAACAATATTTCATATTAAAGCAACATGTCTGAATTATTTTGATAATAATAACCTGTTTACTACTTGTGCATAAGGCACACTCATTTATCTGTATACCAATCTACTTGACGTTGTCATGCAATAGTGTGTTTTTTCTGTCGAATACCGGTATACTGTAAAACCCTTTAAAACCACGCCCCTTTTTATTCACGCAATTGCAGTATGAATGCGATCGCGGCCATTTGATTACACGCATCAACTGTATCACCACTAGATGGGGCATTGTTATGATATTTTGAACGTATATCAGCGCCAGTAATATACGCGTTATCATCACCTAGCGCGAAATGCGTGAAATTAAAAGGAGCGCGATAATAATGGGTTTTACAGTATTAAAATATTTACCTTTTTTGGCTTTTGAGGCAGCTCTTTGCTTTGATAGCGAGTTTTGACTCCGGCCTCTGTAGTATGTAAAATCCTATGCTTGATAGTGTAAGCAACAGGAATATTGCTATGGTGATGCACACAGCTATACCTGGTAATTGCAGAATAATATTACCAATACATTTCATCGATAGGCTACAAACTCAACCTAAGAATAATTTTCTCTACTATTCTTTTCAGTGAGCTGTGATACACACAACTCTACCTGTTCATACTAATATTACCAATAACATTTTATCCATAGGCTGAAAATTACAGTTAAGCATTCTGTACTCTACTTAAACATTTTTTCTCAGTAACTCATTACTATACCAGTAATTATTATCAACAGTGCAGTGCACATATGTATTGTATAAATTTCCTTATAATCCAAGCCTAAATATCACATACTTAGAGAATGAAGGAGGTGAAATAGTTTGTGTTACCTCTGAAACATCTTTTTTGATATTCTGAAAATATTCTAATATTCCAAAATTTAAAAAAAATTACAGTAGGTGCCACATTTAATCAAGAATAATGTCAAAAGACATTACTGAAGACCAACCTGTAACAGAGATGCTGTCCCCTTGTTTACCAAGAATCTTCTCAGCCACAGCAGTTGGTGATGTGGAGACTGTTGCTAATTGTGTTGTAAGACGAGATTGTGTACTGCCTAATGTGGTTGATGATCTAGTGGACATAGTGGGTGAGACAGTTTTGACTGAAGAAAAAACATCTGAAACAGGGAATGATCTAGGGGATGTAGTGGCTGAGACAGTTGTGACTGTTGATGATCCGTCTGAAACAGGGTTGATAAAGAATACACGCATATGATTATTCTTAATTAGTAGTAGTAGTAGTAGTAGTAGTAGTAGTAGTAGTAGTAGTAGTAGTACTAGTACTAGTACTAGTACTAGTAGTGGTAGTAGTAATATAGTAGCAGTAGCAGAAGCAGTATAGTAGTAGTAGTAGTAGTAGTAGTAGTAGTAATATAGTAGTAGTATTCTATAGTAGTAGTAGTAGTAGTAGTAGTAGTAGTAGTAGTAGTAGTAGTAATAGTAGTAGTAGTAGTAGTAGTAGTAGTAGTAGTAGTAGTAGCAGTAGCAGTAGTAGTAGTTGTAGTTGTAGCGGTAGTAGTAGTAGTAGTAGTAGTAGTAGTAGTGGTAGTAGTAGTAGTAGTAGTAGTAGTAGTAGTAGTAGTAGTAGTAGTAGTAGTAGTAGTAGTAGTGGTAGTAGTAACACATTAATATTGTAGTGTAAATTGTGTTGATACATGTAGATTATGTAGCATTCAAACCTATTTGATACCATTAAAAAGACAAATACCAGATATATGATACAAAGCAACTGGTTATTTTAATTTTAATGCTATATAAGTATTAAACTCAGCATGCAAAAAGCCTTGGTAACAATGTTAATGAATTGTTACACTAGGTAAGGTACCCTCTGTAATACTAGGATTGATTACATTTATCACATTACTCTTTTCCCTAATTGTGTCTATACCTGCACTAACCATTATAACACCTACATGTAGGTGGCAATATCTACCTCTATAACAGGAGTAACTGATCTCCATATAATCCACCAGTGTGAGTGAATCTGTACAAAACGCTGGTGGAATAGCTATTTTACAGGAGAACTTTCCATTGCAGTTCTGTCTTATTTGTCTTTTCAGTGTGCTGGAAACTTGCGCGCTGCATTCCGGTCCCCGTTCGGGGCAGCAGGAAAAGAGACATTCGCTGGCTCTGAGGACTATCCTGCTGTTCGTGCTGAAGCTCATCCTGTGCTCCAGCAACAGCCCACAGTCCAGAGACAACCAGCCATTCTCTATACAGATCTCTGCCTTATCTTAAAAATAATAAAGTTAAAGGATTTGGTAAGAATTCCATACATTCCTTTCACATCTGGGGTTTTGATCTCTATTATAATTTTCTAATTTTGATCCAATGCTAAAGTTGTATTTCGACACCTGAATAATTATATATCTTACAAAATGTGGTTGCCGTATGAACCTCTGAGTATATGAAATATGGTTATTCATATTCTTACTTCAATCTTGATTTGTAATTTGATTTTACCATCCCTTGTAGTGTATCATTCTAAATGAAAGTATTTGGGTTATGGTAAGTTAAGAGGCAAGCTTCCAATCACATGACAAGAGACCATGTAATTAAAAAAAATTATATTAAAATAGTCTGATTCTCCAATACCATGTAGTAATACAATTTATACTCACCAAAGGAATCAGAGTAATACCAGTATCTAGTAGCTGCATTGATACTCAACCCATTAATAATGCTCATAGTGGTCAAAACAGCCTGACAATCTTGGTGAAATATTTTAGGTAAAAGTTTGATTGGGAAATCAACCTTGAAGGAGAAAAGTTTATTAGAACGCTACCAATAACTCCCCTTCAAATAGTTTGTAAAATCATTTTCAATTACAAAGTTGTTGTCAAAATTGTTCCAGTTCCAGACGACAATTTCTATAGGAAATCTTTAGCATTAATGTGTTAAGGTTACAGATCCTCTAAATTGTATTACATGTACGTGTAATTGGATTACTGACCTAGTTCAATTCCCTGTGATATTACTAATCCTAGCAGCACAGATACAGTTATTCCAGCGGAAAATCTCATCCTCAGAACTAGAGGTATATATTCTCCATTAAGTCCATACATTGAACTCTGTCCAGTGTTTGTATTTTATCTCATACTTGGATAGGATTGTGCTTCTGATGTCATCTCAGACCACAGTGGTCAGGTATAACCCATTTGTGATCGCAGCGGCCAAAAGCAGCCTAACAGTTTTGATGAAAGCTGGTTGGCAAAAGCAAAGTTTGGAAAATATTTGAAGGAGAAATATTTTTTATAACATAACCAACAACTCTCCTTGAAATAAATTACAAAATCATTCTTAGTTCCAAAGTTATTATCAAATGTATCATTGAAGATAATGTCTAAGCTTTAAGTATGAATGTTAATGGGTTAAGCAGCAGATCCTTTGTCACGACTAGATAGAACGTCATACTACTTGATAAACATATCCTGTTTGGTCAATACCTGGAAGAACATAACAGAGTTATTCTGTTATCTGTGTGAAGGGCAGAAAGGTCTTCCTATCATTACCAGTCTACTTGTAAACACAGATAAAGGTTTAATATGAAATTTTGATATGATAAAGCACATCTACTGTAATATAGTACTGTTTTAGTATTACTATTATTATTACTATTATTATTATTATTATTATTATTATTATTATTATTATTATTATTATTATTATTATTATTATTATTATTATTGTTATTTACTTTGTAATTACCTGTGCTGGATGTTGTCTACCTCATCAGATATTACTGCTTACCTCATTTAATCAATACTAGATAGCATGAGTCAATGTGATTATTTACAGATTGATTCGTGATTCTGCTAGAGGAAATAAACATGAAGTATATGCTCATTTGTGGCCTTTGATATCTACACATTCTTCACCCCTTTCATGCCTACAGCTCCCTATGAAAAATCTTGTCCTGATTTTTAATACTTTTTGGTATATTAAACATAGAAATATATTGAAATAGTTGAAAGGTGTTTTTTGCTGAGTTCTGATTAGCATTTTTGCTGACCTTAGTTGGTATTTTTTAAAGGTAATCCCTTGATTATCGGGCCTTTTTGTGCATAAGACATGAACAGTTCACACAAAGCCGGTTAAAAAATTCTATGAAATTATGATAGTGTCTTTTCAACAATTTCAGTGAATATTGTTACCTATTTAAGGATGCCCGCACCAGTTTCTTTTTTGTTCTTAGAATTTTGTAATTTTTGGATATGTTATACCTTGTGGGACAAAACTAGAGGAAATGTAAAAAGAAATTGGTTGTTTGGTCGATTTTTTTTGCTAGAGACAAATTTGTGATTTTGGAAAAGTGGCCATTTGAGAGAAAAACGGCTGCCAAGTAGCGCATTTTTTTATTTTTTGATCATTCGTGGTTTTTTATATGCATAAATATAAATCGGCAATCTTTAAAAACGTAAATTTGCATGTAGTTATTGGAGTAGATCCTCTTTCTGCTTGTGCAAACTGTATTTCAAACCCTACTTTATCTTTTGCACAAGCTAAAGTTGAACTGGAGGGGTTGAATCAAAAATGAACACTTTTCCCTTAAAAGTGTACGCAAATATAGGGCAATTTATAGCAGATAAAGAATTGTAAAAAAAAAAACAGTCCAGAGAATTTTTTTACTTTTTGATATGTTCTTGCCCTGTGAATTTGCATTCTATATGCGAAAAAAAATTGGGGTGTCATGAGTTGATTTTTTTTGCTACAGAGCTAAAAGTGAAAGGGTACGTTTTTTGCTTTTTTATTAAAATGAAAGGACAATGACGCAACCTTTGTTTTCCTATTGTTGTGGCAACAATAGGGGGAAAATTCCTTTGTTGGAGTCGTGTTGCGCTTGCTATGACGCGAATATAGACCATTATGTCACACATATTGAATTGTAAAAAAAATATTAGTCCAGAGAATTTTTTTATTTTTTGATATGTTCTTGCCCTGTGAATTTGCATTATATATGCGAAAAAAAATTGGGGTGTCATGAGTTGATTTTTTTTGCTACAGAGCTGCGAGTGATCGGGTACGTTTTATGCCTTTTGTGCAAATAAAAGTGTCTATGTCCGTGGCAACAATAGGGAAATTCCCTGTGTTGGAGTAGTCAGTGTAATAAGGACGGGTCTGTACCCTTGTCAGCTAATTGTGTGCGATCAGTTCCCGGGGGGGGGGGGGGGGGGCACTCAGGTACACAGGGGGGCCGCACCTGCGTTATGTATTTTGCGGAAGGGGTATTTTTTAAGACCTCCGCATGTCCGCGATTTTGTAAAAGAAGGGTACTTTTTTGTACCCAGGTACGAAGTATGGGGGTCAAAATCCCCTTACAATCCATGAAATATACGCGGCTCTGACGCCAAGTGACTCCCGAAGTGACTGGGCTTCCCAGTCTGCTGCCGACACTTGCTGCCGCTAAACATGCAGAGGATTATAAAATCTAAAGTTAAAATATGTATTCCCGTTCACCCAATGTCAGTGTTATCATAAAAGAAGGGGTGTTTATTTAGTGGAGAAGGTCAGCGTTTTTATTTAAGTAAGGGTGCTTTTTTGGCCAGAAATCAGTGCTATAGGGGTATTTTTAAATTTTGATAACGAACGCATGCGCCCCCCTAAATACCCAAGTGCCCCCCCCCCCCCCCCCCCCTGGAATCAGTTCAGACGTCAACTGAAAGTATTTATATTCCCAGGGGTGTCCAACTGTCTCATTGTCGCACCAGCCTACGACAGTGGCTACGAAACATGCGACAAGTCAAAGGCACTGTTTAATCATTTGGAATATAATGTAATGTAATCAGTAATGTACAATAGACTATACTCTTAGAATACAAAATAGCATTTTACTACATATTCAAAGTGAGCAAAAGAAAAGGCACGAAAATATGTGTACAAAGTATTAACTTATCCAACTGAACAGTAACGTACGCAAACAGAAAAAAGGGGTGAACTAAAAGCGGCTAACATAAACGAATATCGAGTTATCCACATTCTCAGGAACCTTAGATAAATAAAAACAAGTGACCAGCCGGTCAACCTGAGCAGGCTAGCCTCAACCAATAGCCCAAATGTCGTGTGCAGCCCTTCACGAAAGCGCATATACTAATTGGTCTCTCGCTACATATACATTCTTTTCTTTATCTAAGCAGGAACTAAGGAAAATATATAGTCTGGTTATGCACAGAGTGTATACAAGGAAAGTTTACATCGGAGAAAAGATATCTACTGAACACATTGAGTAATCACTCATTAATAGAGTCGGATAAGTATGTGCGTCAATATCTAATTCCTGCACTATATGCGTGGGTAGCCCATGCGTAGAATACGACCGCATGCCCGATTGCCAGAACGTAGCTTTACACTGTACATGTACTTAATCTAGATTCATGTATCTCAGTTTGTTATCATTACAATAAAGATATTCATTGGCCAGATGTTTATTTAATAATACTTTTCCTTTACTTGGCACAATGTGCAATTATGAATGCACAACCGTTGGTTTTCACCAGAGACATAGATTAAGAATGAGTTGAAGTCTCTGGTTTTCACCGGTTTGATGGACTGGTAGCCAGCGTCGTCCTTGTTTAGGGTCACAGCAGTGGATCAACTGATATACCCTGCTTAGAGTCAATAAAAATCCTCTATTCGATTTAGCCCTATTCCATAGGTTTTCACCGAAAATTGTACAAATGATTTGATGGACTGGTAAGCAAATATTGGTAAAAATTAAACTCCGTAATTCTGACTTATACAAATTTTGTGTTAAAAAGTTGTTTATTGAATTCCTCGACTTTGCCCTATACTTACTATATTACACCAAAAAAGATTCAACATGGCAGAACAGTATTCTAGGCAGTTACAAAATCTCCGAAAGGATAAATATGGCAAAGAACGATACCAGTTAGGGAGGATGAGACGTTCATGACATAAATTACATTATTTTTTTCAAGTGTCGGAAGACCTTAATTTGAATGACAAACAGCACTGCATAAAAGCGTAATTTATTCACCCCTTTCACACACACACATATGGTGGTAGGTCCATGTTTTATCATGGAAAAGTTTGTTGCCTTTGTATGCTGGTGTATTATAGTAATTCCTATATAGATAAAGTGAGATCTCTCAACAGTACGCTACGGCGATATGAATGTCCCATCCAACCCTGACATTCATATCATCCATACCTGACTCCCGCAATATGCGCAACAATGGGACGTCTCCAACAATCAAAATAAAAACTGGTGCGGGCATCCTTAAGATGGATTTAAACTTGCAGTCTATGTACAATTGCTGTCATCACTAATTGATTAAAGAGAAATCAATTGATTGAAATTAATCATTTTATTTACTCTATGGTATTTATAAATGATAAAGATCTTGAATGGTTGAGTTATATTGGACTTTGTCTCCCTCACCACAATAAGAATTTGAAAGCACATTCATGTCACTTCAACTTGTGCATATGTACGGTGCTGCCTCCTATAAGCAGTCATTGAAACTAAATGGTTATGAATCTGAAACCTATAATATTTTGCAGGTTTGGCTCAAAATATAGATGCTCCTTCGTAAGGGGTCTGCGCATAAATTAATTGTTACATATGCTTTACTAGAACTTGTACCCCCTAGAATGTTCAACCCTATGACAGGTGCTTATCTAACAGATATTCAGGTTTTTGAAACATTGATTGTCCTTTCCTCTGCTAGACTAGAAAAAACTCCTGGTTTAATTTTGTCATTTAATGATATTGGTAGCTTTTGGTATCCCCACTCCCCTGGACCAGGATGCGCATGTAAATAGCCCACTAGGCCCTATATTACAACTTACTAGTCTAGGCTAGTGCTCTTGATGAACACAAGTTTATCACATGTATATTCTTTATGTATTAAGTGAACGAGTTCATACATGTGCTTTTATTCTAAACAAATTAGCACAACATCCTTAAACCTGCTACCAAACTCAATTCTTATTGGTGAGTCACATTTAATGAATTATGTCAGAGCTATTTAAAGACTTGTAATTAAATAGGAAGAATTTTTTCAATATGAAATGCACTGACGGATACTTCCTGTTGCCTGTTTTAAGAGGAAACAGAAATTAAGACTAAAAAAAATCAACGTTTGTAGGAATTGACATTTCATTTATTTGTCACATTCAGTTGAATGTGATTCAACTCTATACATAAAAATGGCATTTACAAAGTATGGTTGTTTGAGTATTACAAACATTCAGGTATGCTACGCTACATTGTACAGGTGTATGGCTATTGATAGAAAAACATTGGCAGTATGTATGGACAATAAGGCTACAATGAAAGCTACAGGTGCAAGAATGGAAAACTTATTTTCATAGCATTGAATGTTTTCATGCTTTATTTTAAACTAGTGTATTTTTTTATTTGAAGCTAGAAATATTGCACAGTCAGAGAAGCAGAATACAGATATATACAATTGTGAAATAAAACAGTTGAAAACAACTGATTCACAAGAAAAAAACAATTTAACTGAGAGAAACAAATTAAACTAGTACTTTCTCTTGGCTTTGTCCGTTAATTTTGATACATAAACTTTACATGTTAGACCAAAAATGGCAAAAAGTAAAATATTTCATAATACAATTAAGTTCATTAAAGGAAGTAATTCAACACCATAAATAAACGCAATATACTTTTAAAATCTGAAGCTACAATCTTGCAAGTTAAAAGCAACATTTGACAATCATTTCTCTCTAGTTAAGCAATACATAAGTCCACAAAACTACTATGTTTTTAAAAATCTGAATGGAAAATATTGCTCATTTATATAAAAAGTTTTCCATAATGCCATTGTATCTAGTCAAGAGTAAGTTTCATGCTATTACTACAAAAGATAACTAATGTATCGGGTATATCTTCCTTATTATACACAATCTCACTGACAAATGGCCCATGATAATACCAGCCATAATTCCTGAATACTTAGCTTTAAACTAGTTATATACATATGTGTTTAATGTTGTAGTAAACAGAGTAATGTTTTACAATATGTGAAACTTACGTCTGTTACCCAGGTTTGAACTGGCAAGACTTATTCCAAATATTGGCTATCAAAACGGTTTTATTTAAAATTCGAGTGGGTTTGAATTTGAATTGATTATCATCACCTTTTCTGCCATACTTAGACTAGGATTTGATTTGAGCCAGCCAGGGGTTAAGTATGTAAGAAGAAATAAGCTCCCATTCAAAGAATTTAAGACCTCCCTACCCCACCTCTTTAAGGCAAGTACAGAGGAAGATTGACCTGTTTATACCCATAGCATCTTGGTGGTTCCAAAACATAATTTCACACAAAAATATATGAATATATGAATTTTTTAAAGAATATGTTTTGATAATTGTAGAATCACCAGGATGATCTGCGATGAAAGGGTCAATAGCTGGTTTAACCCTTTGCATCTGGAGTGTGTACAGGTCTGATGACTCATGTATTTCAAGAATATATTTTCATGAATAAGAAGTTTCAGTCAAACATTTCTCAAGATAATACTTCTGGATCAAGACACTTTCAAACACGTCAGTTGTCAGACCACATGTTCACTCCAGATTTGAAAGGGTTAAGAGGATCCAATTATCTCTTAGATACAAATAAGGCATAAGTGGATTCACTTCATTACAGACATTGTCAGAATACATTCTATACAGAGTTACAAAAGCAGTATTTTACATATTCCACTGTATCGTCGTGGCAACATAATGCACTAATTAACCCCTCCAGCCTCATAGCACCAACTGAGCATGCACTCTCCAGGCAGAGTTAATTACAAGTCTCCACACCAGTCATGCATTTTTCTTTGACATTCACACAATAAGTGGGACCACAGACTGTTTACAGTATTAACTGTGCCAGTGGCTTTGAAAAGAATCATAAGGATGAATTCACACATGGATGGCATGAACGTCATTTGTATTGTGTATCGAAATAATATAAGCAATTATTGTTTTCATATTTACAGAAATTTAAAGGAACTTTAGCCTCAGAAAAAATCATGGCACGTTTTAAGTCCTTTGTGCAAGATGAGAATGAATGGGTTAATTGTATGTAATAAATATTCTTGGCTACATTGGCATGGACAACAGTGATATGAATATTCGCTCAAAGCATTGTAGTTTATTGGCACCTAGAAAGCAAAAAAAATAAAATAGCAGCATATGAATGGAGTTCTTAGTCACGAGTGCCCCACAATCTGACAAAACATCAATTATATATATAAATACATATATATAAATATGTAAATATATGATTATGTATATACATGTATATGTATATATATATATATATATATATATATATATATATATATATATATATATATATATATATATATATATATATATATATATATATATATATATGAAGATGGGTTGCAAAACTGAATCTGGCAATAACAAGACAGATATGAATAAACATCAGTGCCTGTAGTGCCAAAACCCTAAGTAATCAATAGTGTGTAATATGGAAACTTAATAAACTTTGATCATGCAGACTCATTTCCTTGTATTGATACGGTTTATTTATGGTAAATTTGCCATGCACCACAACAGCACTTGCCTCAAAGAATCAAGATGTGATGTAAATGTTCCTTCAGAAAACGTCATAAATGAACCTATCATAAATGTTTAAAAGCAATCAAATTGTTTCTAGGATGGTTTTTGAGAAATTATACTGAAGTAAAGTACTTGTTTGGCAAATTGAGGTAGTGTACAGATGGCCCAGTCCTTTCATGTTGTCATAAAACTTAATACTGTTGAGAACCCAACCCAGAGCTTTTATATGCAAGGTCCTACAAGAGTGTAATGAAATGGGCTATACTGTGCAAAAGAGCAAGAGAAAGCAGTACAGAAATCTAGATATATTGTCAACATTGGAAAGTGAATCTGCTGAACGCAGACACATTTAAGCATACACTGAGGAACATCCCACTTAGCAGTTAAAACACTTATATCCCTGTCAAGCTAGTTGAGCAGTTTCACATACTACCCCATTTCCTCCATAATGCAGACAATGTACACTAACTTCTTATGTCAGGTTTAGTACTTAGCCTGCTATTCCATTCATGATTTAACAATCAAGAGCCCACGGCCAGTTATTATATATATTGTTCAGGACTCATACTTTGTCTACTTTGACAAAAATTGATTTTCGGTAGATAAAATAGTGTTTCCCCATTTTATTAGCATTCTTAAATAATTTAAGATAAAATGATATTCATCCACTAACTCAGAGATTGACACGGACTAAAATTGATGCCAATTTCAACATCATATAACCTGGGAGTATGAAGACAGGGAGTGGGCACTGTGCATGCATCATCAAATTTCGCTGCCTCGCACTATGAGTCATAGATAACCTGTGTACCGCTGGCTGCCTGCCTTGGCAACCTATCTGACCTAGATAGGTTGACGTGGTTTCACGGGCCCTGGATCCGGCCAGCCTCTTTCTGAAAAAATCACGTCACCAATACTTCCCCAGTCTACACCGCGTAACTCGAGGCGCACACACTCTAGGTACTAGCATGCTGTGTCTATGGGGTTGCGGATCAAGGGGATGTATCTCTCTAAAATAACAAAGAATTTCACTTATAAAAGTAGTGGCCAATAGTTCATCTATATCTAGATATATTCTTGTTTATTCAAAACAATAGTTAATGATTTTCAGGGCCTGATGCCTGAAGGTATAAAACGTTTCTTAGTGCAATATTATAACTGGCAATTAAACGACAAGCAGTAAACAGTTTCATACAATAGGGCCATGCGGCCCCAAGTATAAAGCTTGGCAAAGTGCTTGCAAGGTACAAAAGGAGGAAATTGGCCTTTCTAACCACAATAGCACCTTACGCTCTCAGCAAAGCTTTATACTCAGGGCCTCGATATCAAGTCACAAAATCAAAACTAATATAGTGTGTTTTTTGGCCACTAGGTGGCTTAATATCTGGCCATACATGTGAATGAATGCCGCAGGTGACTCAATATTTCATTCAACGCTTTGGGTTTTCTTCTATAACCTGTGGCATATATAGGATGGCACACCTCAATTTGAGAGATTATGAAAATGTCTCATTTGCCCAGTGATTGGTGCACTGTGGTATATCCCATTCCTGGAGTATCTAATGTCTTTTCTTGCGTCCAGTCTTGCACTCCTTACATAAATTGACTTGTGTCCAGTACATTGTCTTCTCACTTTATTGTACGTAAAAAAAAAACACCACCGAATCCTGGCTTGTCACACATACTTACAGACATACACACATTTTCAACAGACGTTTTCATAAAAACAGTCAATGGTCACTGAACGTATGACAACAGTAGTGGTCTAGTCTGACTCCTCCTGCCTTGTCACACAAATACATAGACACTTTCCAATACAAGTTTTCATATAAAACTATCACTTATAGTTCATGAAGTATGACAACAGGTAGTAGTAGTAGCCTTATGCCAGCAGACACATAATTTGATAGTTTTTGTTTTTCCGACACATGATTTCGGAGTTTTTGTGTTTATTGGTAGTAGTGTGCCTTAAGCTTGTGGTATGAGAGGAGCCTGCTGGGAGGAATCAGGAGCGGAGGCAGTTTGCTGCTGCTGCTGCTGCTGATCGGCTGGACTATAGTTCACCTCGTCATAGGTAGTGTCCTGAGGCCCACCGTTGGCAATGATTGGCTGCGTCTCAGCCGAGTCCACGGGATCATAGTGCTCCTCCGAAACATTGCTGACCCGCTTATCATTCTCAACAGGTGGCGCCACCTCCACATTGTCGTCACCCTTCTTCTGTGGTTTGGCGTACAGGTCGTCTACGTTCTCCGTGGTCGCGGCGGGCTCCTCGTCCTTGTGCACGCGGTCGCCGCCATTGGTGTGCGGGGGCTCGCCGATGACCTCGGGCTGTTCGTAGAGCCCGTCTTGAGAGGAGGAGGAGAGGTTCGGCTTCTTGTCCTCATCGTCTTCATTGGTTCCCGTCTCGGTGGTAGCCGGTGGTGGAATGGCTACTTTGGTGTCGTCGTCGTCATCTTTGTGGTTCTCGTCTTTGTTGTTTTCCTTCAGAGCCTGACCCTCCTCGGCGTCTTTCCCCTCTCCTTTCCTCTGGTTCTTCCTCCTGGAAAACAAAACACAAAATATCATGAATACAGTCATCCTTAGGTTGGCAAGGGTATATGTAGGAATAGAGAGAAGGTTGGGTTATAATCCATTCATGCCTGTAGCGCCCGATACAGCGATACTGCTTGACTATTTTGGTATTAGCTCTTTTTTTGTTTATCAAATTCTAAACTATAACTCTCTTGCAATTATTTTATGATTTTGTGATTATTTTCAAAAGTGTCAAAGATCCAGACGACACTAGTCAAGGAGATCTCCAGGCATGAATGGGCTAAATTTGCAATCAAAATTGAATAAAAGACATGGAATATGGAATCAATTATTGTAAAAAAAAATTCAAAACTTTTTTACATAAGGGCAGTGCATAAGTTTAAGCTCCTCAACTTCCCCCATTTCCATGATATCTGCAGCTGTTTGTACATAAAATTGAAATATCAAGAAAGACAAGAGATAGAATGGAGTTGACATTTGGGCATGAATGTGTTGGGGGAAAGGAAAGAAAGACTTGTATGGCAAAGATATACTAATAATGATTAATTTCATGCGTAATGCATCCCTGCCCTGAGCATGAGCACTGGGCCTAGACGTATATGTAAAGATCTTGAAAACAAATAAACTATCAGAATTTAGTCAAATGTTTTCTCTCCCCAAGGAGTTAACATCCCTTCAAATATTGTACGTTGGAATACCAGGGTACCCTAAGGTTTATTAACCCATTCATGCTTGAAAGTTGATTCTTGAAATTGTCGTCTGGGTCTTTGATACTTTTGAAAATAACTTGGATATTAAGAATGCTTTTAGAAATTATTTGAAGTAAAGTTGTTGGTAGTGATTTAAAGATCATTTCATCTTGAAATATGTTCCTAAATACGTTTTTGGTTGAAAGATTTTGACAAAGATGTCAGGTTGCTTTTGGCCGCCAAACATTAATGAGTTAAGTCAATGAAGGAAAGTCATCCTATACCACCTTTACATTTATTTTCTTAGCCTGTAATGCAACTAATTAGTTAAATCAGAAATGAAATTGATAAAAGAGCATAACAAGAAAATGGCTTTATCAAAGAAACTGTAAGCAGCATAAAACTGATGTATGAAATATGAATATAAAACCAACATGTAACTTGAAACCCATTTAGCCAAAGAGGACAGTCTCTAAATAAATGTGAATGTATTATATTAACAATTCATTTCTGAGAATCATTTTGGTATATATGCTTTAAGTTAAGCTGCACAACTACTGTTCAAATTACATAAAGCAAAGTGGTTTACGACCATGCAGACCCTCTGAGGTAAATGGGTTCCACTACGACCTACAGCAAGGGGGGAAAAGCCACAGTACATGAACCTTGCCAATATGTTCAACAAACACCGATAAAAAATATCCTATCTAGGAAATCATGTCAAAGGCAGCCATCCCTACGAGAACAGTTAAGGGGGAAAGCCACAGACTACATGAACCTTGCCACTGTCCAACACACAAGATTGTATGAACTATTTATGAAATTGAAGGTTTATCCACCTTAATGAAATCATATCAATGGCAGCAATCCCTACAAGAACAGTATATTAAGGAAGAAAAGTTGCATAGTATATGATCCTTGTCAATATGTCCAGCAAAATGATACTGAATGTAAATGTACAATTTAGGAAACAATATCAGAGGCAGCCCTACCTACATGAACAGTTATGGAGGAAAAGTACATGATCCTTGCCAATGTCCAACAACAAACAATATTAAATGTAGTATCTAGGAAACCATGTCAGCAGCCATGGCAGTGGCAGTGGCAGTTCCAGGTTAATATCAATCATCGGCCGCCCAAACTGGGGTCCAGGCCTCCCCACACATTCTTGCCAGCGGCTCAGAGCCTGTGAACCATGACTACAAGTTTGCAAGTGGTATTTATGTCAGGCAATACTAGACCTCCCAACCTCCCCTACTTGCTAACATTTATCAGGCTAGCTTACAGAACTGTTGGCTGTATTAGTATTAACCCTTGACTAGGCCCACATCAATACATATATTATGTGGTAGCTGGTCAGGGTCGTCTGATTAACCACTGATACACAGAAACTGTGGATGCAATAAGCAATACACAATTCTACCATAATTTCTCATAACAATACAATACTGTGCAATAATTTTCAGGTCTATTTCAAATCCTTTCATATTCTAGACTAGAATCTGGTTCATGAAAAGTTGACATTAATTCCCTTTCATAGTTGACCAACCAGTTTGGTGTAGTACCCACAATGGCCCATAGATGGCACCATGTGATCCTCCAGTTTCTAGTGGTTACATACTCAAACAGACTGTCATATTGATAAAATAGTTATCTAATTTGGCTACCCTACATGTACCAGCCTAGAACCTAGGCTAATACTTTCCTTACCCTAATGCAATTGGGCAAAAGGTCCATATGGTTTTATAAGGGTCTATCATTCCTGCATTGTCACACAAGTGAATGGCATTGATTGGCAAAAATATGATGTCATATCATAAAGTTTTTCTTAATATTTTGATGGTAAAAATATATATCAGTTGTGTACTAGAACCGCCTGTATAAACTTCATAGGCCTCTTACATTTGGATATTTTTTTCTTTAGTCTAACTGATTCATCCTGAGTCGATTTGAGTCCAGGTTTAGTTTGGTATCAATCCTCAAATAGGACTGACTGGAGTTGTGCTTGAAAACTGCAACCCCTGAAAACTGTGCTGCCATCTATAGTGTGAAAGAGACATTCAACCTATGTACATGCTAGTATGGTTTTGGCATTATACTGAACCCTATCACTGCTGGTGGCTAATTTGGCTAATACAAACTGATACAAAAAGGCTAAAAATGACTGAAACCCTGGCAACTAGGTACTCATCTGAGAGTACTCAGGGAGAATTATCCAATGAATACCAATGTGACAGGGTTTAGATGATTTTCAAAAATCTTTGAATCCTAAATGCTTTTGACGAAGGTAGCCTCAGGAATGGAAGGGTTAACTCAGCCTGAGAAGCCACTGCTGCCAAGGGTGCCGTGCCGTTTATCATGCCTGTTTTCAGGGTGTTCTCGGAGGAGGAGGAGGAGGAGGTGGCGAAGGCAGCCGGCGCAGCATTAAGTGGGTGCGGGGTGTCAAACCAAGACAATAGGCTGTGTGGCCAGAATGAGGCTTGGGTTACCGGTTATTCAGGCCAGTGGCTATCACATTACTATGGACTGGCACACTCTCAGATCTTCGTGGCTAATCAATTGAAATATTACTGTTGTCTAATTGGTTCACAGCCATAAATTAGGGAAGTGTTGGCTGGGGCGGTTTTTTTTGTGGTGTTTGGAGGAAGGAAGAGGCTTGGCTTGCAGGGAGTGGTCTGTATTACAATCATCACCATCACAACCTCTGCTCCTCACATGGGGGAATACAATACAGGCAGCAACACTCCTCTTTCAGAGCGAGAAATGAAAAACTAAAGAAATCAAATCCTCTTATCCATATGTCATTGACTCTCCTGACAAAAAGACATCAAACACAGAATGAAGCAAAAGGAAAGTTAATCGTAGGCTGAGTTACCAAACATGTTGTTAACTCATTGGGTTTTCTAGAGTCATTGGTTCGCTGATACTCAACCTCTAGAATCCATATGTACAATGAGCCACTCTATCACAACCCTTTGAATTTAAATGCTGATGAATGGCTTTACAAGTATATGTTTTTCCTTAGAATAACTATCAAAATAAGGAAAACTTCAACTGTGCTGGTTTGTTTTCAGTTTTCTCATACTGATGCCATTCTGTTATCAGTGTCCTATCCATATTACCGTGGAGCCAAGCCTTTTTGATCATGATGTGTGCCAGAGACCTGAGCAGCACTGTACTGATGTGGAAGCCACTTTGGTTCAGCACATCTCCACCAGGGGGCCAGCACATGGCTGGAGTACCTATATTTAGCACTTTAAGATGGACTGCTGCAGACACCCCTGGTAAATAGCATATGCTTAATCACCTAAGAGACCAACTTAATTTTATTCTCAAGAAAGTTTGATACATTCAGACATTTCATGATAATTATACGTAAGCATGTCACATTAAGTCACATAATGATATCATCTATATCAATGTCATTTAGAGAATATGTCATATAATCTGATTAGCATATTTGAACAATTTAGGGCTTGACTAAATTGCCTCAATGTAAATGCATAGATATGAGATTACATCAAAGGGTAATTGATGAGTTGAAATTAATGGAAGAAGAGGTCAGGTAGGCTTAAGCTAAGCTTAATCTTGCTGGAATTACCTATGTCATTTCTTGTTTCAGAAAGGAATTACCCGGTGGCGGCAACAAATGAAAGAAATGAAAGAAGAGAAGAAAGACCAGGAACTTGTCATGAAGGAGACAAGATGGCATATGTCATGAGTAGTACAAAATTGCTTCCAAAACTAACTACCTTTTCTTCTGTTTTTGATTTGAAAAAAGCCAACCACAGCATCCTGAAAATACCTAATCACAAGTACTTGAAAACGAGGTCATATTTTAGCATTGGTGTCACTTAACTTATTTTTACAGATTTGACTAAGAACATTTCTTGGCACTTGGCCACTGAGAAATTGGCATCTAGTCCAACTATAACTCTGTTACAAGTGCATGTTGTTTTAACAAAAAAAACTAAGGGTCATGCCAACGAAGCACAATCTCTTACAAAATATACAATCCATGGCTATTAAAAGAAGCCAAATACACTAGTTTAACAGAATGAAAAAGCGTGTAAAGCAATATCTATGTATATATATATATATATATATATATATATATATATATATATATATATATATATATATATATATATGTATATATATATATATATATATATATATATATATATATATATATATATATATATATATATATATGTATATATATATATATATATATATAATTTGCCACCTCATTGGGTCAAAATCCTAAGGGAGCATATTAACCCAGAAATCTAGTGTAACCATAAATACTGTCCTAATGGTGGCACAGCACTATACAGCACAGTATACAATGCTATCAGAGATTAATCTTTGTTGCTCATTAATGAGCTTGTAGTTTATCTAGAGGGACACTTATGTAATCTCAAACTATCAGTGCATATGATAAATTACCCTGCTCACATTACATAATATGCTAATAACTTGCTCTGTGGTGATAACTCCATCTTACATTCTCTATGCAGTGGAAGTGCTTACTTAACACTCTACTGTACAAACAGGAGATCCCATTCTGCTGAAGAATATTTGCTTCTTAATCTGTATAACAAAAGTCCATGGTAAATGTGCAAAGGAAATAATGGGTGGCATCAGCAGATGATGTCTTAATTGTACTTTTTGATTTGTAATTTGTAACCTGTAAAAACCTACCTAACTCTGTTAAAACGATTCACCCTCATGCAGAACACAACCGAAACATTAAAAACTGGATACTCAACCTCTGACTGTTCTAGTTGCAGCTAGTAGTCATGGGGTATGGAAAGTCCACACTTGAGATCTATTCCAGAGCTGCCAACCAGAGAAGCCTTAAATCGAGATTACTTGCTTATTGATATTTATTGTCCCTTCAAATTGTGTTATTCATTTGCGTTTATGTCAAAAAGGCATGCACTATCCCACAAAAGAGTAATTCCTAGATTTACACGAAGCCCCTATAGACACACATACACATGTTGCTTTCAACACGCTATCCCTGTAAACAGAAACAAGTAAAACACCTCTCAAATGTCACCCGCTATTTGTAGGAGTAGATTTCTAACTCACTGATGTGGATATGTGATATCCTAGTTGTTTTACCTTTGTTCTTCATCCTCCGCCCCTCACTGTTCTCTGTCAACCAAAATATTGGTCTTAACACATAAACACACTGCTCCACAAGCCAGACCGCACCCCCCTCCCAATGGATTAAGTTTCTCTTAGACACAGGAATGTTTTTATTCATCCCAGCCTTCTCAACAGGAGAGTGTTGTCATACGTTTGACCCTTCCCTGTTGGAGAGTGAGCGTTACTTAATTATATTAGTTTTTCACCACGTTGGTTAGTTAGGCACGGCTCCAATCATACCACAGACTGAACCACTCTTCGTGAAAAACTCTCCAGCTGTGCAACTGAGCATGAGACAACAATCTAACACTCAAGTCTTGGGATCGTCTCAGAGGTACAACCAAGAGAATGGCAGCAAATCAAGCCTGATAATCAACCCCAAGATCTCCTTTTAGTAGGAGTCATATAAAATGTACTGATGTAAGGCCAAAATAATGAAACTTCCCCTAAGTAGACTTGCTACAAAAGCCTGAGTTTCAATGATCTTCCTTGAGCCGATTTCAGTTCAGTTTCAGTTCTGTATAAATCCTGCAAGCACAGCCACTTGAGCTGTGTTTTGAGTTTCAAAAAGTAAAGTAAATTAATCTTTAAGTCGGTATATCAATTTCAAGAAATACAAGCTACTAAGGCTCTTTGGCCGAATGGATACTGTGCTGCCATCTATAGTTTGATAGAGACATCAAACCTTCTTATCACTTATCATAGGGTTGGTACTTTAACTTATAAACTCAGCCTGAAAATCAGGTTATGATGATATTTGGTGTGAGACTGTTGTAGCAATACACTATAATTCCTACAATGATGAAGGAGTGCCCACCTTGGCCTTCCAGATGATCGGCCACCAGACCTTCATTGTATTCAAATACAGAGAGATATATGAAACATTCTCTCACTAAGAGGTTAAGGAACTCACACTAAAGCCTTACAGAACAAAATAACTCGACAAATAAATCTTAACACATAGTGAAATCAATAAATGCTGATGACATTGATCTACTTGGTAAAATGAGCTACTTTTAAATCACCAACTAGGTCCTAACATTGGGACGTAACTATAAACTGACACAAAATCCAAACTAAAGAATGCACACTCACAAGGTAGTTTTAACACCCATACTAGAACATAATTCTTATTAAAACAGCTACTACGGATTTCCTACTGACTGCTTGTCATGCCTGACAGGCATACAAACAAGCAACACTTAATGAAGACTAATTTGAGGACAACTTAGAGGACCACGGATGTTTCAATAAGGCATGCGCAGGATTAAAACAATATATATATAATTATATATATTTATATATATATATATATATATATATATATATATCAATAAAGCCACAGGAAGGCCTCTAAATATTTGCTGATGCCTGTAGCAGAAAAGCTTACCCTGCTGCCATTATTTCCTGCTGGGAGAAGATTGGTTATTATGTCTGCAAGTGAAGTGCAAGGGAAAGATAGAGAGAGATGTTATATACTGTAGAACCTTAACAAGTATTCAGCTGCAGAGAGAGAGAGAGAGAGAGAGAGAGAGAGAGAGAGAGAGAGAGAGAGAGAGAGAGAGAGAGAGAGAGAGGAGAGGGAGAGAGAGAGAGAGAGAGAGAGAGAGAGAGAGAGAGAGAGAGGAGAGAGAGAGGAGAGAGAGAGAGAGAGAGAGAGAGGGAGAGAGAGAGAGAGAGAGGAGAGAGAGAGAGAGAGAGAGAGAGAGAGAGAGAGACACACACAATTTCCAGCTACAGGAAAGGATTTGATGGTCCCGTTTCACATATTCTACATACAGATTCTTTAAATACCACAAACACTTTTGGGTTTATAAAGCGTATCTTATGTTTGGATTTATCTATACAAGTTTTGCCAACATTTCACTCATTGAACAGCACTGTTTAGTCATGACTCTACCACAAGACACAATGATGTTCCATACAACATTACAAGAAACTGGAATGCTTGCTACTAATGTACATGTGTTAACTTGAAAGGAAACTAGTTAGCTAGTAGTAATGTGTACATGTCTCTGGCTCTTGCTGCTCTCAGGGTGTGTGTTGCAGGGAGGCTGTTGGTTTGTTGGGGTATGGATGACATTACATGAGCTAATTGCCAGCAGAAAGTCTGGTCACAATGTGTGCTGCCGCTAAATATCAGGGCCCTAATTGGTCTTGATAGCCTAATTAACCTTAGAGCCAAACCTCAAGGAAGCGATACACCCCTTCCCTAGGGGATTGGAACAATTTCATCAATCATGGGGGTAGGGTCACTGAAACCAGCCACCTCATACATGCAGTATCTTAGGTACCTCAACATGGTCATGAATGAATGAATTTTCCTGAATGCAACTTCTGGTCTAGATACATCAAAGGCTAGCTTTTAATTGACAAAATTGAAATAGAAAAAGTGAGATTTTTTTTACAAAATTTCAGAATCACTTAAAAAAGATAAGGTTAAGTAAAGTTCCAGGAAATTGATTTCTATGTTCAATGATTAAATCATAAGCATACACTGAAGATTATCAAGATGAAAAGAGTTACATTAAAATCAAAAGATCACAATTTGACCATTCTTCAATTATTAAATGCAGGGACCCATTCATTATAGAGCCGTTTAAATCCTTGTTTATAGTCTGGATTTTGCCAAATTGATTCAGAACCTCTATAGTTTATCATTAGAGGTCTCTTTCCTACCCATGGTCGCAGCCCTGATGGATGCAATATGAGGAGTAATATTACACAACCCTAATCACTTCCTGCTGTTCTCTCAAAACAGGTCATACAGAGTACTCTCAAATGTGAAATATACCACAAAGAAATCAAGGGTCAAGTACACAAATATGCACCTTATGAAATATTATATCAGGAATGTTTTTGGACTTGAGTAAATTGACGTATTGATTGACGTATTGCTGGTTGCTATTTGTATTAAGGTTAGGCGCAAGCCAGAGTAACAAACAGATCCAAAGTTATTCACATTTTATTAAAATATAGTCTTTCAAATTTTTGCAGTGATTTTTTTCAACATCGTTTAAATTCTCTATCCTGTGAAGTATTATACCCATTATTCTGTACTTCAAAGGGCATCTTCCAAGGCAGTGTTGGAAACAAGAAGTTTGTCAGTATGTGTGTGGAGTTCGAAATTTTGTTTTTCGTCACTTTTTCTGCCTTGTTTAGGCTAAGTCGTGACTGGCCAGTTGTGAGTGGTGGGGGAAACTGGAGTAACCCCAAGCCACTGACAACTTTTTCACATACCCCAGCCTGGATTCGAATCCGGGCAGTGGTGTGAGATGGCTAAGAGTCAGTGGCCACACTTAAGACCACACAACCATTAGGGCAGGCCCAATGTGTGTGTGTGGAAGGTGGGCATGGTGTCAACATGACAATAAAAGGGCGCCTAAGCTATGGAATTGTTTCACAACCTTAACATAACATGCTTAGAATTGGTTATCAATAATTAAGTATGTATCTGAAAAGTAAGTGTAAAATATAACTTCCTAGTGGCATACCTAAAATGTGATCCTTGGCAGCAGAGAATACAATATTCATTAAATATTGAAATTGATATTTCATGTCTCCAAAACTTTTCCAGGAGTGTATAACAAAGAAATCCTACATATCCATTCACGTGATATTCATTTTCTTCTACAATCACTCCATGTAATGTTTACTAGATGATAATGAGTTGAACATCCATCAATCAACAATGAATGTCTTGTACTAAAATACCTTACCTTCTGTAGAGAAAGATGGCAATGATGATGGCAACGATGAGAAGGACAACAATAGCTATCACTGCTCCAATAACAGCCCCTGCAAAGAAAAAAATAGCCAAGAACTTAAACAACTGAGCAGAGACAACTCCCGATAGACTGAGGAGATAATTAGCTGAATGCTTACTGCATGGATCCTAGTTAGCAAGGCAAGAATTCCGCACAGACTAACATCCCATCAAGGAGTAATTAGCATTGGCTGGCAGAATTGTTATGTTTAATTGCCCTGAAAACTATTAATAATCCAGAAATATTGTGATTAAAAGAAAATTGCCTCCCCATGAGTAAAACGAGTAGCTAAGAATTGCTCTTCAATAGCAGTCAAGCAAGCAGCACTATGGTGCTAGCCATTTGAGTACAGAGTTTGGGGTTGTTTTTACTAGACAAGGGTTTGTAACTCATCTTCTGATAATAGAGGTAAAACAAGGACAGGGGTTAGTATTGTTTTTTACTAGGTATTGAACTCAGATCAAGGAGATAAAACAAAGACTTGTATTACAAACATATATACACATTTACTGGGTAGAAAGGTTGCTCTTACTTAAAACAGGGTATTTGAGAAGGCTAAAGTGTGCATCACTACAATGCTACAGGGTAGAATCTTCTTGGGTATCATTATCCTGGCTCTCAGGCTGAGGGTAGGCAGTAAAGAGGGAGGGGGCGAGGTTAAGTCAGTAATGCTCATACATATTATCACAAGGCCTGAAGGTGGTGACTAAAGGTGTTCTCTATCTGTCAAGGGTAATACTGTCGGTTCGTAATACTCATAAATACAGTCACAAGGCCTACAGGATATAGATTTCTAAGGTATCATGAGCTGTACCCTATCTGTCAAGGAAAGCGAGGGGAGGTGGAAAGATGAGTAATGCTCATACATTTAGTTACGAAGCATTGAGGGTGTGGGTTTCTCATGTATCATATGCTCTGTAACTCTCTCAACAGAGGGTTAGTGGGGAAGATGGGTTAAGGCCAACAGGGTAGACAGACGTATCAGCTACCCTTACTGCCTGCTAGCTACATCTGTACAGGGTTTAAAGTGAGCTGGTACACAATTAATCATATTTCAAAGGTCCTGCCCAGTTGCAGGCCTAGTTAGCGGCAAGTGATACTCTTGTAAAGTGAGATGGGCAGTGATTTGGATAAGGCCTTTGGGGTAAAAGTATGATATTTATCATGAGGATGGTGGGGGTATACAAAACCCTGCTATGTTATGTTATAACTGAAGGGAACAAAATGATACAGGTTTAAAATGATGTTAGGACAGTTTAGTTTTTCATTTGATTTTTATTTACAATAAACTAAGATTTGAAGTTATCTCCAGTTCTCCTACACACTATACAAAACATCATTAATGAGCAAAATCTAAAATTTTATATTGCAGTACTTGAAATGTGTCTCAATTCTAAAAATATGTTAAGGAGAAATGGTAAGTTTCCTAGAAAATTGTTTAAAAAGTAATAATGACGTGAACATTTTTAAATTTATATTGCAGTATTTTGAAATATGGCTCAAAATACTTTGCGGAGAAGAGATAAACAGTTATGTAATGATTATGGAGAGAAATGTTACATACACAGTAATACATTACACCAATAGACTACACTCATTGAAGTAAAAAGAGTTAAATCACAATACACCACCAAAGGACTACACATATACATGCTGTCCCTATGATATCAACTAGTTCAATTAGCAAAGGTAACAACTTTACCTGTGGATCTCCCCCCATAGTGGAGTGTATTACCATCCTTTGTGAAGTTTTTAAGTGTTATTAAACCATTCGCACCATAAGTATCATAATGGTTTGACCAAAATGCATTTTTTTTCTAAATAAGTAAATAATAAAAATATCTGATGAATCTCCATTGCTCATTTTCAATGGCTATCATCCCAATATATTTTAAAAACATACTCAATTTACAAAATAATTTACATATGAGTCATAACACCATCTCTTTGTAGTATGAATGATTTAATGCATCTAATAAACACACTATAAAGGCTACAGAAAGATTTAATAAAAACTAGTCAAACTTTTTAAATTGAAAAATATATAGACAAAGAAGTAAAGCAGAAAAACACATTACTTGACCTCAATGTGGTCCCGAGAGAATTGTGATTTTTCTAATGATCTGATTGGTCAGAAGATAATTAGATAGCCGTATATAAAAGTGCAAGAATCTTTCCAGTGATCTAATATGTGTAATGTGGTATGGGAAAATAATTACACATTCTGTTTGCATTGGCATTGTTAATTAGCGTGAATCATGCAGTTAATTAATCAATTAAGTCAACATGTTAGTATTGATATTGTGATAGTCTGTGTCGTTGGGGGTTGTGTTTCATCCCACATGGAGGGACTAATCAAGGGGGCTGAGTACAGCTGGGGCTAGCCACCTAATTAGACTAAACTCTTATGTAGCTTATTCACAAACAGGCCTTACATAAACACTTCGGTCACAGCAACTTAATGAGATAGGGACACCCAACATTTTTTTTTCAATTTGGTAATTCAACCTAATAAGACTAGACTCTTATGTAGCTTATTCACAAACAGGCCTTACATTTATAAACACTTCGTTCACAACACTTAATGTGATAGGGAGACCCAACTTTTTTTTTAATCGGTAATTTAAGAAACTGACAAGGTCTTATGTCCTGTGTTCACAGACAGGATTTATCTCAAAACTTTATTCAAGGTAGTTTGATAGGACACGAAGACGGAAATTATCAATTCAATAATTTCGAAAACTCAAGGATTCAGGTATGGTAGCTAACCCACATGAGCTAGTGGAATCTTATGTTCTAAGTTCACAGATAGGCTAAACACTTCAAGACAGGGAGACAGACATGTTTTTATCCAGTAATTTAAGAATCGCACAGGGTTCAGGCATTGTAACCCAGAAAAATTTGTGGGACAAACAACAATTCCAGACATTTCATGTGGACAGACACTTTTTGTACGGAGTCTTATTAAGGGACACAGGACTAGGAACAGATAATTTAATTCACAATGACATGTTGGACGGACGTTTGGACCCAGTAAAATCAGAAAACAGTCTCAGAATGTTCAATCGAACCAGCAAAATAGAATACGGGGGCTTTCTCCCTGTAAGGGTTACTACAGATGTACTAATAGAGGAGCTGGTCTTCCTTAACTATATTACCATAAAATAAGATAGGTTGGCAGAATATTGGAAAAGATACAATTATTTTGACCTGAAACCCCAGCAATACATATGCTTAAGCAATAATCATCAAACTTATGTTGACATGTGTGGAATTTGAGTAATCTGTAACATTAGGTAGTTTGTCTGGGTTTAAGGAAAATATGTGCAGGTAACAGCTAGGGTATATATAAAATGATTCAAGCATATTGGACAGACGCATGTCTTGAAACTATGTTATTGAAAATGTAGTTTCTAATTAAATAGCTTTACATAATAAATGTGTACATTTCTGGTGTGATGGTAAATTGCATAATGTTAAATTCCATTTGATACTTTTAAGCGCTGTTTGCATCAAAATATGTGATTATAAGAAATGTAAATGCTACTATTTTTTCACTTGATATTTTATAAATGTTTTTTGCATCAAAATATGTATTATTTGAAATAATGTAAATGCTAAGTATTTTTTTTTTCATTGATGTCTAACGTTTAAATGTGTGTAGTATGTAGTTAGTAGCTATAGCCACAAACAAACCTGATTCCCCTTCGGAGGTACTGGAGGCGGCGTCTTCCTTTTCTACCACTACGGGCTCCGCTGTAGAGCCCTTTACATCCACATGCACAGTCTGCAGCTTAGTAGGCTCAACAGGTGCCACCGGGGTTGGGGTGCTACCCTGACCACCCTTTTTACCTGATGGGGTGCTGTCACTGCCAGTGGTGCTCTTGACAGCATCTTTAGGTGCCAGGGTGCTTTCGGGTTCGGGTTCAGGTTGGACTTCACCCTTGTCGTCAGTAACGGTTTGAGCCGTTGTACTGCTGGGGGTGGTTGGAGAAGTGGTGGAGGGAACCGTGGTGGGTGGGACTGTTTCTGTGGTTGGGGGAATGGAAGGAAGGGCACCGGTCTTGCCACACTGCAGAGTCACTGGTCCAGAGGCTGCAAAAGAAAAGAATAAGGATATCAATATCTCAGATAAGAAAAGATTAGGTAAATTGACAAATATCAATCCTGTTACAATCTATTTACTTTTGAACGTCTGATAATTATTTTGATAAAGGAGAATATAAGGGAGTCTCCATTGACTATTGTATAAACATAGTGGCAAGTCACAGTAAAGATTTTATTAATTTTTAGAGGTTACTACAATACCAGACCTAAAACATATCGGTTATTTTTAATATAGATAGCTGATAAATACAATGAACAGATTATTTCAAGAACAAGATATTTTCCCTGAGCATTATGCAGTGCACAGTGGGTACTAACATCAGTTGTTTTTGGTACCAAATCTACCCCCAAAATAAAGGGGATTTTTTTCCAGAGCATGGGATTGCACAGTGGGTATAAACAACCAAGTAATTTGTGTGGAGAGTGGTGGTGTGTGTAAGTGGTTGTGACAGGAGAGGGAGCAGCAACAAATGGCTGCAGTGCCTTGTTATGGCACATGTGTCCACTCAGGCACATGTGAGGTGGCTAGATAATGACGATTCCAACCAGCCAGCCAGCCCGCCAAGCCAGCCAGCCTCCCCCACTCCTCTGGCCGGCCACCAGCATTACCCCAGCTTACCAGACTCACTAACATAACCCGTGCAACATGCTGTAATACATCACAAACAATACCATATAATGCATAGTTACTGCAGGGGCTACATTTCAAAGAGGTCCTGTCACTGATGTTTTAAGCAAACATTTCTCATTGACCTATACATTTCAAGCTGAATTATTTAATTATCCTGTTACCCTATTCTTACACTATTATTGAATAACATTTCTGTGACACCACCATTTTCATGGGGATTATAGTATGCCATCAATACACTCAATCTCTGAGTGTGAAAAAACTTCTTGTTTTGTTTAATAATCTTGATTGGACAGAGAAAATCCATTTAATAGGGGCATGATCTTGCCTTACAAATTCATTCCCCCACTCTCTGAGACTCTCTCTCTCTCTCTCTCTCTCTCTCTCTCTCTCTCTCTCTCTCTCTCTCTCTCTCTCTCTCTCTCTCTTCTCTTCTACTATAATCTATATGATATTTTCTAGCCCAGCGGAGCATACCATACAATGCAATGCATGGCATACTCCTATTAGCAGAGATTACCTCATTCCCCTCCAAGACCCAGCCCTGCCATGCAGCACTGACACTCTTTTTGAAGTGCAGGCATAAATATTCATCAGTAAAGCATGGTAGCTCGGCCTGTCAACATGCAGGGCTAATCAAAGGCAATTAATTGAAGTTCAAAGATAAGGATTACGGCATCTTTGTTTTTGTTTCACATGGGCAAATGGTTACATTTGTTTTTATTTATAGTTGGCCCACATGTAGCACATTATACTGCCACTCTCTTATCTAATCTAGACACAGTCAGGCATCCCCAAGATGGATTTTCCAGACACTTTAGTATCAATAGAAAATTTGAAATACATGTAATTAACACAGGAGACAAAGGAATGGATGGGTACTCTGATTATTATGACCAATTCGTTTCTTCCCAATCCTTTTTGAAATTTATCACCTGAATACATGCTACATACAAAAAAGTAGTACATCAATACATGGGCCTGCTTTCTTGTACATGTATAAGTGAAACTTTTGAAATAATGGACTCAAAAAATACAGAAAATCTTACAAAATGTAACTGGGTATCACTTTGCCCAAAACCTGGTGTTTGGGAGTCAAAGTGACTACCTCATCCCAGGCTGAGTAAGTCCCTGATCAGTAGAAGAGCACATGGGTGTGTCACCATGGTATGGGACATTTTTGTAGGCATCAGCCCAGTATTCAATAGTAGAGCACATGGGTGTGTCACCACTGTATGGGGGGATATTGATGCAGGCCTCAGTATTCAGTAGTAGAGCTCATGGGTGTGTCACCACTGTATGGGGGGATATTGATGCAGGCCTCAGTATTCAATAGTAGAACTCATGGGTGTGTCACCACTGTATGGGGGGATATTGATGCAGGCCTCAGTATTCAGTAGTAGAGCTCATGGGTGTGTCACCACTGTATGGGGGGATATTGATGCAGGCCTCAGTATTCAATAGTAGAACTCATGGGTGTGTCACCACTGTATGGGGGGATATTGATGCCGGCCTCAGTATTCAATAGTAGAGCTCATGGGTGTGTCACCACTGTATGGGGGGATATTGATGCAGGCCTCAGTATTCAATAGTGGAGCTCATGGGTGTGTCACCATGGTATGGGGGATATTGATGCAGGCCTCAGTATTCTGTAGTAGAGCTCATGGGTGTGTCACCACTGTATAGGGTGATATGATGCAGGCCTCAGTAGAGGCCGGGCAGCACAGCTGTGGGACGGGGCAGCAGGGCGGAGAAGTTGTGGATTCCTCCGGAGCAGATGATTTACATTGGGTTAGCATGGCGGTGGTGTGTGTTAGTTTGTGTTTGTCTCTCAGGCATGTTACGGGGCAGGGTGATGATGAGTCCACCCTGATAGCGGGTCACGCAGCAACGGCCTACTACTACTACTACTACTACTACTACTACTGCCTCCAACATGCTGGCAACGTGGTGGGTGACGCAAGTGGCTGTCACAGTAGCATCAGAGGGAAGGCTCCCTCATGGACTCCATGTACAACAACAGAACATAAATGGGGGATATAGAAGGCTAAAAAGCTGTAATAGTAACAACAGATGGGACACTCCTTCATGGGGTATGTACGGTGGAACCCCTCAGAGTGACCACCTTTCTTATAAATGACCACATTTTGCAAGTCCCAAACTAATTTTCTTTTTTGTATTAGTTTTATAGTATAGTCAAGTCTCCTCTGCCAATGATCAGTACTCCCACAAAACAGAACTGGGGGCTTGAGTTAGTTTTAAGGGCTATATTTTAAGCAACAGAGTAAAGACTGCACCATCTATTCCATGTCCAAAGATTACTATGATTGTGAGCCACAACCATATACCAAAACCTACGAGTCCCTCTCTATCTGCGTCATCACTCAATTTCCATTGAGTATATATCGTACCTATCTACAGTACAGACATTTGTTTTCTCCACCAGTCAACCAGAGGTCTGCCAGTACCTGGCTGTACAAACATGGATAGCATGTCAAAAAATAAGCCAAGCACATTAATGACCCTCGTAGCTTGTGAATCACAGCTACGTTCAGCTGTGAGGTCATCTATGCATCCATTCCCATGAAAATTGGTGGCAATCAGGTGTGCGGTTGTATATTATGCCCGGGTTGCCTGCGCATTAAGTGCAGGAATTATATGTCGGCATTGTAAATTACTAGATCTTTCTGCCTGCAATATCTTGAATCCAGTCTCCCTCGTGCCACATCTAGATAGCAAGCGACCACTGATGGTATTCTCCTCAAGCTCATGATATTACCAGTGTTTATTTTGAAAGCTTTTAGTCAGGGTAGGGATATCTGTGGTGATGTAATAGCGGCCTGGCCAGGACTTCATGGTAGCGGGTATATCAGTAATACAATCAGCAATGGGCTACTCATGAGACCATCTGGAACTTGAGCACTTACTCGTGCATGTTCTATACTCCATGTACTACTGTCCTCTCAGAGGCACCACAGAACCTAGGCCATGGATAATATATGTGCAAACTCCTTAGAGCATTTCTTGTCAGTAAATGTATACTAGTTACCATTATGCCATCTCAATTTAATCTAAATGTTTTCATTGACTACTTCTAGATGGCAGCACTTTCTCTATAACTCATCTAACAGCAAGGTCCCACCATTCATAACATAGCATCTAGGCTAGTAGATGTTTGTTGCAAGTTAAATGCCACCTAAAACCTTGGATATTTGCCGAATGTACTTATAGATGGCAGCACTTCTTCTATGACTCATTTTTCTTATCGCAGAGCCCATAACCTAGCATCTAGGTCAGTAGGTGTTTGCTGTAAGTTCAGTGCCACCTAGAACCTAGGACAGTTTTGTAGACTATTTCTAGATGGCAGCACTGGTTCTTTTCAGACCTCTTATGCTAATATCCTACCACTCAATAGTCAACACCCTAGTATCTAGGCTACCTGGGCTACCAAGTGTTTACTTTAAGTAGTGCCACTTACAGCCAAGTTTAAAGCCAGAAAGTGTGTCAAGAGAGGCAATAGGCTAAGTTGAGTAGAGAGTAATATCAAGTAGTATAATTTATATGGATGCCAAAGTGAACAGCCTGTTGGAGTCTTTTCCAGGTCAATTCCTCACCTAAACAGAGATAGCTCAGGTTAAAATTACGCACTACTAAACCATTCACGCTGCCAAAAAAAAAGCCTGACGATTTTGGATATATTTATCTTGCAAAAGCATTTTTCTGAAAATATTTGAAGAAGAAATGTTAATCAGATGCCAAACAACAACTCTCCTTCAAACATTTTGTGAACTTTCGCTTTATTCCCAAGTTATTTTCAAAAGTATGAGAGTAGCAGATGACACTTTTCTAGAGGAACTCTGTGAATGGGTTAAATACTGCTTCTCAATATTGATCGTGGATGATATCAGGATGATAAATATTCATTCATAACATGAAAAGCTGCTTACCTCACAAAACATTTAAACATAATATTTCTTTTCAAGTGAAATGGAGATTTATATTCTAATGTTTTCATTTAATTGTCTACACATTAACCAAGTTACGCCTGGAGATCTCCTTGACCAGTGTTGTCCTGACCAGCAATAATACTTTTGAATGTGGTCTTAGCCCCCCACAATACTAATCAGTTTAAATATGAATACCAGTCAAAAATCTCCCCTTGATGATCATATAGGTATTTAATCTTTGAGAGGTTTATGTTGAGAGACCTTCAGCATATTTTTTTACGGTGTGCGATTTTTTAAACTCTTACAGCTGGGATTTGAACTTCTGGCCCTGTACTACCAGACTCAACACTATAACAAATGGCTAGGCAGTGAGAGATGGTTTATACATTAACCCATTGGTGCCCACGGTAGCTGAAATAGATCTGGTTATTTTGTTAATAATCCTTCTTACACATAAAGCTTTTGGAAAATGATTGTAGAAGTGTTCTTTATAACTCAACCTACAACTTTCCTTCAAATATTTTCCTAGTATAAGTTTTTTTCTGCAGTTATCTTCAAAAGTATCATAGATACGGAAGACAATTTTCATAGGAACCGTAAGCATGAATGGGTTAAGATGAGTGGGCCTGTTCACCTGTGAGTGACCTGGCTAGACGGCCCGTCTTCCTGATTACCATGCTACGGAATATACCCAGAAGTCACGGATTACACCCAGCAGCCATGTCTCAGGCTAATGAGCTTAACTTATAAGGGTGAACTGCCAACAGTAACACCTTGGGCAGTCATATCTGCACACAAAAACACAAGCCTGTGTATTTTTCCAACAACAGAAACCAAATCAGGTATGCTTGAAAAGTAAATGCCCTAGCTGAGATGCATTCTCCTACATTTTCTTTCTTAAAACATCTGCGAAAAATCATGTTGTAAATGGCCAGTAAACTTAAAATTTTAGACACCCTTACATTTACTTGTCCAGGTAATCAGGACAAATAAAATGGAGGTTTTGCTTGGCCAAGCCATTATCAACTTGCCGTGGGCAAGTGGGTGGGTTACAGTTAGATACACTAAATAAGATTCCACACCCCTATATAAGCCTATGTATTTTCTAACAACAGAGGACAGTTCAGATATTTCAGCAGCTAAGTATCATAAGAGATTTTCACAATCTCATCTACACTTTCGCTCAAATCACGCCGTGGGGCGTAGTGCTACATGGTTGAACTCTATGGGAATAAACCTTAGACAGCGCCTAGGGCTGATAGCAGGATTCCATGACAGAACATAATTGATGCTGGGATTGTTGACCACAGGGAAATATTGGGAAGGTTTATAGCTGACTTCCAACACGCCATTAGTGAAGGTGATGGATTTTATTGCTGGGCTGATTATCATTCAATTAAGAGTTAGTGTCTGTGTGTCAGTCAGCGTGACTTGTGGTGCCACCGTGCCCTATGGCTGCTGCAACTACTGTTGCTGCTGTTTCTAATGCTGTGCTGGTAGGCACACACCTGTAGGCTACACTAGGCTCCTTAAGAGATAAGTGCCAATAGTCTCGATACAGTACCAAATATCAATATTGAATGGGTTCAAAAAGTATCTGTTGAATATGTCCAAAAAGTATCTGTGGAAAAAGATAAGTATCATATTAAATCGCTATGATTAACAGTATAGATCTAATATATGAGGGTTTAGTTGGGGTGGTAATCAGTGTACATAGTTAAGAACAAGGACAGAGATTATTTTTCCACGTTGAGCAGAGCAAGTTCATTCTAATGATTATCATTTATACACCTTGAAAGGATAATTTCATAAACTATTCAGACCATTATAGCATTAGTTCTTCAACTATTTTTTGTAATTCACTTCTGGAAATTTTAGCTTCCAAATGTGCCATATCAAACATCAAATAATCAGTACAGCATCATTAAAAGTGTGTGTGCTAAGGTAAGAACATTGAGGAAATGTGGCAGAAGAAGTCACGATAAACAAAGTTACAAACCTAAATCCTGACAATATCAGCTTCAATAATCAACACAAGTGTTGGATTGGCAAACAGCTTAAGGCTCTTAGCTAACTACTTAAGATACTTAAGATAATGGCTGTGTTTTAGAGTGTGATCTGTGGAAAAGCCACTGAGTACCAGAAGTAATTTACCAACGCCAAAACATGTTCAGCCAACAGTTCGCTGGAGATAGCTGTGAATAACATAAGAGAAGAATTGCTATTGTGTAAACTCCTGAAGGCAGCCTCCTAAAACAACAATGCCATAACATTGACAAAAACTGAAGCAATGACTCACCATAAGAACACCAAAAATGTTTTTATATAAATATCTTACATTTAGTATAACATCATATTTATAACATAGTAATAGTATATATATACAGGTGAACTTGAATATGACAGACTCAATGGGACCAGGAACATTGGTTCGTCATATGCAAAATCCGTCGTATACATATGACGAATACTTGTTATGCATCGGATTGGAACCAACCATATCGTCCGTCATATGCAAAAATCTGTTGTACGGTGGTCCGTCATATCCAAGTTCACCTGTATATATACATATATATATATATATATATATATATATATATATATATATATATATATATATATATATATATATATATATATTTATATATATATTTATATATATATATATATATATATATATATATATATATATATATATATATATATATATATATATGTACTTGCTTATATTCATGTTTCTTGTGAGATACCTATAATTAATTTCAACTGACTACCTCTTACTGATATCCACTGCTTTAGTAACTAGAATAGCTTGGTTATCTTAGCATGGTTCCGGCTGCTTAAGACTGAATGGCAAACACCACAGGCCAATAACAACTTTGCAAGGATGCGTGAAAAAATGTGATTTCTGGAGGCAAAAAACACAGGATGGCACTGTCAGGGATTACCAGAAAATCGTGAGAATATTCTCATGACATTTAACTCAAAACTAGGAGACTGGCTGTTGAATTCTTCCTGGAGTCTGAGGTTTTAAGATGATAAAGCAGGTCATGATTTAAATCATTGGACCAAAATATTCCAATTTATATTGTGGTCATTCTTATTTAAGTCAGACATCACCACAATTTAATCTCATTTCTTCCTGACCGGCACATAATGCTTTAAATGTCATTAAATGTATTTCCCTTTGTTTTATCTCAGAACATAAATGTGTTCTTCAAACCAAACTACATAATTATCTTACACATATTTTGCACCAATTGGGGTAAAGATATAAATCATTAATTATATACAAAATAAAAGAATTCTTGACTTTATATAGCCAAGAATAACTTTTTATTCTATATAATTTATCTTATAGCTACAAACCATGTGTATCAATGTCAAATGCATATGTTATCTCTTGCAATATTTATCTGAGAATATCTCAAGCCTCATTGACAGTAATGGTGGGAGGAGCTATGCACTAGAGTGGTTATGTTAGCTATGACTGTGATAAAGCACCATACCCTACACACAGATTTAAATGTGGAGATAGCTGCTGTTTCAACTGCTATCTCTGCTAGATAAGATGACATACTGGAGCATTAACCCAGAGATACCCTAATCTTTACATCAGCATGATCTACGTGGTGGCCTACATCCCTTATCAACTTATTTCTAGGTTAGAGAACATTCAAATTGCATAATTCCCAGATATTAATCTAACTGAGTTTATCAACTCACCACTTGACCTTTTTAATATGGGGAAATTATCAATCATAACCAAGATATTTGTTTGACAAAATACTTACACGCCAAGAACACCAGTTAATATCTATTTATGTTTTTACATTAACGCTCCCTGGGAGCTTAAGTCTGGCATAGCTACAATTACTATTAGAGATTTCAAATAAGGGAGGTAATCGGTGACAACACTAATAAGATTCATACAAAAACAAATGAAAATATGTTAATAAATAAACTATTATGAATAACAAATAACAATATTATTAATATAAAGATATAATGATTTTTTAAAAATGTTACTTTCTATCTCCTTGGTGGTAAGTTGGACCTAGTTGATTTGATGGGGTTCGTCAAAATCTACCGGGGATTTAAACAGCAAAGCCGACAAAAATGGGAACATCTAATAAATTATGCAATCGGCTTAAAACAGTAACTCTGTCACATTTGGCTGTAGGGAGAAAACATGTCATATTGAGTAAATTGTGGAAGACTAAATACGGTGTTAACAAACCAGCAGTGACGACAAGATTAAAAGAATATTTGTTTTTACTTAGAAGGATTGGGTTTTCTGTTGGCTCTGATAGCTAGCAGGCCCGCGGTGTGGGCCAGTTCAAGGTTGAGAAAATATTATTGATTAGTTCTCGGCATCAGTCAGCGAGAAGGGATATCGTGAAGAAAATGAGATCGGGTTCTCTTGTGGTGCTGGGGAATTACAGCATGGATGTCACAGGAGTTGTGATTGGAATAGGGGATAAGAGTGAAATGGTTTAAATGACTTATCAATTAACAGGAGACTTGAATATAGGAGTTGAGGGGATTAGTCTGAATTTGTTTTTTTATTTGGTTATTTATGAACAGTATGATGAGAGTTCTTTTCTTGATTCAATGTATTATAGCTGTCTTGCTATTACAATTGTAATACATATTGTCCTCAACATCATAAATGCATATCATATTAACATTAGCTAATGAAATTTGAAACATCTGAATATATCTAGGCTCTCAAGGGTCTCTGAAGATACTTAAAGCCGGCTGTCCTGCTAGGAATTTGATTTTTGTCACTTTTTCTGCCATATTTAAGAACTGGCAACTTTCTCACTTGCCCTGGATGGGATTCAAACCCAGGCAGTGGCGAGAGACAGCTAGCAGTCAGTGACAATGCCTTAGACCACTAGGCCATCATGGCAGATCTGCTGTCCTTTACTATTAATACACATATTGTCCCATGCAACATCATAACTGTCACTGGCATGCAGGCCTTCTCAAGCTGTGCTGGTTGTGCCATTATCCTGGTGGGAAGCTGGGACTGGGAGCTGCTACTGCATGCTGACTCCATGGGAAGATCTGGAGATAGCGTGGATGCTGAGAGGGTTGGGGCACAGAGCGGGTACAGGGTATGGTTAGGGTTGGGGTGCTGCGCTGGCACAGTGAGGGGTGGAGCAGGGAGTGCCCCCTGGCATCTACAGGTCCATGTGGTGCCGAGACAGACACCACTGTGATGCATGTGGCTGATGGTAAAGCGCAAGACAACACTGGAATTCCTCTATGGCTCTGGCTGTGGTAGACTAGCTCCTAGTCTAGGATTTCATTATATAATGCTTTTCTCTGTTATGGCCTCTTATGCTTAATGTCTAGGTGTTAGTTCCTTTGGCTGGTGATAGATCATCAATAATCCTGGATTTGCAATCAAGATAGCAATACAGTACCAACTTTTTTAGACAAATACGATGCCGTTTTAGAAACTAGACATGCCGGAATCGGATCCATCTGTTGCACAATAAAATTTATTATTGGGTCCGACCTGTCAATTTAACAGTAATCAAATTTGCTATTTGTTAATACAATATAAAGAGATTGGAGAAACTCATATGTTAATTTCAGTGTTAGTATTAATAAGGCACTCATGTGTGCATATTGTGGAATTCCATAACAGATTCTCTGGCAACATCAGGGGGCGGGGTCCCTACTGACTGCTATGGTAACAACCCCTAGGGGCAATCCTTGCTACTATGCCTTATTTTCCCTTGCAGCAGACTCCTAGGAAAGTTCTTCACTGCAGAGCATAGCAGCACCCATATCCTATTGACATTCCCAAAAGTTTATGATACTAGTATCATAAACTTTTGACATTCCCTTATGCTGCCTGTAACACTGAGACTTTGAAGACTTGATAAAGGGTAACATTACATACCCTTACCAAATGAAGCTTGGCATATCAAGGAACCCTATGACTAACTTTGGAAAATCCCAGAATTAAACACCCCGGCGAGCTGCTGGGAAACCCCACTACTGGAATTTCTTCCCAGACCTGTGCTCAAAACAGGGGGTATGAGAAAAGGGGTGTCTACAGGCTGCTTATAATGACCAAACCCCCTTCAGGCAATCACTGGAGTTCTTGGTATAGATTTACAGACCTCTGACCATGGACCGAGGGTAACCTATGACCCCAGTGCTGGCCACTCTAGTAGTAACTTAACCTACTCCTGCCTGAAAATCTATTTGACCAGTGGCGTCTTGACCTGTCAAACTTTTGAAAATAACTTTAGAAAGAAGCTTAAATTTGCAAAATATTTGAAGGAGAGTTATAGATAAAGGGCAGATAAACAATACTCCTTCAAATATTTCCTAAATATTGCTTTTATTAGAAAGATATCACCAAAATTGTCAGGCAGTTTTGGTTGCTACAGGCATGAATCCGTTAAAGATATCAACCTGTGTTACATGTTTAAGGGTAGCAATTTTTGATTAGAGTTCTAATTCTAAGTTCTTCAAAAGTGTTCCAAGTGCTCCTAACATGACAATTAATGGACCAAACCAAAGGATTTATATGAGACATTTGAGCCTTTGACCAAACTGTATGATTCTTGATTACTATCAGTGCTTTAATGTTGTACAAACTGCTTTAATGTTAGTTCTTCATTACCTCTAGCTCTAGGTATCATCCTAGTGCATACATGTATTTCTACTTAAGCCAAATTTACTTATTATGCTGTACCTATGAATTGGCAGTAAAAGTGGCCCAAGGCCAGTCCTTGACATGTTGCCTGCCTGCCTTAGCCTAGTTATAACTGCCTCATAATCCACCAACTGAGCACTTATCTCTCATAACATCCTTCACATCTTTATGGCAGCATTTTTAGCATGACTTCCTAAACTACTTCCTGACACACAAGCAATCAACCCATTCATGCCTGAGAGTTCCTCTAGAATTTGTCGCCTGCATATATAATACTTCTGACGATAACGTAAGAATTGAGAAAGATTTTACAAATCAATTGAAGGAAAGTTGTTGGTAGTGATGTGGTGAACATTTCTTCTTCAATTTATATCACAACTATGCATTCACTTGAAAGATTTCAAAAAAATTGTCAGGCTGCGTTGGCCGCTATGAGCAATGGTCTTAACGTGACTTCCTTAACTACTTCCTGCGACATATACAGTTAAGCACTGGTGAACGACACTCAGATCTCTGGCTTAAAGAGGGACCTGCTTTTTTCAAGACGACTGCTTAACATTCTGCATTGGCCATGGGTAATTTTATTACAATTAAGCTCCCTTAATAAGTTAATATTCATTATAGCAGACAGGTATATTTCATGTAATAAGGAGAGGTAGTCTAGCTCCTTCAGATCACTTCAACAGGTAGGTAATGTATTTGCCTATTCCACCCTACATAGACTAAAAGACATTGAGAGGACAAGTAAGCATCTTATCAGCAAACTCTTCATATTTTTGATTAATATAAATGAATGAATTAAAGCAATATCAAATGCGTAAATAGAACATGATTATTCCAACTGAAATGGTGGGTTTTAATGATTAAGAGATCATACGCAATGCATTGGCAAACTGCCATCATTCATAGTTAGGAAATATTTGAAGGAGAAGCATCAATCAGAACTCTACCAACAAACCTCCTTCTTATGTTTTGGAAAATCAGTTATACTTCCATAGCTATTGACAAAAATATCATAGATCCAGATGACAATTTCTTGAAGAATTCTTGAGCCTGAATGGGTTAATTCAAATATCCCATATTTTCTCTTTAACTGCCAGAAGAAGCACACTGAAAGCTGTCCGAAGGAGGTGGAAATAAATGGCCTCGACTGATGGTGTTGGATTACCAGAAAAACAAATCTGTTCCAGTTCCTCTTGATTTATGTTTTGTTTACCTGCCTCCATCTCTTCAGTGGCCCAGCACATAAAGAGCGGAGCTGTACGCTGGGGCTGCTCGACCAAAAGTCAGTGACTCAGCGCCCTCTACAATCAGCCTGGTACACTGTGGAGTAGGTAGACTTGCTACAAGTCTGTGCTGACTGGCTCTTTCCTAACCCTTATGCTGCTGTTGGCTTCTTTGGCAAGTACCAAAAAATGATGCAAAAAACAAGGCCTGAGAACCAGTCTATGGAGTAGGGTCAATAGACATTTCCAATACTATTAATCTCTCTTACTTACAAACACTTCTCACAGAAACTTCTAATTGGAACATTCTTGAAACTCTCAAGTCAATACATTGACCAAAGTAGGGTAGGAGAGATTAATGCCTGATTAGATAAAAGGGTTGCTTAAGGTCATCTTTAACCCTACCCTGAGATTTTTCAATCTTGAAAACTTAAAGGTATTTGAAACCACTACTTAAGTATGGAGGATAATCTTTTTTCTTCTACTATTCTTTTGTAAGCTTCTCTTATATTCTTTAGCCATCTTTTCGAGCTCCTCTTCTACTCTTCAACAATACTTTTTAAAGTAACTGGTTCCACTAATATTCTTTGACTTCAGCTAAGTGGCAAATGTAACAAACTGCTTGTTTTCTCTCAGATGCTGGGGGTTGAGGGGGCTGAGAGTGGGTGGGCCAGGCGGGGTCATACCCCGTGCCAGCATTGATTTCTACTTAGAAGGGTGTTGTGGGAGATAGCAGGCGACCTGGTCTGTGTGTGTTAACATTACACTATCACTCTAATTACAGCAGGCCTGGAATGCTGCTGCTGATCTCAGAAGCTGGAAACCAACCACACCTCTCTCTCATCACCCAAATATGGAATCACACAGTCATGCCTAGAGATCTCCTTGACTCCTCTGTACCTAAGAGACTTTTAAAATATCTTAGGAATAAACCAGTAATTGAAAAATATTTCAAATTGAGTTGGTGGTTAGTTTCTGATCAAGATCACTTCTTCAAATATTCCAAGGATATTGTTTATTGGAGAGGAATCACCAAATTAGCACTATAGGCATATGTGGGTTTGATGTCGAAGGAAATTGATCTTTTAGTAAGGTGCTTGCACTCAGGGTCATTTAAATCTATTATTGCTTAGAGCTCAAATTAAAAAGTGTCTTCTGGATCCATGATTCATCAGAATTCATGATATATATGAAGGTGAGACGAAAGTAAAGTTCTAAGTAAAAACCCTCCTTTTAATATATTCTAAAGGATTGATGTATTTATCATAGCTGTAACACCAAAATAGTCCAGCTTTTTTTCAGATGATGCTGGCATGGATGAGCTAACGAGGGCCATTAGTATTTGTGCATTCATGTTCCTTGTAGGCTCAATTCATTTCTTTAAGTTTTAATAGGAGAATGCTGTTGTACAATTATAAAAGTGAGGTGCTTCTGGCCTTTTTCCAAAGTGAGCTTGTATTGTAACTGTGCGACCCTCTTTGCAATGGGCAGTTGATTCTAACTCTCAGGCCATCAAGTAACAGCAGTTCAGGCAACGTAAGCTATGGGTATTAACCAAAACAATCACCATCGCCTCAATAGTTATCATTATCATCAACATCAGCATTTCTATCATAACCATTCTCTTCATCATCATTATCATCAATATCACCAACTGCATATCCTGCTTTCAGACTGACAGCTAGATCTCCCTTTTCATTATCACAATCAACATCATCATAATCTTCATCACTATCATCATCATCATCATCATCATCATCATCATCAATCCCAAAGGGCATGTGAGAAAGTTGCCAGTGAGTTTGGGTTAGGCGGTTGTTTTCGCCGGGTACCCTCGTTTCCTCCACCAGTTCCAACTGGCAAGTCATGAATTCAATATGGCAAAAAAAGTGACAAAAAATCGAAATTCAAAATTCATCATCATCAATATCACCACCTGCATGACAGACTGTGTTGGGACTGACAGCTAGATGATCTCCCTATACTATATCCATCAAAAGTTGATCACACACGCTTATCAACTTTTGTATCCATGCATGCATGCATGGGAACTATCTGCGAACAAGCCCAGTCCATTAAGCAAGGGTCATAAACACAGCTGTATGTGGATGTGTGGCATTTTTTCTCCATGCCCCCAGAGACACGAGCTGATTGGAAACAGATTCCCAGCCTCAACAACTGATTTATTCTGAGCGTCATGTTTCACAATAGTGACATATACAGAATATATCAAAAGGCATGTGGTCTGCAATGGCCATTACATTGTATGGCCAATGACAGCTTTATCATACTGGGTCAGACTAGCCAGGGTGGGGGAGGAGATGGCTACCCTAGTTTTACCCTCTACCTTAGAACCTTATCATGATACCCTTAACTGCTTTAGTTTCATGATGGTAGTAAGGTCAGAGTAGCCAGGGTGGGGGAGGAGATAGCTACCCTAGTTTTACCCTCTACCTTAGAACCTTATCATGATACCCGTAACTGCTTTAGTTTCATGATGGTAGTAAGGTCAGACTAGCCAGGGTGGGGGAGGAGATGCTATCTCTACCCTAGTTTTACCCTCTACCTTAGAACCTTATCATGATACCCGTAACTGCTTTAGTTTCATGATGGTAGTAAGGTCAGACTAGACGTGTGAGGAGATGCTATCTCTACCCTAGTTTTACCCTCTACCTTAGAACCTTATCATGATACCCGTAACTGCTTTAGTTTCATGATGGTAGTAAGGTCAGACTAGCCAGGGTGGGGGAGGAGATGCTATCTCTACCCTAGTTTTACCCTCTACCTTAGAAACTTATCACCCGTAACTGCTTTAGTTTCATGTTGGTAGGTCAGACTAGCCAGGGTGGGGGAGGAGATAGCTACCCTAGTTTTACCCTCTACCTTAGAACCTTATCATGATACCCTTAACTGCTTTAGTTTCATGATGGTAGTAAGGTCAGACTAGACGTATGAGGAGATGCTATCTCTACCCAAGTTTTACCCTAAACCTTATAACTTTATAATGATACCATAACTGCTTTAGTTTCATGATGGTAGTAAGGTCAGACTAGACGTGTGAGGAGGTAATCTCTACCCTAGTTTTACCCTAAACCTTAGTATCCTACCATAATATACATAACTTAAGGCCTGCATTGACGGCCAAGTCATCTAAGACATTGCCACTGACTATTTATTCACTGCCTCTTGCCACTGCCTGAGTTTGAATCCCTGCTGGGGCATGTGAAAAAGTTGCAAGTGACTTGGGGTTAGGTGGTGGTTTTCACCAGGTACTCCAGTTTCCTCAACCATTTTCAAATTGCTAGTCGCAACGAAGCCTCAAGTGACGATCATAAGAAATTCCAAATTCTATTTACAGAATTAACAGATTCTTTAATTTCAGACTTGCCAAAATTGGTTAATTTACCATAATTTTACACTCTAACTTAGTTACCTACCACAGTGACTTCAAAAGATACCATATGATAATAGCAAATTTCCTCACTCATCAATTTTCTAAAATATTTCCATAGAGTAATAAGTTATGAACAATTCCATTCATGCAATACGATGGACATTTTTGGATCCATTCAGGAGCAGAGTAATCAGTTCTTTTCAGTCCAGCATTATTGAGTCTCTGCAGTTAAGGAGATCTCCAGTTGTTTTCTATAGGGTGCAGAGAGGAAGTATTGTATAGTGTCCCTAAGAGATAGTGAGACAGGGTTCCACCCACTTCCCCCAAGGCCTCTTCAGAGTGGACCTGTCACAACCAAAGAAACCAGACCCTTACTGCCCCCATCAGCCCCTCGGTCAGAGTCTTCCCAGAGCACAGCTGGAAAGATACTCCCCAACCAAACTGGTATGAAATCTAGCAAATGGTCAACACATATGTCTTATCATGGTCCTATAAAGATACTTCCTCAATCACTTCAATTAATGCCTCAGGGCACGATCCCAATTTTCACCACATTTTTCACAAAATGTCAAGAACGTACTTAATACCGGCAAGGAATGTAAACAGAGAGAGACGTATTTGACGGTTGCTGATTTTTGAAGGAGTGCGTTTGCCGTGGGCTGTGAGGGTATTTGTTTCTCTCACTGTGTGTTTGTGGTATAAAGGTTCAAGGTATCATCGGCACATGTGTTATCTTCAGACTCAGAGGGTGGATTTCTACGGACCCCTGGCTTCCATCAAATGTTTGTTTTAACTAGGTCTTCCTGAGGACTTCCAGGAGTTGAGGAAAAAAGAGCTGCTCTCCCACTGATAAGCAGCTCTCTCTCCTGGCTTACTAGGACATTCTGGTTTAACTATGTTCTCACATGGGTCAAGCCTAATGATCAGTAATCACATGCCACAGACCTTTTTTGGCCCAGTTCACAATCTCAGATCAGTTTGCAGTGTCATAAATCTTCTATGAACAATGATGGTTAGGGTTTCAGGGCTTGAAAATAGCTGGAGCCAAGAGCCCAGGGCCCCCTTGAATTCTCTTGCAGCTCCTTCAGAATTCAGCAGGGAGTCCATTAAAGACGTACTGATTTTTATAAACAGCACCTTTAAGTAGCTTTTGAAGATGCAATTGGGCTCCCTGGAAAATAATTTAATTTTGAGCCCTTGGTTTTCTAACATAACCAACTTCTAAATCTTATCTTGAACTTTTTGTCCATTATATAAGTTTTGACTGGTCCTACAACCACTATAACCCCTTTTAAGCCGATTTTCTATTTTTCACTTCTCCTTTTTTAGTTTTAATTCAATATACCATCCCAAATCAGCATGTGACCATTAAATACTAATTGCTTTTTATAAAACTCAAAGGAATAAAAGGTATTTCAGGTATAAAGACAATAACCACAAACCTGAATAACATATTGGATATGTAACCTTCCATTGCCTGGAGTTTCGTGTAAAAAGTGTTTAAAAGGATCTAAAATTAATTTCAAATTATTTGAAGGAGAAATGTACATTGAGTTATGATAAAAAAAATCCCCTTCAATTAAAAAAAAATACTTCAATGAGAAAATTATTTAAAGGAGAAATGTAGATTGGGGTATGATAAAGAAAATACCCCTTATGCTTGTTTTTTGCTTTTATTAGAAGGTTACCCTCAAAATTGTAAGTGTTTTAGACTGCTACAGACATGCATGTCTTTAAGGGGTAATCAAGGGTGAAGTCATCATTAAAGGTAGATCATACTAGTATGATCTACCTTTGTCATCATCAATTGTGACATATTTATTATAAATGTAGGCATACCTTCATAGTTGATCCAGAAGTGTCCCCCCTCTCTCAGTAGATTACTGAGGAAGTGGAGCTCAAGGGGCGTGCCATCTTGGATCTCACCAGAGTAGAGGACCTCATTGTATTTGGATATGCACTGCTTGGACATGTGCTGTGCCCCGCCCACTTTCACGTCCAGGACTTGCTTGTGCTCCTCTGCTGTCTCGCACACCCCGTCGGCGTTGCCCTCCATCTTCAGCTTGGCCGCCGTCACGTTCAGCATGGTGGGGGAGTCAGCCATCAGTTTACAGCTACAGTCGTACTCCTGCCCGTTCACAAGCATGTTGGGAAACTGTGGGCTTGATATATAGCCGGAATTTCCATTTTTGACGCCATCCATGCACATGTCATGCATCTCTGCAAGGAGAAAGGAAAACATGTAGTGTATGTTAAGGGTCACAATGGTCATAGATCTCAGTTACTTCTGTGACTGAGTAACATACATCTGGCGTCAGCTACACAATTGAATGTACATTACTAATAAATCATTTTATAAAATCTTGTAATCCCTTTTGCCATTTCTTAAAAAGACGGCTTTTATCAAGGAAAGCTACTTTACAAATGCTGCTTTTCAATAAACACAAATATACAAATACGAATGTATAAATATAATCTATTTATACTGAGACTTTCCCAGTGATTTGTGATTTTTTCATCTCTCTCTCTCTCTCTCTCTCTCTCTCTCTCTCTCTCTCTCTCTCTCTCTCTCTCTCTCTCTCTCTCTCTCTCTCTCTCTCTCTCTTACTGTCTCTTGATATATCTCTCTCAATTACTGTCTCTGTTTATCTTTCTTTCTCTGGTATTTTCACGCTGATTATTATCAATTAAATAAAAATAATAGGGATATCATTTATAAAACTAACAGGGTGCCTTGAGAAAGATAGTTTTCTAGGGTATATCTTCCCCTGTTGGAGGCTCTGGTAATGTAATAAGCAGGGAGTTTCCCCATCATTATATTTTGATAAGGTCAACTAACTACCATCAAGATATGTTATCATCATGTATCTGGTGATTCCAGTAGCCAGACCGCTGAGTTCACCGGGTGCATTGCGCTGGCTGGACATCTACAAGATCCAGACACTGCTGGCATGCCTGATAATGACCAAAGAATGACCAGCTAACAGATATGATGACCAATAGATCAGTAAGGTCATACCTCTGACCACAGAGACTTGCTGATAGAAAAGTCCCAAACAAAATGTTTAGAAGATAAGTATGTAGTAATGTTGTTGGTTGAAATCTAAAGAGACAACCTAACATCCCAAGATCAGAGATACCTAAAGAAGGCAAAAGATTTAAGATTTCCAGGTGATAAGAAAACTATATCTTTGACATTTTAAAATCATACAGTTAATGGCATAGTGCAAATACTGTCCACCAGGGGCTAGTCGAAATAAACATTAGATGGTTTAGTGACCCAGTGCGGGTCCTGTCAATCACCTGGGAAAGTTACCCTGAGGCTGTCTGAGTGCAGGGTACATTATAGGGACACCAGTTGTGCCCCTCTCTAACCCAATCCCACCCAGAGGCTAGTCATCCTACGTGGGTACATCACCTATTGTGCCCTACAAGTGGCCATAATGGAGAGATGAGGATGGGGCATTGTATACCTGACACATCTCGCAGGTGCCGATATTGCTCTTTTTGTTGTGAGAGACACTAATTACCTGCTTCTATCAGGGCTGGGAAAGTTATGTAGGTCTACACTGTGGGGGCGTGCCTGTGAAATGACCCACTGGATGGACGCTGGGGCCTGGGTAAGGTGCGACATAAATTGCTGAGAGAGAGGAATTTCTCCACCCTTCAGAACTATCAGCATGTCAAAGACAAATTGCTATCGCCCTATAGGATAGCGAGCTGCCAGTCAGCTGCTTAATCTGGTCATTATGTTTATGGAGCAATTGCATGTTGATTGTTGAAGGTACTCTAGCTTTCTCAAGGGTAAGTACTGGAACGTAGATATTGCCAATTTAGAAATGATCTTGTATTAATGATATAATAACTTAAATAGACTAACCTTCTCGATTTATCGTGTGTAATAAAAATAAATAATGAATTCTAACATTTAATTCCTTGAGAATGGGAATCTACTTTTTAAAGCATATACATGTAATTGAGGAGACCATAACAATAAATGTGACATATCAAAAGCTTATTTTGTAATTTTCAAAAATATTTTCTAGTATTAAGTTATAGGATTCATCATTTCTAAAGTACAAGCTAACTTTTTCACCGGGTGGTCAAGAGTCAGGATTTGAAAACCTGGTTTCCATAAGGCTGGGTGGGTGTGGCCAAAGTTGGTAGTTTATTTGGAGAATAGTCCTGAAAGATAATCCTGCTGACTTAGTAAAGTAGGGTCCTGCTGTGCGCGAGGCTGGCTCTATGTAGTCTCACTGACGGGCAATGGATCTCACCCTTACAGGGTGTACTTACAGCAATAATGCCAACTAAATTCATTCCTTTACTTCAATTAGCACTTTACATGACTGGTCAAGGGTTCATAAGAGAAACAGCTGGAATCAATCTCTGTTCCCCCCCCCCCCCCCCACTGAAGAAAGTTGCTTCTAACTCTTTATATAGAACTTTTGAAAATATTTAAAGTAGAATTCAGGCTTACAAAGCAACCAGCATATATCGATGGGAGTGGTCAGGGAAATTAAGATGTTGGCCCACTTCCCTTGCAGACAAAACAAAAACAATTGACCAGACACTACGGTCTACCACACAAGGAGACTGTCACTTGGTAGATGACATTTGGAATTTCAGGAGTGTGCCATATATGTGCATGCAGGGACCTTCCAAATGTACAAGACAAGATTTTTGTTCAATTGCCTTGTTTGTATAATACTTTATAGAGCCTTCGGCTTCATGGGAAAGTTTAGTGTTGCCTAGTACTCACAAATATACCCAGAATGGATGATAAGATATCAAGTTAGCACCCTATATAACTATCCAACGCCTTTGTGGGCCTTAACTGTAAGCAACATTCAAAGTGATAATTGATGAATTTAAGTAAGGGCTTTATTATAAACCTTTTAAAACTATTCCCAAATCTTCAGGTGGTTTCACATATTTCAACTAGGCCTTAAAACTCTAGCATAATGTGTCTCTATCTAAAATAAATGCCATTTTGGTTAAAAGACTGAAAAGAAGCTATAGCTAACTTACTACACATATCACATATATTTAATTAAAATGTTAACAACGATATTGGGGCAACTACCAGCAGTTTTGGAGCATTGAACCCTGGATCAGTATTCCCCAGGTGGAACTTCAAACAGGAGTCATGTGGAGTGCTAAAACAAGGCGATTGGGAGAGAAAGTTTGATGTAGAACAGGCTAGTTCCCTTGAAAACTGCACACCATGCACGTAGCACCACTTGTAGAGCCGCCGCCTGGTAGCTTAACCCATTCACGCCTGTAATGCCAAAACAGCCTGATATTTTGGGTGATGACTCCCTGACAAATGCATATTTTGCAAAATGCTTGATGGAAAAATGTTCCAAAAGAATTCAACCGACATCACCTTCAAGTATTTTATGAATATATGTTCCATTCTGGGGTTATTTCATCGTTAGTATCAGAAAACCAGACGATTATATCTAGTGCATCCCTCAGGCACAAATATGGGTTAACCCATTAATGCTTACAGCAACCAAAAGCAGCCAGACATTTTTGATGAAATCTTGTAGGCAAACAGCATAGTAAGAAAATATTTGATGGAGAAATGTTAATCAGAACATGACCAACAACTCTACATCAAATATTTTGTAAAATCATTTCTAATTCAAAAATTATTTTCAAATGTATCTCAGATCCAGACGAAAATTTCTGTGGGAACTCTTGAGCATGAATGGGTTAAACACAATATGCAGGACCAGAGCAGGGCACTTCCTGCTGCCAAGAAGGCAGTGTTTATAACTGGCTATCATGTAGCCAGATGAGAGGCTCGGGGAGAAGTGCCCCATGTTAAATTCCTGCCATAGTGATGTAAATTCATCACGCTGACACCAACAAATCTAGCCATCTGGTTAGGACTACCTTAACTCATTTATCCCAGAAGTGCATAGATTATAAAACATAAGAATTCAAAGATTTCTATTTATTTTAAGTGAAAAGCAAAAGTAATGACCATGATCTGAAGATACTTTGTTTTCTGAAGAAAATTGTAAAGTAATTTCATTGAGGATTTTTCCTATAACTTCTTGATTTTCAAAACATTCAAAAGCAAACAAATTCCGACCACCAGGTCACTATGGGCACTTTAATGTTAATGACACTCGATCCCTTGTATCATTTGTTGGGTCTTAGATAAATTCAACCAAGAGCACGGAGTATGTTAAAGAATAAACAGCAATGCAAGCACTTCAACCACTGGTATTCACTAAGTGTTCACCATTTTGTCTGCGAAAACTAACATCACCTGTTCAATGTAAAGTCAAGATCTCCAACTTAGTGAGTCAGTTAGTTGTTGCCCCTGCCCCGATCTCAAGCAGGTTACCAATGCTTGCTAGTCACTGGGCCTATCATACTGGACTGAGAACACCAGTGCATGAATGGACTAAGTCTGTTACATTTTTGTTTCCTTCAAATGTTGATATGTGTCAATAATATCAATTCATTTTATTTACCACCAGCTATTGGAGGAACAGTAAAGATAAATAACGATTGACACTATACAAGCAATAATGACCGGTGTCCTGCGAGAGACATAGATTAAAGTTGAAGTCTCTGGTCCTGCATACCTTGCCCAGATCTGTACTCTTACCACTACCCTTTTTATTTGACCCATACCTTGACCAATAACAAAATCAGTTGATATTCAATACAGGTATGGTTGTCAAATATCACAAGTAATTTTTCAAGAAAGACAGAATCCTAGATGATCACCAAAGAACATCCATACATCATAAGATTTCTCTCACCTGTGACATGAGTTTATAGGTGACATTTGTTTAACTACTTTAACTTGTGATGTCTTAATATTTCTCTTACCCGTGACACAAGTTATTGGTGACCTTTGAGTAACTACTATAACTTGTGCACTGACATAAATCATGATGTCTATATGATATTTCTCTTACCTGTGACACAGTTATAGCTGACCTTTGTGTAATCACTATAACTTGTGCGCCGACATGCAGGCCGTCTAATCAACGTCTGAAATGCTGTGAATCCGCAATCTCCTTGCATCATACAACTATTGTAGACGAAGTCGCTTCTGCGCTTGTTGACCGATTCCAACGGCACCATGCAGTCGTCCGCGGAGGGGCAGCACTCGTCCTCATTATCGGCGCACGGGGACACACCTGCCACCACCTCTTTGATGTGGAGAATTCCCGCCGGACAGTTCACACTCATCCTTACGTTCGAACAGACGTGCATCTCCATTCCTGGAAGAAGAGGAAAAGAAAGAATGTCAATGTAAGTTCGTATTCATATTGATTTTTCATTTTTTTTGTTAATACAATGTTAATAACATACTCATAGTGAAATAACAGTTATGTAAAAAACAAGCCAGTTTCATTGATTCCATTATACCATTTAATATTTGCGAAAAAAAAGGCATGACTATTTTGAGATCTTTCTGGATGACTCACACTAAATGTTTGAAAATATTGAAGGGAAAATGAGTATTCAAACCAAACCTACAATTTCCTTTAAATATTTAGATAATGTGTTTTAATCCTAAGTTAAGTTCAAAGGTATCATTAAGTACATTGGACTACCTTTTAAGGAGAACATTGAGCAAGTGAACAGATGAACTGTAGGGAGGTTTTACTTTCCTTAATGTTTACAGCCTATTCTAAATATAAATAGGCCAGCAAAATTCATTTTTATTGAAATAGATGTACTGCAATAACACTATACAAAAGAAAAGACCCATTCCTGCAAATTACCCAGTATATTTTTAGCATAGTTGATTTTTGTGGAAATTTCCATATTGTGAAAAAAAATGTCCCATCTATGCAACTTTCCTGAATATAAGCACAGTAAATTGATTGCCATGGAAATTCCCTTGTGAAAAAATTGTGACATGCTACATTGTCCAGTATGAATCATCCACTTTCTCCACACCTACATACATATAGGCCCAGGAATGAGATAACACGGGCATGGTTGCTATCAGAGAGAGACGTGCTGAGAGGGGAACAAGCTTCCTGGGAGTCACTCACCCCAAAAAAGCTTTAACTTCTGCAACCTTTAAATCTTAAAGACAAGCCTGATTGCATTTAAAGCGCTTCTAACATCAGCTCTTTGTGAAGGCATGCTCTGACTACTGAGAAACCTCAAAGGAAGTACTGCTACTGTAGGGATCTGCACCTTTAATTTTTAACATTGCGATACAATATTGATATTCCCTTTGATATACGATATCTTAACAATATTTTTAAACAATACTGCATGCCTCTCAGGGACTTGAATTTCGTTAAATTTAGCACCGTTAGCTTCAGGAATTTCGCTTAAATATATAATGAAATAGAGGATGAGGAGTCAAAGAGTCATTACTACTAAGGCAGAGTTATTTTTACATGTTAACCCATTAATGCTCAGCCAAAAGCATTTTTGATAAAATCTTGCAGGCAAAAGCATAATTAAGAAAATATTTGATGCAGAAATGATACTCAGGACATAATATCAACAACTCTCCTCCAAACATTTCCGAAGTTATTCTCAAAAGTTTCATACATCCAGCCGACAATATGTAAAGAACTCTCGAGCTTAAATGGGTTAAAGATGGATATGAATCTTTATATTCTTTTCCAGGATTGAGTCATCACTACAAATACATGGCTAACTTCTGCATGTTAACTGTGGGCCATCAAAACAAGGTTGATGTCCGACACGCTGGTGGTGAACTCAAGTGCCACTGATAAGACAGGTTCATAGCTATCAAGCCTGTCACTGCAAGGGGCAGAGTGTAGTACATGTTAGAGCTGTCCATCAACCACCGACATACGCAGGTACAATAACAAACAGACACTGTGTGAAACGACAAAGAACAACACCACTTGTTAATTGGCCAAATCACTAGGCCAAGGTCACGCTGACCTCTACCACCTTGACCCGTTTGCTTGCAATACCACATGTTTCTACACAGCAGGGCTTCATACCCCTCCCTCACATTAAGAAGTGGAGAAATATTTTTATTCAAAATGTCAATATTGTTTCGGTGCTTTTTGTTATTTTTCAGTTCAGGTCCTGTTTGTGAGGCAACTCATTATTCTCCAAAAAAGGACTAAATATTCTGATACAATTTACCAGTGCTACTGAATACCATAACTTTATTTTAGTAGCCCACAGTACTGGAGTAACAATTAAATATGAAATATTCCTTTCCCTACAACAGTCAGTTTTTAGAACACTTGATTTAAGAGTGGAATTCAAGTAATATTTTGAATATCAATAATGTTTGATTTGGTTTATATTGACCTTGCTCGTAAGTGCTACATCAGCTGTCCTCGTCTAAATATGCGCTCTATGGATATGCGAGGAAGTGTTAATATCAACCAAAATGAAAACCCCACACTCTGTTTATAAATGAGTATAACATAAACCTTGGTGGGTCTCCCCATCCTTCACAGAAACAGCTGGCTCCTGAGAGTGTAATGTATAATACAATAATACATGTCATTGCTGGCACTCAGGGCATTCAGGGGCAGGCAATCTTCACATTTTGTTGTTCTCACTTCAGAAAACATCACTCCCATGATCGTTATACCAATATGTTTACAAAAGATCTGCAAATCAATTCAATATTTACAACCTAGGACCAGGTGCAATGATGAGATAACAAACAGTCCACAATTAAATGTGGAGCATGTGGTAGTGAGGTTTAATTGCAATCATAAATCATTACTGCTACGTTTTACAGGGGCTCCCTGCTGGCATTTTTTCAGTTTTCTAAGGTTGAGGCTGAAAATCACAGGATATATTTGTATCCCTTTCAAATATCCTGATCCCAGCCAGGGCATGTGAGAAAGTTGCCAGTGACTTGTAGGTTGTGCAGTGTCGGTTACCAGTTACAACTGGCTAGCACGACTTAGCCACACTATGGCAGAAAAAGTAATGAAAATCGAAATTCCAAATATCCTGTACATAGGTTAGACCAATGATTGGTGTTGTGAGGTGCTGTCTAGGGTTACACTGCATCAGAGAGACCTCTGAAGACCTTTCATGGATGACAAGGGCAATGTGATATCTTGTGAAGTTGTGATATATTGCATATGCTGTTGAAAAATATGAAAGTCAATTGTAAAAGTATGAGAGAAGTGCAATTGCAAGTAAAACATCTGAAATTACATTATCACCTAAAGAAGGTTCCTTAGAATCCTTACACATGTCAAGTTCTAAACTGGGGACACATTCCCAAGTCCTGGTTTTCCTAATGGGACATGAACTTCCTAACCTACTGAATGACTGCCATGGATCAATACATAAGAGTGTGTCTTAGTCCAATACAGAAGTCATTTGTCATGATATCCCTACCACATGTCACCATAATGCTCAGTCTTGTGTGTAAATAACCAATACAGCACCTATCACTAAACAGATCCAATCAGTTTCCCTCCAAGTAGAGGCTGTGTTTTGAGGACTGAAGGCTGGAGGAAGGCTATTTAGCACACCATTCTTCCCGGCATGGACATATTTACTGAGTGCTGCGCCTGCACTTTGATTGTAGTGATTAGTAGTGGCATATTCAGCATGGCTAAGGCGCACGGTTCCGCGACGCCATGCGGTCCCTGGCTGAGTGCTGTGGCTGACCTGGAATCAACTTGTTCATGTGGGACAGGGTGGAGGGGTGGGGAGAAAATCACGTGCTGGCATAAGTGCCCCTTTGCCATGGCGAGTAAAAACACAAAAAACTCAAAAACAATCAGGATAACCACATTGGATATAGAGTTAAGAGATGACTCTTTGAGGTGTGCTTTCAAATACTTTCTTTGTAAACGTTTCCCCATGAAGCCTTCCTCACTAATAAACCTTTTTCCACAGTTCCATCTACAACACTCTGCTACAATTAATTTACAGGAGGATACTGATAACAAAATGGTCACAGCATCTTCGCACAATCTTAGACAAATATGTCAGAGTTACTGTGAAAACAAGGATGCACCAAGTAGAACAATATTGGTACTGGCCCTCATGAGAATCTGCCCATGTCTTATCTCATGGCACTTTGCTCTGCCGGCCATCAATGTCAGAGTTTTTGTGGCCTGCCCCACCCCTAACCTCTTGAGGGTCAGGGGTCAATCTCCTTCCCCATTTCATCCTCCTGCCCCGACATATGTTTCTTTTCACTTCTTTCACTACGGAGATGAGCTTCCCATCCTAAAGATAAGCGTTCATGACTTACACTTGGCATGGGTCCAGCCCCGTGTCAGACACCAGGATTACACCCAAAACACAAGTACTCTAACGCTTTAACGTTAACCCAATAATGCTCACAGCAGAAAAAAGCAGCCTAACAATTTCAATGAAAGAATATTTCAGAAAAGATTTCAGAAGAAAAGTTTAGCAGAACACTACCAATAACTCGTATTTCAGAAAAGATTTGAAGGAGAAATGTTAAGCATTAAACAAAACCAACAACACATCGTATTTCAGAAAAGATTTGAAGGAGAAATGTTAAGCATAACAAAACCAACAACACTCCTTCAAATATTTTTGGAGTTTTTCTTAATTCTTAATTTATTGTCAAAAGTATTGAAGATCCAGACAAAGATTTCTGGAGGAACTCTTAAGGATGAATTGGTTAACACTGCTACATGTAGATTGCTCTATGGATTTCTGCTGTGCCAATCAAGTTATTCATATTACAGGAAATCTGGGCTACAGTAGGGAGACTTGCTGGTTCAGCAGCAGAATGATCATATTATGCTTACAGCACAGTGTGTAGGGTGACCACTATACTATCTATATATTTACCATGATACTGTAAACAATAGGCATAATCCAAGCAATAGAGGAAGCACCAATTTAGTACAGCATTGTCTGTTATGAATAAGCCTTCCTAACACCATACATGGCTTAACCCATAGTGCTCACAGTGGCCTGGCAGTTTGATGAAATCTTGCAGGCAAATGCAAAGTTGGGAAAACATTTGATGGTGGAATGTTATTCACAACAATACCAACAACTATCACTCAAATATTGTGTAAAATCATTCATAATTCCTGAATCATTATCAAAAGTGTCAAAGATCCTGACTACAATTTCTAGAGGAACGTTTAAGCATGAATAGGGGGGTTCAAATTGTAAATGATATAAATAATACCAAAATGAGCACCGATGTAATACAGCATTTATCATAAATGCATGGAAATGCTTTTTGAATCATACATAGCATTATACCATTAACAATATGACAATTTTCAAGCATTGGGATTTGCACAGTGTTTGCAGTAAATTGTCACATATTGATGGATTTCTCTCTAATCAAACATGACATTTCAAGCACTGCATGATTTAAGTACAGTGTTTGCAGTAAACTGTCACACATTGATGGGTTTCTCTATAATCAAACATGACATTTGCTGTATAATGGTATTCCCAAGAGGACTCGCAGGATATCCATGCAGACACAAACTGATCAATACCCAATTGCATTTCCTGCTGATCACAATCACTTGAAAGGGTAAAGATCAATATCGCCAGTGCTGGTGCAGACTAATTGATTATCAGCGGTTTAGAGATAAAAAATCAAATTATTTGATTAAAAGCCTCAACTTGTTTGCCTTAACATTACCCAAATGAAGCTGGGGATACCAAAGAATTCCTCGGATAAGCATAGGAAAATCCTAGGATTTCTTAAGAATCCTCAAACTATGTTAGGTAAGCGAAGATAGATAATCCTTTGCGAACCAACAGCTATACAAAACCCTTGATTCATCTCCAGTCACAGATGTTTTTATTTCCAATATATTTAGTCAACTTAACTCTCTTTCTGTCAATTGATGTTAGTAAGTCTGGCAAAAATCTCCCACCTATTTAAGAAAGAGAATATTGAGAAATGTGATAAAGAGAATATTGAGAAAAAAAGATTTTTAGGTGATGAATAAAAACATTCTCAGACCACTGCCACAACGTATTAAAGGATGGTTAATTATCTGAGTATTTTGAGAATAGCACCTCCACATAGCAGGTTAGTTACCTAATCGCCATAGTGATATGGAGACGGTTGCCATGTAGGATGCCAGCTGAGATGCTGCTGCTGGTGCCCTTGAGATGTTTTATTCGCTGCAGGTGCTGACAGGTTCCAGCATGTACCTGCCCTCATCATACGCCCCTCAGCCCTAGACTGCCATCCTCTGAGATTGTGCATCCCTCACTCAACCTGCTGAGGCTTCTCAAACCTCATACTACATCTCTTAACCCTTTCAATGCCGGTGACTAACTTGGTCCACATGAAATGATGACAAAAAGCTGGGAAAAGACTGAAACCCAGATATTTATCTGATAGCACTCAACGAGAACTTTTCCATGAATAACCGAGTGACTTGGTTAGGGTGATTTTCATATTTATTTGCATTCTTACACATTGGATGAAAGTGACCTCAGCATCAGAAGGGTTAACTCATTCAAGCTAAAAATTAAGGCCCATTCCTCAGGAAATTGACAACTAAATCAATAGTACTTTTGATAATATCTTTGAAAGAAAGAAATATTTTACAAACTATTTGAAGAAGAAAGAGATTGATGAATGCATCATACCAAACAAATCGTTTAACCAAATATATCATACTTCTAGAAAATGGAAAGTCTCTGGTCAATGAGATATCCAGGCATGAATGGGTTAAATAGCATACTCCTCATTAGTTTCACCTGATACCTGTGGTAAGGTTTGTTTTGTCCTGTTAATGTCAGTGTCAGAGCCTGGGTTGGAATTCAAGGAGACAGGACTCTTATCATGCTCTGTTGTGTTGCACAACAAGGAAATCTCTGGGCAGCTAAGTACACTGTGCTATTACTTAGTCTTAGAACTTGCAATGAGAATATGCAGAATGCTGAAATATAATAATACAATAATACGGTATTTAAGGCATAAAAATAAACGAAACTTCAACTCCTTATTTTTTGGATTTTCATCATAATGGATGATGGATTTAACTACACTTCGAGTTCCCTCTTCCTTTCTTTCTTCTAGGCTGTTTTGGAATCTATAACTATATCTATATATTTATGTATAATTATGAAAGACGCATCCCTCGACTATAAAATCATTTCTCTATTTTAGGTCAGCCAAAGAGTCTAGATTAGTAGTCCTATTATGGGTAGGGGATTGCATTCCCGAACACTTCTCTCTTTGTTAGAGGTAGATTAAAGAGTCCAGACCTAAAGTTATCATGGAGGTGGGCTCCCTCATCCTACTTTCTTAGATGTTGGTCAAGTCTAGAACTAGTATGAGGGGAAAGGGGGGGGGGGGGCTAATCGCCTATATTTTCTTTGTTCAAGGTTGACTTGCAGTAATGTGATAGGTGTGTTCCTGGTTTAAGCTGTTAAAGGGCAAATGCACCATCATAATGATTTAGGTTCAAAATGTGCCTATACGTGTCACCTTTCTAATAAGACCACCCGCAAGTCTGTCCTCCTCAGCACTCCTCAGATATGGCTTATGAAAGTTAGTAAAAAGCTAGCCTGAGTCTGGGCATGGAGGCTGACATTGCAGGCCAATTAAGCCCAATTAAGCACAACCAGTGGTATGAAGTGACTGCCAGTGCTGCTTCTGATTGGTTGAGAGATATCAGTGACTGCCACTGATATCTCTCAACCAATCAGAAGCAGGGCTGGCAGTCACTTCATAAGCACCACTTCTGATAATGGCAGCCTCTATACCCAGACTCAGGCTAGTTTTTTACTAACTTTCATAAGCCATATCTGAGGAGTGCTGAGGAGGACAGACTTGCGGGTGGTCTTATTTGAAAGGTGACACGTATAGGCACATTTTGAACCTAAATCATCATGATGGTGCATTTGCCCTTTAAGTGATGTGATATAACCCACAGAGACAGAGGGGGGATCCGGCTGTGAACACAAACACTCTCTATTGATGTTGATAACAGGAAGAATGTAGAGGTAGAGAAAAGGAGAGAACTTTGTATATATTCTCCCTGTGAGCTTAATCCAATGAAACCACTGGCTTTGTAAACCCACCTGCTGCAAGTGGTTGAAATATTTGAAGAAAAGTGCATCATACACTAGTTAAGTCCCTTCTGGCTTAATCTGCCACTAGTTCCCTCTTTTGTCCTGATGGCAAATGCAAACTTCTGTTACTTGCGTCCCCTAAGGATTCAGATGCTGACTTATCTCATCGGAAAACAATTTTAGAGCTGACTATAACAATACATCTTTTCATTTGCTATGATCACAGCCACAAATATGCATGTTCTCTTTTTCAGTTTAATCAGTTACATCAGCTGCAGCTTTACTTATAGTCACACACCATTAACTGCTAATTAACATACCTGTAGTTCCACAAGTCATCCTCTTTTTATTTTTCCCGTTAAATTAGTTACATCAACTTTTATGCAAAACTATACAAGGCTTTAAGCCTAAGGAAATGTAGCTGGGAATACTAAGAAATTACAAGGAAAATACCAGGGAAATTGCCATGATTTCCATGGAAGGCTTAGCTACAATTGATAAGGGAATTTATATGCCTGTACTTCCACATAAAAGGTTATTTATAGTCATACCCTCATAGGTATAACCATACAGATGCATAATTGGCCAACTTTTCAAAGATAATTAGATAAATAAAAATAACTTTGTGATTTCAGTACTTTTTCACTGTATGTTGAGAAATCCCACTTGCACAGATCTCAGCACCCAATAAGCTACTAAATCACCTGGAGAATAGGAGATGTAAACTCATTTCCCCCACACATGTTTCTAGTGCTTTATTGCATCAGAGGGATTGCTATCTCTATGATTGCCTTGCAGCCCTAGGCATGGCCACAAAGGCCTGCATTAATTCACACATGTAAGGTGAGAATTACCACATTATAACAGGTAGACTTGCTGGCTACCGAATATGCTCTCTTTCACCAGGCACAACATAGGATTACATTAACCCATTCAGGCATAGAAGTACCTTTAGTAATTAGTGTCTGGATCTCCGATACTTTTGACAGTAACTTTATTATGAATTATTTGAAGGAGAGTTGTTGGTAGTGTTCTGATTAATATTTCTCCATGAAATCTATTTCCTAAATAATTGCTTTTGCCAATAAGTTTCACCAAAATTATCAGACTGCTTTTGGCCCCAGTGAGGATTAATGGGTAATTAACAAATACCTACAGCAAGCCTTGCTTTATATGGGTTCTATGAATTCCTTGTTAATTTCACGCAGGAGGGAAAATATCTTAAAACCACCAAAATAGTTCTTTAAATTTTATTTATATAAAATATATACTATGGCTCAGAAATCATTTCTCCAACACCTGTTTGTTATAAAGCCATTAAGGCACATTTGGATGTGATGGGTTAATAATCCATACAATGTTATGGAGTTAGTCGAGGTATCAACCATATCTTATGACACAGAAACCTACAGATGTGTTGGACACGCTTGGTTATTAATTGCTAATTACCCGACAAAGGAACACTATCCACAACACAGCCGGATAATAGCTAGCCACTCGGCTATTCATCAGAATGTTTAACCTTAAATGTGATGACCAAGTGTGAGCCAAACCACTAGGATTATCACAGCTATTGTGTCAACCTTCATATTAATCACATAAAATCCCGCTTTTCCTCATAAAACTCTATGAATGTATGAATGAGCAAAGGCTTGTAGCGCCTGGCTAGCCCCCTGTCAGTGTTGGGCCATTGTGTGGGTTATTTATCTGTGGTTATAATTACCGTCAGCAGAGGCGGTTGAGGCGCGAGGGCAGTGGTACTCACTACCATTACCATACACATGCTAGACTAGCCTACAGTTCTAGGCTGTCACATTCATTTTTTCTATCTTCAAGTCTTTTTTTGTTTGTTTCTGTTTTTTTGACACCAAGTGGTCTAGATGGCAAGAGTGGCCAAATTAGTTCACATTTATCAGGTGAATAGGGGACTCAGTTTCAGTAAGAGAACCTCCTAAGATAGGAGGACAAGGTGGTGCCATCTATCTACCATTGCTTGTACTACACCACACTACTTGGTCATCACAGATGGGAATGTCAACTTTTTAGGGACGAGGAGTCTAGTCTTAATGCTAGACATGATCCTGTTTATATTGCCAGAGAGAACAAGTGAAATATCAACACTAATGTGCTCGGAGCTCACAGGACATCAGAAAACTTTGATATTATCTCAATAACGACAGCAATATTTCATAAAAAGATGAAGAAAGATTGTTTCTTAAGAGAGTTTAATGCACTTTCACTCAAATATTTCTTCAAATTAACTACGTTGTTCACATTTTATCTATTTTTGTCTGATTTCGGAATAAAAAAAAAGTGCCATCATGATGTTGAGTCAGATTATGTCTGGCCACTCAGGACACGAAAATGGCGCCAGGAAGTTGATAGGAAGTCCTGGTTATAAATAGGATTGTGCAATGATCATTGATTGGTGGCGAATTGGTTTATTGGCGAAACTGTCCTGCTTGCTCAGATCCTCCCCGGATAGGTGGAGGAGGAGACAGTAACAGATGACTAGTACCTTGCGAAATCATGCCGCCAAATTAGCTGGAATCTTCTGACAGTCCGAAAAACTTGGTCGATAGTGACATTTAGCGTGAACCCTTTTTTTGGAGTGTAATTCTCTAAGGAGAGGCGGCCGTAGGAACTGATCCAATTTGATCAAGCAGAATTGGCTTCAGTTGTGCACATGGGGTGCATGCGAGGTCTAGTAGTCAGTAGCAGAGACAATAATTGCCAGGGATTGGAAACTATGTCTTAGTCGGCAGATGTATGATCCTCCCTAAGATTGGATTGATTAAAGGAACACTGAAGTCACCGGCAACTTTCTCACATGCCCCTGCCAATTCGAACCTGGTCAGTGATGAGCTAGCAGTCAGTGTCAACTTCTTAGTCCACTGGACCATCAAATATTTGAAGGAGAGTTGTAGATAGAGTACTGAACAATACTCCTTCATTTATTTTTAAAATATCAGTTCTGTTGGAAATATACCACCAAATCTGTCAGACAGTTTTTGCTGCTACAGGCTTGAATGGGTTAATTATGGATAAAGTATAAAAATTCATCTCTAAAGCAATTTGAATACTGGTCTGCATGGGTCATACTGGAGTTAAATTGGCCACCCGTGCTGCTGTATATATTTTAAAGCACTGATGGGGTTAAAAGCACTAAATCAAACAAGTCTGAATGTTAATTAATGTCATGGTAATAATAAAACCTGCATCAAAGCACACCTGGCTTTGATCATGCTAATTTCTACTATCAACTTACACACTACTTTTACTCATTACCATATCCAATTAATCAATTACGGAAGCTACTTTTTAGCCATAAAGCTGAAATAATTCATTACCAAATCAACCATTTGAAGGTGAGCTCTCAGTCAATGAATTAAGCCATATCCAATCAAAAGGGTATGCATTTATGAACTTCCTAATTAAGTAACCATACATAGGTTTACTAGACAGATGCCTATTACCATAATTAAGGTAATTCTAATTAGTAACAGACCTCACTGATTTCCGTTTAGATAGTGACAGCTTGGCAATTTGTAGTCATATTCCCATGATAAAACACTTGTGCTGATAAGAGGTGTAAAGAGACTTTTTGCATGGTGGTTAGTGGTTACACAGTATCGCAGCTGATATCTCAAAATGTGTCAGGAGATAAGTTGAACTATTAGGATAAAAAATTGGCCACTTAAGAGGCAATTGACATGGAATGATAAGCAATTATATAGTCTGAAGAAGATCTATCTACCTATCCATCTATCAATATATATACATATAAAGAGAGAGAGAGAGAGAGAGAGAGAGAGAGAGAGAGAGAGAGAGAGAGAGAGAGAGAGAGAGAGAGAGAGAGAGAGAGAGAGAGAGAGAGAGAGAGAGAGAGAAAACAAACTATAAATTCATGTTGTATAATCAACAGTCCATTATTATCCATTTTAATTCCCCCTCCCTTATTAGCTCAAATAATAGTACACAGTCATATAGACCAAGATGCTTCAAAGCTGTTAAAACTGTTCTAGTTGCTATTTTCTGCAGATTAGGGAATATTACATGGGTAAGCATGTAAGACTGGGATAATTAAGGAGGAGATTAGCACATATTCTGTAACCCTTTCTGTACTTGCAGATCCAGTTAACATTCAGCCCCTTCCAGCAGGGTAACCCAGGAAACAGCAGAGCTCAGCAGTAGTTTGGGATAACCACAGACCGGCAACACAGGGGTGTCCAACTGTCGCACTAGCATGTGACAGAGAATTCAAAATGTGACCAAATCCATCAATCAAGCACTGCTAATAACTTGCCAAATTATCAGACTGCATGGGCTGTATAGACATATATATTTTAAAAGGTATCATTTTATGCAGATTGCATTCCTATTTGGTTCTGCATGACTGATTAAAAGGAAAAAAGCAAAAATTTCCAAAAGAAATTAGTAGGAGAGTTGTAGATAGGTTCAGATGAACATTTCTCCTGAAAATATTTTCTAAATATCTCTTTTGCTAGAGATATCACCAAAATTATCAGGTAGTTTTGGCTGCCACAGTCTTTCCAATCCATGGTAAAATACTTTCTAAACACATAATAGCCCTGTACTTAAACAAGCGGAAAGTGTTTCACACAGAAGCAGCAGGATTGGTTAACGCATCAATGCTCAAAAGTTTCTCTATAATTTGTTCTATAATACTTCAAACAGTGTGTTACTTTGGAATATTGAAAATGATTTTACAAAATATTTATAGAGGGGAGTTAATGTTGTTTAGTGTTCAACATTTCTCCTTCATAATATTTTCTGACTTTTCTTTTCCTTGAGTGATGTTATCAAAAGAGTGGCTGACTGTTTCTGGCCGCTGTGAGCATTAAGCAAGTGACCACACAGAGATGTGATCTGACCGCTGCCTGCCAACTCACCTCCCCAGAGGAAACGATCAGCAACCCCTCCAGTGACCCTGACAGAACCTACAATACCAACTTAACCCATATATGCCGGTAGTAGCTAGAAATCTTTAGCTATTTTGGTAATACCATTGTGATCAGAGCATTTTTTGGAAAAATATCTGAAGGAGAAGTGTTGACCAGACCAGAACTCACAACTCTCCTTCAATGTTTTTGCCAATTTATATCTAATTCCAAAGTTATTTTCAAAAGTGCTTCAAGTCCAGACGACATTTGTCAAGGAGATTTCCAGGGGCCGTCAGCTGCCCTGAGTCTACTCATTGCTGAGGGCTGTTCAAATCTGAGACAGTGTGAGTTGTAGGTATGGACAGCTCCTCAAATCTTGTTTGATCTCTTAGGAAAAATAAACAGGCTACAAGTCCTCGAAGAATTTTTTGAAATACAAGCGCAGATGGATACTCAAAACGAGTAGGTTTTGAAGGGCTCTCAACTAAGTACAAACTAAAGACCACTATTTTAAAGTTTTAGAATTGTTACACAGACCACAACCTGTCTGTTCTTGATTTCCAGAAATGGATGATAAAGAGAACAAGATATATTCATGACTTATACAATTTATAACTCATATAACTTTTACCTATGCACTTATCTTAAAGGAGTGAAAAGGTTTTCCTGTACAAAAGGCTCATGTCCAAACCTACCTAAGCATTTGATAATCAATGACAACCCTGACTGTGAGTAACAGAAGGTTTAATTAAAAGGTTTTCTAAGTAGGTAGCCTAATCAAGGCACAAGCTGATCAAATTATGGTGTAATAAGCCTATCTTTCTTTAAGATATAATTCAAGAAAACAATTATGTGAAATTTATCACAAGACAAACGTTTCCCAATTAAAGAAGTGCCTAACAAAGAAACTTGATAAATCACCCCTAGGCCACTGACATGTAGGTTTAAGGCGATCGGGGCAGTCCTATGGATATTTTGCCCAGGGCGTTTCCATATGCCACACACATATGGGAGATCTCACTTCCCAGGAGCTCATTATAAGTGCATAACAATGAAGCTGTTGTGAAAAAATGAAATTACTGTGCAGTAAAAACAACTGGAAAATTGATTAACTTTTTTGCCGAAGGAGATGCTTTATTTATCAGTAAAATGATAGTCCTTGTGGACTTATGGGATGTGTCCTCCACCACTAAATGTCAGGACATTTTTTCTCATTGTGTGTTTATTATAGAAGTCCTTAAAAGTTCACAAATTCAGTTATACATATGCTAAAAATTAGATTAATTCCATCAGTGGGATATCAACCCTTCCAATGCTGAGGCTACTTTTGTCCAAAGCACAAGGACACAAACTTTTTGAAAACCATTTTAACCCTGTCAAGTTGGTATTCATTGGAGGGCTCTTGTTAGGTACTCTCAGTCAGGGTTTCAGTCATGTTTCAGGTTTTTGCATCATTTTGAATTGGCCTAATTTGATAGTCACCAGCAGCATAAGGGCTAAGATTGCACATCTTATTCTGTTAAAACATGTGTCGGCTAGGTCCAACATGCAGCTTGTCACTCTATAATATCCTGTATACCCTCAACTTAACCCCCTTTTTAATGCCAGCTGAGGCTCAGTTAAATTGGCAATTAAAAATCTCCTCTGGCCTTATCAGCATATCCTTCATTAACCAATTTGCAATCTAATGATCCAAAAATGTTGGCTTATAATTGAACAAAAATAGTGGACCCCAAGTGAAATATTCTTCCAGTTCGCTAGAAGCAGATTCTTTCAAATAACTTCCAACTTGAGATTGAGTAAGTGAGTTATGGTGTGCTTTAATAGTTTGTCCATCTGAGAGCTATGCTGGTAATGGGTTACTCGTAATCGGCTTAATCATAACCATAATAAGATTACCTCCTTCAAATCCCTGCACAGCCAGCACTGGATTGCATTATTACAGCTACTAATGAGGCGATCCTCAAGTGACTTGTTGGTCTGTCAGTCAAACGCGTGCAGCAAATCATGTTATTCATTGTCTCAGTTGACAAAAATCTTGTTTTCAAGATAAAGAAAACATGTACATTATGAATATCATGTTTGATAAGACAGTAGAGTATAATTGATATGGATTTCGCTGTGAAGTTTACATTGCAGGCACACAAATTACATGAATGACACAAAAATACCTTGTTTGCTGATCTACAACTGCAGGGATAAAGTGTAGGTCTGCTTTTATATGCTTTCACTGAGTCTACTAATTGCTAACTCAGACCCTCACCACTGCCTCGGTTCAAATCTGGCCGAGGCATATGAGAAAGTTGCCAGTGACTTTGGGTTAGGCAGTGATTTTACTCCGCCATTCACACCCGCCTGGTCACAACTTAGCCACAATATAGCAAAAAAGTGTTGAAAATCAAAATTCCCATTTAGTACCCATGTTGTTGTTTTTTCAATATAATTAATAGCCCCAAGTATCCCGGCCACCAGCAGCAGTATGAGTGGCCTGGGGATGGCTAGAACAGGACCCTGGAGCTGAAACATCTGCACAGAAGCCACTTCTTTGTCTTGCATGTTTTTATACCTTATCTTTTTTATCGGTGACACTCGCTGAGGGTTTGACCTTGCCCTGGTGGCTGTCCTGCAGCTGCCTGACTGCAGACTGTCCCTCACAGATACTCCCCCCATCCATTTCTCCCCAGAATCACAACAAACACACAGCTCGCCCTACAACCCCTCCACAGACTCACAGTTCCATAGACAAATCTCTATATCATAGCTCTAGATATTGAAACATTGACATTATATTAACCCTTACAACATGTAGCTTAGACTTCCTAGGGAATCCTGGGATTCTAGGAATTACTCCCAAGGTTAATTTTGGTAAGGGATGACTTTAATTAAGTCTGTGACCACCTGATCAGCCTTCAAAAACCATATTTTCTCTTAAAAGAAATCTCTATTGCATTCTTCTATTAGAAATGTACTGCTCAACAAGTGGACAGGCACTTAAACCTAATATATATCCTTTCACAACCAAACTTACTTACATGGACCACATATACCATATATCTAGAAATGCTTTGACATTTGAAGCATGACTCAAACCAAACAAGGATTTAAGTTTGACCCCTGTGAAATGCTCAGTGAACTATTTCCTAAATATTAGCATAATTGCCAGATCCCCATAAGATTTGAAGGTTTAATGACTGCACGCCTCATTAGGGACTTTGACGGCTTTGACAGCTAATTATCTGCTTATCTAGGGTTTTGTGTAGAGATTAGTCCATAGGAACATGATATTGTAACCAGCTGTAATACTGGGACAAAACGGAAGCCACCAGCTAAGACCATGCCCCTGTCAAACTTCTCACATCCTGTCAGCACTATATGAGGTTTCCCTATCTTCTGAAATATCATATTTTAATGTTTCCTTATCTAAAAAAATATCACTTTGAAGTCTATGTATCAGGAAGGTATCATGTTAATGTTTCCTTGTTTCGAATCCCTATCCAAAATGTCATTTAGAAGCTTCTGTATCTAAAAAAACATCATATTTTTTATGAGTGATCTCTTATACCCCAAGGCGCTGTTTTATCAAAACAAAACCATCTGCAGGATCAGCTTGCACAAAGAGAGGGTGCAGGCCACTTAGGAGTTCCAATGATTCATCCTTATCTCCCCAATACAACACTGACCTGTCACAGGCAGGTGTGACAGACACGGTGCCATAGGAGGGTTCAATCAACCCCTCTTCATTCAATTAATGGATTTGGAATTTCTTTTAAATATCATCATTTTTGTGCCATCCTGCATCTCTCCTGAATAGCCAGTTGTAAGTGGTGGAGGAAACCAGAGTACCTGGTGAAAGCCACTGCCTAACCCCAAGTCACTTGCAACTTCCTCACATGCCCTGACCGGGGATTCAAACCTGGGCAGTCATGGTGAGAGATAATGTGCAGTCAGTGGCAATGTCTTAGAACACTAGGCTATCAGGGCAGGTCCCCTCCTTACCCGCCAGATCCATAGGTTTTCAAAGTAATACTCTGATTTTAAGGTGAAAACACCCCCACCCTAAACTGCATGAGAAAATGAACCTCTACCACAGACCTTGCAGGACTAAGTTCTATGAATACAGCGACACCGATTCTGACACACCCCTTATTCTATACTCATTGAAATCATAACATCAGTAAATTCTTTCTTCATAATTTCACTTAATTAAACAAGATATTTCCATGGCCGACAGTGTGTGTGCTCAAGATATGAATGGGTTTATATGGGCTTCCAAGTTAAGGTATGTTTTAGCATTATGATATACAGCATATTCATGAGCTTTTGTTATCTATTTCAGTGGTCATAAGTTAAGTAGAATGCATACACAAACATCTGCTTGTGATTTACTATCTTTTGTTTCATCCGTGAATAGTAGTGCTCACAGTGCTTTAACTGATATTGATACTCATAACAGATAAAACTAAAATCGAAACAGTTGGTCAGAAGCTAAAAAACATTTTGACAAATGTTCCATTGTGAAGATAATAGGAAATGATAGCTGATAAGAGACAAAATCATAATCAAAACAAATGATTGCTAAATATATCACCCACAAGATAGCAAACTAATCTAACAATGAGTCATAAAGTAGCAATATCTAATCATACATTTTCATTCAGTAATTAGAATAATGGTAAGATACTAATATTTGTAGGGTACTACTATTAAATAGTAAGATACTACTATCTCCTTCCACCATAAATCACCTGGATTGTTTTTCTGATAGCCCACTGTGACCCAGACAGTGGTACTCAAGGGGTTAACCAAGCACAAGGCTGTTAAGTAATAAATTGAGCATCATTACATGACTGAAGGCAACCCTTTCTAAGGGTGATTCCCTGTTGTACCCAGAACCATTGTCCGCAAGGGTGCAGCCCTGACCATCACTTGGTCAGTGGAGGTAAACACAGGGTGATAAGGAAAGAGACATCTCTACTACACTGGCGGTTAGAGATGCTATCTCACCTGACAGAGAGTCTTAACCCATCCATGCCTAAAGCTATACTTGATTGTACTGGGATGTCTGGATAAATAACATTTTAAAAACAAATTAAGAATAAAACATCAACTTGCAAATTATCTGAAGTTGCATTGCTGGAAAGTTTTTGCTCAGCATTTCCTCTATAAAAAAATCTATTAAAATGCTCTTTTCTCAAAGACATCTCCAGAAAAGTCAAAGATGTTTCTAGCACTATGGGCATAAATGTGTTATGCTAACACCCATGTGTCCCCCAAGTCACTTTCATTTACATGTGGTCACTTCCAGGTAGCAGCTAATCATCATGGTCAATACAGGGTTGTGACTGGCGCTTTGTGATAGCAAGCCTTCTAATTAAAGTCTGTACCACTCGGCCTGATTTGCTGTTGTGTTATAATTGAAACCCAACTCCCCACAAAGGAGTTAAGTTCACACTGCCATAATGCGGGGAGGGTGATCTGTTAGCAAATTACAAGGCTCAGAAAAACCCCTCTGGATTTCCCACATCAAAGCCATGAGGAAAAACAGGCCAGAAGTCGGGGAATAGTAGAGGGCTTTGTTGTAAAACCAAAACATGCTAAGAGGATTAGGCCCTAAACATACTTGTCCAAGAAATACTATGGCCTGCAGGATCCAGTAGTCTTAGCTGTGTAAATAATCTACACCATTGTTGTATGTCACTGACTTGTTACAGAGTATTTGAGGATATCTCAAGGAGTCTGGACACCTTTCCGAATTATAAAGATCTCCAGCTTCCATCTAGGAGACAGGAGGACCAGGGATGCTCTATATGATTTACATTCAATATGAATTTAATGAAACAATTTCTTTTGTTTCCATATTAAATTTTATTTTTAAATTTCTAAAATTTTATTTATATTTTATTTTTAAGTTTTCTGATCATCAAGTTTTCTGATCACCTGTCAAGACTATCAGGACTATATTTATCATTCCCATTCATATTCAAAGTTATATCATATCAAATAACCTAAGAGCAATTACTGTATATAAGTATTCACAAGTATACTGACATCTCTTATAAGGCTTCCAGGATAAATTTGCTATCCCTGATATGTTGAAAGAGGTACTTGTAAACAAGTGGATGTATATTAGTATTATACTTTCAAAAGAATAAATGAATAATTCCATATAGATCTCATAGAGGAGTTAATGGATAGTCTATTAATGTCTTGTTCATTTGAAAAAAAACACAGTAATTAAAGATTGAGAGAGATACATAGGAGATATTACAAATCAATACCTATATAGTCCTGAGTCTGCGTGAGCCACATGCCATCTGGCATAAAATTGCCATTTAGTGGGAGTGAAATTAGATAGGTAAAATGCTGTGTAATTCAAATCGCCTGTCAAATTGTAATCAATCATAATTATTTGAAAATTGAATTTGTTTGAACTATTTCATGGACAGATGGAGAGCTTGCGCCCCTCGCTTAATCCATGCTGATCCTATCTTAGCCAATTAGCAATCTTGGCTAGATAGGATGTCCTGAAAAATGAAATAGTTTAACCCGATTTCCCCTCATAATGAATTGCAAAAGTGATTTACCAAATGACTGTTAGTTAAATTCAGATAGGGTTACATTTATCATTTTTCTTTGTGTTTGGGTGATATATAACAAGGGACACTGGGGTCAGACATGTTCAGAACGCATGATTTGTTAAGTTGTTTTGAAGCAGAAAACCTCAGAGGCAGGAAAAACATTTTCACATTTTAAAACAGAGAGGCCAAAACATTAAAAGTCTGAATTGAATTTGCCATCCCATGACTTGAATGTTTCATACGATAAGGGTACAAAACTATATAACACTTCTAGGATAGACTTTGTACCTAGGGAGATATCACATGAAACCATATGCGCAGTATGATCCACTTTTAGAAGTATATCCTCGTACCAGACAGGGAAATTTGCTCCATTGGGTATAATAGCACACTCACATGTGTATATGTATATTTTAGGTTGATTAGATAATAATCTATTATGACAGTGCTCAGTTGAGCCGAGGACAGGAACAATAGTAACTAAACTGTGTGCTCATCAAATACTACTAAACCATGGCAACATCCGGTGGCTGGCCATTGGTGTTGGCTAGGGGCTGATAAGAATCACATATAAATCACAACCATTTGGTTTTCCTGTTAGATTTCTCCACAGTGTATTAGGTAGGCACTGGACTGTGTACTCTGTAGTGGCCATCAGCCTTCACTGTATCAATGTGCCCCTGCCAGTTACTGGTGTATCATGGCTATGTGTGAACTGTGTTAATTAGTGAGGGAAAATGATACTTCATGATTATTATCATGTCAATCTTTTTTTATCTGAGAAATGACATAGGGCATTATATGGTATGTGAATATCCTGAGTTGATGCCTTTTAGAGTCCATTGTGAGCTCAATTCACAATGAAGTATCAGTAATGAAATCCTGTACTTGTTAAGGAACTATAAATTGGCTACTTAATTCCAAAAAATGTATCAAATATCATGTGGGAATATTTCCTTATTGAATCCATAAATATCAGTGATGACTTAGATGATCACCTTAATCATATTTCTAATTGTTAAAGACTGCTTTGACAATTGCTTGTAAAGTTTTAACCTTTCGGTTTATTGAATAAAGCTTAATTGGTGATCTATGACCAACATAGTTCCACCTGCTGATGGTAATTCACAATGAAAAGATCATTCCGGGTACCAAAACTCCATCAAAATTACAGTCAAATTTTTCTCATAATTTTGCCATGCGTTCAGGATGTGTATTTGTATCATATCATGTGTATGCTTCAGTTATGAATGAGTTAAACAGCTCCCAATACACAGTGGGGCTGATCTCCAAGCAACACACTTATCATAAAACACACAGAGATTCACATCTTAACTAATGATGTACATTTTTGTCTACAGGGAGTGTCATAAGCTAAATCTTGAACATCTTGCAATGCGACTCACATCTACTTTTGATAACCATAAAGCTTATCAAGACATCCTTTTAGCAATAAACAGATACTCCTGAGATTTTCCCTCGAATCCAACCCCACATTAACCAGAGGCAGAGGGGAATATGTGAACTGTAAGTGCAGTGACCTTTCAAAATTGACCGCGCCTAACCTTGTAAAAAAGCATTATTTTCTGATAGGAGATCATGAATCATAGCATGGTTTCTCAGGCGAGCAGTTGACGGGTCATTTCACGAGCTCCCTTCTCCCTAAGCCAACTCCAGCTCACCCCTGTGTTCCCCTAAAAACAATAACCCATTCAACCCAAGACAACTCTTTTTGTACATAAAATTATAAAGACAATTCAGTAAGTAATGATGTATTGATACTACCATATTTTAGTGACTGAACTATATTTTTAACTGTGATAGCTAATGCGGGGTGATCCAGTATATATAATTTACCCTGCTTATGATTGACCCTTTCACACCCAAATTATACACATATTAAAATGTCATTCAATAACAAGCAATATATGAGACATACCTACCTGATATTTGCTTTTCCACGGTTAAATACAATACAATTATTCCTCTCAAATTGTTCTTCAATACTGTGCAAATTAAGTTGCCAGACCATGTGACGGCATGTGTACATTCCTGTGAGGTGAGAATGAGTTAACAGTCCACCTTTAAATACTATCAAACAGGTGTCTTCTGAGAGAGGATATTGATACCTAAACTTATCAGATTGGTACTGATCACTACTGGCATATATAAATGAGTTGAATATTTAAATGTTAACACTAATGTTGTTGGTAGCTAATTTGACCAATACAAAGTGATACAAAAACCCTGGAAAATGACTGAAACCTTGGCATTGGGTACTCGTCTGAGATCACTCAGGGAGAGCTATCCAATGAATACCAACATGACAGGGTTTAGATAGTTTTCAAAAATCTTTGCGTCATTGTTTTTTTGGATGAAAGTAACCTTAGCATTGAAAAGAATAAAAAATATCATGTACTGCATGCAAGGTTGTTAGACCAACTGAGAAATCTGGTAATGAAGAGGTCAATGTGGAGTAGATCAGCATTTGTCATAATGTGTTTTTTTGTGTGCTCCAAAAGACGGGGCCTGGGGGCAGAGAGGGGGGAGTAGTAGAGATGTGCAGTGGTGTATGGTGGTCACAGCCCATCAACACACCTATATACACACATACCACCAGCTGCTGCATTGTCACCACCTAAATCAGCAGAACCATGCACACAGCAGGTCATGAGGGTTTTTTCACTGCAGATAAGTGTTATGTGTTGATTTAACCCCAGGGATGGCCATTGGACGTGTGTAGCATGACCACAGGATGGACATTACCTACAGGTAGATAGGTATTGAACTGAACTACCTAACTACAGACCTGCCATTAAACAGCAGTGGACATCCATGCAGGGATTATTTATATCACCTATAAGAAAGGCTTTCAGAATCCTAGTATATTTTATTACTAGACCAAATGCCTATAAAGATCATGTTTTACCCATTCGTGCCTGTAGTGCCAAAAAAAGGTGATTTCTCTCTGATTTTGGAAAAGAATTGCAAGAGAAATGCTCAACAGAACCCAATATACAGGTCTCCTTTAACTATTCTGGTATTGTGTTCTTTATTCCCAAGTTATATAAGAAGTATCATTGAGCCCAGACAACTTAGTAAGCATAAATGGATTAAAAAAAAGATATAAGGGCTTATATTGTAAATGAAATATGCCTATTCATATGCTTAGCTCACACATGCTTCGATTGCAGTAATCAATATCAAAACTATAAAAATAGCTTTGTAAAATGTGACACAGAATTTATTCATATCCTAGTACACAAAGTTTGCTTGAACTTTTGTTCATGCACTGAACTCCTATATAAAGGAACTATTGGTATTTTATCATGGCATCTAAGTGCTGTGGGCAGGAATGTGTTCATTCCAGGGCTCCGTTACTGAACACTACTATTGTTACTGACCTGCTTATTTATTCTATTTTTTCCCAACACATGACCGCCCCCTAACTCTTATGTTACCCTGCTTTCTTTGGTGATGCTTATACTAACAATGCTTTTCTATTGTTTTCTTTCAGTCTGGAAGGCATCTGGCCAGCAAATGATGATAATTATGGGATGAGAGTTGTCGTCCACACGACTGTGTGTGTGTGTAGGGCTATGTTCCATATTTTGCTGGCTAATCAAAGGAGCAGTGATGGGCCTGGGGGTATTCAGTGCTTGTGGGTACCACTAGGCACAGCGTGGTGGTATAAATACTTTAACTCTCCATACCACACATATGGTTCTTGTAAAAGCTTGACTAGATCACAGCCTCTTAAGAGTGCTGACCTCTGAACCCTAATGGGATAGACCTGTGCCCTCTTGTGTGCCTTGCCCAGCAGTGCGGCCCCTACTAGTCCTCAGTAGATGAGAGCTACAATCACTCCACTGAAAGATACTGACCAGCACCTCTCAAGACTTAAATTCTCTCTCTCTCTCTCTCTCTCTCTCTCTCTCTCTCTCTCTCTCTCTCTCTCTCTCTCTCTCTCTCTCTCTCTCTCTCTCTCGTTCTATCTCTCTCTCATTCTCTCTCTCTCTCTGATTGGCCATTCACCATAGCTGGTTGAACGTTGTCTCCTCAAGAGAAATGCTGCTCAAGATTATTCAATCAAAAAGCAGGTGCAATTTCAGTTTGACTATATGCAACCATTCCAACGCATATTGATTGCCTTTGTCCCCCAGCCCCTCCACCAGGACTCTATAGTCTTATCTGTATCATGTCAGTTCTTGTGAGAAATAGTAATAAGTAATCAAAACAAGTTGAATTCACAGCATATTACTCCTTAATTGTTAGTTTCTCCCCCTAGTGAAAGTATTCTAGATTTCACTGGGTTGTGTACATTTTACAAAGACGGTTTGCATTATTATCTTTCAACGCATGACAACTTTCATAATGAGAAGCGAAGTCAACTACACTGTTCAAGCAACCCTTTAATTTAAAAAAATAGACTATTCCAGGCCATCATTGACCAGTAGAGGGGCAAGGGTTAATGGAAAGACTGAACCCTAACTGACCCTTTTACTATGAGTGACGCCTGTCATTTTTTATTTGCAGATAGTTATGATAATTGCATGTAGTACATAAAGAGGTCAACTGAGGGTCAAGGGTTGGACAAGGATGACATGGTCATTGAGGACCTCAGCAACTGTACTACACTAGCAAACTCTGACAGCTACTTAAACCCCAATGCTGAAAAGCAGTGTGCCTAAAAATTTTGATGAAATCTTGCAGGTGAAAGCAAAGTTGGGAAAATATTCAATGGAGAAATTTTAAATCAGAACACTACCGACAACTCTCCCTCGAAATACTGATTGTTTCAGAGCTAGTAAAAATACTCAGGATTGGTGATCAAATTATTTTTCACTTTAATAAATATATGTATGAATATATATATATATATATATATATATATATATATATATATATATATATATATATATATATATATATATATATATATATATATATATATATATATATATACTGTGCATTGGAAACTTTTCCTGTTTTTTAGCTGGTCAAGGTGAACTTGTTGTGGTGTATGTATGTTATTGATTACCACCCATGGTGTGAATGGTTGAGTATCTGCGCTCCCCACAAAGATACCCTGTAGAACTCCTGTTCATAGGCTAATAACGAAAGGAGGACACCAGTGGTACAAGGCTGAATACATTGAGGTATGGAGATCCAGAATACTTGACCTCGGTTACTCCTTCCACACCTTTTCTGAATTATGCATTATGTAGACCTCTAGCAGGCCAAATACCCATCTTCAGGGGTTTATGATACATCTATGCTACTGAAGGAAAATGTATAGCAGTTGTGAGTACAAACAAACCTATATTGAAACCTATCTAAATCTACAATTTCATCCAGTAGCATTTTTAAAGGTGGGACTTTGATTTCAATGAATATGCTCATGAAGCACTTTCAACAGTTTTTTAAGAACATAAGAAACGTTTCAAAATATTCGAAAGAAAGTGCAATTTTTTCATATTCTGTTTGACAGTTGTCCTATAAAAAGTTACACCTTTAACTTACAAATGATGCTTTCTTCTCATCAAGACATCCCCCCCCTAAAGAAGGTGAAACTTGTACATACATGTAGGTTAAGGAAAACCAAGTACATATTTAACAATATTATGGTAGACCAAGCATATCTTAGATATATGCTTCAAAGGCATGTGGGTCACACAATAGGAAACTAGTAAGATTAAATCGAGCAAATAACTCAATTCTACATAACAGTGAAGATTTATATCTAGAATGTGATCCCTGTGACCTGATTCTAGTATCCTAAACAGAACTGCCCTAAGACAACCCCAACTATTCTTGACGAGATCGGTCTGAAATGATCTTGACATTCCATGTGGTTCTGTTTGGCAGAAATAGTCGTTGTAACCATATCTCACCTATAGATGACAAATCATTGGTGCTATAAGGTCAGCTTGGTGAAATCACTCATGCAAGGATCTTACTCACTCTACCACACTTGCATGTATAGGTGACTGACTGTATTTTGTCATATCAAACACTACTATGGGATAAAGTTAGACCCTGATCATTATAAGTATGGGAGCTCCTGTGGCGAAGGCTGTGAATGATACCCAACTCTTACTAGGGCTCCATGCATGGCTGAGCGTAGGAATGTGCATTCTGGCATTCTCAAAAATCCTATCAATTTGCAATATTACAGAGATTTTTTTAAAGGTTTCTTGTCTAGCATATATGATATGAAGGACAATAAATGGATAAAGAAATTCTACACCATGCAAGAGTAATCCACTTGGTTGGAGATTTGCACTTAAATTTTTGCCAAAAATATTGATAAATTGATAATGATCAAAATAACATTCAAATAAGTTACTTTTAAGTTAATCCTTTTAATATTCTGAGTGCACAGGTGGAATGAAATTGTCAAGAAGATACATCTAAAATGGGAACTTAATGTCAAATACATCGAAGTGAAGGATTTTCTCAAAGGAGGATACAATCTTCCATCAATTTTCTTGAATGTCAATTAGGGTGGTCTGAGGCTTTTTCACTACATGTTTAAATCATGTGTACAATCAGTCAATCCCATAAGTCATGATCACAGTAGTAGGTAGTGACCTAGAATATTACACCTGTCAAACATATAGGGCCAATTTCATTAAGGTGAGATAAACCCACCCAACTTAGACTAGGTGTCAACTCTGATACCTGGTTCGGCTGTTACCTGGTTTAGAAGTTAAACCAGTCTAACTTTAGTCCAATTTCATTAAATGAGTTAGTACCAGGTAACAACCAAACCTAGTCTCAACTATCTAGGCCTTGGTTTTCGCTCTATTTTGGGCATTGGCAAGGGCTTGTGGTCAGTTAACAAAGGCTATGAGTAGAGGACCCCATGTTGAGAGAATAGAATCTTTCACTCCCTCAACAAAGCCTATTGCATCTATAGTGGATGATCAGTGTATGGTATCATTTCTTTGTAATGAAAATACATGTATTAAGTATTGTATGCAATTATGATGTAAAATGATAATAAAAAGTATGGAATATAAAATAAAGTTGATACATGCAATATTTACCATTGTCAATTTTAATTGATTTGATATTTATTCTGACTTATGTGTCAGATGCTTCAATGCTGCACTCTGCAATTCAAGACATGTATCAGCACCACTCAAACTATCTATGAATATCAAAATGTAAGTGCAGAAGCAAGATATCTTTAAAATGCAAATGCTAGTGGTTTATTTTACTACTAAGACAAGTTTCTTAGTTTGCTCCCAAACTGTGTTATTCTTTTTCTTTTTCTTTGAGAGATTTTTCAAAGAGAGAGGTACCTGACATTTTTGTTGACAAATCTATGACAAAAAGCATTTTTTGGGAAACGTGACAAATGCCATCTGTACAACTTTATTAGCATTAAGGTGTGTTAGATTTGCCTGCATAACATAATGTATGCAAATTTACAAGCATGATTTTTTTCTGAAGAAAATATGTTTTAGTTATGATTGTACCAGAATAATCATGAAATGGCTATGTATGTGCTAAGTCCAGTTTATACACTCAAAAATAGCCTTTATATCAGCCATATTAATATTAAGACCAGGCCATACTAGGATATAAACCACCCCTCCCATGGTCTAAAGTTAGTCCCATATTTGTGACCTGGTTCAACTTTAGACCAGGTACTAAGTTCTTAATGAAATTGGCCTAACTTTGACACCTGGTCTATCTTCAAGTTGTGACCTGGTTTAACTTTAAACCAGGTATCAAGTGGCTTAATGAAATTGGCCCATAGAACTTTAAAGGACGGCTGACAGGAGTAGACTTTCTGTACATGCCAGTCCTTTATCAAACCCCATGTTGAAGTCATGCACCGTTGACTATTCTGCTGAGTCCTTCAAACTTATGCTTGCCCTTATAACACTGCTTTTCAACACCATTTTATTTCCCAGTTAACCCATATCGTTCCTTCAGCATAGCACCCTTGGTTTGAGAAATTTAAGAACTATTTGTCACATAGCTGACTTAATAGTTGTGACCTCTGCTCAGAGAAAATTAGAAGTCTTTAGTGAGCATCATGCGCAGTTATGCTGGGGTCATAGTCTTATTTTGATTTATTCGAGAACAAGAATAAGGTCACATGAAAGAGGCCAAGGACACCTTTGTATCATAAACAAACAATGATATCTGGATATCACAGCTTACACACACACACATTTGAACGATAACCTTCCATGAATTATTTCCCCATTAGACTCACTTTCCATGGCCGTCAACGGTTGATCAACCGGGACAGAATAAACAATCTGATCATGCTGTACCCTAAAACACTTCCTAAATAGAAATTTTAAGAAGCATTTTTTTAAATAAAAAAGCTGGATTTTTTTTGTTGGACAGAATTACTGAGATTAAAAGTATTCATTTTCCATAAATCAGGAACTATATAATTTAATACTTCCTGCATAAATGAACAATAGTAGTTTATATAAACATAAATCAAATTAAGCAAATAATAAATAGATTTGTAATAAAGTTACCCAATAGGTTTACCTATCCGTCTCACGGATATTTCCCTAAATACAGTTTGATGTGGTTATGTGTTCACTGTGATGGTGTCTCATCAGTTCATCACTTACCTTTTACATAGTTGTAAATTATGTACTATTAAACTATGCCATGATCAGAATCTACACAGGTAAGTCAGCATATATGATCACACAGGTAAGTCAGCATATATCACACTGGTAAATCAGCATATATCACACATGTAAGTCAGCATAAGTACTGTAAAGTTCGAAATATTGGCGTATTGATCCATTTTTCCATATTAGCGAATCGTAATATTAGCGTGTGAACCATCTCGTACAATGAAACAGAACGGAACTTAAGAAAACATGCAGAGTGATTATGTGATTAGTAGCAGAGATACTAGTCGTGTAGCAATACACAGTCGTGTAGCAATTCACCGGAAGACAGTATCGCCGCCATGGCAGATTGATGGTGCACATGGCCTCCAAACACATAAAACGCACCTGGAGGCCTGTGCAAGATGAAAAATCGTTGAAAAATGGAACAAATATAAACGGATCGTAATATTAGCGAATCTGACCCACTCGCTAATGTCGCCAATAATAGTTCCACGCCAATATTTCAAACTTACAGTATATCACACTGGTAAATCAGCATATATCACACAGGTAAGTCAGCATATATCACACAGGTAAGTCAGCATATATCACACAGGTAAGTCAGCATATATCACACAGGTAAGTCAGCATATATCACACAGGTAAGTCAGCATATATCACACAGGTAAGTCAGCATATATCACACAAGTAAGTCAGCATATATCACAGAGGTAAGTCAGCATATATCACAGAGGTAAGTCAGCATACATCACACAGGTAAGTCAGCATATATCACACAGGTAAGTCAGCATATATCACACAAGTAAGTCAGCATATATCACATAGGTAAGTCAGCATATATCACATAGGTGTCACTGAGCTTCAGCTGATAGCATATCAGAGCACCCACTTCACCCCTTGGATCACAGCAATAGGCAAACACTGCTAATGCTGTGTACCCAAACATATTCATCAGGAAAGTCAAACATATAGATCCTAATGATGACAGGTGAAGGAGGCCTAAGCTGCTTTACAGGCAGAGAGCTGCAGTAGCCTATATATATACAGGTGCTAATCTGTATGTAAAGCAGAAGACTACATGTACGCCTACTTTGCAGAATGAAGCTGGGAATACCATAGAATTGCTAGGATTATCCTTTGAAATTCCATGTATTTCCCATGAATTAAAAGTTGCGTTTGTTGTAGCGTAGCCTTGAAGGTCCACCACATACCCTAGAATGCATGACCGCCCAAAACAATGGGGTCTGGTGTTGAACTAAAGAATAAATTGTAACCCGTACCATTCTACAGTTTTACATTATTATAAAAAGGGAGAACTTCAACGTATTATCTTTCAGTTCTAAATAAATGCTATCATTTCTCACAAAAAGGATAAGTATGTAGATTTTTTAAATTTTAAACTTGACCTTCTCTGCACCATTGATCTACCTATCTAAAAACTGCCATTGTTACCTTGTACTGCCATAATTGGCTACCATAACTAGGCTAAATATCAGTCTTCTGATGTCTCTATATAAGTAACCCTGTAAACTGTAGGTCAGCGGGTGCTCAACAGGGTAACATAATGACCGGAGACCCCCTTCTCCTCACTGACCACCCTCTTCCCACCATACCCTTAGGCTCATCAGGCTAATTATCACAAGCCTTGGATGGGGTCAAATTTCACATACCGGTAGCTACTCTAATGATGGGTACACATAAATGGCATTTATCTCCAAGGCCATTAAGGGGTTGCTTGATTGAGGTGGAGAATTTAAAGGGAGCTTCTATGTCATCCTGATAGTGTAACTTTAACAAGGTGTCTTCTCAAAATATGAAATAACTTAAATGATGGAGATTGCCCATTTAAGACAACGCATCTTAAAATCCAAGCTCATTGCTGTGTTAAAGGATATTAAAGACTAGGCAGTGCTTGAAATGAGCAGCACTGTTGTGTTGACACCAGCTTGATGAGAGCAGTGTTTTATAACTACCTGGCACATTCTGGTTGAAGGTCATTCACATACTTCACTATGATGATATGGAGCTGTTGAGGAAGAGGGTGAAGGTGAGAGTTACACCTGAGGGACTACAACAGGTGTGTGTGCACAGCCTGAGAAGACACACACATACACACAGCATCATATATGTAAAGATGTATGTAGGTTTTAAAAGTTAGACTTGATTTGCAATTATTCCTGATTATAAGCATTCTTGATTATAAGCAGATTTTGAGGTTTTCTAGTTCTTCTTTAAAATGTAGCCTGACCCTCATTGAGAGTGGGTGTGGTGGTTCACCCTGAGGTGGATTTTGCAGTCAATGCCATCTTTTATCCTGTATAGTGTGTAGCCACAGATGTCTCACTTTACATCTTGACATTATCCTCAGGGCTCAGCTCTGACTTTCTAGTTCCCACTGTGACAGTTTCAATGTGGGTGGCTTTTCATTCACTATATGAAAGCTAAGTATAAAGGAATGATAATTCCATACTTAATCCCATTTGAAATACGAGGCTTGGATATCTAGGCTAAGCTTGAGCTTGTAGTATCATTATGTCAAAGACCAACCACTAGCCAAGCATGAAAAATCAGTGACTTATATAACTCTTTAATCTATGTCTCTGAAAAAATACTATTTTGTAAAATACATCATATGTATACCTAAACTCAGAGGGGAAAACACAGAATTCTGTAGAGCAAAAGGCACAAACAAGAACCTGTGTCAGTGTGAAATTAAAGGCCCACAATCTCAGTCAGCCACTTCATTATATATTTCCCACTCTCAAATGGGAACAGGTCATAAATAAACTCCTTCAAGTGAACCTTTTGTGGCAAAAAGATAAGAATAACTTTTGACTTTTTTACACCTGGTTATTCGAGTGTATTTTGAGATTTCTGCAGCAGCATGGTTTATTGAGCGTCATTTCAGCGAGTCACAGTTGGCTTCCCAGGTAACACCATGTGTAGCCTCCCACCTGTGATTATTAACACATTCATGCCGGGAGATCTTCTTGATGAGTGTCGTCTGGACCTGTCATACTTTTGAAAATAACTTAAGATTGAATCAGTAATATGCAAATTATTTGAAGGGAAGTTGTAGATGAGGTTTCAAAGAAAAACTCTCCTTCAAATAGTTTCAAATCATTGCCTTGGTTAGAGAGATACCCCCAAAATAGGCAGGCAGTTTTGGCTGCCACAGACAGGAATGGGTTAACTCATTCATGTTCAAACAGCCTAGTGCTCTGCAAAACCTATAGTCCATGAGCCAAGCCCGGATTTTTTTGGAAAAACGTGCTGAGAGGGGGAGGATGGTTTCTTGGTATCAAATGAAAGAGCAGCATCCCCCATTCAATTTTCTACTTGTTGGCAGCCTTATCTCTTGCACGTTAAGTTTGTACAGAGGCCTGAAGTTGTGTCTATCAAAAAGGGCAGATTTCCAAAATATAGGAAATTAATGGGGTAGGGGTAACACAATCCACCATAAAATCTGAACTGAACAACTGACGGTAACCAATGACCCCTTGTTACATTTGCCAAAAATCAGGCTTTTGAAAAAAAACAAGCAAGTTTCAAAATTTGACCTTGAACTCAAGTTCAAGGTCAAATCATGGTCATTTTAAGGTCAAGATGAAAATTGGTGAGGCCAAAACCATCAAAAAAGGGTTATTTTTTCTTGTTCGAGGATAAAAATAGTGAGTACAATCATTATTTTGGTCTTAAAACTTGCGCATAAGAAATACATTTTCATTTAGTGTAAAAAAAGATGAAGAATATGTGTTTTCGGGTCAAAAACAAACAAATATGTAGCATCATAGAAGCGCTCATTAAGGTGTTTGCCATTAGATGTTCTTTGCTGTATTACATAGTCCACTGTGGTAGACGTCCTTGTTAGATTGAATAGTTTGATAAATGCTAAGCATGCTATGTACCAAAAATGTCAGAGGAAGAAACACTTTTTATCCAGAAGTATTACATGTAGAGTTGCAGGAATACCATCTCCAGGATTTGGGTCAAAGGTTAAAGGTCATCAAGTTCAATGGGCCTTATGAGTAAGACTTTGCGGTCAATTTTAGTCTAATCCGCCCTCCTATTTCATTGCTTCATCAATGACAATATTTGCACAAGGTGGAGTGACATTCAATACCATAATATTAAAGAACCGTATTCCACATTTCATTTTTTACTTGTTGGCAGCCTTATTGCTTGCACGTTAAGTTTGTACAGAGGCCTGAAGTTGTGTGTATATAAAAACATTAGAAATCTGTAGTAGATACGAATTATGGGGTGGGGGGTAACAAAATCTGTTCTAAAATATGACATATACAACAGACTGCAACAAATGACCCCTCGTTAGAATTGTATAGAGACAGGCTTTTGTATGCATCTGTATTTCAAAAACAATTTGACCTTGAACACAAGTTGTAGGTCAAATCTGGGTCATCTTGACGTCAAGGTGAAAATCAGTGACGCCAAATCCATCTAAAAAAGGTTATTTTTTCTTGTGCCAGGATAAAAATAATAAGCACAACCATAATTTTGGTCTGAAAACTTGCGCATAAGGAATGTCAAAGGAACAAATTTACATTTAGTGTAAAAAAAGATGAAGAAAGTGTCTCTTCGGGACAAAAACAAACAAATATGGGCCTTCATAGAAGCGCTCATTTAGGTGTTCGCCATAACTTGTTCTTAACTGTGTTACATAGTCCACTGTGATAGACGTCCTTGTTAGATTGAATAGTTTGATAAATGCTAAGCTTGCTATGTACCAAAAATGTCAGAGTAAGAAACACCTTTTATCCAGAAGTATTACATGTAGAGTTGCAGGAATACCATCTCTAGGATGAGGGTCAAAGGTCAAAGGTCATCAAGTGCAATGGGCCTTATAAGTAAGACTTTGCGGTCAATTTCAGTCTCATCCATCCTATTACTTTGCTTCATCAATGACAATGTTTGCACAAGGTTGAGGGACATTCAATTACATAATATTGAAGAACCTTATTCCCCATTTAATTTTCTACTTGTTGGCAGCCTTATCGCTTGCACGTTAAGTTTGTACAGAGGCCTGAAGTTGTGTGTATATAAAAACATTAGAAATGTATTAAATACGAGTTATGGGGTGGGGGGTAACAAAATCTGTTCTAAAATATGACATATACAACAGCCTGCAACAAATGACCCCTCGTTAGAATTGTATAGAGACAGGCTTTCGTATGCATCTGTATTTCAAAAACAATTTGACCTTGAACTCAATTGAAGGTCAAATAAGTGTCATTTTGAGGTCAATGTGAAAATCAGTGACGCCAAATCCATCTAAAAAAGGTTATTTTTTCTTGTTCCAGGATAAAAATAGTAAGTCAAACAATTTTTTTGGTCATAAAATATGCGCATGAGGGAGAACATAGCATAAGTTCTACTTTGAGTGCATAGAAATAGGAAGAAAATGAGTTCTTGGGTCCAAAATAGACATATCTGGTGCTTCATTGAGGCGCCCATGTAGGTGTCTGCCATGAGAAGTCCTTTACAGCGTATCCTGGTTTACTATGGGAAAAGTCCTCATTAGAATGAAGTTTGATAAATGCAATGTACCAAAGGTGTCAGGGGCTCAAACACTTATTATCTGACATAAGTACAAGTAGGGTTGCGGAAATACTGTCTCCTGTGTATGGGTCAAAGTTCAAAGGTCATCAAGTGCAGGCCTATACGTGAGGCCTATAAGTAAGATTTTGTGATTAATTTATGTCTCATCGGGTCTCCTATTCAACTGCTTTATCAATGATAATAAGGTGCAGTGGCATTCAATTACATAATATTAAAGAATCTTTTCCCCCATTTCATTTTTGCCTTGTTGGCAGCCTTATCTCTTGCACGTTAAGTTAGCATAGCATAAATAAAATACACTTATTACAAATGAGTGACAGAAATGATGCCCCATTAGACGCCTCATTACATAAATGGGTGGGGGGTAATCATACAATCTGAACTATATAAGTGACTAACACAAATGACCCCTTGTTAGAATGGTCTAGAAACAGGCTTTTGCATGAATGCATATAATATTTTGTAATTTGACCTTGACACTAAATCCAAGGTCAAATACGGATTATTTTGAAGTCAAGGTGAAAATCTGTGAGGCGCAAAATCATTGAAAAACGGTTATTTTGTCTTATTCCAGGATAAGAATATTGAGCACAACCAGGCTTTAGGTCTTAAGCTATCCCCAAGAGTAATAACGTAGGATATTTGAATTCCACTATGGCCACCAGTTGTCATGGCAGCCAGTATGAAAATGTATTCAGGTTACTAAGTTGATGTTTGACTGTGTGAAAGCAAAGTAACATGGGCCCAGTTAAGTAAGACATCTTTGCCCCTCAAGTGTTCCGCATGCTTTTGTTTAATTGACATGACTAAACACCAGTCATGAGAGCCATTCAGTAGATTTCCCCCTCTGTGCTAGTCTAATTCACAGACACCAACAATTATCCTTTTTCTATTTCCTAAGCATATATGTACATCTGAAATTGCGATTTTCACGTATCCTCAGACTTTTTCTAAGGTCACAGCACACTTGTGTATGCTGAATTTGCAGGTTAAAGACTACTTTTTAAACGTTAATCTTCTCTTATTGTCCTGTTCTCTTTTGGGGGCCCTCTCGTGTGCAGTCATAAGTGGCTAGGGGTCATTTATTCTTCAAAGGTTTAGATTTTTAGGAATCAAATAATCTAGAAGTTTGAGAAGTCAACGACCCCCCCCCCCCTCATCTAAGCTGAACTGTAGTTAGGTATTCTTCAAAGGCTTCGATGAAATCAAATACTCTATAAGTTTGAGAAGTCGACGAACCCCTCCCCCTTAACTAACAAAATTGGGGTTAAGGTTAAAGTAGCTCTTTAAAGTGGGCCCTTTTCCTGATCCAACTACTGGCCAGTATATTTCCACTATGGCCGCCAGTTTCCATGGCAACCAGATTATAAATGTATTAACATTTTTTTATCTTGTTATATTGCGCCTTTATCATCCCTTAACTGTTCCACTACCAGCTGACTTAACTGTTAAGACCATAGAATGGCATATCATATTGATGCGTTTGTTTCATTAACAACAGTTTTGGATGTCGAAATTTGTGTAGTTTAATTTAAATTACTGCAACTTGGTGACCATGTCAAAATCAAGCTGAGATGTCCCGTGATGATAACTACTGTTCCATAATTAGATTCTCTATCCCAGAAAACCTACTTGTAGACACCAAGATCATGTTTCTAGCTAATCTGGATGCTTAAATATGCAGAAATATAGATTTCGGTAGCGGCCACTTTGAAGTCCAATATGGCCGCCAGTTGTCATGTCAACCAAGGTGGAAATTTTTTCAGGTTACTAAGTCTGTGTTTAATTGTGTCTCTGCAAAGTAACATTAGCCCAGCTTAATAAAACATGTTCATCCATCAGGTGTTCCATGTATTGCATGTCCGAATAAAGGCTGACCCTGACTACCCTTACAACAGTGCCTCTATGGGTATAATTCTGGTATCTGACTGATATATGTGTTTACCTGTAGGTACCCTGGTGCCACCTCTGCTGGACCCCAGTGACCCTGACTACCCTTACAACAGTGCCTCTATGGGTATAATTCTGGTATCTGACTGCTATGTGTTTACCTGTAGGTACCCTGGTGCCACCCCTGCTGGACCCCAGTGACCCTGACTACCCTTACAACAGTGCCTCTATGGGTATAATTTTGGTATCTGACTGCTATGTGTTTACCTGTAGGTACCCTGGTGCCACCCCTGCTGGACCCCAGTGACCCTGACTACCCTTACAACAGTGCCTTTATGGATATAATTCTGCTATCTAACTACTATGTGTTTACCTGTAGGTACCCTGGTGCTACCCCTGCTGGGTTTAATTTCATTAAAAGGGGTTCTAGGTTCATAATCCAAAAGCGGAACCTTCATTATACTCAAACCAAGTTTGTGGTAGAATAGACTTCAAGGCCACTGAGTCGATGTTCAGTATGTAATTGAATGTTCTTGGTATGTAGCATGCTTTATACAGCATTTATCAAACTATTCAATCTAACAGAGACGTCTACCACAGCGGACTATGTAACACAGCAAAGAACATCTAATGGCAAACACATAAATGAGCGTTTCTCTGAAGCTCCATATTTGTTTGTTTCTGACCCGAAAACACACATTCTTCATCTTTTTTTTACACTAAATGTAAATTTGTTCGTTTGATATTCCTTATGTGCAAGTTTTAAGACCACAATAATGGTTGTGCTTACTATTTTTATCATGGAACAAGAAAAAATAACCTTTTTTGATGGCTTTGGTCTCACCAATTCTCACCTTGACCTCAAAATGACCCCGAATTGACCTTCAACTTGTGTTCAAGGTCAAATTGTCTTTGAAATACAGATGCATACAAAAGCCTGTCTCTATACAATTCTAACGAGGGGTCATTTGTTGCAGTCTGTTTTACATGTCATATTTTAGAACAGATTTTGTTACCCCCCACCCCATAATTCGTATCTACTACAGATTCCTAATGTTTTTATATACACACAACTTCAGGCCTCTGTACAAACTTAACGTGCAAGAAATAAGGCTGCCAACAAGTAGAAAATTAAATGGGGAATAAGGTTCTTCAATATTATGTAATTGAATGTCCCTCCACCTTGTGCAAACATTGTCATTGATGAAGCAAAGAAATAGGATGGATGAGACTGAAATTGACCGCAAAGTCTTACTTATAAGGCCCATTGAACTTGATGACCTTTGACCTTTGACCCAAATCCTGGAGATGGTATTCCTGCAACTCTACATGTAATACTTCTGGATAAAAAGTGTGTCTTCCTCTAAAATTTTTGGTACATAGCATGCTTAGCATTTATCAAAGTATTCAATCTAACAAGGACGTCTACCACAGTGGACTATGTAACACAGCAAAGAACATCTAATGGCAAACACATAAATGAGCGTTTCTCTGAAGCTCCATATTTGTTTGTTTCTGACCCAAAAACACACATTCTTCATCTTTTTTTACACTAAATGTAAATTTGTTCGCTTGATATTCCTTATGTGCAAGTTTTAAGACCACAATAATGGTTGTGCTTACTATTTTTATCCTGGAACAAGAAAAAAACACCTTTTTTTGATGGTTTTGACCTCAGCAATTTTCACCTTGACCTCAAAATGACCCCGAATTGACCTTCAACTTGTGTTCAAGCTCAAATTGTCTTTGAAATACAGATGCATACAAAAGCCTGTCTCTATACAATTCTAACGAGGGGTCATTTGTTGCAGTCTGTTTTATATGTCATATTTTAGAGCAGATTTTGTTACCCCCACCCCATTATTCGTATCTACTACAGATATCTAATGTTTTTATATGCACACAACTTCAGGCCTCTGTACAAACTTAACGTGCAAGCAATGAGGCTGCCAACAAGTAGAAAATGAAATGTGGAATAAGGTTCTTTAATATTATGGTATTGGATGTCACTCCACCTTGTGCAAATATTGTCTTTGATGAAGCAATGAAATAGGAGGACGGATTAGACTGAAATTGACCGCAAAGTCTTACTCATAAGGCCCATTGAACTTGATGACCTTTGACCTTTGACCAAAATCCTGGAGATGGTATTCCTGCAACTCTACATGTAATACTTCTGGATAAAAAGTGTTTCTTCCTCTGACATTTTGGTACGTAGCATGCTTAGCATTTATCAAACTATTCAATCTAACAAGGACGTCTACCACAGTAGACTATGTAACACATCAAAGAACATCTAATGGCAAACACCTTAATGAGCGCTTCTATGATGCTACATATTTGTTCGTTTTTGACCCGAAAACACATATTCTTCATCTTTTTTTACACTAAATGAAAATGTATTTCTTATGCGCAAGTTTTAAGACCAAAATAATGATTGTACTCACTATTGTTATCCTCGAACAAGAAAAAATAACTTTTTTTTGATGGTTTTGGCCTCACCAATTTTCATCTTGACCTCAAAATGACCATGATTTGACCTTGAACTTGAGTTCAAGGTCAAATTTTGAAACTTGCTTGTTTTTTTTTAAAAGCCTGATTTTTGGCAAATGTAACAAGGGGTCATTGGTTACCGTCAGTTGTTCAGTTCAGATTTTATGGTGGATTGTGTTACCCCTACCCCATTAATTTCCTATATTTTGGAAATCTGCCCTTTTTGATAGACACAACTTCAGGCCTCTGTACAAACTTAACGTGCAAGAGATAAGGCTGCCAACAAGTAGAAAATTGAATGGGGGATGCTGCTCTTTCATTTGATACCAAGAAACCTTCCTCCACCTCTCCGCACGCAAAACTCCAAAAATAAGGCCTATTTCAGAATTGGCTCATGGACTACTAAGGAATATCTTCAATAAAGCAGCAACAGTTTCATAAAATTTGAAAGAAGCTTCTTTCCCAGTAAACAAAATATATAGGTACCTTTAAATTACTAACGGATGTTCACTTCATTTTTCAAGATATTTGCACTTATTGTGTCAGGTCGCTTGGGAGCTTGAAAGGGTCAATAAAACTAGGTGAAAACACACCTGTGCTCTTTCAGTTTGATTCATTAAGAGAATAGTTTCTCCCATTCTTCCTTTTCTGTGAGCACTCCCTTTTAAAGGCCTGGGAATCTTGTGGCACACATTGTCTCTGTGGGAATGCCTACCTGTTTATTCTATGAGGTGTTGTTCTATACTGTAACACCACTTACTCTGCTTCCTGTACCCCATTGTCTTTTTTCTTAACCAAAACACTGTGCAATATTGCCTGACACCTCAATTAGCTTTCATTTTCACACCCAAGGTGCAGGAAACAAGTTCAAGGTGACTTCATGCATGCACCATTTTCAGTTTTTTGAGCTATAAAGCATTTTTTGTGCTTTAATGATATACCATTTTAGAGTGTTGATTTCAAGGTGACTTCATGCATGCACTTTTTCAGTTTTTGGAGCTATAAAGCATTTTTTCAGTGCTTTAACGATATACCATTTTAGAGTGTTGATTTTAAGGTGATTAGTGATCAGCAGATGAAAGAGCCGCGGGTTTACTACCTGCGATACCTGGCAGATAAGTGAACAATTAATTGTACAGTTGGCTGGATGGAAATAGAGGTTGATTCTATTACCTTTTTTCTGACTATTGTTAACCCATTCAAGAATGCCTTTATCAGCCAAAAGCGCCTGATGTTTTTAGTGTTATCTTTCTCACAAAAGCATAATTAGGAAAATATTTGAAGGAGAATGTTATTCAGATCTCAACGCACAATTCTGCTTCAAATATTTTGTGAATCTATGATTATCATTGAAGTTATTTTCAAAAGTATCATAGATCCGGACGACACTTGTCAAGGACATCTCCAAGATTGAAAGGGTTAAACCAAGCCACATGCTCACAGTTATGAAGCAAGCCATGATAGGATCTATGAACCTTGGCGGGTTATGAAATTGCTTCCTACATTCTAGTGTGTTATCAACTCTCCATAACCATGCAGAAAATGTGTCTTGTGCAAATTGTAATTATTTACCTTTAGATTATGAAAACATTGATAGCGTGCCTAACTCCTACTTTATAGCACTCGCGACCATGACCAGGGGCACATGGTATCCCTTTCAATGTTGGTATGGCTAGGTGCAACAATATTTTTTATATGCAGATAGCAGGAACCCCTACTGGGAAGGAATTAGCCTGGGGCTCTGTGACTAGTACATGCCTGCCTTGTAAATGATATACTGTATATTAACTACAGTATGTGCATTGTCTTAATACCTTAATAACAAGGGGCAATGGATAATTCAATGTCAAATGTTTCAGCTAAAATGATATAGCAGTTGTCCTTTAAATAAACGAAATTGAATACTCTGAAAAGGATAAACCTGGCAAGTTTTAAGGACATACATTTAAGGATTGCTAAGTTAATCTTCAGATCCATTGCTTTCAACATGATTAGGTCAAGTTGCAAAATGAAAGTCAAAACAGTGAAAAAGCAATCTCTTAATGAGCAGTTCCAATGGTCTTCCAGTTGCAAAGACACCATAGGCAGCCCTTCACATCACCACACATTTCTAAAGTGAACAGACCAACCTTTCATTAGGGGGATACATACAGTTCTAACCTAAGTGTGCACTTAGGGAACCAGATATGTTTTTCCTTAGGTACCAGCTGATCCCACAACTTTTTAAGGAGTGTTCAATGTTGTTGATTGTTTTTAATGACTAACATTGCATGAAACATACCAGCGATGTTAAGAAATCAGGAAGTCAACCGCACATTATTATTTATTATCATTATTAAGTAATAACAATACAGGCCTTAAAGCAGAAATTAGGATTGGCACAATTTCTTGTACTCAACCAACATTAATGATACTCAAGAATATACAAGATATAATATACCAAATAAATTTTAACAATGATGCATCTATGGGTTTCATTGTAGCAATTCATGAAGAGAGTAAATGTGTATCAATATAGCTATTGTTCGATTGATAACTATTTCCTCTTGATTTATATGAAAAATACAGATTATTGTAGGGTCAGTATAGCTTAAACTGAACAAATTGAACCAAAATAGGATAGCTTTAAAATTAAGAATTTATAGGTAAAATTATATGTATTTAAAGGTTTCATTAGAAAATGAGTTTGGGGGTGTGGTCCTTTATCTCATGCCAAACAATATGAACACCAGATGGTACTTGAAATACTAGTACCCAATTCCTGATTTCTCCTCTTAAAGTATGTGGGTGTAGGTGGATGACCGGCTATTTATGACGGGGCTGCAGCAGCATTTGGTTCATTTAACCACTTAAAGACTGAAGGCTGGCATGGATGCTATCAGCATACAGACCATGGCTTTATCTCCCAACTCCTCTCCTTGCTTATTTAAAGATGCCCCCATAATCCCAGATGGCCCTAAGATGTACCCTGCAACACACTGACTGACCAGAGAGGGAGGGTGCTGCACTCAGAACCTATACATAACTCAGGGTACAGGGCCACTCTATTTACTCATATAATCTCACACCATAGATAAGATTACTACCAGGGGAGTGCCACCACCCTAACTTGCCCATTCAAGCATAGGCCGGGTTAATGTACCCACCATTTACCAAAATTATTGTAACCATGCTCTAGGGGTGGCCTTCTCAAATTTGTGCCATCACTTGAGAGATCTGAGATAGAGCACTTCCAATCTTAATTAAGCACGCTCAAAAAAGGCTAATCGCAAAATCACTCAAATCTTATCTCTGGTATAAGATCAAAATGGAGAGAATTGTAATTTTTGTGCTGGGCCGTTGCTTGTCACTATTTCCCTCAACTCCAGTGTCCTTCTTTTCCTCTGTTAACCATGGAGACTGCCGACCTAACTTCTGATGAACTGCATCAGAGGCCAATAAATATACTGCTGTCAAAAACAAGTGTTTTGGCATATAGCGCTCAAGCCCAGAGTGGCCACAAACAAATGGGGTCATTATCGGCTCCTAACTTTCACCCATGACGCTGGTAGTATTGGAGGAAGACCTGTGGTCTGGTCTAGGGGGAGTGTGGTTGGTGTGTGTGGCCAGCATGCTATCAGCACCTAGGTATGATAGTGTGCTGATGGGATGTTGTAAATACAGTTATCTCCCAAAGTTTCCAGATAGTGATTGGAGACCTTTAATCAGCGCTGTTCCCCTGGCAGTGAGTGTGTCTTGCAGACCCATTACAATGCACAGGGGATAGGAGCAGGGTGCACCCCGTACACAAGTGTAGATCTCACAGGCTCTGGATCTTGGGCCATGTGGGGATATGTTACATGTTGTGAGAGGGCTCAGTTACAGCCAGAAACCAGGCCTGTGCTTTTCATTTACAGGCTGCAGCTCAAGGGCTGGAACCGCCCCAGTGAAAACATATTGCTGGATTGGTCATTGCTGTTCGCTGCTGCCCAGAGCGACTCCTGGCTGTTGATGGAAGTTGGGACAGGGGTGGGTGTCTCCGTCCACACCCACTCTGATGGCCATGCCAGCAGCAAGATCATTTACATAGAACTATGGCCGGGGAAAGTGGCTGCATTCTAGCTACTGCTTTAAACCATGCCCTTCATGTGCTTCTTTTAAAAACGATGCTCAACATAGGAACTACCATATATGTGTGAGCTATCAAATATTAAAAAGAATGCCTCTCTCTCACACACATATATATGTGAGAGAGAGAGAGAGAGAGAGAGAGAGAGAGAGAGAGAGAGAGAGAGAGAGAGAGAGAGAGAGAGAGAGAGAGAGAGAGAGAGAGAGAGAGAGAGAGAGAGAGAGAGAGAGAGAGAGAGAGAGAGAGAGAGAGAGAGAGAGAGAGAGAGTGGGGGTGGGGGGTACAGAGGTGGTGGTCAGTATCTTTCAGTGGAGTGATTGTACCTCTCATCCGTATAATATCTCTCAGCTGTGTCAAAGTCAAATATCAACCTCTCTGTTATTCTGGCTGATAACAACCCCTCCCCAGTTATCTAATCACAGCACCTAAATTATACTTAACGAAAGGCGCAAAGTGTAAAGAATCCACACACCCACATATAGTAGTAGTAGTAGCCCATCCTACATCTGCACAGGATTCTTGGCCATCTACTCATCCCTGCAATTTCAGCTATGGTCATTCAAGCCCACTTGACCACTTGACCAGATTGACACATCTTCAAGAGATAGGCCTATTCCAGTATGATGTAACATTGGGATCACAGGGTGCAGTTTGTTTAGATTTCCTCCTACTAAGGTAATTTCAGTATCAGTTTTCAGCATTTCTAAGACTGCATACTGGTGCTGTTACTTCAATAACCAGGGATAGTAACAGTATCTATAGAGTGACTGTATTAGACAGGTGCAGTACTGAAACAATAGTGATCTCTCAAGACCACCCTGAACGAACATACTCATGATACTGTATCTTGCATACACAACTATGAAACCAAGTAACGGGGCAGCAAATGAATGTTGAATTATGGTACCTTTCAGAACTCCAGCAAACAATAAAAGATTTTTTCTAGAATGTGTTCCAAAACTAAATCCAAGAAACCATGTTTCAAGAACATTTTTGGGTCGAAACCTTTTAACTTAAAGACACCTGCAAAATTTGTTCTATTACTTTCAAAAAGAATAATAATTAATTTTGAATATGATACTTCTGTATTACAAAAGTTGATGTGCAAACAGGATGTTAAACTTAAAATTAATAGTAGCAGTTTACTACATGTAATTCCATGCCCAGAAACAAGTTGGAAAAATATCTTTTAAAATGCGCATTTTAGTCAATTCACATGTTCTAGCCATGTCTTTTTTTTTAAATATTAAAAAAAAATGAATCGCCTTCACTATATTAAAGAAAAACAAGATGAAGCTATCTTTTCTGCATTGCAACTTTGAGTACACCTCCAGCCTGTCTATTTCACCATGACATATGGAGAAAAGGGGTGTGATAACATTCTGCGGCACATCTGTAGTAATCCCCACTACTTATTAGCAGGAGCCGCAGTAATACCGCTCATGTTGTGAGAAACACCCTGTCAATGATAGTGGTCGGTGCCGCAGCCCTCCCTAGTAACTAGTCTTGCACATCTGCCGCTAACTTCCCGCAAACGCCAAGGCAGCGGGTGCAATCCCGTCTGTACAATTACTCTGATTAACTGCAACAATCAAAGAATCGATCCCCATCATGCGCGAAAGTGAAATCAATCAATTCTTCCCATTGCCTGCATGCGAAGTCAGTGCCAGGCGGCGTGCAGCACAGCCTCAGTAGTACTCCGTCGCTAGTGAACTTCATTGACAGATGCTCACCAACCGACCGTGGTGTTGTCAAAGTGGGGTCCAAGTGAAACGCTCTTTAAGAGGACATTTCTCTTTAAACAATCACTTTTCACTTACCTTGTGCGTACAAAACTGCGCCGACTACAAGTAGCGTGTGCAATATCCAGTTTGCTGCCATTTCTAAAGCTTGTCCTGTACTTTTTGACAACTATATATTCCTTAAAGCTGTGCGCGTGTGCCTAGCTTGACCTGACTGGGAGCAATGCAGCCAGTGAATGCTACTTCTTAAAGCCTGCCGCGCTGCTCACAGCTGTCGCACTGCGCATGCTCCGTGACCCCTTGACACGCTTACTACATGGAGCTCCTAGAGCAAGATGTAAACACCACCACCATTCCAGCAGCATGGTGTTCTCACACACATCTAATAGTCAGAGTAAACGTAGACAGCAAAGTACTGTCAGAAATGGTGGTGATAAAGATCTGGTTTGATTGGAAGTAGGTTCTTTGGTTATGTAGTTAATAATTATGTGCATGTGTTTATTGAGTAAGTTAAAGACAAAGTTAAAAGAGTGCCTATTGAGCAATGAAGATGCAGATTCAGTACACCCCCACAGACCTGAGAGAAGTATACTCAGTACAGCTGTGCTGCCTCAGTCAGTGCACAAAAAGTCTCTTTTGAGTACAGATTGGGATGACGCCTTTAAATAACACATTACATGATCTGAGTGATTCATAAAAGATAAAAGGGGAAAAAATTCATTTATTGAGTATATATTTCCAATTTGATGATTCACACTGAAACAAGCTATTTACATGCTCTCATTAATAAAACCGAACAACTTTCTGTTATCAGTTTGGCTTTTCCTATGGTGTTGTAATAGAAGTAACCCAAACAACTATTGAAAATGTCCTATTCTGTTCTGGGAGTCTAGGAGTTTGTTCAAGTCATTTATGGAAATAAAGGGAAATGGGATTATGTATTTAGGTTACAACTACTCCTGTAAATAAAAGGAGAAGGAAATATATTTTTGATAGGCAATGTTTTACAATATCCTGTACAGCATATACTAGTGACTGAAGGGTGTGTCATTGTGGGAAGCTTGAATTAATATACTCAAAGTGGATCAACATTTGTGTGGGAAGAGATGTATATCAGAAGTAGACATTCTGCGACTCCTGGAGCCAGGCTGGGTCTGTGGAGAGCTGTAGCAGGAATTACATGCTAAGTGTGTCACCACTTCCAGCATGATCTGATAAAGCCTAATGACTCGCCCCGCCATTGTAGATGTGGGTTCTCCGCAGTGCGGGGTCTGCGTTTCCTGTCGCTCCCTCCCTTCCCCATGATAACCACACATGGAGACTCAGTCAGAGGCATGCCTTCTAGGCTTCCTATAAAGTTTGTGGAAACTATATCAAGTTGAGAGATAAGTGAAATGGTCTAGAACAGCCAATCGTGGCTGCGGATTGGCATGCCCATATTATGACTTCATCGTGACCAGTCAGCTGTAAATGATGGGAGAAACCGGAGTACCCAGTGAAAGGCACCACCTAACCCCAGGTCACTGGCAACTGTCTCGCATGCCTAGAGCCATATTCGAATGTGGGCAGTAGTGAGAGAAAGCGAGCAGCCATTGACCATGGCTTAGATATACCATGGTATCATTCAAGGATTTGAGTTTAAGTTTACATGGAAAGGAGTGTATGGCTTATGGCATTTTGATTGTTGAAGGATGCTTATGATGGTTGATAGTGATACTTTGCTACGTCTACAATAGGTTTTAGAAATCTTTAAAAAATGTTTTTGTCTTGGCTATCCAACAAAGATAGTATCTTTCCTCTCCTTGCATATCCTACAAGCCCCCCCCCCCCCCCCCCCTACACAGCCCCTCTCTCTCTCTCTCTGCCTTGAAGAAATGAAAGGACTAAGCGCTTGCTTAAAATGTGTACACATGGCCTTGCTGTAGACATCATGATTATTTATGTGCCTGTCACTAGCTAATGCTGTGGATTTATTCATCAGCTTGCATTTGCATATATTACTGTGTCAACCCAGCATTAGACACTTGCCATGCACTACACCACTCCTCTGTTTTAGTACATGCTGAATTTATGACCTGATTTTTTTCTTTTTTAAATTACAGTAATCCTGCTAAAATGAATGTTGAATGGCAGCCCTCCAAAAACGATCTTTTGGGATATGAAGTCTTTACCAACAGGTGAAATATTCAGTTGCAAGAAGTTTGGGTCCGGTCTTTAATTGGTCTTTCTTGACAGCTGGTATCTGGAGCTGTTTCACTATATTACATGATCTTTTACTTGTTTGGTATTATTTGAATTATACATTGAAAAATTATATATACTTTAAGAATTTGGAGTTCTTGAGTTATATACTATCATTTGATATCATACAAATAAAAACTTACCTCTTGACATATTTTGGTTGAAATCCTAAAACAGAGGTAACAAATGTGTATGGCCTTACTGTTATTCAATAGTTTTTCCAATTGGTTTAAAGTTAAGTTTCACACATAATGGGCTCCTAAAATAAAACAGGCCTATAAAAACTGTTGCATGGCATTACTGCAGTTTGAATTTGTTTAGTTATTATCTGAGGAAAACGGATCACAACACTGATTAAGCGGGAATGATGGATGAACACTCGTTGGTTTTCAGCCTGGACATTGATTAATGAGAGCGTGCTGAACTCAAACTGCAGATAATTAGGACACAATCCACATACATGTAGCAATGTAAAATGTACTAGAATGTGTTTAGGGTAACACTTGACCTATTAAATGAAATGTTTTAAACCTTTTTATGAGGCTTATGAGGGATTGAAAAAAATGCAAATAAAAGACAATTTGTAGGTCAGTTACAATTTATATGTACTCAGTAAGGATCAATGATTTTATGTCATCCACATCTGATAAAGATAATACTTTATGATATAATGAAGCTTTATGACTATTCCAATAAAAGATTCCTAATCCTCCCCCTCTACCTAGTAGCTAGGCTATGTTACCCAGCAGAGCGCCATTTGTGAAGGTAATGTATAAACTTCCCACTAGTCGCAGCAGCTGGCCTGATGGATCTCCTTATCCCAGGGTATATGACACAAAGTGATATGTGTGTCAGTGGAGCCACAGTCCAGATATCTGTCAGGGCCGACTACTACTGCGCTGGTCACTGCAGACAGGGTAGACATGGAGTATGTCCTGCCCTGGTCACTTACTCCGGCCACTGATGATGATTGACCACTCCCGACAGCCTTGAGATAAGCCATATGGTGGGTGCCATGGCAGTGGTACAGAGAAAAACAAATGTCTGTTTTCAATAACAAGTGGTCAATCAGTGGTCCACTATGGGTGGGTAGAAGAAAAAGTGCAATGGTCAAAACAAACCAACAAACAAGGCAGTGGATAGTTAAGATATATTGACAGTCAATTGACATGTTTGGGAGAGAAATATAGTGGTTAAGATATGGTCAGTCAGTAGCCAGTTAAGTCATAAAATATCTGTCACTGGTTATCCACCTAACAGTAGTCAGCCAATAGTCAACCTGGAGAAAGTAAAGAAAAATATATCTGTTATATATTATTTGTCAATTGGTGAACAATGGTCAATTGGCTCGCTTGAGAAATAGTAAAATAAAGTCCATTAGTTGTCCATAATGGTGATGAAGAAAAAAATGTAGGGTATCAGTGCTATACTTTCTGTTAACGAAATGAATGGAAAGGTCAGTGGTTGATCAGGACTGCAGGCAATGGTCAACATGTGTGGTCACTGAAGACTTTGATGGTTCTCAATTCACATACTCGTCAGTGATTGATCTGCTCAATGGTCATTCACTGGTCACTCAGTAAGTGACCACTGAGTGACCGGTGCTTAGTGTTGGTAATGAGGACAACTGGTAGTAAGATGGTAGGATGCAAGTGTTAAATGTGAATGTTATTCTCAGGTCAGTCAGTTAGTGGCCATAAATGACCAGCATCAGTATTTGTAATGAGAACAATTGGTAATGAGATGAAAGGATATGTTATATAAGTCCTAATGTTATTCACAGGTCAGTCAGTCATTGACCATCAGTAATAAGTGGTCAGTGTTAGTAATGAGAACATCTTGGGAGTCCATAAGTGATAAGATGGGAGTATGTAAGTGCACATGGTAAGTGTTAAATATGAATGTTATTCACAGGTCAGTCAGTCAATAACCAGTCTGCAATAAGTGGTCAGTGTTAGTAATGAGAACATTTTGAGAGCCCATAAGTGATAAGATGGTAGTATGTAAGTGTTGAATGTGAATGTTATTTCACTGGTCAGTCAGTCAGTGTCCATCAGTGACCAGTGGTCAGTGTTAGTAATGACAACAACTTAGCTATGGTATAAGTGATAAGATGGTTAGTATTTAAGTGTTAAATGTGAATGTTATTTCACTGGTCAGTCAGTCATTGACCATCAGTGACGATTGGTCAGTGTTAGTAATGAAAACAACTTGGGAGCGTGATAAGATGGTAGTCCATGTATATGTGTTATGAAATTGTGAATGTTAGTTCACTGGTCAGTGACTGACCAGTGGTCAGTGTTAGTAATGACTAGTACTCTGGGGCTTGTTAGTAATAAGGTGGTAGGATGTAAGTTTTCAATATAAATCATTTCTCTGGTCCTTGATTGACCAGTGGTCATTGTTAGTAATGACTAGTACTCTGGGGCCTGTTAGTAATGAGATGGTAGGATGTAAGTGTTAAATGCAGGAAGCAGTTGTTTAGTATGGACATGGTTTCTGTTGAGATGGATTGCCACGGCTCTGGCTAGCTTCCTGTCAACATGGGTTCTCCCATTTCTGCCCCTCTGCTGGGTGACCACTACAACCAGGGTGGACGGTCAGTCCTGGCCGCTCTGACAGTATGCTTGGTGCCAGGCCTGTGCTGGCTGTCTCTAATGGTGCCTGTTATGAATATAAACATGAAATGACTGGAGCCGGTGAATACTGTTATAAGTTGCCAGCACAGGGGGTGAGTGTATGGGTTATAATGGGCCCCCAGGTCTGGTAGGGGGTGGACAAATGGCTTGGACATACATTTTGCAGGTTGCCCATATTGAGTACCAAGCGTGGGCATCATGGCTTGGGAGGGTGTGTGCTGACCATAATGGACACATCAAGAGAAGGGTTGGGTAGGGCTGGACTGGAGGAGGTCTTAAGTGGCCAGAGACCACAGCATGCTAAACAGATAATGCCATATAACCAGCTTGTTTTGCTAAGGATTTAGGGCCCCTCTTTCACTTACTGACCTAAGTGTCTCCAGAGATTAGATGGGAATCCTCCTGTCTCCATCTCAGGCCAGAAAATAAACAGCAGGACACAGGACCGTGTCTGCCGTAGCATAAGGAATGTGTCATTGTCCAGTCTCTCCTAGTTCCATTTCCTTGAAGGAGCTGAATCAGTAGTCAAATTAATTGAATTAAATTAAAGGATAGGTATTTCATTTTAGAGATTTAAAAAGATTTCATTCAATTAAATAATGGCTTTTACTAAATTGACAGTCAAATCAATTCAATTCAATTTGAAAAGTAGATTTTCATTTCAGAGATTTTAAAAGAATTTATTCAATTAAATGATGGATATTACTAAAACAATAGATTAATTGAATTTAAATAATTGATTGATATTTCATTTCAGAGATTTTTAAAAATATGATTCAATTAAATGATGGATATTACATTTCAGAGATTAAAAAAGAAGGAATTTATTTGAATAATGGATATTTCATTTCAGAGATCTATTTGAAGGCTACCCCTACATCTAGGGTCCATTTTGATGTTATGTTTATGGTTAATTATTTGGCAAGTGACCTCATTTGTGAGAAAATGAATCACATGAGTTGCAAACCTGCTTGAGCTCCACTTTTATTTTCATCAATTATCAACAGTGATGTTTGAGCTAACAACATAAAAATTCAATTTCTAAACTTTTTAGATTATTAGATGTAACATTTCAGTACTGTACTGTATTTGGTACGTATGGCAAACTGCAAAATGGGAGAATCTGAAATGATTGATTGCATATTGATCATTGGTCTAAATTTCCAATTGATTTAAAACAATGGGCAGCAGTTGATAAAATAAATACATCACTATGTGTATAGTGCTATTTTCCATTATGTCAGAGTACTGAGATTATGGTAAAGCCATTTCTCATTAACCCATGCATGCCTGTATCACCAAAATCCACCTGACTAATTTGATGATATTGCTCTCACAAACTCAATATTCAGACAAAATATAGCTCAGTTACTGACTCACAACTCTCCTTCAATTTTTTCAGTTGTTTTATTGATTTCCCAATTCTTTTCAAAAATATCATTGGTATAGTCAACATTTGTCAAGGTGATCTGAAGGCATCAAATGGTTTAACCCTTCCAATGCTGCGGCTACTTTCGTCCAAAACACAAGGATGCAAAGATTTTTGGAAACCATTTAAACAGTCCTTTTGGTTGACAGGGTTTAAATGGATAGCTCGCACTGAGTACTCTCAGATGAGTACCCTTATGCCAGGATAGCAATCATATTTCCTGTTTTTTTGCATTATTTTGTATTGACCAAATTAGCAACCAGCAGCACAAGTGTTAAGAACTTTTGTGTGTGAGGGTGTGCCTGCAGCCTGCACCATCTGAATCAAATACATACATTTAGAAATATTGCGAGACAGATCCATTATGTGCCCCCCCGCCCCCACAATTTCTCTAAGTTGACAATAACATCCAGTTGAATACTGTCCCTGTTAAGGTAAACAGCCAGGTGAGTTGAGCACTGCGTCGTGGTCGTAAGGCTTTTACTAGGTGTAACGGTAGGTGAGGCCCATTGTAGCGTGAGGTGAGTGAGCCCACAGGAGCATATGTGTATAAGCACTTAAACCACTAAGCCTATTATCAGAACAAACCTAATCAGGAAACAATAATCAGCTCTGTTGTTTCTTGCTAATCACTAGGAACAGCAAGGTGGAACCTCTTTATTATCCAGTCTGGGATATAAAGGTGGTCACCTCAGCCCAGGGGACTGGTCAAACTGAGAGGATAAATAAAAGGCTTCTCTGTAGCTGTGTATTGGAATAATTGCAGGCAGTGGAGGGGATAATGTATTGCTTAGGGCTGTGTAAACATACACCTTTGCCTTGCTCAGGTGACGCTGGCTGCTGGACGCTGACTGACCACTGACTCACAGGCGCTGACTGACCACTGACTCACAGGCGCTGACAGACCACTGACTCACAGGTACCGGTGTGATGATCTGAGTACAGTGGTTTTCGTGGGTCAGTTTTAACCCTTTCACCCTTGTGCTGCTGGTGGCTTATTTGGACAAAACAAAATAGTTTGAAAAAAAAGTTGAAAAACGACTGGAACCCTGCCAGATACTCATTTGATAGTACTCAGCGAGTGTTATTCAATAAATATCAACATGAAAGGGTTTAGATAATTGTCAAATAACTTTGTGATATTGTGCCTTGGACAAAAAAGTAGACTCAGCATCACAAGCCCGGTTAGTGCTCACAGCTGCCAGAAGTACCCTGGCAATGTTTATGTAATCTTGCAGGCAAAAGCAAATTGGAAAAATATCTGGCAATTGTAAGATATTGGGGCATCTGATTTATCAATGGAGACAACAATATATTCAGATTACAACCATGCATTGTAGCTCAGTTGGCAAAGTAGCTCACTCCTCAGTATGCAAAGTAGCTCAGTTGGTTAGGTGTCGGATTGGTAATCAGAGGGTCGCTGGTTCGAATCCCGGCCGCCTCGGGCACTTTGGTCTGTTCTTGGGCAACATAGTTTATCCCATATTGCTTCAGTCTACCCAGCTGTATAATGGGTACCTAGCATAAATAAGGCAGTGCTTAGAGTGTGTGCGCTATATGCTGCCAGTTGCTCTGGAATATCCCCTGGGGGATTGAAATGGTTTCCGTGTGTACAGTGCCTGCTAGGGGAGGAAGGTCGTGTGAGCACTTCGGTGGATACAAGACTCTAAACCGAATACCTTTATGCATTCACTCATTGTAACATCCGCTAAGGCATGATATACTTATACAATGTCATGCTTATTATATTATAAGTGAAATAAACTCAATTACATGCTTGAAATTGAAACTTCAAGAAATTTCTTATGAAATGATTTGGGTGTCCTGAGGGGTGATTTTTGAAGATTTGGGTGTCCAAATGATGCCCAGACACCCTGCTGGCTATAATCAGACAGTAATGCAGGTGTTCCAGGGTAAGAGCCCTTGTATTGGCCTCACACACCTACACACCTAATAGATACTTATCTTAAACATTAATCAATGAATGTACTTAACCTCATTTTTCAAACACTTACGTTTCCTCCCAACTTCATTCATCCAATCAATGTGTCAGCAGAGCTACTGCGCAGCACTAAATGAAGATAGATTGGCTTTTGTGATTAATTGGGTTTTTTTACGTTTAATTGTTGATTGGATTAAGAGATTTGTTATTGAAATATGAAACAAAGCGTGTGAACTATATTATAAAGTGTTTTACTATACTTTTGGCAAGTGGTAAGATAACAGTATTCTCTTTCAGATGTCAAAATTTGTCACACTGTTACATTTTTTGTAACGTTGCCTTTTATCTTTTTAGCAGATTGTTATTCATCCATGTGGATAATGTCTTAATATGAAAAAAAAAATGGATAGTCAGTAGATATTAACTAAGGATATATCCAGTTACAAATAACTTATTAGAAGTATTGTTAATGCACATATCCAATGTCTCATCTTCATAAAATGTGTCAGCTTGATCATAGAATGTATAACAAGATCAGCCAATTTAAGTTTTTGCTCCTGTAAGATCTTTTACAATATTTTTGAATGCATCTTTATTCAAATGATATTTGGTTAGGATAGGAATAGAATAAGTGATATGGAATCGGTAGGTATTTTATCAACTCTTAAGCGTCTTGATCTGTAATACTTTTGACAGTAACTTTAGGACTAGAATGATATTACCAAATATTTGAAAGAGGGTTTTTCCTAATGTTCTGATAAATATTTCTCTGTCAATTATTTTCCCAACTTTGCTTTTGCCGGCAAGATTCCATCAAAAATGTTAGGCTGCTTTTGGCCACTGTGGGCACCAATGGGTTAAGGCAAAAGTGTGGGAGCATATGGCAAGAAAGAAACAGATGGCAGGCACAGAAAGCATCAATTAAAACATTTTGGATCACACAAAATCTTCAGTTTATTAAAAAGAAATCCCAACAAACATTTTCATAGCACTTTGAATGAAATGAGATAGCCAAGTATTATCCACAAAGTCTTTGTTGATGATTTTCTAGGAGCAAGAGGTTTTTTGCCAATAATATGAGTCACTAAATGTCAAATAAATGAATTATGAAAATCAGTTGATGCTTTATATTCCAGGCACGAAGTGTCAATTAAGAATTGACAGATAAAAAATCTCCATTGATTCTTTACTGCAATCCTGACACCTTTATTAAACACAATGCCACATTCAGCTATTAGCATGCCATATTTGGAGAGCTTTAGTATGCCTTAGGTTTGGGTTATAATAGCTGACAGCCACCTGGGAATTAACCCTTGTGCTGCTGGTGGCTAATTTGGTCAATGGAAAATGATGCAAAAAAGCTGAAAGATGGAAACCGTCAGGACTGACAGCAAGAGCTTTCCATTGAATGCCAACATCACAGGGTCTAAACGGTTTTCAAAAACGTCTGCATTCTTGTGCCTATAGAAAGAGAGGGATGGACACATTGCCTAGCATAACCAAACCCTTAAAAAGCACCCCTCAGGACAGACAATATTTTCCTAAGGAATTTCTTAGAATGTCAATCGCAAGCATGTAATAGAATTTGTTCATCTCCATATAATTCCCATGACATTGTTTAAGGATATTATGCCTTACTTTGATAAATTTATACAATGTAGCTATGGTTAAAATCTGATTACATTATGGTCCTGAAAAATTTGGACACCCCAAAATATGTAAATTGCTTTATATTTTGGGCACCCAGTTTCTAAATCCTAGCGAAGACCCTGGGTAGAGCCTTGATGTCTTGTTGATGAACACCCCATACATGTATTAACCATTTATTCCTAGAGTTTGTAACACAAATGTTATCTGCAGCTGTGATACTTGCCATAGCCATTAAAGCCACCAATACTTCACTGTTTGATACTTCAATATTTCCTTAGGATGTATTAAAGAAAAGTGTAACTTGCAATGAATATTTTTCTTATATTCCCCTAAAATACTCTAGAAAGATGTGGATAAACATTCATCTCAGGCTTGTTTTTCCTGCCTGTATTTTCTGGCACAACAAGGTACAATTGATGCCAGGGTGTAATCCCCCTATCATTAGTGGAAAGATGACTCACCAGGAAAATCCTATCTGAATTTCAGCCTGATCAAACACAGGCCTGATTCATGAACTGACAGCTTCCTTTGTCTACTAACTTCTCTCATGGAACTCAAACAGACCTGTTTATTCTCATTAATAAAAAGTGATAAATGAATCAATATGAATTGTTTTAGTATTAATATGGGGTGTCAGTGCAGTTGCAGAAATAAAAGAAAACTGAGTTGATTGAACATTTTACTAGAGGAATAGCACACCTGTTAAGTATTATTCTGTATCTATTAGTACAAGTAGAGTTGTGTTATGTTGAAAATAAAGAAAAAAAGAAGAAAAATAGCTGTTTTAAATGAGAATTTTATTGAGAAAGCCTACAATGTATACATGCGTATACATGGAACCAGATTCAATCTTATATTAATATTGGTACTTTGCTTCCATCGCAAGAGACCTGCATTCATCGCAAATTCAAACAAATATTTGGATTCTTGAGAATATCACCCTTTGTTATTTGTCAATTTTACACTTTTTATGTTTGCATCAGGATGACATATAAAAAAGTACTAAAACAAAAGGCCAAAAGCTAAAAAGGGGGTCTTTTTACAATTTTAGAATGGGCAAGGTTAGTTTTCTAAAGGTATTTTTTTCTATCATTGAAGCCATTACCTTTTCATTGCTATATCTGATATTTTTTTATTGTATTTCAGATACACCTTTGATATCATGAAATATTCTCCTCTCAGACATGGACTTCAAAAAGAGAAATGTGATATAGGCGTCGACCAATCAGATGAGGTATGATTTGTCCTTTGTCCTCTTATTCCACGGCATCTCTTCTGCAACCAATGATTTTGACCCCTATTTATAGATGACATGTCAAATTCTTGTTCTGCTATCTAAAAGAACTCTTCAACAGAAGGCAATTTCAACCCCCAGCATCTATCAATGATGGCATAGCATCTTATCTCACTATATAAAGCACCTTTTTAGCCACCAATAGCAATTTCAACTTCTTTTATTAATGATGGCATTTTCCCCTCATACTACTACATGTATATACAGCACCCCTTTAGTAACCAGTGAATATTTCATCCCCTTCTATTGGTGCTGGCATGACATCTCGCACTCCTCTCTACAGTACCCTTTCAGAGGGGGTAATTTCAACCCCTTTTTATTGATGATGGCTTTTGTAAACAATGATTATTTCATCCCCTTTTATTGATGCTGGCATGACATCTTGTCCTACTCTATCCAGTCCCCTTTCTGAGTGGTAATTTCAACCCCTTTTTATAAACGATAGCATGACCTATCGTCCTACTATCTATGGTAATTCCAACCCCTTTTATTCATGATGGCATGACCTCAAATTGTGCTATCAGGAATAACTTTTCACCAACCAATATTTCAGCGCTATTTTACTCTAGGATAAAAGGATGGTGCAATATGCAATGAATTGTTTCCTTATGAAAAAAGTGAAAATCCTTCTATATTCAAATGTCTCAGGCCATGATGGAATGGACCTTTTAGCTCTAATCCTAGCCTTGCGTGGGACCGTTCGGCTGAGATTGAGACGTTAACACAAAGTCATCATAGTAGCAGCTATAGATGCATCCTATCTTCACCCATTCTCTGGCAATCCTACTCTATATGCCTAAACACAGAGCCTCTCTACCTGATAGCACTAATTGATGTGGATCCCTGTCTGCAGTATCCCTGCCACTGCTCGCCTCAATTTGTCTGCAAGTGTCACATATGGAAATATTCACAAGGTCCTATTTGCCAGCCCTCCATCTCGCCATATAGCACACAGCATTAATATCACCGGTATGGCACCCCGTGATTACCAACCAGCGAGAACCACGGAAAGAATCAGGAAAAATGTCAGTCACATTTTTGCGAGTGGTAACTGAAGCTCTCTGCGTGTAATTAGGCTTATGAAAGGTGACGTTAGTGTTGTGGACCTGTGGCCTCTCTGCCAGCAAGACCATGGCACCACCTCTCTGGGATCAGGAAACGGCTGACGGCCCAGCACATGGGCCAGACTAGGGGGTCCACCCAGTTATGAGCACACAGTCGTAATGTGCACACCAGGAAAGAATGGCAAGAATTTAGTCCATAAACTTGAAAAAATCTTTAAAATGTATCAGATTGATGGACAGTTCCCTATCTAATATAGCCTCCAGAAAAATGTCTGTACATCATATCAGAGGCTGTATTCATTTGGAAAGAAAATGTTCATCATTACAATCAAAAATGTTGAATATTGGTTTGAAGTAAATTAATCTACATATACTAATAATGTTTTTAGTTTTTGCTTGTGCACCCTTTTCCAATAGTTTTGAATTAAATGTTGTTCCTGACAAACTATTATTTTGACTATATCTCTTTTGTGTTAACTTTTTTAACCTAGATCTGGTTATAAAATTTATCATTTGCTTATCATTTGCTTATCATTTGCACAATTGTTGTTATGTGTGTATATATATATATATATATATATATATATATATATATATATATATATATATATATATATATATATATATATATATATATATATATATATATATATATATATATATATATATATATATATATATATATATATATATATATATATATACATATATTATGCTAAGTGACTATTCATCTTATCATGGGCCTGTGAGAGATCCACCAGCCTGTGCACCATTTTCTCCTTTGTGAGTGTATGCTGGGTGATCAGCCTTATCTTAACCAAACATGACCTGCTTGCAGTCAACATATACAGCATTCAAAGACAAATATATAGCATGTAAGTGATAGTTTTATTTCAGAGTTAATGATCCTAATATCACTACAGTGAGCTGAATAGGTACTTACAAATCAATTTTATGTAATAGGAGATGATAAGAAAGACATATGAATTGTTGCATCTCTTTTATCTGTTCAATGTTTATCCCTCTTGTGGTCCAGGAAAATAGATGAGTTAAGCTGGATAAGAAGTCTGGACAGTATCAATGGTCCAGGATTTAAAATGGCAGTGTTTAGGACTAGAAATGATTTTTAAAAAGTGGGGTACATTCTCAGACCAAATCAAATTGTCAATGTTTGTATTTTACTTACAAAATTATAGGTTTCAATTTAACTTGTAATTTTAGAGGAATTAGCATTCACTTGATGCGATCAATTAGTTACCAGTGAAAATGTTGTCACTTAGAGGTTTTATCATCACTTTTAGGTGAAGAAAAATGAAATTTCAAATCTAAATCAGTGGGTTAATAAAAGTATTGTTCTTTTATTCCTAACATAATCATTATTCCATATGGCACTGTTTCCCCAAAAGCCATTGTTTTGGCATCGTGTGCATTAAATATGTTGCAGGTGGGTCTCTTTTTATCCTGTCTCTTCTGTGGGATGATGGTCATTCTATTGTATCTTTTCATATTGTTATGCCACACCGGCGCTGTCTCCGCCTTTTGAATAGTTATTTAAGGCAACGGGAGCTGCCAAAATTATCCTTTATTTTCTCAAATCAGTGTTGTGCATTCTCCTTTGTGTGGGGCCCTGATAGATGATCAGTTTTCTAATCATATTCATTAGGGAGGCTGTAGACTAAGTGACTTTCCCATATGCCACCGCCCAGCCCACAAAGGCCTATTATGTAATAGCTGCTGCATTGATTCAACACCTGCCCTCAGGTAGGTCAGCACACCTGAGATATCGTTAACCCTTTCATGCCGTAAATTCACCTTGAAAACTGTCATCTGGATCTATGGCACTTTTAAAAGTGACTTCAATTTAAAGCATGGATCTTTAAAAAATGGAAGGATGAATTGATATTATTGTTCTGATCAGGATTTCTTCTCTAGATATTTTTCAATGTTTTATCAATAGAAATATCACAAAAAGAATTCTGGCCTTTTTTGGCCACTACAGCCATGAATGAGTTAAGATGTTCTGCGAAGGTACAGAGTAACAGAAGGGGAATGAAAGGAAATTAAGGCAGAGAAAGGAACTGATAAGAATGATAGAGGGTTGGGTGTGTCTTGAGCAAACTGATAACTTTGAACCAGGGAAAATGAGCATTTTGATTGGATGAAAACACTTCAGTAAATGCTCATAAGAGTTTGTCAGAAATTGACAGATATCTTAATAAACACCATGATTAAATGATAATGTCTACCATTTTATAAGGTACTGTCAACCTTTTCTGTTAGTCACCAGATTTAATTTATACCAGGACCACTGTTCCCATATGTAAAGGTTTCTCTATTTTTCACTTAGTTAGTAATAGGACTAGGGATAGATACCGGTAATCAATATTACTATTCTTGCTAGGAAGTGCCACTTTTCTTTAGTTTCTTGCTTAAAATCAATGCGGCCAATCTGCCTCTCTGTTAAAACAAAACCCCTCATACTGAACGGACCCCTTAAACAGAAATCATGGATCTGCCCCTTAACCCTTATGCTGCTAGTGTCTAATTTGGCCTATACAAAATAATGCAAAAAACCTGAAAATGACTGAAACTCTGGCACTCAACTGAGTACTCAGCAAGAGGTATCCAATGGATAGCAGCATGACAGGGTTTAGATGTTTTTCAAAAATCTTTGATTTGTTGTTCTTTGGACAAAAGTAGCCTTGGTGTTGGAAGGGTTGATATATCTCTCAAGTCAATTTTAGCCAATTGAGTGTCTAATAGAGAGCTCACTGGGCTGGTGAATGGTGGTGTCAGCATAAGAGTAATTGTGACAGTCGTGGTGAGATATACAGTATGTAGATCTCATGTAGATCTCTCAGGACGAGTCTGCTCCATTCAGCGCTAATGATACCACTGTCACTATGAATGACAGTACTCCAGGCCAGCAGCCAGCAACCAGCAAATACCACACTCCACTTAACACACACACACCTCCTCTATTTGTCATGCTTCCATGGGGCTGGTAGAAGATACATTATTATAGAACCATACAGAATATATATTTTACAAAGTTACAAATATTTTATTATCGCATTTTGTGTTTTTTTAATATCACATTTATTTGGGATAATACATATTATATATTTGCACACAAGAATTCTCACATACATTATTCTCAATTGCAGTTAAACTGGGGGGGGGGGGGGGGGGGTAGCTAGAAGTGGGAGAAAGTATTTAACTACATCTTGTCCATACACTGGCCTACAAATACACTCAAGATAGCCAAGGCTTGTGGGAAGACACCTGCTAATACTGTTAATGTAGACATTCTTGTCCAGTATGAAGTCTAAAGTTCAATGAGATTATGACACACATGATGCAGCATTGGATGCAAATTGTTTTTGTTGAAGACCAGTATAACCCTGTGTATACAAACATTTGCCGACCCCAGCGGAGAAGACATTCAGTGTTCGATAATCCTGTATTCCTTTCCCAGTAGTGTCCCAATAGCGGAGTAGTCATAGCAGTGCTCTTCAACTTAGTTGTTGTCGTTCACTGTAAATGCCAAAGTTCCAAGGTTAATGGGTTTGAAATTGTATGAGTATTAGGCATATGAGAAAGTTGCATGTGACGAATGGGTTATTCAGTGATTTTTCCAAGGTGCTCGTAGTCATGATAAATCCTCAGTATGTCAGAAAAGCTGACAAAAACAAAATTTTGACTCCTGTTATTGCTGAGGCTTGAGATGAGACAATAAGGGTACCTCCCAGGCCAGATTCAGAATATGCCATACCTTGTGGATAGATGACACTGCTATAGTTGAGAATCTATGAACTGCATGTGCAACCCCTTATGTAGCAAATGCATTAACTTAATAACCATATGGTAGGCTGTATATCCTTATATGTAGGTGTGCATGTTGATTTATGTATAATAGGATATAACACAATAGGATATAACACCATTAGCTATGCTGGGGATGATGGAATGAGGAATCTTATCTCAGCTTTACATTGTTCTGCCATATTGCAGCCTATAAATCATGACTTGCCAGTTGTAAGTGGTGGAGGAAACCAGAGTGCCTGGTGAAAACCATTGCTTAACCACAAGTCACTGGCAACTTTCTCATATGTCTCTAACAATATAACAAGTATTGAACAAAAACAAGTGCATAACAATCGTTGACTGCACTAGAATTTAAAAAAAAAACTTTCTCACATGCCCAGACCGGGATTTGAACCCAGGCATTGTTGAGAGAAGGCGCTATTAGAGACAATGCCATCTACCAGTACCCTAGACCACTTGGCTATCAGGGCAGTCCCCCCTAGGGATGATAGAATGGTCCTGTATTATTACATAGGAAGTAAAGCCTAGAGGGGTGTATCCCACTGGGAGGATGTTCTCCCGGCCAGGAGTGGAACCAGATTGCCCAAACTCATAAACAAAGATATGATCAGTCTCTACAGTGGGAAGTGGCTTGATTGAGATCTTGGGATTTTCACATAGTGGTCGTAGTGATATTTAACACATTCCTCACAGCCAAATGTGGGATTGATCTTTAATGTAAGCCACTAATGCTCACAGCCTCCAAAAACAGCCTGCCAATTTATTGTTTTTCTACAAAAATATTTTTCATCATGAGCAAGATATTCCTTTAATTGTGCCGCTACTGGAATGAATGGGTTACTTGGGCAAGTTATATACAAGCAATGGTCAATAGTACTGGATAACCTTTATCTACATAGTTCTTGCAGGAATCAGTTATAAAAGGATAGGAAACATACAGCATGATGTGGCTACCAGCACCTTATTGGCTTGGCGCTGACACTGGTCCTCATCAATGAACCAATGGACCAACCAAAGCAGACTGAAATAATCACCCCCTCCCCCCTTGATGTCCATGAATGATCTCATACTTCTGCAAGACTTGGATTTTACAATAGTAATATATCGTACTGTAAATTCTTGGTAATTTGGGACACTTCAGTTCTTACAATATTTATGAGTGGAGGATGGCCCATATTCCTGAAAATACCGAGAAAGCAGAGAAATAGTGGTAAAGATATCATCTCAGTTTTTAGTAGGGTAGTAGTGTCAAGTGTGGATTTCCAACCTGAAACATGAGACAAGAGGATACAAATAAACATTTTCCCATCCTATCTCCTGCAACAATCCTTATCCATTGGGTAAGCAATGATTCCAGTGGGCTACACACCAGAGATGGCCCTGTTTGTTTTACTGAGATGAGGTCCATGATTGCATGCAGTGTGTGTACTCCAGCATGCCACAGACCAAAGGAAGCTGGATTATCTATCAAGTGGATACTCATAAACTATGGGGTCATTCTAGGATAAAGGGTTCTGTTAGGTGCCTGGATATTTTGCAATGTGCCTCCAGAGAATCTCAAAGCATAGAACTATATAGATTACTACAGGCGAACTTGCATATGACAGACTCGGGACCAGGAAAATTGGTCTGTCATCTGCAAAGTCTGTCATATACATATGACACATACCGGTAGACTACCGGCAGAAGTTGACATGCATGGGACTGGGGCCAAGCATATCATCCATCGTACCTGTCTGGCGTACAGTGGTTCATCATAAGCAAGTTCGCCTGTATATATTTGCATTTACGTGTACCCTTACCAAATTAATCTGAATCCAATGAAAACCCTAAGAATTTCTTGGAAGTCTGGGAAGCCTGGGAAGCTGAATTTGAAAAGGGTAGTCGGGATTTAATTTTTGAGATTATACTTTTGATTTTCAATTTCTAGTGCATTTGGGAGCTTTATATCAGTGCTTTTATATCCCTTTTAACTTTTCCATTCCATCTTTATAATTTGGAAAAATCACTATACATCTGCCTTTTCAGTTAATTTTCTTTTTGAAATTAATATGGCAAGCTTATGAATTTTGAATTTTCACTATTCTTTTAGACTCAATTGTTCAAGTATGTTCTTTTAAAGATCATAGTAAATTTATAAAATGGTCAATAAGAATACTCTGGTAAATCAAAAGTTATCAGTTTTTAATAATACATTCATATAAATGTGCCATATACTTTTGAAATATAAATCATTTATCAACTTAACTTTATAAAACTTAAATTGAATCACTTCAGGCTCTCCCTCAAATAATAGAAAAATACAACATAAGAAAGGCTTAACCTACTGGTTTAAGTAGGTCTATACTGTAAGAGTAATATTAAATGATTCTCATTAACATCACTATAATTGGAAGACTGACTGTAAAATAAGCCCTCTGAGATTTATTGCGACATTATAACTGTGGAGAGAGAGGTTGTAATAGCTCTCATGGGGACATTTACAAGCTTCAGCACTGCTAGAATTAACAGTCACAGAATCATGAAATTGATGGGCCATATTTTGGGCTGCAAATAACCAATGACTAATAACCTTAATTTGACTCATTCATGCATTCAGTGGCCAAAACCATCTGACTGTTTTAATGATATCTCTCTAACAAAAGCAATTTTCAGAAAATATTTGAAAGAGAAATGATGATCAAAATCCAGCCTATAACTCTCCTTCAAATAGTATGTGAATTTATGATTAATTTCAAGGTTATTTTTTAAAGTAGTATAGATCCAGACAAAACTATTCAAGGAGATGTCCATGCATCAAAGGGTTAAATTGAATCACTTCCAAGGAATCAGTTGGTAAGGTATGTTTTACCTAAGTATGTTATACCTTCCCTACTGCTGTAATGGCAGTCATGGTAGTATATTCATTAGAAAACAGATCATTTAATTATATATCTTCTACGTGAAGAGAATCAAATATTCCCAACAGTTGACATTGATTAATTATATTTGATTATGCTATTGGAGTATCCATTTGTATGGTTTTTGTCAATATTATCTAGGTCAAGTAGCGAAAGGATATAATGCTAGCCTTAGATTTCACTCATAAATAGTAACAATGTGTTTGGCACCCCACCTTATAATTGTTATGGGATTTTCTATTAAAAATAAAAGTTAAGGTTTAATTACCTTTATAGGGATTATATTAAGGGGTACCTTACCTTATGATTTTTGTTCATGCAACCGGGCCTTGAACATATATACATATATATATATATATATATCTTTCTATCTATCTATCTATCTATCTATCTATCTATCTATCTATCTATCTATCTATCTATCTATCTATCTATCTATCTATCTATCTATCTATCTATCTATCTATCTATCTATCTATCTATCTATCTCTCTCTCTCTCTCTTAAGAACTTGTTAAGAATGATCATCCTGGAGTATAAATCCCAAAGTCTTTGAATATTAAAGTCATACTACCATTAAGGGTATCTAGTTATATCAGAGCCCTGAGAAGAAGCTCTAATTTCTGCATAACTGTAAATAGATGAAAATTAAATCTCTTTAGGTTATGGCTAATCTCTCTCAAATTGCAAACTTTTCACAAAAAGTCCAGTTTTTGTAGAAAAGAATTCAAAATCAAGCTGCCAGCACTTGCATAATTGGGGTTACAGGATATATTGGGCTTGCTCTGTTTATTTATCAAGCAGATCCCTTCTAAGGTCCTGTGGTTCAGCAGCGGAATACCATTGTTAAAAGGGGCCATTAGTCTCTAATGGCATCGCAGTCAGACTGTTAAACAAACACACTCTGTGGCATGAATGGCATACTATGTGACCAGCACTATCATAATAACAACATATGGCACCCTGCTACCGACATGGAATAACCGCTAGAAAGGGCTCAGAATTCAACATTTCATATCCAGTTAGCTAATAAAACAATTATTTGGGAAAATAAAAGCTGACACATGGATTATATTTGTCCAAACAGTCACAGTAAAAACATTTTGTCTAATGAAGAAATTTCATATCTTTTATTATTGTTACTGTTATCTACAAATTGGTTATTGCGCAGTTCTCTGAAACAAATGATTTTGATGCACTGTGGATTCTCAGAATAATTTTGCAAAATGATTATGGAGAAATCTGGGCCACAACCCTTGACAGCCAATGGAGATTTCTTAGAATATGAGCCACAATCTAAATCAGCCTGATACATACAAATCTAACTATATTTCCCTCCCTAAAACATTCTGATCTGTGTACCAAGTGACAATAAACTAGCAATGATTAAGTGAAACCGAAAATAACACAGCTTTCCCCAGGCCGGTCTAAGGTGTAACTAATTAAGAAATCCTTGCAGAAGCCATCTCCCCTAATGCTAGAAAAGGCTGTCCCGATAGCCTAGTGGTCTAGGGCATTTCCACTTACTACTTGCTGTCTCTGGCTCAGCACTTGATTTTCCCCAATACTATGGTTTCCTCAACCATTTTCCAAACATATTTTTAAATGTTTTTACATGTTACACATTGTCCAAAATAACATGTTATAACATTTTAAAGCTTGGTATAATATGTTTTCTCCATGTTGATTTCACCAGACTTAAGCCGTGATTTAGCTGCAATATTGCTGCAATAAGTGTCAAAAACATATTATTAGGGGTAAGAAACTAAATAGCCAATCTGCTAATTGTTCAAATTGGCATATGAATATACGATGTATTAATTATCATTACCAGTAAGTGTTCATACTATACCAGATTCTTTTCCCATCTAAGAAGTGAATTCTGTACAATGCTTGAAACGATATTGTGATAAATTTGGCACTTCTCTCTATTAGTTTAATCTTATAAGTTGGTTCCTCATTGCAGGTCAGAACTAAACCCTATTTTACGCTGCTGGTGGCTAATTTGGTCAGTACAAAAATGATGCAAAAAACCTGAAAAATGACTGAACCCCCGGCACATGGGTACTAATCTAAGAGCACTCAGGGAAAGCTATCCAATGAATACCAACATGCCAAGGTTTAGATGGTTTTCAAAAATCGTTATGTCCTTGTGCTTTGATGGAAAGTAGCAGTATTGGGAGGGTTGAATTTGGCATCTCTATTGGCTTAATCTTATAAGTTCCTCATTGCAGGTCAAACTCATGTGAAAACCAGTAGATGCTAGCATTTATCCTTTTGAGCTTTTTAAGAAATTCCACTGGACAAATATGAGAAATATGCAGTTACAGTTCCAAATTCTTTCCATCAAGTCAAACAGAAAAATGCCCAATTACCCGTTTACAATGTACCCTTTCTGATCTTATGTATTTATGCCATGGTGATTGTTTCAATATGTTTCCTAAGGAATGTGAGACGTTGAAAGCTATGATGGAATACACTAGAAATAATGGCTGCCAATTTTTTTCACAAGATGTCCCTAAACTATCATGGGTTAAGCTAATTTTCATGGACTTATAAATATTAGTACTAGATGACAGATGATATGGCACGATTTTAAATGAACACCATCTACTTGCCAAAGGCATTTTTCTTTGTATATTTTTTCTCGTATCGGGTGCAGCGCGGTTGTGTTATTATCTAGAGTGCCTGTCGTTTGCGTGATGTATTTTGATGTAATTGAAGTGATACATGGCTCATTGCCCGGTATCCATGGCTTGCCAGGAAACACTTCTCGATAAGGATCACTGCAGTCCTAAACAGGAAGCTTTCGACCCACTCAAAATGGCTAAATAACCAATCTAACAGAAGTGAAGTGAAACTGCATCTTAATTGATGGATTTATCATTCATTATACAATCTATTGATTGAATTACATTTTAGGTTCATATTGGGGATGTATGATAACTAGAAACTGTATCTGATTTGCAAGATTCTTTTTACGGTTCTTTCATTTTGATTTCAGTTTCATTTTAAGAGTATCTGTCATTGGAACGCAGGAACTCCATCTGAATTTTTGACATACTTTACTAAGTATTGATTGAGTTTGATCAAAAGTGGATCATACTATGATCCACTTTTGGTTTGATTTTTAGTTTTTTTTTTGTTTTTTAAGGGTTTCTGTCAATCTTACATACAAAAATAGAAACAGCACCTGAATTATTTGAATTATTTTACAATAATTTTCAGAAAATATTTGAAGGAGAAATATTAATCAAGATCAAGTTATTTTCAAACGTACCTAAGGTCCAGATGAGTCATGTCAATGAGATCTCCAAGCATATAAGGGTTAAAGGTAGATTATACCCCATAGAAATATTTAAAGAGTGACCTTTCTTATAATACCTATAAGTGGTGCCAAAACCAGCTTTAATTTAAAACCCCTTTATGCTGCTGGTGGCTAATTTTGCCAACACAAAACGATGCAAAATAAGTGGAAAAATGACTGAAACCCTGGCACATGGGTACTCAGCTGAGAGTACTCAGTGAGAGATTTTCAATGAATACCAACATGACAGGGTTTCAATGGTTTTCAAAAATCTTTGCGTTCTTGTGCTTTGGACGAAAGTAGCCTCAGCATCCGAAGGGTAAATAGCAATGGGCCTTGTTGTGGAACTTGTTTTCGTAGCTCAAAAAACTATGGATGCGTTCTGAGTCATTCCCGAGGGATTTTTCATGCTGTTCTTTAAAGGTTTCTAAGGTCCAGATGAGTCTTAAGGAGATTTCCCACCGTATAAGGTTTAAAGGTAAATTATGCCGTATATATTGAAATATTTAGGGATTCAATTTTCTCAAAATACCTTTAAGGGGGGTGAAAACCAGTTTTAATTTGGCCTGGAAATAACTTGCTAGGAAACTTGTTTTTGTAGCTTCAAAAAATATGAATGCGTTCTGAGAGTTATTCCCGAGGGATTTTCCATGCTGTTATTTTCACACCCCGTATATCTGTGCCGAAGCTGAGGTTCAAAAGGGGCGCTGGGTATATATTACCCCTGGCGTAGTATAGATATTGCCAGGCAGTGAAATGAGCCATCAGCGGGTGACGGAGGCATGCTGGCGGACTGATGCAGGAACTGAAGGAACCGCTGCGGTGACTCTTGGGAGCCATCAGAGGAGTCCCACCCAGAACGGAGACCTATAATAATGAATAACCTGGCTATCAACAACAAGCTACAGTGGCTTACACAAACAAACATGCTACTAGTACACTCCATCACACTCAACACCACTGTACGCCGCCGACTAGTACTCACTACTAGGAACATATAATACACATACTACTACTACCAACTTGCTATCTACATACACAGTGCAGTGGCTACTGCACTCATTAAAACCTACAATCTAAGACTGTCATTGCAAATTTTTTTAGTGGTTGTTTGACATGATATTTCCAAAAATGATTCCAAAACAGAATCTGATTAATATGATTGATTGTTTTTCTTACCCAGAAATTTTGTGAATGCAAAAAGTGAATGTGAACTCTTAGAGTACTAGTTACATCTGATTCTAACATGAACGTGCCATTTAACTCTACCTTTGAAAAAATAGTATATCGCACTTTATCACAGTCATAACATTTCGGTAAAACATTTTTGATTTGGAATTTTTCTGCAGTATTGAAGCTGATTTGTAAGTAGAAGAGGAAACGGTAGTAATAGGTGAAAACGACCACCTAACCCCAAGTCTCTGGCAACTTTCTCACATATGCCCAATGAACAATGGGCAGTGAACAATGGGCAGTGGTAAGATTCAGGGAACAGTCAGTGGGAACTCCGCTATCCGGGCAGGCATTACATTTCTACCAGGTGTTTTCTAGAACTGTCTGAGCATCAAAAGAATGTGTCATTATGAGATTGGTTTAAGCACAGTTAAATTTTTTCTCAATCTTTTTACCAATGTTATAATGATAAAACCAATAAAGATAAATAAAACCTGTCTGATAGAATTGGGATAGTAGAATTTATGGTACTTTCAATTCAAACGTGTACTTCTTGAACCTGAAGTATGGTAGTACTGGTATCCTCATATTTCATCTCATATCACTCTCGGTGGCAGATAGTTCATTATGACTTAGCTATTTTGTTCTAGTCCATTTAAAGTAATAACAAACAATACTCACAGCACCGGAATGCTGTTGCAATCACTGCGTCATGAACCGGTTCCACTGTGAACCATGGACGCATCCACATATTTGTGGATTCTGATCAAAGGCATTTTAAGGAAAGGAAATTAAGCTGTGGGAGGGGCAGATTGTATATGGTATAACAAAAGAATAATGGGCAGATTGTATATGGTAATCAACAAGAGAATAAAGAGAAGAGATTGGTCCTGATAAGGGGAGCATGTAAATATATATATATATAGTAATAGTATATATATATATATATATATATATATATATATATATATATATATATATATATATATATATATATATATATATATATATATATATATATATATATATACTGTAAAGTTCGAAATATTAGCGTGCTTAAATTTAGCGAATTGATCCATTTTTCCATGTTAGCGAATCGTAATATTAGCGTCTGAACCATCTCAAAAAGTGCCATCTGCCGACAGATATTCAAACTAGACCTGGTTTGATAAACGGTCAAAAGGTGGCGCGTATTAATATTTACAGTATGTACATACAATGGAGGACAAAGGGACAGTTCCTTTGTCCAGGAAATATTGGAAATAAAACTGAATTGAAACTGCCACAAACCCTGATAAGACAAATAAAGATTTGAAAAACAATGTTTTGTGTTTGTTTTGCATCTTAAATGAAAAAAGGTCAGGAAAAAGCCGATTTTGATATGGAGGTGTGTAATTTTCTTTGTTTTGGTAGCGCCATCTGGAGTCTATGTCAAAAACTATTTCTTTTGTAAAATATGTGCACAACGAATTGTGCACTCCCAATGAGTCAAAACTGCATTTTTATTTGGTTTCAGGCTATATATACATTCAGATATGATAGCCTGGCTCACTTCAGAATACCATTTACATACTAGAAATTCGTTATTAACTGAGATAAATTGATGTCGAGTGGGTCAAAAACGTCACATACGTGGCGTCATATGGTGGCCTTGTCAATAACTATTTTTTTGGAAAAAATGTGCACATCGAGTTGTTCACCCTTAAGTGCATTAAAACTGCATTTTTATTCAGTCTCTGGCCACATATGCATTTAAATAAGATAACTCTCGCTTCAGTATATCATTTTCATTCTTGAAATTAGTAAAATTACTGAGAAATAACGATGTTGAATCCTTGTGAGACTACCTAGAAAACAAAGAAAAATCGTTGAAAAATGGAACAAATATTACCGGATCGTAATATTAGCGAATCTGACCCACTCGCTAATGTCGCCAATATTAGTTCCACGCTAATATTTCGAACTTTACAGTACAATTCTAAACAAAATTGAGGGATAATCAAAATTGGCATTCTAGACATTTCAAAGTTCACTTTAATTTCAGTTTCTCACAGACCCATCTCTATTCCTGTTAAGCGGCAAAAACATCTTGACCATTTTGGTGATATATCTTTCTAAGAAAACATAAAGGGTGTGGTAAATGTTGAAAGCATGTACACTAATTGAAACCTCAACTACTTTACTGCTTACAAATGAGCAGAGCATAACTGTCGCTTTCAGAATTCCACACAAATTGCTTGACATAGCCCAGATGCTCAGGAACAGGTGTAGATCATTGTTGGTGTTGAAAACTGTCTAGACGTGTAATTCTATAAGCCAGGCGGGCAGAGCTGGAGCAGTGTTGAGCACCTATAGGTAGCTCCCATCCTCAAGTGTGAATTAGTCGATCACTTGCAGATAGTCATACAGAGGGGGGTTCTAAGGGTTTGTGAACCTCACTTTTGCTAAGATTTGTTTTTTTCTTTAGTTTTGTTTTAAATCAATGAGGTAGTTCTATCTCTTTGTAAAAACAAATCCCATAGACAGTAATCCTGGAACCACCCCTGTTGATGGTTGAAAATATGTATCAATTTAGTAGTTAAGAAACATTTAAGAAGGTTAACTTTTAAGGAATGGGGTAAAGCTATGAGTATAGTACTGGCAGGTATTCCATGTTGTCGCATATGCACTAATTAACCAATAGACATCTGATGCGCACCCATGGTATGAAAACTTTGAACACAACTCATAAAATAGAGTAATATTATATAATAATTAGAGAGGGCAATTAATTCTTTACCCCTCCAATGCTGAGGCTACTTTTGCCCAAAGCACAAAGATGAAAAAAAAATTGATAACCATCTAAAGTCTGTCATGTTGGTATTCATTGGATAATCTCTCTCCGAGTACTCTAAGATGAGTACCCATATGCTAGGGTTTCAGTCATTTTTCAGCTTTTCTGTGCCATTTTGTATTGGCCAAATTAGCCACCAGCAGCATAGGGGGTTAAACAAGTCAGGAGTTACAACTTTCAGTAAAACATTTCTTGAAATATTGATTTGTTATCAGGGTAATTCCAAATGCCTCAGAGCATGTGTCAATGCCCCATTTAAAGGCTGGAAATGTTTGCACCAGTTGTATATTGTACTACCATGCTAACAAACAGGAGTCATTGACTTTAACCAGCACCTAGTGCACGAGGTAGGAGTTAAACTAATATGTTCATAGTACACATACCAGGAGTGCTACATACAACAAACAACATGCTTTGTCACCATAAGAGTATGGAATACATGTTAGGTATGTTTTGAATACAATCCCAAGCCCTTTTTTGTAATGAGAATAATATATAATGCAAACAGTTTTAAATTTATCTAATGGAAATAGCAAGCGCAATTGACTGTCTATTATAATTGTTACTGTTATTATCATTATTATAATTTTGTTATCATCACCATTGTCATCATTGTCATCATCATCATTTTTTTGGTTAATAATTTGGCCAAAGTAATAATGAATTTATGTGTTGATGGATAAATAAAGATGCACATACCATCCGAATAAGGTATAAAAGTTACTACCTCTATGTAAGTTGCGTTTGATCAATTTATTACTAATAATTCCTGCTTTATAACAAAGATATTTTTAAAGGAGAAGTTAGAGTATATAGTTAAAATGAGCTCTGGAACCTAAATATTTATAGTAACAATTAGTTGACAATAGTAATTGAGAAATTTTGCAATTGACACACTTTAACTGTATATGCTATTTGATATTCTAACATTTGGTGCAAGTGTCAGAATGCACTTTGAGGTTAGATAAACTATGCAGACATACAGAAAAAAAAATAATAATATAGTTTATTGAAACATGTACAGAAAAAAGAAAAACAACATTCGCCATGCAGTGTACTTGTTATATGTATCCATTAAGTACGAGGAAGGCAAATTGAGTTCTAGTTGTGCAGAATGGTATGGGAATATAATATTTTTAAGTGCTGTTTTTCGTAATTGTTATTCCATGGAAAGATGAATATTGCAAAGTGCCACATGTTTATCCCACTTCTCTAGGAATAGTTTTCTCTTTCTATTACAAGTTGCAATTTGCTGTTACATATGTTGTTTGATTTCTTAATTTATATTATAGTTGACCAAGGAGATGGAATGGACAGTGTACGGTGTGCTGGACACTTCGGAAAGGTAGATCAATCTCCTATGTTACATCAACTGATGATAATTGATATCATATGCTACTAAAGATAGCTGCCCATTCCCCTCCCCTTTCCTCCCTCTACTGATCTATCATGGGTACATTATGTACATTTAGTTAGATTTTGTCTTCTCGTCTATTTCGACCCCTCACCCCCCACACATCTGTCATACAGTGTAGAAGCATACAGTGTAATCACTTTTCAATGCTAAATTCTAACTACAGGATTATAAGTAGGTAGGAGAAGGATGGACTGAGTTAAAAAGTCTCTCCACCCGTATTAGATCTTTTCTTCTTTATCTTTTTTTTTTCTTTTTTTAAATTTCTTTTTTTGGTTATTTTTGCATGTAGTAAACCTTTTTAGCAGTGTTCATAGAAGAGAATGAATATCAGTTTCAGGTCATGTGTTTCTTTATTGTGGTGATATGACCTGCTTTCGATAGCAAATAATATCTCAAACAAAAGATATCAGAGGCTTTAATAATCAGTGTAGTATAGATGAGGCCTTTTTTCAACATTTTGTCTCACGCCCCACCCTCCACCATACATCACTCACACATACTATAAGCAAACATGTAAGATTTGGCCTGTTCCATTATTTTGACTCACATTAGCCCTCTGTCATGTATCACTCTATAAAACAATATAACTGATCCCTGACATACAAACATATTGGAGATTTACTAGTATAGTATAGATGATCGCAAACATCTCCGGCCTTCGCCCTGTTCTGCATTTTGTCTGACCCCCACCCCTCCACCATACATCATTCCCTTGTACTGTAATGATATAAGTGATCCCTGACGCATCCTGTCTCAGCTCTGTGCTAAGTTTCTCCCTGCCCCACCCCTCCCACATCCATCATAGCCTGTATAAGTGATTCCTGGTTGCAGACCCTCCCCCCTTCGCCCCGCTCCACTATAATTCATCATAGACTCTGATGGATGCCTTACGTAACAGCACCACAGCCAGCTACACCAGTTACACCATTCCTGGGAGAATTCTTATGGGCCTTTGATTTCAGCCAGCTTCTTCAATTACTCTGTTGGTTTTTACAGTTGGAATAAATTCTGGAATGTCTACTGTTTGCTTTTCCCCACGTCGCACCCGAAATGAATTTGATCTCGATAAATTGTTACATGATGTTAGATTACTGGTAAATTATATTGCACTCCAGTCATTTGGGATCAAAGGTTGAGGGGAGTAATTGGCTGGCTAGGGTCTGAAACAAATCATAATTTAATCCAATGTATAATCATTTGAAAATGATTACAGTCTTTCAGTTCCTTTCAGTTGTAGCCAGAAATTTGAGAGATTTTGATGTAGATGGATAAGTTGGTTCTCAAAATAGGTTATTCATTATGAAAGGTTTAGGTGTCCAGTAGTTTGGGGAAGACCATTATGTCTTCACATATACAACCATAACCATATTTCTACTTATCAATGAAATATGCAATACATTTAAAGTAATGCCCTAGCATGCATTTACATTGAAAATTTCAGATCACTTTTTTGAAATTGATGTTTTCTTTTGATAAAATAATATAATATAATTCAAATTATTTGGGTGTCCTTATATGTGATTTACCTTAGTGCTCAACAATACTCTGCAAAGGTAGGTGCCTAAAATTTAACAAGCCTTTTAACTTTTTGCTAGTCCTGAAAACATTTGGAGAATTTGTATTCTCATGTCAATTTGCATTTTCTTGTTGTATATTCATACCAATCTTAGTTTCACATGCTTCAAGATGTTCACCAGACCAGACCATCAATAGATCTAGCCACTAGGTTTACAGAAAAAAACTTATAGCCCTGATTAATTTCAACTTGTCCCCATTATAGCAGGCTGACTTTTCTCACCTAGGCCTGCATGGGATTTGAAGGTGTTTTATGGCCTTCCATTGATTGCAAACTGTAGACTCAGATTAACCATTCCAATGCTTGGGCTATTTTCGTCCAAAGCTCAAGGACACAGACTTTTGAAACCCATCTAAACCTTGTCATGTTGGTATTCATTGGATAGCTCTTGATGAGTATGTTCAAATGAGTACCCATGTGCCAGGGTTTCAGTCATTTTACAGGATTTTTGCATCATTTTGTATTGGCCAAATTAGCCACAACCATAATAAATGTAAGTCCTGTGCCAGTATGCTTTATGCATATTATTCACTGTGCTCTATGGTTGCCCAGTCTAGATCTGATGGATCTTTCTGTTTGTGAAACTGTCTGTTATGTATGTTTTCGAAGGTGCTTTATGGTTTTCCATTGATTGGAAACTGTAGACTCAGATTTAGCCCCTATGATACATGTGTGCTTTATGCATAACTCACGGTGCTCTATGGTTGCCCTAGCTGAGTCTAGACCTGATGGATGTTTCTCCGTGCTAAACTGTCTGTTGCTGATGTGTTTGCCTAAGCAGCATGCTGTCTCCAGGGATGACAAATGGACAGGGTTTGTGGTGACAACTGCATTGTCGGCCTTGACAGATTATCAACAGTTTAAGGATTGCACGGCCTTGAGAGATTATCAACAGTTTAAGGATTGCACGGCCTTGAGAGATTATCAACAGTTTAAGGATTGCACGGCCTTGAGAGATTATCAACAGTTTAAGGATTGCACGGCCTTGAGAGATTATCAACAGTTTAAGGATTGCACGGCCTTGAGAGATTATCAACAGTTTAAGGATTGCACGGCCTTGACAGATTATCAACAGTTTAAGGATTGCACGGCCTTGAGAGATTATCAACAGTTTAAGGATTGCACGGCCTTGAGAGATTATCAACAGTTTAAGGATTGCACGGCCTTGACAGATTATCAACAATTTAAGGATTGCACGGCCTTGAGAGATTATCAACAGTTTAAGGATTGCACGGCCTTGACAGATTATCAACAGTTTAAGGATTGTACGGCCTTGACAGATTATTAACAGTTTAAGGATTGTACGGCCTTGACAGATTATCAATGGTTTAAGGATTGCACGGCCTTGACAGATTATCAACAGTTTAAGGATTGCACGGCCTTGACAGATTATCAACAGTTTAAGGATTGCACGGCCTTGACAGATTATCAACAGTTTAAGGATTACACGTCAGTAGTTTATACATGAACGTTGATATCCAGGAAGCCATATTCTTTGACGGCCACTATGTCCTCATTTAAACTTACCCAAAAATGCTTAACACTTCCAATGTTGAGGATACTTTCGTCCCATATGCACAAAGCCTTGACGCAAAGATTTTCGAAAGCCATCTACACCCTGTCATGTTGGTATGCATTGGATAGCTCTTGCTGAGTACTCTTAGATGAGTACCCATGCGCCAAGGTTTAAGACAATTTCAAGGTTTTTTGCATCATTTTCTATTGGCCAAATTGGACACCAGCAATATTAGGACAGGGACAATACATCCTTCTCCCTGATTAGGGTTAAGAGTAACACTTGAAATTGTCATCCGGATTTATGACTCTTTTGACAATAACTTGGAAATCAAAAATGATTTCACAAAATACTTGAAGGAGAGCTGTTGATGGTGTTCTGATAAACATTTCTCCCTGAAATATTTTCTGAATTAAGCTTTAATTGCCTGAAAGATTTTACCAAATTTGTCAGGCTTGCTCATTTTGCCGCTGTGAGCATTAATGGGTTAAGCCTGGAATCTGGATGTTTTATTCCATCATCTCTTTTTCTGCCACTCTAGGCTAAATTGTGGCTAATAGTTTACCTGTTTATGCCTGTAGGCCTACTGTATCGCCAAAACTGCCTGACTAATTTGGTGATATCTCTCTAACATTTTACTTATGAAATTCAAAAAAAATACTTGAAGAGGAAATGTTGTTCAGAAACTAAAAGGCTCCTTCAAATATTTTTCCAAACTATAACTAGAGTCAAAGTTATATTAAAATATTAAGAATCTTGTCACTCAGACTGGCAGGCATTATTTTTGCTTACTTTGGGCATGGCCTGACACCCCCACAAAAAGGTTGGGTTGTATTTTTTTTTTGGATGTGCATCTATTTTGATTTGGAATAATATTGTACGCCATGCTCTCCTCATTGATTATCTATATACCTCTCAACAATATATCGGTGGAATTTCTTTAAACTTTTAACCTTTCTTTAGATTCTTATATATTTCATAAAGTATTCCTATGACATAGCTAGATAATCCTGCTTGGTTATCCTCAATTGTTATTCTTTTGTGCATTTAACTACCAAAATGCCCAGCAGCCAGTTAAGGTGAATATCTGTATTACAATAGAAATGCATTATTCACTAGCTTGATAAGACAGTGGGAAAGGAAATGAATCAGGGTATTGCAATAAAGCTGTCCATTGTAACTGTTTTCAGATGTAGTAGATCTGTGATGAATGTGACAGACATTGTATCAATGCCAATAGGTAGATGATTGCAACAAAACTGATCAACATAAAGGACTGGATTCAGTAGTGCCACAATGCTCTTTAGATGCTTAGAAAAGACTATAGTGTAAAGCCTCTACTAGCGTTGGTCATCGGGTCACATAGATCTGAATAGAAGTGTCACACTGGGTCAACGGCAGTCATTGCTTATTAGTATGTGAGGAGGCTAAGAAGGTCTGAATAACCCAGTTTTACGCTCGCAGCAGTCAAAACAGCCTCACAACTTTGCTGGAATTTTGTAGCAAAGCATATTTGGGAATAATTAAGATTTAAAGGAGAGATATTTATCAGAACTTTAACTATAACTCTCCATCTAATATCTTTATTAAGAAATAGTCAAAAAACGCATTGTGGGCTGTTCATGTCATGGAGCATACCCAGAGTGTTTACTAATTTAATTTTTGAATTACTTGAAAGAATTTCTACAACAGATGGAAAAGTATTTTTCACAATATTTCTTTGTCATACCACCTGGGAACCTCTGAGTACCCTGTGAGTATGAGTTAAAGCAATGATAGGAAATAGGTCAAGTACTGAACTACATAAGCCTTTAAAAGAAAAGCAAGATAAATATTCCCACTTTAACCTTTATCCATGACTCTTCATGGCTATGACAGCTTTACACTATCTTGATTACTAGGTAAAAACAATAGCCCCTGTTCATGTGTTTGTGGTGTTCCGGCTAATTAGCAATAAGCTCTAGGACAAGCTGACCAGGCTTGAGGGAGCGTAATGTGACCGATAAGACAAAGAGATGGAATGTGATAACCCGAAGAAAAAAACTGCTTAGTAAGCAAAACATGCCCCCATCGAGGTTAGTGGTGGTTGCTGTTAACTTTATTGCTATATTACAACCACAGAAACAACACATAATAGTCGGCACCCGCCTATGAATAAATGAATAAATTAGGAGACACAAATACTGCTTGAGATTGGACATTCATTGCACTACTGTATTCTTTCATTTGAACCCACTTTACTAGTATAACAATGACAAGGCCGGTAAAATCAGTGCTTTTATAGGCGTTCCTCACTACATGTAACTAGCAATGTATATATTTCATTTTTTTTAGCCTAGATCTTTTTGTTAATCTTACAGGAGAACGTTTCATTTTTTGTGTGTAATAAGGTGATGCCATTTTCTCCAGAGTCCTATAATGAGAGTTCTAGTGCTTCAATTGCATATTGTTCATTATTTGATTTGTTCACTTGATTGATCTGAAAAGGGAGTAGGTAAATTACTGCTGTATAAAACTATCATCAAATGATCAAACCGTTTCATTTTGTTGAAAGTCCTTTTTATTCTCTGTGGCGATGACGTTGAGAAGGAGAAAATCACAATCAATATAATGAAAGTGGCTTTAAGGCATTGTTTTGTACAACAACTCTCAGCTCAGTTAACTAGTCATTTAGTGAGGGGGATAATTAGTCCATTTATGAGTTCTAACCAAAGGGTTTTATTTGGTGCTACGAAACCTAGGGAAATAGATCCACTGCTAAAATGTTTGAAAGACAATTTTCTTTGATGTTGGTTTGCATTTTTTTTTTTTAAATATTTCCCAAACAATGTTCTCATATTGAAAATCTCACCAAAATCAGGAACATTAGATGATATTTTGTTCATGCCAAAGTAGGTTGATTTTGCATATTTCAGGCATGTATGGGTTAACATAATGAATGGGCAAATCAGTGAGAGAAGAATGGAGTGACAGAGCGAGACACAGACAGGAGAGCATTGCATGTGAGTTAGCAGTCAGAATACAGGGGCATGAGTAATTACTGGAGTAGGACAGGCGGATTAAGAAAGAAATCTCTCTCAAGAGGAAAAGAACAATTTGTCTCAGCAGATATGAATGCTGATAAGACACTTGTGTGGTTTGCCAGACGTAGTAGCACTGAACACACACACTTAGCTGATCACCTGCTTTATAGAGTAGTTGCAGCTAGGGGTTTAACCCACTTACGCCCCCTAGAATTATTTCACAAGACAAATGTCATCTGGAATAAGGATACTTTTCAAAATAACACTTTGGTGATTTCTTTCTAACAAAAGCATTTTTCAAAAATATTTGAAGTAGAAATGTTGATCAGAAACTAACCAACAACTCTCCTTCAATTTGATTTTTTTCTCCAATGATGTCCAGACAACACCTGTCAAGGAGATCTCTTTAGGCATGAATGGGTTAACCCTTACATTATACCTTCTCCATCACCACAGTTGTCCATCTACAAAGTTAACTTTTTGTATATCACCATATGGAAACTATTTGTCTTTGTGGTTGTTGTTTTTTATCCCCACTTATGCTCTCTAGAATTATTTCACAAATAAGTATATAGTACCATACAACTGGTCTAATTCAGAGTTTCAACCCCTGAGTAACCTATTATTAAGGAGTCCCTGTTTCTACTCTTAAACATTAATGGGTTAAGGTCCATTTTTAAGGATTTAAGCAAGGTACTTAATATGGGGTAAAGTTCCTGTTGGAAATGGATCATTATGGAAAATGAACAGTATAGACTAACAATGTAGCTACGCCCGGATTACACCAACTAGAAAATCATGACTACTCTATTTGAGTAAAGTATCCAGGGTTACATGCATAAATGGATTTGAAAAATTTAAAATTATTTCCAAGAAACATACATAGATGAAATACTAACACATTCTTAATCCTTGCTTTTCACCATCTTTTACTTAAACAATCTTTTACCCTATGCAATGATTCAAGCTATCACAGGCCCTAGCTGTTAATTTCCTTTCATACCCTGAGTATGAGCTCACTCTATTTAAGTGTAGAAATTGCTGATCTTATCATTGGTTTTCCATTTCTTACACAAAGAGAAACTGCAAATTTCATTACACTGATGTCGGGATGCATTACTTCCAGCTCGCAGCACTCAGTTTTTAATTGGTGTTTGGTCCGCCCCCCTCTATTCCGACATAGTTTACAATCTAGTCTCCTACAAATTTCAATAATATTTAGGACTGGTGTGCAGAAATTATCTGCTTGACCTGGCTGCAAGGTTTGGAATTAGATTAATTTGACTGTTTTGCCTACCTGCATGTACATGTATTTTAGATGCTCTCCAGGAGTGCATGTAAGGTATGCTACTGTTTTATACCTAGTAATGTTCCATTCAAGTTTTGGATGCTTACTAGTGCAGTATTGGGAATGGTATTGTTTTATTCCTTTTACCCCTTCTCTGTTGCCTAAGTCTTATGTCAAAAAGGTTACCTTAGTAAATAAACCTGGAGATGATCTAAGATGATAAATTTATGCCAAGTTGTGGATACAGTAATCATTTCAGTGTACAATACAGATTTTAGAGTTACTCTAAAAATCCATTGATCCTGCAATACTGACAACAAACAATAATCCCATCCCCGAATCCTCCATCTTTTGCTATAAATTAGATCCCTACAATTCACAAATAAGTAATAAAATATAAAAGATGAAAAATTAATAATCAATATTACATTTGGGAATTGCTCTAAAAATCCATCGGTCCTGTAATTCTGAATACACACAATGACCCCACCTCCAAATACTATTCTACTACATACTAGATCCCTGTTTAGTCTCTCGTAGCTTTCTTTGTAGAGCTAAATTATGACTGTCAATCAGCGGATACACAACCAGCAGATCTCGCTCAGCAGCCTTGGCACAACCACTAGCCTAGGTGTGGCTGAGAACCACTCAAGAGGTGCTTTCTGCACATGTGCGAGAGCAACTTTCTCTATAATGTAAACAAATGCGAGAGCCCTCATTCGTCTGTCTCCTAGCGACGTCAGGATTAGGCGAGGTAAGGTGTGATCAGGGCTTTATAATGGGCCCTATGGTAATTGGTCTGTGGTGACCAATCCATGTTTTCTTCATCTATGGCTGAATAAAGCATCCAATACAAGTGGACCTGTAACAATCATAGTCCTCTAAGTAAGCCTGCCATTTCATCATGCCCCATTGCACTAGATGATTCTATCCAGTGGGACTAGTGACAGATTAATGTTAATCTGGATGAGCTCCCTCCCATTATCTGCTCCCCTCCAGCACATGGTGCTACTCTGTATCAACCCATGTATGCTTGGAGATTTTCCTGACTAATGTAGTCTGGACCTATCATACTTTTGAAAATAACCTCAGAATGGAGCATCAATTTGTAAACTATTTGAATGAGAGTTGTAGATAAAGTTTTAAAAAACAACTCTCCTTCAAATATTTTCCAACCATTGCGTTTGTTAGAAAGATATCAGCAACGCAGTCAGACAGTTTTGTTGCTAGTCAGGCATGAATAGGTTAACCCATTCATCTAGAATCTAGCATCTAGAATCACCCTTAAAATGTTGGTCATATCTTTGTGACCAGCACATTTTTCAGAAAATACTTGAAGGAGAAATGATGATCAGAACCAAACTTACAATTCTTCAAATATTTCGTTAATTCATACTTCATCTCAAAATTATCTTCACAAGTATAAAAGGTCCAGACGAAAATTGGCAATGAGATCTCTAGGCATAAATAGGTGAAATGACCACCCTCTCTGATCCCATCAGACTGAAACCCTACCCCACAGTCCTTCAGGGGAAATCATGGGCACACTTCTGGGGAACAACTTGACGTATGGTGTTGTGGGGAGAGCAGGTATATCTTTCCTCTGCGGGTGCATGGGTAGAGAAGTTGAGATGTTTTTGTTACGCCTTTGCTGTCGGGCAAAATGGGTTTAAAATGGCATACTGATTATGTATATAGCAAGTTTTACATGTAACTTGGGACATGTTTGAACCTCATGAGAAGCCATCATATATGACTATAGACTTGACACAGTCATCTGCTCCTGCCAAGTTATGAACGTATTATGCTTATTCTTCAGTGGAAAAGACATAATTATGTGAAATTTTGTGTGAAAAATGACTTTTATGTATTACTCAGGAATAAATTATTGTTGAAATAAATCAAAAGAAAATGTCTATCTGGAGAGCTGGTTTTAATCATATTTCTATTTAATTGTGTTTTTCATTTTTTTTTTTGATACTTCTATTTCATCATTTTCAATATTTCAAGACTTATCCATAACCTTTTTTTTATTTTGAACATAGGATTGGTAAGACTTTGTATTAGATCGATTTCTCCTATGCTGAATGGAAGTATGTTAACGAAGGAATGAGTGGTCCCTGAAGGACGATCCCAGAGTGTGGTCATCATAGGGTCCATGAACACTGGCCATTGGTCACTTAGTGGTCATTGCAGCACAGGACATTACTGGAGTTGAGAGTTGTTCTAGCATGCCTGGATAAAATAGGAAGTATCTAACATAAGGATGAGTAGTCTCTGAAGAAGGATTCCAGAGTGTGGTGGTCTTATGGTCAGTGAACACTGGCCACTGGTCACTTAGTGGTCATTGCAGCACAGGATACTACTGTATTTGACAGTTGCAAATGCCTGCCTGGAGAAAAAGGAAAGTATGTGAACAGAGCGATGAATGGTCTCTGAAGGAAGATCCCGTTTTTTGGTGATCATATGATCAGTAAATTAAAGACAGCTCCAAGCCAATGTTGAATGGTATACTTTTGGCTAGAATCTTTTGCATAATATCAAGGTGTTCGTTTCTGTGGTGGCCAGGGTATAGATGGCTCCTAAGGTGGTCAACCCTGATCAGTTAGAATTAAGAAAGCAAAATGAGCCCATGTTGGCCACCTGATGTGCAAATATAGAATTAAATAAGGGAATAGACAGCTTAGTGTTGGAATACACTTTAGGTTAGATATCAAAAAAGTTAAAAAAATGCCTTGCCAAGGACTAAGTCAATGGTCATATATATGTATATATAAATATGTGTATATATAAATATATATATATATATATATATATATATATATATATATATATATATATATATATATATATATATATATATATATATATATATATATATATATATATATACATGTGCATATATAACAAGAGCATATCTGATATTTTTGGCATCAGGTGCTGGAGAACATGTGAAAGGCGAGTGTGGAGCTAGAATGTCTGGAATGTGTCCGGTGAGGTGTAATGGACAAGAATAACATACTAGCAATAACAAACTTACACTTCAAGAGGAATGCTTTATTTTGCCATCAGAGGAACAATCTCCCCAGGCCAAAAGACAAGTCTTTAATGTTAAATGGCCATCCAGACCACCCCATTTCCTCCTTGCTAACATGGCACATGGTGGAGGGGTGGAGGCAAGGCCCCTCCCCCTCTTCAGTGAAAGTCAAACATGTGGACCTCCTGTAGGGTTTCCTAGATGCATCATTGAGTTCTTTTTCCTTTGTCTCTTTTCCTCAGTTAGCTTAAGTAATAGTTATATGAGAAAAATGGAAAGCAACATTTAAAAAAAAATTCTTCACATTTTTGGGGAATTTTCGTTCATTTACATTCACTTTAATTGTCAGGTGAACAGCACCATGCAAATAACCGCCCCCTCCCCCCATTTTGTATTTGTAATCCTATTCCTTAAAATTTCTTAAATTGTAACCCCCCTTTTCTACCAGATCAGCAAAATTACTTGCTATCTCAGATAATAATTGCCTGATGCATTGTGTATGTGTTTGCTGTAATTACATTACTGAATCTTTTTGCCTGTAATCAAAGGCTCCTAACAAACTGATATCAGTTACATAAGAGTTCATTCATCTATATCTGTTACAAAACAGTACATAAGATATCTAATATCTCTCTTGTAGAGAGTTCATGAGGGCTGTGTAACTCTTGTGAGTCCAAATTGTAATTTTCCGTGCAAATGTCTGATGCCAAATTATAAATGGGAATTATTGGCAAAAATCCAGTACCAGGTTGTTCATATTTGGTGATCTTGTGAAATATTGCTCCAACATAATCATGTGACATATCAAAAGGAACCTTTAATCGAGCGCAACTGATACTGACAGCCAATTGCCTAATTTTCAAGATACGTAGAGGTTCTATGCGATTGGCGACCCACACTCTTCTTTAAATGAATTAGATTATCATGCATGCATGTATGCATGAATGGATTGCCAGGTTATGTTTAACCACAAATGGCTCTACATGCGCGTCTGGCATTGGAAGGGTTAGTTAGGTTTAACTATATATCTGAGGGTGACTCAGTCTTAAGGACCTGAAGGCTTATTTACCCATTCACATCTGAAATCTACTCTGTCTGTCTCACATGGAAATATTTTGACAATAAAACAATTTCTAAGAAATAATTGACGTGAAAGATGTTGTTCCTATTGGATTTGACTATCTATCTCTAATTATTTTTCTCATATTGGGAAATTTGACTTTCCATTAGTGGAAAAAGGTTAAATGACCGATTCAACCCCATCAATATACATGTGTTGAAAATCTGGTCGCGGACGACCCGGGTTTGATTCGCGGATGGGGCGAGGGAAAAGGAAATTTATTTCCTTGCTACTTTCCAGCGCTTGCTACTTTCCAGGGCACTTTAAGCTGTCGGTCCAGTGGGCCAAGAGCCTTGGTAGCTTGTGTTTCTTGTAATTGATATACCGAAGATTACTTTACTTTACTTTTTTAATACCAACACTCACATTGATTTGAGGTCAATTGAAATTATCATTTTTGAAAAAAGTGTTGCTATGAATTTTTTTTATCTAACACCACTCAAAGGTCAATCAAAATATCTTCAAATGGCACCTTTTATGACAATACAAAGATTACTCAATGGTTAAGGGTAGTGTCTTAGCAGGGATTTAAAAACTGGGTGCCCTAAAAATTGGCAATTGCTAAATTTTTATGTGACCTGTCTTTCAGGGGAGACCTCAAAATATTCAGATTTCAACCATAAACATGTATTTACTTTAAGTGCAATAAGGCGTTAAATATCCTTCATGGGTTTTATATTGAGGTGAAAAGTTTCAATTGTATGCTTGAAATTCCTCACATACAAATTTTGGTGTCATGATGGATGGATTTTTAGGGTTTGGGTACCTAAATGACACCCAGACGCCCTGCTGGCTAGGCCTATGGTTAAGGGAATGAGTGTCCTTGGACAACAGTATGACTTAGCTGGGGCATCTGGATGGAGAATGTCTTAGGCTAGAGTTGAATTTCTTATAAAGTCATCTTGGTTGTGCTGTGCAAATTCTCATATTTGCTGGTGAAATGGATCATGGAGTCACCTCTTCAGTATCACTCACTTTCAACATTATGATGAACCTTGGTTGAACTAGGTATCATATATCTTAACAGAACCTCAATGTTTAACTGAAATCTAGCTAAAAAATAAACTGTGTTTCTGTGATGTGCAATGCTCTTCTCATCAATCCTGTATCTGATCTGCCTCAATGAATTCTAGCTAATTTAGAAAAAAGTGTATCCCTTATCTTTTGGCGTCTTTGAGTCAAAGTGAAATATTTTATCATTTGTCCCAAAAGGCGCTTGAGGCGGACTTTGAATCAGATATGCCTGTTTAACTCCTGCCCCTCTAATTATTTATATAGTTCAGTAATATATATTGGCATTCCCATCGAGGGCCTGAGTAGGTTCAGTTTATATTTCAGTACTGTATAAATGTTTATAAATCAAGTATACATGTTCACGGATCTATGTGTAAAATATGCTGCCCTGTGCTGTGAATAGTGATTTCTGCCAGGTCCTTGAGCCTTGGGTTAGTTTATGTAATGAGAAGAAAGCAGGCCTGGTGGATGTTTGGATCTGTGAAGAACTGGTCGCTATCTGCCACAGCACATAACTGACCCCAGGCTAGCGGGGCAGAGGCATCCACTGGACGTTTATTACACAGTTGCAGCAATTTATGGGACTACCGGCACACAAAGTTCATGTCCAAGGTGTCAAATGCTTTTGTTTCATTATGGGAGTTAATAGCCTAGTATTTGTACTTGTTTTTATGGTGACAGGTAGATGCTTCAGCTAATTTGCTACATGTGTTGAGCTAAATGACAATGTTTTCCTCATCTCTATTTATTAAAGCTTAAGTTACACATCTATGTACACCCTTACAGTACCATTAACTGTCACTCTTGCTCCTAGACTTTGCTATACATATATATGTACACCCACCCTTTTATTATCACTGCATGAAAGTGTGAGTCTATATGTGTTTATTTTTTGGTGTTTTCTCTAATTTTCTCCAATCATAGCATTTTTTTCCAATCATGATCATCAAATATGGGGTTTGCTTTTGGTATCCCATGTAGGACCACTATGCAAACAGGACCTGAGATTGACTACAAGATATTTACTCTGTTGATGAATCCCATTTATGTCAGACCTTGGTTGCATTTATGATGTGAATGGGTTACTTGAGATATTGTTCATGTAATTTCCCCGAACTGATGAGTTATGCTCATAGTTGTTAGATATTATTTCATGGTTCTGTATACGGACCTGTCCCTGATAGTTAGGGATTGGCACCTTCAAAGATTTTCAAGATCCGATTCAATATCGATATTTCCTTGATGATTCAAAACCTTACAGATATTTTTAATGATACTGCCTACCACCCAAAGACCTAATTCTGTTAAGTTAAACACTGTCAGCTTTGGAAATTTTTCCAATGCATAGCAAACTTCCTTCGTGCGGAAATGTCCAGGTATAAGTCAATTTCATAGATATTTTAAATCTTAACTAATATGGTAAGATGCTTAAATTTTTCAATATGATAATTTTTTTCCATTTAATACCAATATTTTGTATCGTATCGAGTACTGGTACCTATTACTACTGAAAGTGCTCACCCCAGATGCAAATGGTTAATAATATGAGTAGTAGCAGGTTTGGATGCCTATCTCCCCTCCTCATTCATATTTCCCAGTGGAGAGTGGTGTATGATATGCTGCTATGATGTGCTGATGTGCATGCTCATCCCTGGATAAACCCTAGCACCCCCTGTCATCTCTACATTCCTAATCCCTTACTTGTTATCACTAATCACATCTGCATGGGAGATGACACCTCAGAACTGTGTTACAGCATACTAATTAATTGGATCTGTGAGTTGATGTGGGTTTGCTGTTGATTGGGGGACACAGGTTTTCGCTGCCTCGACCAAGGGAAATCCTCATAATGAATATTTCACTTGTATTGTGTAACCAAATAATATCATATCCCCACTGGATGCAGGAAGGGATCCGCACGCCTAAATGTCATTCTGCTGGTGATATTGATAATTGATTTCTCATTCTGCTGATGCGACAGGAACACTGCATTGTCAAGCCACTAATGATAATAATGCCATCCCTATAGGATCTGCGTAATGTGTTATGTCATCTTACACAAATGCGTACACTGAATCATTGAATAGCTATTATAGTCTAAATTTTCCTAGCAAATATAGTAACTGCATATATTATAATATGAATGCTCATAGAAACATTTTCTAAAGTTTTCTAGTTTCCAATTTGATAAAACACCTTAATTTCATAAATATATATATATATATATATATATATATATATATATATATATATATATATATATATATATTATTATTATTATTATTATTATTATTATTATTATTATTATCATAGACATACTCACATGAACGTCTCTTTAAGATTGACTTTTCAATGTTAAAGTTCAAGAGTTGTTTGTGATTTATTATGTGATTGATCAGCACTCATCTAAACCTTCATTTACTCATGTTCAGAAGATATTAAATTGGCCTGTATAACCTCTCCATAGCAACCGTCTCCCTACACCTCCTAGACTGATCCCTGACTGAGTACAGTGACGGCCAGTTATTGGTGTGATACTGTCTGGCTAAGAGGCTTATAAGAGGATCCTTGAAACATCAAGAGTTTTATCCCATTACCAATGTTTAGAGAAGGGATTTGAGGACACAAATGAAGGATTTAGTGTTGTTTGCAATCATTTGTTTGCTAATCAAATTGACTTGATAATATTATTGTTTTTCTATTATTTTTGTGAAAAGTTGGCATTTTCTAACGGTTTCCCCTACCTTCCCAGCTGAATAAACAAACAGACAAAGAGGATTCAAAAACAGAAAACAAATTCTAAATTCTGTAACTACTTAACTAATTAAATTAGTGCATGGGAAGTTTTCAATATACATGCATGTAGTTTTGAATAGAAATAAGTGTAGATAGCAAAAACCTCTAATATACTGGGCTCCATCTTTAGAGGGCCTGAAAGAACACACATCTCTTATTGATAATCATAGCTTTAGTCATATTCCTTTTATTATGGCGAAATAGGTCCATGCCGGTATTTATTGTAACTGATGTTTGTAACTTGTATTTTAGGAATTGAACTTATCTTATCATCATGAGGTGGTAAAGAATGAATGAGCATCCACATCCCTGCAATTAAAACAATGAAGAGAGTCAGAGACCTTTGAACACCTTTTCCTTTGTGGAGAGTGGACTTTGTACACAGGTGGGTTTTTCACCTATTTCTTTGTTACCCATTTGCCAAGTTAAGCCAGGTTAATCATGCACTGTTCTCAAGTGATCTTGAAGTATGGCTTAGCTGGTCAGGCTGCTAATGAGGAGGTCACTGTAGAGAATGACTGATTTCTTCTTATTTACCTATGTTTTACCTGCAGACTATGCAGGTGTTCTCAAGTGATCTTGAAGTGTGTCCTAGCTGGTCAGTGCTAATGAGCGGGTCACTGTATAGAATGACTGATCTCTTCTTATTTTAATACCTGTGTTTTACCTGCAGAGTATGCAGGCTTAACTGTTCCAATGGTGAGGCTACTTTCGTCCAAAGCTCAAAGACACAAAGATTTTAAAAAAATCTAAACCATGTCATATTGGTTTTCATTGGAAAACTCTCACTGAGAACTTTCGGATGAGTACCCATTTACCATGGTTTCAGTCATTTATTAGCTTTTTTCATCATTTCATTTTGACCAAATTAGCCACCAGCAGCTAAAGGGTTAAGAGACAGCCACCTGTGCGGAGGACTCACCTTACACACACCTGTAATTAGCTTGGCACAGGTGAGGCATCAGGTGTACTGTGCATGTGCCAGCCCATGCTGTGACAATGATTATTTGTCACTTTACACCATGGAATGTCCATGAAATGTGGTGCACAGCATGTACTGATACTGATACTATTTTTTACTATATGTTTTTAGTGGGGATATTTATTCCCCTTTTTCTATTTTATGAGAAATAGGAATATTTTCTACACCTTTAAATAAACAGATAAATAAACCCACCATGAGACCACAGTGATGTCAGTCATAATAATGTATCATTGTGTGTGATAATGTAGGCTGTAATATGAGAAGAATGAGGAGCTATCATTATCTGGAGAAAGAAGAAGATGAAGAGTTATTTCTGTGGGAGTTCAGGTGTAATTTATTGGCCTGGTAAGCCAACATTTAGAAAATGAATTGCTTTTGTTCATCCAAGAGAACATCAAAGTCATGAGGTTAATGACACACCTGAAGATTAATAGACACCCAATCGCCTGTCATCTGAATTCAACATATTTATCGTGTTCATTTATCGTGTTCAGGTAGAGACCATAGCATGAAGGTTATTTAAAAGATTCATCTTTCAAATACAAAACCACTTCTTACTTGCAAAGCAATTTCAGTTTAAAATAACCTTTTCCTCTGATTTTGTGATTGACATTCGTGGTACAATTGTATTGTCTTCTCCTCCTAAAACACTGCTATATAATAAAGGTCTTAAGCCTGCCATGTTCTAACTGTTCACTGGCTCTCCTCAGGATTCTCCACTTTGTCCCTTAGCTTTATAACAGGCTAATAAAGGTCTATCCTGCCATGTTCTAACTGTTCACTGGCTCCCCTCAGGATTCTCCACTTTGTCCCTTAGCTTTATACCTGGCTAATAAAGGTCTATCCTGCCATGTTCTAATTGTTCACTCAGACTCCCCTCAGGATTCTCCACTTTGGCCCTTAGGTTTATACCAGGCTAGTAAAGGCCTAGCCTACCATGTTCTAACTGTTCACTAACCCCCCCCCACCCCCACGTCCCACCCGCCCCCAGTACGCTCAACTTCGATCCTTAGCTTTATACCAGGCTAATAAAGGCCTATCCTGCCATGTTCTAATTGTTCACTCAGACTCCCCTCAGGATTCTCCACTTTGGCCCTTAGGTTTATACCAGGCTAGTAAAGCCCCCCCCCCCCCCCCCCCCCCCCCCCCCACGTCCCACCCGCCCCCAGTACGCTCAACTTCGATCCTTAGCTTTATACCAGGCTAATAAAGGTCTATCCTGCCTTGTTCCAACTGGTCACTGACTCCCCTCAAGATTCTCCACTTTGTCCCTTAGCTTCAGGCAGAGTGTAGAAACAGCCAGCTTGATTGACAGGTGAAAGGGGTCTTATCACCTGCTATGGTCAACATCTAATTACCTTCTACTACTATCTCTGCTGTCTTCTTGTGATAATGGTGCACTCCTTAATCAAACCAGTATGGGCTGTATGTACATGTAGCATACCAAGAATGGGTACAGGATTTCAGATAAGTTGGGTATGCTTTTGTTGAGGGTGGGAGGGTTGTCGGTGTCTTTTTCACTTAGCAAATCAAATCTGAAATGGGTGTGTACCTCAACCCCCTCTAAAGCTGTAGTATGGAGTGCAACTACTTCTTTAACCCTTTCATGCCTGGAGCTCTTCCTTCATAAGTGTTGTCTGTACCTATGACACTATTGAAAATAACTTCAGTATTAACCAAGAGTACACAAAATGATTGGAAGAGAGTTGTGCGTGGGGTTTTATAACCATTTCTCTATTCCTGAAACTCCTGGGGATTAAGATTCATTACCAGAAAAAGTCTGACTGGTTTTGGGTACCACAGGCATGAATGGGTTAAATTCATTTAAATTCCTTTTAGCTGAAACGCACATGGTTATTCCACTGAGGACTCCCATTGTTTGCTAGAAAATAGAGTAAACAATAATAAACATAACATCGTCGTCAAACATGAAATCTCATTCAGTATAAAAACTCTCTATGTCTGCAACATTTTGGTATTATAATCTGTTATCTGTTAGTTACAGCATAGATATACATGTACAGTCAAACCTGCCCAAAGGACAACATCTATTAAGAGACCACCTTTATTAAGAGACCACATTTTCATTTCCCCTGGTCTAACATTCTAGTTTAAATGACCCTCTATTAAGAGACCACCTTTCTTAAGAGACCATATTTTTGTCTTCTTTGGGTGGTCTCTTAATACAGGTTTGACTTTATTATAATATGTTGCTGTTCTTAGCTAGGTTGTTGTATCTGTGGGTACATTGTGATGGGTGAGCACTCAATAGTAATTATCATTGCTCTTTAAATCCAATATGAGTGGAAATCATTGCTCTAAGGATGCAGTCGGTGAGAGGTCAGGATTGTCGGATATCATAAGGCACGTAGACTGAAGACAGACTGGGATTTGGGGTCGGTGCATGCCCTATGACCTCAGGCTTATTATAGACCTGCTGACTCCCAGACTTCACTCTAATCAGACTAATGCACTATGCATGAACAGCACAGCCATCGCTTACAGGCAACTGTAGGAAATTGACCATACAAATATGTACTTTTCTTACCACACTTGAAGTCTGCTACTATTTGGGGTACAGCCAAAATGGCACATCTTCAAAGGACCTTTCGGCGCTCAGCCAGTAGCGGAAATTCTTTCATAAATTTTTGGGAGGGATTGCTTATGCTATCTCCTTATATTTCGTGAATTTTTATTCAGCACTAGCATTTTGATAACGTATCAGTTATGCTACGTGTTGATGATCCGGTTTACTTATAATTTCTGAAAGTATTTAAATCAGTATGAATGTGCATTTTGTAACCTCTTCAGTTAATTTTTAACCTGATACCTTAGTTTCTGGGGGTTATCATATCATTGTGATTATAGACTTTCTTTGACAAAGCATTGTATTTTCCTTAATGTGTGTCACCTGAAACTACACTTCTGATGGTTTTCTTATATTTCTAGAAGCTCATTTGTTTAACCAGGGAGAATCTTTTATAGATATCTCTGGTTTAACACCTGATGGTTATGTCACTGTGATAATAAAAGTATTTTTACTAGTTTATTACATGATTAACAAAGGAAAAATTCTATGCTGTTATAGTTCTATAGTTATCGTGACTTTGTGTTTACACAATGTACTTTCCTCTGTTTTTCACCTGATCGCCATAACGTTATCATGACATTGTCATGATGCGTTGTACTTTCCTTTGTTTATCACCTGATACTGTTAGTTTCTGCTGGATATCATGTCTGTCTCACACAAAGGATGGTGATGATTCTATTATCACCCAGATGTGACGAGGGTAATTAGCCAGAACACAGGTAGTAGTCAGGTGCAAATTCCAGAAAAAGTGACTTATTGAGGCATTTTGTGTTAAAAGTCGGTATCCAGTGTTTCTAGCCTAATTTGAGGGTGCTGAATCTGAAAATGACGGATACCAAGCTGAATTTTTGTTTTTTAGTGTCCTAATCGCCATTTTTGGGTGATTTGGGCACTTTTTTGTATGTTAATTTGCATAATGTGTCATTTTTTCAGAACAGTGTCAGATCATGGCAAATGAGGTATCAAATTGAAGCTCTCCACTGTGGGAGTTCATTCATGTATAGTTTTGGTACTTTTAATGGTTGCCATGGCAACGATAGCCAAGAATTAATCAAAAACAGAGAAAAAATGCTCATTTTTGTAATTTGTGTGATATTTAAGTGCGATTTATCCCCAATCAACATATCTAAGGGCAACAGTTTGTTTATCAAAAACTTCCTTGCTCTTTTCTTGATCAATTCATGGCAATTTTATATGATTAAAATATTTTGGGTCTGAAGTACAGTCCTTTGAAAATGACGATACCGCAAATGTGGAGTCTATCCACAATATGGCTTCAAATGAGTCATTTTATCAGATCAGTGTCAGATCATGGCAAATGTGGTATCATATTAAAGCTGCCAACTGTAGGAGTTTATTCATGTGTATTTTGAAAAAATATAGTGGTTGCCATGGCAACGGGAGCTAAAAGTTGATCAAAAACAGAGGAAAAATGGTCATTTTTGTAATTTTGTGTGATACTTAAGTGCGATTTACCCCCAATCAACACACCTCAGGGCATCATTATGGTTTTTAAAAACTTCCTTGCTTTTCTTTTGATCAATTCATGTCAATTTGATATGATTAGAATATTTTGGGTCTGATATACAGTCCTTTGAAAATGTTAATACCGCAAATGTGGAGTCTATCCACAAAACTGCTTAAAATGAGTCATTTTATCGGATCAGTGTCAGATCATGGCAAATGTGGTATCAAATTAAAGCTCCCAACCGCGGGAGTTCATTGATGTGTATTTTGGGAATTTGCAAAACAACAGTCATGAATAAGTAAAAAACAGCGAAAAATCAGCATTTCTATTATACTTAGGCGTGATTTCCCTCAAGTACATACACATGTGGACCAGTATGGTTATTCATTTTAACTTCCTTGCTCTTGATCAATTCTCTTAGATACCTTAGATCTGAATACCGCCCTTTAAAAATGAAAACAATGCAAATAGGGTGTCTATCCACAATATAGCTAAAAGGTTACAGTTATTTTGATCTAGTATTTACTCTCTCTTCTAAAAGGGTACATCTCATCGTAGTCTTCCCATGTGAATTACTATTTTTGGTTAATATCAGTATTTTAGTAAATAGTAACTTTATTGTTTGTAAGGGTTTTCAAAATAAAATACTCAAACTCCAGGATTAGTTACCTGCTGCTAAATTAAATGAGGAAACTTGGATAAACAAATGCTATAGTTTCTTAGCCTTGTATGTGCACTTATATGATAATTAAGTGATCATTTCCATTTAAAGGGAAATGGTTAAGCTATGCACTCTAAGACAAATGATATAAGTACACATATTGCAAGGCTGAGAAACTGCAGCATTTATATATCAAAGTTTCCTCATCTAATTTGGTGGCAGCTAAAAATTGAACCTTTTTAAGATCAATATATTTCCATGATAAAGAGAACTCATCCTGCAGTAGTATGGCTGTATGCACTGATCCTACTTACCATAAGTTTTAGCTGGAGCTTACCTAAGTAGTACTTAGCTGGTAATTTTAATAATGACTTACTGTGCTGCGCTGCGGCACACCAGCCAGCACACTTAAGAAAGTATGGGTTTTGTGGTTAGAGGTCCCAAGGGCCATATTGTTCTCAGCTATTTTTTCTTTTTGGAGGGGGGGGGGGGGGGGGGGGCTAGCCCCTTAACTGTGTGTCACCCCAACCTGATCACATGATCTCCTCTCTCTCTCTCTCTCTCTCTCTCTCTCTCTCTTACTGATGTGTAGAGCAGGCCAAGGAGAATGTCTCTAACAAGAGAAAGGGAAGCACCCAATCTCTCAGAATATGACAAATCTATTTTGGTTTTTAAATGTGGTGGGAGAGTTCAATAATACATATCTATCCATCAATCTATCTGCACATACATGCATATACATAAATACATACCTATCTTTCTATCTATCTATTTTTCTATCTATAGCTATGTATCTACTTATCTATATCAATGTATGTATGCATGTATCTATCTATCTATAGATAGATAGATAGATAAATAGATAGATAGATAGATACACAGAGTAGAAGTGATCGCCCCTTTAAGTTTACCACCCCTCTAAAGTGACCACACTCTGACAGTCCCATACTAACCTATTCCTATTCCTTTTACAGTATAAAGAGTCCCTCTAAGTTGACAAGCTGTGGCTTGTCACAGGATGTCACTTTAGAGGGGTTACACTGTATACACATATGAATATATATATATATATATATATATATATATATATATATATATATATATATATATATATATATATATATATATATATATATATATATATATATAAATATATATATATAATATATATAATATATTATATATATATGCATATATATATATATATATATATATATATATATATATATATATATATATATATATATATATATATATATATATATATATGTATATATATACATATATATGCATATGTATATATATATATATATATATATATATATATATATATATATATATATATATGTTTGTGTGTGTGTTTTAAGTATAAATCTTAACCATTCCTAGTGACACTAACACAACTCAAATAACTGGAATTTATTTAATGACTTCATAGTCAAATGTATGGGCATTTGAATTTTTTAATCATCGATTCTTTTTCTGCCATTTGAGGCTGATTTGCCAGTGTCAAATGGTGGAGGAAACCAGAATACCAGGAGAAAACCACTACCTAACAAGTCTACTTACAGGGGTGGTAAGTAGTACTTAAAGGTTAGTTAGGACCAGAGCATAAGGCCATGAGAGTATTTTAGTTTGTTTTAGTTTGAAAACCCTTAAAACAGTAAAATTCCTATATTTGTTTCTACTGAAATACTGATATTAATCAAAATATTTATTTTCATGGGAAGACTTTATGTATCTAGCGGAATATGATGAGAAGTTCCCTTTCAGAGGAGGGAATAGAAAAATCAATATAACTTTCTATGTTGTGGATAGATACTGCATTTGCATTGTTGTCATTTGTATTTAGACCTAAGACAAAGAGAATGGCATGAATTGGTCAAGAGCAAGGAAGTTTTTTTAATAACCATACTGATGTCCACAGGTGTATTGGCCTGTGATAAATCACACTTAAATATCAGGGAAATGCTGATTTTTTGTTGTTTTTGACTAATTTTGACTGCCGTTGCCATGGCAACTACTGGAAATTTCCAAAATACACATTAATGAACTCCCAGGTTGAGAACTTTAATTTGATACCGCATTTGCCGTGATCTGACACTGATCTGATAAAATAAATCATTTTAAGCCATATTGTGGATAGATTTGATCGTCATTTTCAAAGGACTGTACTTCAGACCCCAAAATATTTTAATCATATAAAATTTGCATGAATTGATCAAGAAAAGAGCAAGGAAGATTTAAATAACCATATTGATACTCTGAGGTGTGTTGATTGGGGGTAGATTGCACTTTAGTATTACGAAAATTACAAAAATGACCATTTTCCTCTGTGTTTTTTTAAAACTTTTGGCTCCTGTTGCCATGGCAACCACTGAAACTACCATTACTACACATGAATGAACTCCCATGGTTTAGACCTTGAATTTACTACTGCATTTGCCATGATCTGACACTGATCTGAATAGATGACTCATTTGAAGCCATATTGTGGATAGACTCCACATTTGCGGTATCGTCATTTTCAAAGGAATGTCCTGCAGACTCCAAAATATTCTTATCATATAAAATTGACATCAATTGATCAAGAAAAGAGACAGGAAGTTTTTAACAACCATACTGATGCCCTGAGGTATGTTGATGGGGGTAAATCGCACTTAAGTATCACACAAAATTACAAAAATTACCATTTTCCCCTGTTTTTGATTAACTTTTGGCTCCCGTTGCCATGGCAACCACTGAAAATTTTCAAAATACACATGAATGAACTCCTACAGTTGGGAGCTTTAATATGATACCACATTTGCTATGATCTGACACTGATCTGATAAAATGACTCATTTGAAGCCATATTGTGGATAGACTCCACATTTGCGGTATCGTCATTTTCAAAGGACTGTACTTCAGACCCAAAATATTTTAATCATATAAAATTGCCATGAATTGATCAAGAAAAGAGCAAGGAAGTTTTTGATAAACAAACTGATGCCCTTAGATATGTTGATTGGGGATAAATTGCACTTAAATATCACACAAATTACAAAAATGAGCATTTTTTCTCTGTTTTTGATAAATTCTTGGCTATCGTTGCCATGGCAACCATTAAAATTACCAAAACTATACATGAATGAACTCCCACAGTGGAGAGCTTCAATTTGATACCTCATTTGCCATGATCTGACACTGTTCTGAAAAAATGACACATTATGCAAATTAACATACAAAAAAGTGCCCAAATCACCCAAAAATGGCGATTAGGACACTAAAAACCAAAAATTCAGCTTGGTATCCGTCATTTTCAGATTCAGCACCCTCAAATTAGGTTAGAAACACCGGATACCGACTTTTAACACAAAATGCCTCAATAGCCTTAACGGAGCCCCTTTTCTGGAATTTGCACCTGACTATAGGTGTTAGCTGTGGGCGAGTAATGTGATATCCCTGACTGGGCAGGATCACCCAACGCTGCTGCATCACCTGCAGCTAAATCAAAGTAATACACTAATATCAATGCTATTGATATACCTTAGAGAGAGACCAAAGAGATTGGTAGCCAAATGTACCTTTATGTCCATCGTAGTCTCACTGTCATTGACCCTAGTATTATATCATGTTCTACAAAAGCATGCATGCTGTTAAACTGTGTGTAGGGATACTCTACTGTTTGTGTGTGTCCCCCTCTTCACATTACTTGCTAGTTTGCACTACTATTACTGCTAAAGCATCTTCTATTTATCACAACTTGTAATAACTGCACTATTACTCTACTACTACTACAGTACTACTACTACTACTACTACTACAACTACTACTACTACTACTACTACTACTACTACTACTACTACTACTACTACTACTACTACTACTACTACTGCTGCTACTACTACTACTACTACTACTACTACTACTACTACTACTACTACTACTACTACTACTACTACTACTACTACTACTACTACTATTTAGTCATTTTATGAATTGAACACTATTCCATATCTTATGATTCTTAACCCATCCGTAACACCCTAAGTGCCATAGAGTGTCAGTGATGCTGTAGAAATGGAGTGGAGAGGGAGATGATGAGCTTGGACAAATTGCCCCATCTCTGCCGCTATTGATTTCAGCAGTGATATATGTGGCATGTGGGAGGTCCAGGATGATATGGCAGAGATCACCACCACAGAATCTACATTGAGACTTCCATGTGATCAGTGGAGTCACGTTTGACATGTCAAAATATAGTTAAGGGACGCACCGGTGGCATTCAGTGATTTCTCAATGGTATATACCAATGATGCTTGTGACTTATTGCTGCAACATTGCCAATGTAGCAAAGAGAAGCGGATCAGAAAGCACGGTTCTGAATATCTCCATGAAAAACTATGTAATATACTCATATATAATGGTATACTTATGTTATCCTTTCAAGTTTATGTCACTCAGATGGATACCTCACAAATGCCCTGAATATTTTGACGATATCTCTCATACAAAAGCATCTTTTGGGAAAAAGTTGTATTCTATAAGTAACTTTTGAATGCATGTTTTATTCCTAAGTTACTATGGTGTCCTTGTGTTCATGAGTATCATAATAGAGTGGAACCCTTGACCACATTTTGCCATTTTGATGAATCTCTCTTAGGTATTTCTAAGCATGTCAGCAGGTAAGTCAAGAAGGAAAATGAGTGTGGTGTACATGGGATGTGTTTCTTTCTTAGCGTAGTTGTTGAGCGTTAAAGTGAGTCACGGCCCGCGGAGGAGATAAGAAGGTGAAAGTGGGAGACAGTAATTCACCATCAGATGTTTCACACTCCTCCCCGTACCTCACAATGGCCCAGACATTTGCTGTTAGGAGATAACCATGGTATTCATTTCCCCTACTAATCCTGCTGTGAAATTATCACTACAGACAGTAACTCTCATGACTCTCTTTTATACTGGATTAACCCATTATTATGCACATACCAGTAATGGTCAAAAGCAGTCTGAAAATTTTGCTGAAATCTTGTAGGCAAAAGCATGTTTGGGAAAAGTATTTCAAGGAGAAACGGTAATCAGATCATGATCAACAACTCTCCTTCAAATTTTTTATAAAATCATTCTTAATTCCTGAGTTATTGTTAAAAGTATCATACATCCTGATGGCAATTTGAACAGAGGAATTCCTAGGCATCATTGGGTTCAATGTAGGCTGAGATGTTATCATGGATGTGATGAGACAAGTCCTCAGGATTGTCATGAGTTGTAGTCCTGGTTCATGTCATATTCAAGCTGCAGAGATTACTGAACTGTTACAGGAAAATCAGAATAAGCATTGGAGTTGATTTCAGAAGTTCTCAGAAAAATCATGGTGTGATTCATACTAATGGAATGTGCTGGGGTGTGCTAAATATCCTCCACCTATCGTCCATTGTCCAGCTTACTGGTATGTTTCTCGAGAGATCCTACAAGATACTTGTGTTTGTAGGGTTGTCTGAGGAGCTCCAAGTAGGAACTGATAGACATATAACTCATTGCAGTACTTTTTTGGGGCCTGCCCTGATTGCCAAGTGGCCTTAAAGGCATTGTCACTTTCACCACTGGTTTTCATCCCGGCTGGGACATGTGAGTTGCCAGTGACTTGGGTTAGGCAATGGTTTTACCTGAGTATATCGGTTTCCTACACTACTGACAACAGGCTAGTCATGACTGGGAGAAAGTGACAATAAACAAAATTCCAGGTACAGTACCCTTTGGCTTACATTGATTATACAGGCAAAATAATTTACCTCAGATTTATCTTACTCAAATTTTTGCCTTCCATGGCTCTGGCTCAGTACAGGTCAGAGATCATTGCTGTCAAGTTGATTTCTAGCATTTTGTCCCAAGACATCTCCTGTCTTTTCTTATAAGTATAAACTTGAATCGCATTGTATCCAATCAAAAAATCAACAAAAATATATCGATAACAGAATAATAAAAAAGAAATTCTCATCAATTGCAGCACTACCATTAGTAACAATATGGTTCCTTGGAGTAGTGCTCTTTCATACGCCATATTGTCCAGCTGGTGTCCCTGCAGAGACTACTGATCTGGCTGCATAAGGAAAGTCACAGCTGACTCAAACTTAACACACTATAAATAATGTCTTTAAATAAATAGTAGAGTAGTGTCCAGTTAAGATAAGAGCCATATCAATTAGCTGGCAATCCATCCAAGGGATCAGCCCCTCCTGATCCCTGGAATCGGTAAAGTGGACTTATCGGATTATGTTTCTGTGTGGAATAAATCATCTACTGTCACTATCTGAGCTCAACATGAGGACCGACTCTTAACCTATTCAACTCTAAGCTTCTTAGGTGTTTAGCATGCATAATTCCATCTATCTATCTATCTATCTATCTATCTATCTATCTATCTATATATATATATATATATATATATATATATATATATATATATATATATATATATATATATATATATATATATATATATATATATATATATATATATATATATATGTATATATATATATATATATATAGTGAGAGAGAGAGAGAGAGAGAGAGAGAGAGAGAGAGAGAGAGAGAGAGAGAGAGAGAGAGAGAGAGAGAGAGAGAGAGAGAGAGAGAGAGACATTTGAAAATTCATTAAATGTTTTTCTAAATTCAAAAATATTGTGATTTCATCTTGGCATAGATTTTACTGTATTTGGGATCAGAAAGACTAGTCTTGTCTAGTAGAAGTTGTAGGAACACCAAATAGCAAGATTGCTGATTAAGTGAAGACTTATAACGATTCATCTACAGAGTTCACAACTATCATTGTAAGTGATAGAAAGTTGCCTAATAATTGGCAGTCAGGTATGGGATGTCACAAAAAGATGATGTCAGTGGCCTGTATTGTAAAACCTAATCTTTTCATGCTTAAGATCTCTAGAAATTGGTCTGGATCTTTAATATTTCAGGCAATAAAGAATAATTTTGCAAAAATACTTGATGGAGAATTGTTGTAGTATTCTCATCAATATTTCGAGTATGTGTTTTCCCGAAAATATCCTTCGAAGCTATCAGGTCACTTTTGTCTGCTGTGAGAGCATTACTGGGTTAACCCTGAGCTGACCAGGCCAGCTTTGAGAGTCATTAGTTATGGGTTGTAGGTTGTGGTTTTGTGGGTGTGGCTGGGATGGGGTTATAGTCTGGATACCATCATGGCCCAGCTTACCACTCATCATATGCTCATTAGTATCTGACTCAGGCAGGATGCTCATGATATGTGAGAGAGCAGGGATGACAGATTCTAGGAACTTCACATTGTGATCATTTGATATGCTGAAATATCTACATAAGTGGGAGTCAAGTTAGCAATTTCATAATACCCATTTTCATTACTCAACAGTGAAACAAGTAACAAATGTATATTTGTAATTGTATAAATACTTGACCACCACTGTTTGATAGATAAAGAGCTAATTCTACAGGCATTGGATACCACGCTTATGTAATTCATAGTCATCATTGAAGTTTGTCCTTTTGTGTGTACAGATGGATAGAAAGTCAATCTTAAATGATTATTTTTAGTTTTTTTCCTGGAATATATTTCATTGTAGTACTCAGGTATATTAGTGTTACAACAATGAAAAGAATATTGTGAGATGTTCTACAAACTCTTGAGTATTTCTTCTTATGGGAGAGGGAGTTTCTATTGCAAACATCCTAAAGCACTCATTTATGCATGGTCTTTCTCTACAAAAGGTGAAGGGAAGGCCCCAGGTTGTTTTTTAGTGGTTGCACCTGCCTGGAGGAATCTAGTGGTATAAAGAAAGAGATCACATCCTCAAGACTTTGTTCAAGTGATGACTATATTTTTCTCTCTTTTTCCTTATTTTTTCTGGTCTCCCCACCATCATTGTCATGAGTTATTGCAGTGAGTGATACAGAAAGTGATAGTTCTGTACATAAGCACTAGATGGCAGCACTAGACAGAAAGACCAGAGCCCCTGAAGTTGTGAAGCTATTGTGTTGTGACAGAAACATGGTGACATGTTTGCATGTCTCTGGGGGGAGAAGGTGATCAAAAATAAGGTTATGAACCAAAATGCAGACTTTTTGAAATTCTTTCCTCCTTCTGTAATAGAGAATATCATTCACATTTCATGCAAGACTTTGCTTTGCAACCTCTGCACTTCATATAAGGAAACAATATCAATCAATTAACTCTTTAAAACTCGCATTATTTGTGAAAGTCTGGTGGGAAGGCAATACACTTTGGAATCAAACATTTGAAGCTCTCTTGCAGAAACATTGTGTGCTGCCATCTATTAAGTATGAACATAACTAAAAGAAGGCTTCATCTCCCATATAGCATTTATGAATTGTGCTGCCATCTATTGCCTAATATTGATATGATTGTTTTAGTCTTCTCTGTGGTTTCGGTGAAAGGGATATTATTGATTCATCACTTTAATCTATCTACAAAACAACTGCCAAAACAATACAGAGACAGACAACTTCAATATTATTCATAAAATATCTTTATTTCGATATACAGATGGAAGAAGATATGAAAACATTTTGATTCAGCAGTTCTTAACTGAAACATGAGCAATCAAATTCTTTCCAGTGTTCAATTGCTGCTGTTTATATATTTGAGTATTAAAGTTAAGACAGACTGTGACATGGAATTGTCATGTTAAGTTTCAATTGTATTTTATTTTCAAGATAAGATTGTCTTGATGAGAAGTACTGACACCATCTTTATTACTCAATGGGATTGGATGTATTTTAATCAGATGAAATTGATAAAGCTATTTCATCACATTTACCCACAATATTATTTCAGTCATCAATCTATTACTCTTTGAATAATATCCCTTTCAGGAATTGTATACTCTCATTAAAGTTATACATGCAGTATTTACTCTTCTCCAGACATCATAAACTTAACCAATTCATACCTGTAGGCTTGATTGCAAATGATGTCTGCATCTATGATAGTTATGAAAATAACTTTGGAACCAAGTGAAAATTCACAAAATATTTGAAGGACAGTTATGGATTGGGTTCTAGAGAGCAATATTAATGCAAATATTTTCCTGGAAATGCTCTAGTCATAAAGATATACCCAAAATAGTCAGGGCATTTTGGGGCACTACAGGCATGAGTGGGTTAAGAACCTGCAACACTGTTTATCATATACATGTACATGGATTGTAATACTTGGCTAGAATACTTTTTAGTTCTTGAATAATGTCTTATGTAGTTTACATTAGTTTTTACTAGATACTTTGACATGATCATACGATTATGACTACATTATGTCAATTGTGCAATAATTGAAGATTTTTGATTAAGTTTTCATTTTGAACTATTTGAGAATTATCTTAATGAAAAGATTACATTTTCTTGCAATTTATTTACATTTTCCTCAGAATAAGTATCTTTTAAATATCCCCTTGTGTTGAACCATTGATATAAACGTCCCCATACTTAGCACGTGTTATGTAACTTATGTATTGTAAGAAATGTTACCCATAAATGCTCACTGCAACCAAAAGCAACCTCACAATTATAATGATATTTTGCAGGCAAAAGCAAAGTCAGTAAAACATTTGATGAAGAAATGTTAGCCATATCATTACCTACAACTCTCCTTCAAATATTTTGCAAAACTATTCTCAATTTCAAAGTTATTTTCAAAAGTATCATAGATCCAGACAGCGATTTCTGGAGGACATCTTTAAGTCTTAATGAGTTGAAGTAAAGGTTGATTTATATCCATTCGACCATGGAGCACCTGATAAAGGCCACACTAGTTTGGTATAATTTTTCAAATATGGACATTCTTTGGAAAATATTTGGTATAAGAATTTTTTGTCAGAATACAATCAGAATTGTTCAGTATCTTTGTTGCTCACAAATAACCTTCATTAGTATGTCCAGCCATTGCTTCATGGAAGGACATTTGAATGTAGATGTTATTATAATAGATAGAAAACATGGGCAAATTAAAGGAGAGATTCATTCAGTTTCTCCTTTGAATACTATCTTGTATAATGAAATATGTTCACCTGAAATGTTGGTCCTCTGGAGATGAATATTCACAGATCATTTTGATTTTTCCTGGACTCAGTAGATGTCACCAGTTGAGAGTATCCTAAGACCTTAATTCACTCTTTCTCAACTGAATGGTTATTAGCTCATCAGCTTTTAACGTACAAGTCATTGTAGATCATTTTCACATCTTCACTGCCCTCATGGATATGTACGGCTGTATCCTCACCATTATCCCTGTTGGAGAGAAATGTTACACCGTATGGTACTGCTTCAGCAGTGTGCTTAGCTGGGTGGTTAGGGGATGCACCACTAGGTGGTGCCACTTCAAACGGAACAGCATATTGCGTATTATCCCTTTTAAGTTTGACGTTACCAAAAGTAGAGAAAGGCACAGTATCAGCTGGGGTGTCATACTCATGCTTGGCGGGTTGCTGGGTTAGTTCCTGTCTTGTGCCACCAGGGGGCACCGTATCAGCTGGGGTGTCATATTCATGCTTGACTGGTTTGTGGGTTAGTTCCTGTCTCCCGCCACCAGGGGGCTGGTCCAGATCATCTGGTAGGGCGTAGCCTCCTTTTTTGTCTATGTCCAATTGTCTCGCACTCTCGTCACTCTTGATGTTACTGCCATTGACTTGATACTCTGCAGGGTTTTCTAATTCAGCATATACAGGGTCTGGTTTTGGATGTTCTTGTAGGTAGGCGTTTTGTTTTGTTTTATCCAGGAATGTGTTAACACTGCGGTGATCATAGGCATAGTTATAGGTACCATCGTCCTTGTCATATCCATAGTTATCCTCTCCCGGCGGGGGCAGGGGGGTACTCAAGATGGCTGTCATGGCTGGTGCTGGAGGCTTTTGGGGTCTGGTCCTCCTTCTGTGGAAGAGTTAATGATAAGAACCATGAGCCATATCAATTATATGAATTTACAAGTGCTATTGTCAATACTACTACTGGTGCTTCTATTGGGGATGTTTCAACGACTACTACTACTACTACTACTACTACTACTACTACTACTACTACTACTACTACTACTATTACAACTACTACTACTACTACTACTACTACTACTACTACTACTACTACTACTACCAGAGAGCTGTATATAAGTCTCAGCTACTACTACTACTACTACTACTACTACTACTACTACTACTACTACTACTACTACTACTACTGCTACTACTACTACTACTACTACTACTACTACTACTACTACTACTACTACTATATTGCTACTACTGCTACTACCTCTACTACTACCACTACTATTACGTCTACCACTACTACTGCTACTGCTACTACTACTACTACTACTACTACTACTACTACTACTACTACTACTACTACTACTACTACTACTACTATTACTACTACTGCTACTTCTGCTACTACTACTACTGCTACTTCTGCTACTACTACCACTACTACTACTACTACTACTACTACTACTACTACTACTACTACTACTACTACTACTTCTGCTACTGCTACTGCTACAGCTACTACTACTACTACTACCACCACCACCACCGCCACCACTACTACTACTAATACTACTAAAACCAATGGTATACCACCCCCACCACCACTTATACAACTACTACTACTTAAAGATGATGAAAACATTGTGGACTACCTTATATCAGTAACTTACCTGCAGCAGCAAACAATTCCAATGATGAGACAGATCAGCAGCACACCACCAGCTACTCCTCCACCTATTGCACCTGTAAAGGCCAAAGATACTTGATTATATGACAATGCTCAGGTATACCTGCACTTATTGCACATGTAAAGGTGAAGGATACAATATTCACAACAATGCTCAGATACATCAAATCTGGTAAACTGTCATCTATTAACCTGAAAAAGTGAATTGTACCTAATTATACTACTGCTCAGGTATACTTCCACCTATTGCACTTATCAATAAGAAAAAAATACTATATTTGTAACATTAGGCAGTATTATCATGACAGCATAGCTACATTATCTATTTCCATAACATCGAAGTTACTTACATAATTATAAATGCACTTATCTTCTTGAATACAACCGTTATAAATTTAGATTAATGTCTTGTATTACTTAGAAGGGACAGTACTATAAACAGGAGTATCTAGGCTACCCAGATACTTCAAAACAAGCCACGTCTGATATTTTTGTTAGTAGTAATTTCATAGAACTCTGTTATATAAATGACAACATAGGTTAGATTATTACATTGTTAAATTCTTAAGATATTGATTTCAATCCAAACTGTTCTCTCATACCATATAATAGAGCTTTTGTTTTTTGGGTTTTTTTCCTGGTCGTAAATCGTGTAGTCATCATAGGAAAGGTTGTTCTTGTAGGAAGTGAAGTTGTGAATGGTCCTGTGGATTTTTCCTGGCAGCTGGTATTTACTTTTCTTATTCCACATGTGATGTTGAGCCCCAGTATATTACCACTGTTTAGTGGCCTCACCTCTACAAATACAAAGTTTTATGTTAGCCAAAGCATATCTTAATGTTTATCTATTTAATAAAAATAATCTTCTAAAGGAAGTGTAAGGTTTTTGAACATCACATTTTTATCAAATTCTGAATTTCAACCAGCTTTTTGGTCTCAGAGTATAAAGGTATAATTAGTAAAGCGGACAATTAATCAAGCCAAAAATTTGCATTGATTATCAGCACTTCTGGCATTTCCATATTCTGTTTCCCACTTTAGTGCCATGCAGTATATACCTATTTGATAATAATGGTACTAGTGGCAAGAAAAATTCATAAAAAGGTGTATAGAGTTCCATATTAGCAGGAATGTTCATTCTAATGAACTTCTCTGATATTAGGTAGTCACATATAGTATGTTAGAATTAGACACAGATGCAAGTGATGTATTAAAAAAACTTTGCAAGGTAATCTGAAAGATCAGGAGTATTATTAATAGGCTGGTCAGTTGACCCTGAGTTTCTTCTGCAAAGTACAATCTGGACTTTATGTTGCAATCAACACTTCTATTTTGTGTATTTATGAAAAACATATTTCCAGCCTTTTTCAGAAGCTCTATTTAGCATGTGGAAATACAGCATACTAGTATATACAGTCAATTTGCACCAAACGTCATGGTAGACATGTGCAAAACAAAGGCTAAATTTACTCTCGAGACCTATAAACTTACCTCGAAAATCCAGCCAGAATGGTGATGTACTACAGTTTTTGTTGAACACAATCTTTATCTTATGTTTGACTGAGGCAAGTGTTGTATTCTCACAGTCCATGGCCACTCTGTTTCCTTGACCATCATAGATCTGTACAGCTCTTTTATTGCAGGCATCATACATGTCCATGTGGAACAATGAAATATTATTCATTTCAGCCTCTATATCACAGTAACATTCCTGGTCAGAGGCATCTAATGGGCTTTTAGGATAGTTGGGACTTGTAAGGTATATCTTTCCTTGATTTTTTATATCTTTAGTCTTGTATCCACTGCAAATACTTTTTAAGTATATTTCTGTAAGACATTAAAGTATAGTATAAGGGTGTTCACAGAACACTGTTCACATATTGCATTATGATGATGATAATGATACTACTGCTACTTAACTACTACTACTAGCTAAGTGGCAAATGTAAGTAAGTCAAACAATACACTGTAAGTATATCAGGTTAGAGGTTCATTACCATATTCGCCCGATTAAGCGCACATACCCGAATATTAAGCACACAGGCCAATTTTTTACGGTGAGAGGGGGAATGGCCAGCGCAAATGTCATGAAAAACTTGTAAAACTTCCCCCCCAGAAGAAGTAAGAAAAGCGAAATCACATAGCTTTCCTCTTGCCGTGATTGCAAACCAGCGCTGAATTCCGCCATTTTGGCAGTTCCTTCGCACACTCTCACTGTTCATATTTGCATGATCGTACTATTGACCAATTAACGATCTTTTCACATGTGGAATTGTTGCGGCAAACGTCAAAGCACGTTGAACAGCAAGAGCGCAAATTCAAAGGTGAAATAATGGTCATTACACTCCGATCGGCAATCATTGAGGTGTGCGGTTATACAGATGTTTGACAACACCCCATCTACAGAAAATTTTCCCAACCTCTACCTGCACCGTGCGCTTAATTGTGTGAATACGGTAAGTCATTATAGCCACATATATTAGTGGCAAAGATTAGACAGTCAAGGAATTTATAATAGCCATAGATATTGCAGTGCCAGGGATCAGAAACTCAAGGAACCTATAAAAGCCATAGATAAGCTTCTTGAATTTACCATTTGTATTAAGATGATGAGCTCAATATCATGAAATAAATGTTGTGCCCCTGGTTTCTTTGACCAGCTTCTATAAAATCAGGAAACATTTTGGGTGGTATAGTGATTTTGAACATTTTATTATTACAAATTCCCCAGAGACATTATTGTGAGGGTACAACTCTTTGCAGCTTCAGTCATTTCATGTCCACAAAATATTTTTAAAGTGTTGTCTGTATCTGTGGCAATTAAGAAACTAACTTGCTGTTAACGCATAAACTATATTTTAATATTTTCAAGTGCTTTCATGAGAAATTCATCACCAACATAGGCCAGCTTTTGGGCTGCTACAGGCATGGATGGGTTAAAGAGTAAAATGAAGACGCACAAATATGTGGTAAATCAGGTTCTAACTGACTTACCAGGTACACATTCATATTGCAAGAGCATTGCATTAGCTTTCATTGAGTTCAAACATGTTCTGCCTCCTCTTGTGCTAGAGTTGCTCATGTTGAATTTTGATGTAGGCTCCAAGGTGCAGATCCTCTTGCCAGTGCATCCAAAGTCCCTCAATGAGGCAATTGAGGTATATGTTCTATGGCAATCTTCTTTAAGATGCTTAGAGGTACAATTGCCAGTCGTGTTTGCCATTGTAATCTCTCCTCCTATTCTGAGCAACTGTTTATCACCACAGGAAATGTTCCTTCTCTTTAAACTTGAAAAGCAGTAATCTTGAAGTTCACCTTAAAGAGACCAGTTGATTCAAACAATTTATTGTGATACTTCAAGCATCGCGATCAGCAGTTACTCAAAATATTAACCTGCAAGTGTCACAAAGCAAAGTATGCTTCAGATTTCAGATTTGATTTCAATACATGTTTTGGTTAATTACCCAGCATACATTAGAGGTATCTATTTGGTTCATTGTGGCTATACTCTGAATTTGAAATATGCTTACAGGTTTCAAAAATTACAAAGACAAATTTGACAAGTTAATAAAGTTTACATTATATCTATTTGGCTCAAATTTGTGGCTATAATACTCAGAATTTCGGAATATGCCAAGGTATTGATAAAAACAGTGTCAAATTTGATAAATCAAGTAGGTATCTATAGTTACGTACCTTTACAAGTGATCATGTACCAGCTGCCTAGGAGGCTAAGAAATACATGTATATAGGTAGACATTCCAATAACTTATTAAGCAATCCCTTGATTGCAGATCCTCATATAATATGTAGCATCAGGTTCATTAGGTTCACTGGACACACAACCAGACCAGATGGATAGTTTTCACAGAGTTCCAGGATCTATATTTCTACCCTTGATATATCGTTCCACTCAACATAGTTTGTTTTCAACATCCAAATTCTCTTGATATATCCACACAATATATTGTGTTTTCAACACGGGTCCCAGTTCAATTTCTTTCCTTGTGATATATCCATACCATATTTGTTATTTCCACACAGATCCAAGCTCAGTTTCTCTGTCCTTGATACAGCCACTCCATTGATAACTATTTCACTCAAACCCAGGTTCAATTCCTCTGCTTTAAGTATCTTAAACTTCCTGCTTTGCTTTAAGGGATGACATACATGTACATCGAGCCAGAGGGTGATGTCATGTAAATACTTGCTGTTCAGTGAGGTTATTTTTAGCTAGCTGCTAGCGATTAAGGAAGCTGTGCACTGGCCCCTTGCGTATACAGGTGTATAAAGAGCAGCTTTTCGGGTCGCTGCTGAAGGAAGTAGAGATCGTGAGAATTCGGAGTGTCCTGCTACTGTACTGCCATTTGACCTGCTTAGAGCAGTGAATGGTTGGGTACACACTGGCTCAGGTGTGGCAGGGGTGACGTTGTTCTCCATATAACCCTTATCTAGGGGGAGCCACTGTATACTGATTGGGCAATGATTACCCACTCATGTTCCTTGCGCGTCGACAATTGCAAAATGGAAAGAAATATTTTTTCAAAAATGTATTCAACAAAAAAGCATATCTAATCTGATGCTCCCAGCTCTGTGGAATGGTTTATTAGATTCAATAGGTGTCTAAATTCTATAATTCAGAGTTTTGTTTGTATGATTTTCTTGAATTTGTAATGCTAGACTGCTCTCCAGGGCATCAATGGGTTAAAGCTCTATTGCTACCAATGAAGTCTGGCTATCACTGAAGTGCTTGTTCATAAAAATTGCTGCTGGGTATCATTTATGGGAGTTCTATCTATATCCAGATAGGGCCCCGTTGAAAGAGGTATTGGGAGGACAGTACACTTACAGAGATGGGGGAAGGCAAGTGTTGCGGCAGGGCGCTTATTAAGGCCGCAGGATGAGTAGAAAATGACAGTGTAATAAGGATCCGTGCGACCTAAAAGTGGGTGGCGGGCACGTATCCAAGCCCATAGTACAGTTGGAAGGTGCATAGATAGGGAGGGCACTGATCAACAGGTGGGGACGTATGAAAGGGCAAATAGAAGGTGAATGGGTGGAAGTTGCATTGAGTAATAGGCATGTGCAGCAAGTGTGCATGCAAGTGACAATACTAACATCATCCGGAACATATCCTTCATTTACATATTTAAATTAATATTAGCATCCATTAAACTATATGTTTTCTTGAAGAAATTCTCAACTTTGTCACTTAAGTTTTTTTTTTCTGTTGAAAGCAACAACCTGACCACTTAACGGATTTCATATTCTATGTGAAGGCTATGCATTACTACACCAATCAAACTATATATTTTCTTGAAGAAATTCTCAACTTGACGACTGCACCTACGTATTAGAGTGCCATCCAAAGCGTTGGGGAGCTAAAAATAAACTATTTTTGTCCAGTATAGAAGGATACAGTAGAAGGTCAATAGGGTAATGCATGGGGTGCCAATACAGATTAAAACCTTATCACAGCTAGCTAAGTGGCAATGTAAGTGCAACAATATACTATTAGTATGTCAGGTGAGAGGTTAAAGAATTTATTACCGCCACATATACTTGTATTGGTTGCAGGGTAGAAATTAAGTCAAGGAATTGATAATAGCCACAGATATTGCAGTGTCAGGGATTGAAAATTCAAGGAATGTATAATAGCCTTAGATATTGCAGTGTCAGGGATTCAAGGAATTTATAACAGTCATAGATATTGCAGTCCCAGGGATTAGAAAATTCAAGGAATTTATAATAGCCATAGATATTGCAGTTTCAGGGATTGAAAATTCATGGAATTTGTAACAGCCATAGATATTGCAGTGTCAGGGATTAGAAAATTCAAGGAATTTATAATAGCCATAGATATTGCAGTGTCAGGGATTGAAAATTCATGGAATTTGTAACAGCCATAGATAATGCAGTGTCAGGGATTAGAAAATTCAAGGAATTTGTAATAGCCATAGATATTGCAGTGCCAGGGATTAGACAGTCAAGAAATTTGTAATAGCCATAGATATTTGGCCTCCATAAATTTAGGGGAGGGGCATAGATATTTATATAATTTATAAATATTCTTATGGATGGGCCTATAAACTGTTGGAGGAAGATGGAGAAAGAAACAACGATTTGCAAGCCTTATTTTCTTTACCGTTGATATGTTAAATTATATTATTATCATTTCAAGTGTTTCATTAGATAAGAATGCTCTATTCATATCATGTGATTGCATGTTACTTCCTCACGTTACTTCTTCCACAGAGTAAGTGTTTAAAATCGGCCCTCCGCCCTAGATTGCCGTTTAATGTTGAATGTCACTCACTAGACTCTAGTTCATGTTCTCCTCACTTTGTGGCAGCACTTGTCCCAGGTAAAACAGACAAATCTGTTCAAAATGACAGATACAAAGTAAAACTGTTTATCACTTCAAATGTTTCATTAAATAAGAGTGCTCCATTCATATCATGTGATTGCATATTATTTCCTGATGTCATTTCTTTCATAGTTTAACCATGGCCCTCACCCCTAGGGCATCAATTTAAATGTTGAATGACACCCACTATATTCTAGTTCATGTCTTCCTCACTGTGTGGCAGCACTTGTCGCAGCTAAAGCAGACACATCCTCCATTTATCAAAGTGATAGACACAACATATTGATTGTTTTCATGATTTTGTTGCTAGAACAGATGATGATTTAGCTAGAATAATTGACTACAATTATGGATGATCTGTCAACTGAAAGAGCCATCTGGTTATATGCTACTTTTGACTATAAGAGGGAGATTTCTTTTTAGTGTTCTGATGAGCATTTTTCATCAAATATTCAACCAATGATATTTTTACCTGAGAGATTTCACCAAATGTGTCAGGCTGTGAGCAATTATGAGTTATGCAGTTGAGTATTGTTATTCAGGCTAACGTTTTTGTTGATACAACATAAACATTTATATAATTTTGGTTATAATGTTAGATTTATTCAAACGTTGATACAATGTAAGAATATATTTGTGGATACTTGTAGTTGCTATTTTTACTTTGTTAAAGAATTGAATCTATTTGATTTGGAATGCATCAGCCCTTTAATAAAACTGAAAAAAAAAAAAATCAATTCCTATTGTTGAACATGCAAGCTTTCATCATTCATCATTTTATTCTCAAGCAAAATACAAAATTACAAAATACTGCACATGTATGCAAAACTATAATACTGGGTTCTAAATTATAAAAAAGTACATTAATCTCATAGCTGATAGTTGCTTCAACTAAAGTAAGTTTTTAAATATATTACAAAAAATAGACATTGGTGATATGCAGAAAATATATTTTCAATGACCATTCTAATATTTTCCTATTCCCCTGCTTTTGTTGTATACATCCATTTTTTACTAATATCTATGTATAGAAGTGAGATATTTTACTTCATTTCTTAGTCATTTTCATGACTTTTCCACCTGTTCATTTTTTTCAGGACCATTGGATTTCTTCAAGTATTCAAGTAAGCGTTTGACAATAAAGCTTTTTGAGAATCTTATGATACAAATAATAATCATTGTTGTTAATTTGAAATGACGTTTGACCAATACCAACTTTCCTGAACACGATTGTTTTGTAACCTTGAGGTTCTGATGATGAGAATATTTTAATCAACTAAATGTAACTTTTACTCATTCAAAATAATCTGAAACATAGGAATATCTTGATTAAAAAGCAATATTCTAAGAAATTTTCACTAAAAAATATATGCCAGTTTTCCCATCTATTTGATGATATAACAGCAGTGTCAAACAACTCAAGCTAGGCTCTTCTTTTAATGAATTTGATCATCCCTCATGCATAAATGGTTAATTTATTTATTGCACTGGACTATATTGAGATCCTAACATTGTTTTTCACAACATTCATTGTTAGGAGCCCAATATTAATCCTGTATTGGGATCCTAACAATGCTTTCCACAACGTTCATTAATAGGAGCCCAATATTTCCCTGTAGTGCCATGGCAACTGTTGTTGGGCATACCACATTCTCCGCCAGTAGAGGTTGCCACTTACAGTCACAACCCGCTGGAAATTATTTTTAGGTGTTCAAAACACTATTTGTCTCGTAGAAATCTTGCTGTTTACCGTTTATAGCCAACAAAGATCACTGATAATGTCATGACTTTCTAATAATAGCTGTTGTAATACCAGGTTTAGAGTTTATGTAACCCTATCATTCCTGTCCATTGGTCTGGAAACCAAGTGCAGGAAACCAAGCCCTTCCTCATATGCTTAGGCATAGAGTTGGGTATATTAACCCAGTCTTGGGTTGTCCTTTACTTAGTTTCCCCTATCATTTGAATGGATGGACAAATGAAATCATGTCGGCCGCATTTGTTTCATGGTATCAACTCCCTAAGGAGGACCTACCGATTATATATCTGTCCCTCCAAGGCCACTTGTCACACACAGGTCTTCTGTCTCCTTATGTGATCCCTATAATCCCCCACCTTTGAAAGGCATTCTTCCTGCATCAGGTCTGTCCCCACCTCTGCCTGCCCATCATAGATAATTATGAATCAATGCTCACACCTACATACCAACATGCTGTCTGCTAGTTGGTTATTTAGTTCATATTATTGCCACAAGCGGGTGTTGCAGATTTTCAACTACCCACTCAAGCTAAATACCTACACTGCCACCTATCCACATGGGATGACATCTGAATCTGGCCTAGGAGGCAGGCTATTTGGATCTATGATACACCTAAAAATGACTTCAGAATAACATGAACATTTCAAAAGAAATATATATTGAAGATGATTTTATGAATTTGAATATCTTTTTATTATCTGTGCAGAAAACCAGACTCAAATGTTTTTGTATGCTTTACCACACTATGATTGATATTAACCCAATCATGCCTATACATGTTATTCAACCCTTCCAATACTGAGCTGGGTACTTTCATCCAAAGCACAAGGACACAAACATTTTTGAAAACCATCTAAACCCTGTTATGTTGGTATTCATTGGTAAAGCTCTTGATAAGTACTCTCAGAAGAGTACCCATGCGCTAGGGTTTCAATATTTTTTTAGCTTTTTTGCATCATTTTGTATTCACCAAATTAGCTGCCAGTAGCATAAGGGTTAATCTTTACACACTTGGAGAACTCCATACAGATATCATGTTGACCTATAAAACTTTTGAAATAAGCTTTGAAATTGAGCAAAAATCAAAAGAATATCGAAGAGAAAAGTGTTATTTAGTTGCTTATCAACATTTCTTACCTAAATATTTTCAAATAATTTTTGTTAGAGAGATGTCGCCCGAATAGTCAGATGGTTTTGGGGGCTTCAGGCATGAAAGAGTTAAAACTTAAATCCTTGGCCCTTTATCCTCCCCTAGGATCAGGACAGCATTTATACTTAGAAGAGGGTTAACATTTAACCCATTCATGCCTCCTGTAGCAGCCAAAACCGACTGACAACTTTGGTGATGCCATTCTAACTAAAGAAATATTTTAAAAATGTATGAAGGAGAATTATTCTTGTGAACTCTATCTACGACTCCCCTTCTGATATTTTACAAATTAAAGCTTCATTCCAAAGTCTTTTTCAAAAGTTTGACATGTTCAGACCACACTGGTCAAATAGATCTCAAGGCATGAATTGGTTAGCTATGGTCATTTCTCCTTGTGGCACTCATATCAGTATCTTTTGTGGTTCAGCTTTGTTGGTAACTGAGGGGTCGTATTTTCTGGTTTATATAGAGTAGGATCAGATTGAGCAATATTCACATAGATTTGAGAAGCGTCTCTTGCTGGGCGACCAGATACCACCTCAGAATGCCTGCTTGGGTTTGATGATCCAGGTTGAACATTATAGTAATCCTCACTATCATGATCTGATTGTCTAAGATTAGACATGTTGTAATAGTCCTGGTTATTTGTCTTTTTGGGGGCTGCAGTATTCAGATTCTTTTCGCTCAGTACATTATAATAGTCTTGGTTTGGTTTGACGTAGATATTGTGTAAGTCATTCGCTTTAAAGTTCTTGTTGTTCATATTGTAATAATCCTGGCCTGTGAGCTGAGAACTAGATCTGGGAGGAACAACTTCATCCAGACCCTTTACCTGTCCATTTTGATGTACGTTGTAGTAGAGAGAGGGATTATTTGTAGTACGCTGTGTAGGGGGCGGCACTGGAGCATCGACATCTACGTAGATACTCGTCTCTCGATCCTCCTCCTCCTCTACGGGAGAGGAGGATCTCACAGCATGTGGGGGCAAGGTCGGTGCTTTGGGTTTCATGGTCATATCCATGTAATCATCACTCAGGGAATTGCCAGCTGTTGTAGCAGTGGTATTCTGCTTCTCCTGAAGTGCTGCCATGTAAAGTTCCATGTTGGTCTCACTTCGATCAGTGACGCTGGATATGGGTCTATTGACGTCCTCATAAAGTTCACTAGGTATCCTTTCTTGTGGTGTTGAAAAAGTCTCTCTATCTATTTCACCTGTTCTGTCCACACCATTAGAACTGATATTCTCTGTGCTCAGTTGGAAACCAGGATTGTATTGCTCTTTTTGCTCTCGCTTTGTTGGCTTTGGTCTGGAATTAGAAACAGATAATGCATAATTATTGGAAATTATTTTGATAAAAAAAGTAAATATTTCTGTTAAATTGGAGATTATTACTGCATAGAACTGGTGAGAATAGCATAAAAAATTGAAATTGCATGGCAAATAGAGTTTGAAAATTACAGGATATGGAAAAATGGAATATGGAAGCGGATTTTCTAAGCTGCACTTTATTCTTTTTTTCAGCAAAAGCAACATATTTTTCATGAATAAGAGTAGTGTTTAGATGTATCACATAATACACCAACGGTATAGCTGATTTTCAACTTTCCTCCAAGTGTCATTTTGGGTTGAGTATTGACAGAGACATGGATTATGATAGACCTCTCTGGTATTGAGGTTTAACACAATTATTTGATTTTGATACTTTTTTTGTCTGTGCTTGTCAAGGACTATAATGCAATGGCACTATAAAAGTATGAATCCACTCCTGAGAGCAAGCTACTTAATTGAATAGCAATACAATTAAGATATTTATACAAGGGTCTCTAAAATAAAACATGAAACAATTATGGCTTTTGGCATTTGATTAACCCTTGTGAGTTTGAATTATAATTTTTTCAACAAATCTTTTGATGCCACATTGTAGAAGGGATTATTGACCAAAAACCAGCACCAGGTATTTCATGTTTGAGATCTTATTAAGATTTGGTCCACCAGTCATGTCACTAATAAAATAAACCCTAAATCAAGCACACCATCCTGACAGCCAATTGTATAATTTAGAACTATGTAGGGGGTCTTGTAGATTGGTGAACCAGGCTTTTCTTTAAATCAATTTGATTATCTTATCTACATATGTGGGTGGATGGTTCTCTAAGTTATGTCACGTACACAAATGCTTGTATGCATGTGCAGCATTGGAAGGGTTAAGGGAGATTACCTTCTTTTCCAGATGATGAATAGAGTGATTCCTACAATGAGGAGAACGCCACACACACTTCCAACAGCTATTCCTGCAATCTCTGAAATAATTACAAACACACACCATTAAAAAGTACTATTAGCAGAGGTTTACTTTCATTTTTTCTTCAATGCCAGTCTGACTGACTGATTCTGCAGGTCCTGCAACTTTTTTGCCAGATCTGCCACTTAATGGCCCCAAGAAGAGGGTAATGAAGTACTTGAATCTCTGCCAGTTCCATGGAAGGGCTATCATTAGTATGTGTCCTTCTGAGTACATTACCTGTACTGACGAACTGACAGGAAAGTAGAACTCTGTACTAGGGACTAAAGGAAAGCACCCTGCTGATACCAATCTTTTTTTTATGAATGCATGAGATTACCTGAAAAGGTTCCTTCTTTTTTGTTTATTATTTCCCATTTATTCAGTAAAATTTTCCTGTTGCAGTTATGAAAATTAACTTTTGTTCTATGACTGTTTACCTCCATCATTCAATCCCCCTGGAGGAGCCAGGGTTGTGCCATTGTTCCATGCTTCTCTTGGAACTGTTGAGTTTGCTGTTGAGTTTGTAGGATATGGCATGGTGCAACTTGGCTTTCAACCAGATCTGAAATAAGTGAATGAATGCTGTATTAAAGATAGATATCCACAAACAAAACAAACGCCTTCCTTCCCCATTTCTTAGAATCATAAAGTGCCACTGTAAAGAGAAACTCCACAAAATAACCATGTGAAAAGACATGGCCTAGAAACTGATGATTCTATGGCATCTGAAGATCTCCATTCATAAATACAGGTGAACTTGGATATGACGGACTCAATGGGACCAGGAAAATTGGTCCGTCATATGCCAAATCTGTCGTATACATATGACGAATACTTGATATGCATCGGACTGGGACCAAGCATATCGTCCGTCATATGCAAAAATCTGTCGTACAGTGGTCCGTCATATCCAAGTTCACTTGTACAAACATTCATAAATATTGAGAGATGTAGGACTTAATTATTCCATTTGATCTTAACCCATTGATACATGCAGCAGCCAAAAGCAGCCTGACAATTTTGATGAAATCTTGCAGGCAAAAAGATGTAAGGAAGATAGTGGATGGAGAAATGTTGATCAGAACGTTTGATACCAACAACTCTCCGACGAATATCTTGTAAAATCACTCTCAATTCTAGAGTTGTCAAAAGTATTTTAGATCCAGACAACAATTTCTAAAGTAATTTTTAAGCATCAATGGGTTAATTGATGATTTTGTATTGAATGGTGAATGATGCTGCATGTTCCCCAGCATACATTATAAAGATACTGATACTGCTTTAAAAAAGTCTCATACCTGTTACCTGACTAATTGCAATTAATTCACTTTATATTGTGAGTTAATTAATTATTAAGGATAGATAAAAGAAAAATGCTAGATGACTTGGTGTACACTTTTCCTTTAGAGTGATAACAACTCATTATTATGGTCTTTTTACCAGGAAACAATCATTATATAGTAAAGGAATGACGTCCCTTTACTACATTCTGAGAAATTTGTTTCTACACAAAACTGGGTTAAACCATTTATATCGGTAGCACCCAAAGTTGTCTTGACTATTTCTATGTGAACAGAGCATTTCTCAAAAGAATAGTTGATGGAGTTATGTTGATCAGAACCCAACCTTCAACTCTCCTTCAAACATTTTGTGAACTGATAAGAATTGACAATTTTTAAATGTATCATAGGTCCAGTCACAACTTTTCAAGGGTATTCTCTAGGCATGAAAAGATTTAGACTTGCTATGACAGTGTGTTAAATGATTCCATCCCTAGTCTCACTGATCAACCCTTATTTGATTCCAGTCCAGGTTCAGTTCTGTATTCATCCTCAAGGGGGACCCACTAAAGCTCTGTTTGAATTTTAAACTGCAAGCCCTGAGAACTGTACTGCCATCTATAGTTTGAGAGGTAATGCAAAGCTTTTTGAAAACTATCTAAACCCTGTCATTTTGGTATTCATTGGATAGCTCTCGCTGAGCACTCTCAAATGAGTACCCATATGCCCAGGTTTCAGTCGTTTTTCATGTTTTTTGTATTGGCCAAAGTAGCCACCAGCAGCATAAGGGTTAAGTACTTAGAATCATATACATGCATTTCTCATTGTGTGTTTTATTTCGCCTTCAGGGGGTGGAGGATGGACCTGATGGCTATCTGAGGAGTCCAGCCGGAAGTGGTCACTTCAATAAGTGGTGAGTGTGGTTTCTGATGTGTTATATATCTCATGGAAGGGACTGTCAATCTCATCTAATAACATTCTCCGGCCTCTTACACAGATACCATATCTGATATGTTAGCCTTAATCTCTGTTTTGCAAATATCATAGTTGTGTTGCTTAAATGACAAATGTAAATAAGAATATCTTTAGTTTGCTGTCAGCATGGAAAACCCACACAGTCTTATTCACTCTCTTCTTACTTATAAGCCAAGTTCAGTTATTGTAATCCCCAGAAAGACTATTTTGGTAACATTTTTTTCACCAGACCATATTTCAGAAAATATTTCAAGGAGAATATATGACTTGATCATAACCCAAGCCAAAAGACTCCCCTTCAAGTATTTTGTGAATTAATACTAAATTCCTAAGCTATTCTCTTATATATCATAGGTGCAGAAAGTTGTATTGTTAAGAAGATCTCCAGGCATGAAGGGTTTTATGAAGCGGAAAAGAATTTTATTAGCATAAAGCAGAAATTCCTATTAAGGTTTTTACTCTGTTGTTTTAATTGTCAACACTACCATATTCAATATTCCTTTGTGGTCAAATGAAAGCAAATACATTATAAACTTAAATGGTTTGTGTTAGGCATTTTGATTGCAGCTTTTTTCCATTTTCATCAAACCAAGTTTCGTCAAACAATACCTGCATTTACCTTTCATGAAAAGAGTTTCTGCAGTTTAATTGTATTGTATTGTCACCCAATGGGTTAAAAGCATACTACATTGATAGCACACAGGGCAATTCGAAAGAAGGAAGAAACTGAAACACGACACATGCCATGCTGACTGGGGCATGTAGAGTAAATAATTAGCTTGAGCGTTACTGGAAGAGAGTGAGTCATCCAGGCCATGTTAAATCCTATAGCCAAATTATTATGGAGAATATAAGCAGGTTTTGCAAACTTCCTATTTTTATTGTTAGGGCATTTCCAGTAAAAATGCCTGGGGGGGGGGGGGGGGGGGGGGGGGGGGGGGTGAAGCTTCGATATTTTAGAAGGTAACACCCCCCTCCCTCCCCCCCCCCCCCCCCCCCCCCACCAATGTTGTGTTTTCTTTTAATACAGACCCCCATATACAATGTTTTTGTAATTAATGACACCACTTACTATGATTTTTCAAAAAGGACCTCACCTAAAATGATTTTGAATTTTTAAAGGACCCCCCATTATTTTTTAAACTTAGCCCCATATACATCCTACATGTTTTGGCAAGAATTTTATGCCCTTATAGCCACTGAGAATTTGCTAGGCACTAATCAAAACACACAAGGCCTTTGCGGTTGTGTAGGAAAACTGATAGCCTGTCTGTGCAATCTTACAGTGCATATGAGTGAGATTATTTCTATCAATTTGAATAAGGGGTCTTGCATTGTACGCATGGTAGGTAAATTCTTGCCATTTATTAGTAATAATACTATTATTGAATTATTGCAACTGTAGCACCTGTTGAATATTTCCTGTGTTTACTAGCTTGTGTGTCCTGAGAACTAGACATGTTATGCCAAAAGTTTGAAATGCCTTTTGGGCCCTGCATTATTAGTGCTTAATGACAGCTCCTTTTGCCATGTTTGGTATGTACACACCATGTGTCCTCGCTGTACATAGCACAAGTATCATAGTACTCATAGTACATAGTCTAGGCATGTTTTGCTCAGGAGATGGTCGACAGATAGATACTGATAGCCGATGGGCTGTAGGATCATTTAATTATCATACAATGCACTAAGTGTACACCTGTAATCATCCCATCTCTCTCACCTGTTACGCCTGTCTCAAATACCTCTGGGCACTATGTTTCTGCTCTTTAACAAGCCCTGTTTAAGGAAAGGTGTTTTATACCTGTCACTCTGCAGGTCACCTTAACAATAACACATTTATGATGGTCTGTAGGGACGAGTAAATATTTTCAAAGAAACATCTACCCCCGATATTAAACCCTTACTTGAGTCCAAACATATACAATCTTTTAGGGTGCTTTAAAGATATCAAACAAACTTGGCTTAAAATAAAATCTATCCTTGTCTTTAAAGAATTTGAAGTCTATCCACATGATTTTACAAAGGCATGTTGGCTATTGAAGTTACCTCTCAGTTTGCTTTACTTGGTACCTACCTGGTTTTCAATCATCAACTTCCAGGTACTCCTTAACAATAGAAGAAACTCCCAAGCTAACCAGTAAGGTCAACTACAGGGAAACCGCATGACATCATTCATCACAACTGGGATTCAAATTCCACTAGGTCAGCGCTCAGGTAGACGTGTGCTGTGTATTAGCATAAGAACTCGTTAATACCTTAGTGGCATACCTGCATGTAGGAGGATCTGCCCAGCGTGAGGTGCGCAGGTAAAGTCAGCTGCGAGTAAGCTGATAAAGCCCACCTGGTTATGATATATCATTACCTGAGTAGATGTGGGATGGAAAGTTTAAAAATTACCTGTGTGTGATTGAGCTACAGGTAGGATATGTAGGTCAGTACAGGTAAAGGTGTTTGAATTGCCTCTGACCTCATGCATGAACAGCTGAGATGAATTAGAAGTATATCTATTATAGCAATGTTGTCAGGCATGAACACCATGCGATCAAGTATCACTGGATCATTGTTATGCTAATTCATAGCACTAGTAAAGACATTCTTTTTCAGGGAAGGGTTTAGAAGTGGAACAGGTTTTTATCAGGGAAAAAAGGGTAGTGCACCAATTCAAAATGAACATCACCAGGAATGAAATGTGCACTTTGATCAATCACCTGGAATCAATGAGATTCCATTGGGATCAAGATGTAATAACAACTCATTGGCAATTCATCAACTCCATCATGTATCACTTCTGATCAGGAATTGAAAGTGACTGATATTTCTAGTTGTTATTTTAAAAACCCAGTTAAAGCACCTACCCTTCACCAAAAATACAGACCAATGATTCAAGAGGTCTAATAATTTGATAATTTGAAACAATTAAGTTATTCCTTACCACTCTTGAAAAGATTGATTTCCACAATGAGGGGGGAGGGTTCTTAAATCAGTGTTTGGTGTACCTCGTATATGGACAAGTACTTGTTCAAATAGTAGTATGGTATTTAATTCTATATTTAGAGAAAGAGGAAGTGGATTTCGTGTTTGCATTGTGTCTATATGGAACTTTCCATACAGTGTTCCTTGTTGATGATGTTTAACTTGGGTTGTGACAAATATAGTATGTGTATCATGATTCCTTATGATATATGCAAGTTACTGGTAGTGTAACTTGGTGCAGGTATGATGTTCTTGTGTTATTGACTCGGAAATTTCACCAATATTGCTTCTATATATTTGATTTTTAATCATTTAACTCACATGATTAACCCATTCACATCTGGAGCGTACACATGGTCTGACACATATGGAAATATCTCAATAAAGAAGCAATAGTTTGAGTAATATATGACTGTAAGTTTTTTTTTGTTGAGTTCGATAATTCTCCTTTTCACAACTATTTTTGATTTTTCTAATAGAAGTGATATTTTGTCTAGAACTCATTATTTTATTTGTCATATGTATATTTTTACCTTAAGCCTAACCAGAAGGCGTTACTTTTCTTCTTTTCAAAATCATTTTATTGTTACCAAGATTACCCTATATTTATTCATACCCCACTTTTTGCAGGAAATGAATAGAAAATAATGGAAATGATGGAATTAAATGTGTCCTTGTTTAAGGAGAAAATGATGTCTAGAACTCCTTATATTTGTCTTGTATGTGTCTTATTATCACCATACCTTAGTGATTATTTTTTTCTTTTAAAGCATCCTCACCTTTAATAAATCCATATGTATTTGTTCACTTTTGATTGTTAATTAGGTTGGTGTTTTGCTGAATGTGTTGTTGGAGACTCCCCACTGTTTGGATATATATCTATATAGTACAAAGTCTATGGAGTGACCACACACAGTACTATTTAATCATGTGTAATGAAGAGCTTATCTAAATCTCGCTTAAGTCATAGCAGGAAATGATTTTTATCAACTTCCTCCTATTGGTGTGTGGGTTAAAACAGAGATGTATGTACCTATGAGTTGGAAATCCCAGGTTATAAGTAGTAGAGGGGTTAAGGAGTAGAATTTCACACTAGTTTGAAATAGAGTAAGGTACAAAAGGGAGTATTTTTAGTATACCCAGTCCTAACTGGAGTGCAGTACAAGTTCTCAACTATCTTTCTGTTTCAAGAATGACTTTATACATTTTATTTCATGAAATGTGTTTTGGTATGGTCATTACTTAAGACAAATAGATTGTTGTCGGACAAATACATGGAATTCATGAGATTTCTTATAGAAATAGTCAATATTACCACACAACTCTGTTGTAAGTGGAGGAGGTAAATGCATGGAGTGCGAGGGAAAAAACACGCCTAATCCCAAGCGAGCAGTCACTGACAACATCTTAGAGCAGGGACAGCTATCACTTGGGCAGGCCCTTCGTAGTGAGAAACACCAACATATAAATTTGGATTGACGATTGTGATTCTTAGAATAATAGCTTATATGTTTGGTTGAACTAGGGTCATTTATCCTTTGTGAAACTGCACGTTTCTTATGTACACAATACTTTGATAACATTAATAAATTGGTGCTTGTAATATTAATGCCAAGAGTTGCTTATTGAATTTGGGAATAAGGATTTATAAATGCACTTTTAAATAGTTATGAAAAATGAAAATACTTACACAGATTCAGTATGTCCTATATACAAATATGCAATAATAGTAATCCTAATATCCAATAAGCATATGTCCCCTCATCAGAGGCCCTGGAACCAATGTAGAATACAGGAAGGACTTTGTGCCAAGTTAAACTTATACAGGAAATGTGTATTCTAGCTTTAAAATGATGGAAGGTCAATAGCGGATGAGTTGATTATTAACCTGTAAGTGGCTTACCTGGTGGAGATTGATTAGTCACACCTGCAATCAGTTCTAAGATACCATGGGACTTAATGAGGAGTGTGGGTGGGGAAGGGAAGTAGAAATATGAGTGAAACAGGAATTTATCTGATATTTTTTTATTTCAAAATATTAATACATCTTGTATAAACTATATATATGTATATATATATATATGTATATGTGTGTTTGTGTGTGTGTGTGTGTATATGTATATATGTGTGTGTGTATATATATTTTTTGTGTGAATAAGTTTTATATAATGGTACATGTAGAAAGACCTGCTTAAAACTACAATGTACAATACAGCAGGCAAAACGAAAAGGTATACACTAAAGAAGTGGCAAGTCATTTCAGTAAAATACTGATTTTAGTGTATATTGATGAACATCATCAGTTTTAAGTACTTAATCATGCAAGTATGATTAATGCTGTCATCTTGATAATTCTAACGTGATCTCCAATATCTTTACTACAGTCATTTATTCTGGAGTAACCAACTAAGTCCCATCACAATCAGTGACTATAATCTAGGTCACTGTCCTCAGAGTCTGACACATGTTCATCTTCAGAATATACTGATTTGAATTCATATTGTTGAATACCAAGGAAGTTTTCCATAACTGCCCAAAATCCACTAAGTATGAGGCATAAAGATAGAATTTGGCCCCACCTCTGTGTTTGCGTAAATTTATAAATTCCTGTACTTGTTTCAAATAAGTAATCAAGTTAATAGCTATTGTGAAAGAAAGGTGACATTGAGCTATAACACATATCTTTGCTAATGATTTTGAAGGCAGAGTTTCACTTAAAGGTGATTGGGACGAAAATAAGAAAATGAATATATTGAATATGTCTATATGTTATACTGATTGTCACATATATTTCATTCTGGAACCTTTAATTACTCTTAATTACTCTATATGTATTCTGTGCATTACATGCACAGTGTCAGTCCCCACTGGTGGTCATTCATTAGTAATCATCTGAATAATTTTGCCAGTCTGTTCTATCATCAAAATATGAACCAAGTGTCATAAATCCTAACAAACAAACAAACACACAAACAGAACCTTATGATGAAAAGGGTTCTCTGAAATGGCTTTTGAAATTTAACCCTTAATATGGATATTTAGTAGTATTTAATTCAGAAGTATAGGCCCTAGGAAAGTTCCTTCTATTCCTACTCAAAGTTTTGAATAAAAGATGACTGGGATATTTTTCTGATGAAAACATTTTCTGGAAAATACATTCAAAAGAGAAATCATTCTGAGATTATCTTACTGATTGCCATCAAATAAGTTTGCTTTTGTAATATTTTTTCTTAAGTTAGGTAATAGCATATAATTATAACATGCTTTCAGGGGATCTCTGAGCATGAATGGATTAAATAGGAAAGTTATATAAAAATGCCACATTCTGTGGTATGATATAATAAAACCTGTCTGCCATCCTTGTGTAAAAATGTTCAGGGATATAGGTTGACTATATTCAGTGAACCTCATGCAATTCTTCCTGCAATAACCGAATAAATGAAAGGTTTTCTAGCTGCAAACTAAATTGTTACCTTTAAGTCATCAAAGATTTGATGCAATATTAAAGTTGGCCATCTTAGTATGCATAGATCATTGTTCTTTTAGACAGTTTAAGGTTATAAATGTTAAGTAATATATAAATATTTGACTTGAATAAATATGATTTTTTTCTTCTCAAAAATACTTTCCTTCTTTTGTTATTTTTGTTATGGGCAGAATAGCATTTGAACAATACATCATTTGTTTTGTTTTACCTGCCATGGTCAGAAATGACTTCTAACAGTCCAGTGAGGTCCTGCTTGCTTCACACATTAAAATGCCTACTGCAGCCAAAAACAGCTGGACATTTTGATGAAATCTCTCACACAAAAGCATAGTTTGTAGATATTCAACCCTTATCCTGTTAACCACAACAATTGTCGTGGTGTGCAGCAGTGCTTATAGGTTTCACAGCAGGATAAGGGTTAAAGGAAAATATATCAATTATAACACAACAAACAACTTTCCTTCAAACATTTTGTAAAAAATATGGCTTATTTTTCTAAAGTAATTATCAAAAGTATTGTAGTTTTAGACATCTTTCAGTGGTACTTTTAGGCATTATTGGCTAAGCAATTAAGCCTAAGCCTAAGCCTAAGCCTGTTGGGACCATGACTCCCCGTTTGTCAAACGAAGTATAGTCCATGTATAGCCAGTTCGGAGTGCCCAAAATAAACAGTATCTTGGATTGTCTTGCTTAAGCATCAGGATGTCTTAACCCATTTATGCCTGGTGATCTAATTGATGGGTGTTTTGGCTGCTACAGGCATGAATGGGTTATTGGGTTAATACAACTATTTGTTCACATCCTGATTTGAAAGACTTCCATAACACATCTAAGTCTATATCTCTCTGATTTCTCCACTGGCACATGAGAAAATTGTCCCATGATATTTACATTCTGGGAGGAATGGAGTTGGAATATTTGCCACTAGGTCTGGCGGCCCCTAGGGATTCTTTGCTCTGGTAGGTGTGGTTGATGTAGTCTCTCCCTGGGTTGGCATTATTGCTGTATTGAGGCTCATTATTTATACCCCCATCCTCCAGTGGTGTGTAGGGATTCTCACCAGGGGGCGCCACTCCCTTGCTGACCGGCAGCTCCTCATAAAGGGGCGGGGCAGTGGGGGCCAGGTACTCCTGTTCCAGGTAGCCAGCATTAGAGTAGGTCTTAGGCTGGAGACTGGGTCTGCTGTCTTGATCAGGGTTTTTAATATTGTCATACTGGATTTGTTCGTAGATGTTTTCATTTTGCTTTGGATCAATATAGGTGGGGTTGCCGTAGGATTCGGGTTCTGATTTGGAGGGGGTGTTGGTGTTCCTAAAAATGCAAACGAATAAGTTAAAGTAAAACATTTAGAATAGAATGGATCCATAATGTATAAAAGTATCTTCCTTACAAGCATTCTGTGATGAGGGTTTAGACTCAATATTACACATTCATTTAGTTGAATGATGCAACTAGTTAATGTGCATAAGAAAAAAAAGTAATACTGTGAAAAATATTTACAGAAAAATTAATCATCTTCTGGGGAGAAATTATGCTTATTTTATTTGATATACTTTTGTTTTTGATATATTTTCTACACTCTGAGACCACTTGTTGTGTATGGGTATGAATGAGTTTAAATGATTATGTTATGTTTCCTTTTGATATTTACCTTCTGCATAAGTAGATAGCTGCTGCAACTATTGCTGCTGCTGCAAGTACTCCAACCGGAACTGCTATATAAATGGCAAGATCTGGAAAGGTAATTAAATGAAATTAAGAATGAGGATGTTGATCAAATAATGCATTCAATTTTCTCTCTTCATAACTCAGTTGCTATCAGTCAACACACAATATATATTATCTTAGCTTCTTAATACCTAAGAATTTTTCTGTAGTTTTATTTAAAACCAATAAGGTGATCTTATTTAAAACCAATAAGGTAGATCTATGTCTATGTTAAACCAAAACTCCCCCCTCCCCCTATGCAGAACAACCACCTTACACACAAATCTTTGATCTACCCCTTAATGGTCACGTTCATAAGTCTCAAATAATTTCCTCTGTGATGGTATTAACCACTGAGTATGTTTCTTGTATATGGATGTGGGCAGTCACTAGTGAGGGGCTTGGGTAAGTAGAGTATATACCTAAGGCACTATTTGGGCCTATTGTTTCATTTTAATGGTGTTAATTAAGCCAAACCTCCTCCCTCCTGCCCCCATGCAGAACAAACACCTTACACACAAATTCTTGACCTACCCCTTAATGGCCAAGTCAAGAAGCCTCAAATAGTTTCCTCTGTGAAGGGTCTTGGTATGACCAACTGAGTATGTTTCATATTTATGGATGTGGGACGTGGTGAGGGACTTGGATTTAAATAGAGTATACCCAGAGACACTATTTGGGCCTATTGTTTTATTTGTGGTTTACTTGTCATTTAACCCTTATGCTGCTTATAACTCATTTGACCAAACCAAAAAATGCAAAAAAAATGAAAAATGTCTGAAACCCTGGCATATGTGTACTCATTAGAGAGTACACGGTGAGAGCTATCTAGCGAATACCAACATAACAGGGTTTAGATGGTTTTCATAAATCTTTGCGTCCTTGTGCTTTGGACGAAAGTAGCCTTAGTATTGGAAGGGTTAACTTACTCTTGTCTCCCTCCTGTGGTGCCTCTGCTCCCATAGGCATCATGGTGGTTTTGCCCATGGGTACGGGAGGCAGTGGATCCTGGGTGCTGGATGGGGTGCCACCGGGTACAGAGGGAGGGGTGGACGATCTCGGTGTACTTTGGGTTGAGCTGGGTCTTGTGGTGGTTGCTGGTGTTGTAGTGGTTGGTGATGGTGTAGTTGATGTGGTGGTTGTCGTTGGTGTTGTAGTGGTTGCTTGTGTAGTGGTGGTAGTTGCCCTAGTTGTTGTTGTTGTTGTTGTTGGTGTCGTTGTTGTTGTCGTTGGTCTTGTAGTGGTAGTTTGTGTAGTGGTGGTAGTCGCCCGTGTAGTTGTAGTTGTTGTTGATGGCGCATGGGTAGGAGTTGTCATAGGGGTGCTTGCAGTAGAGCTATCTATACGTTTACACTCCACGTTCACCTCTGGATCATCACCATATCGACCTGGAACAAAATATTCACATTATAACAGGTGACTTTTTACCCTATGCAAAAATAGGCATAATAAACCTATCATTTATTTCAAAAACCTTATTCCTGTGAGTGATGATACAGTACAGAATCTGAAGCATGCTCAGAGCATTCGATCCAAACCAAAAGCTATATGTATAAAATAATTACACAGTTATATATGTGAACACACACACACAAACACACACACGTGCCATTTACTCAACCATTTTCTTAATGAGTGAGATTTTAAATTTCATATTTAATTCATATTTGAAATATTTGATTTATAAGAACTTTGCATTTGCTGATCTGCCAACTCAACCATTTCTTAAAAAGTGAGATATCTCTAGTTTAAAAAAGACAAACCATTTTGGAACTTTAATTATATTGTTCAAACAATAGTTAAGTTCATCTTTTTAGCTGGAATCAATAATTTTGAATTAAATATAATTGAGAACATTTTCACCTACCTCTATGACTTCTACGCCTTCTATCTGAAAAATATAAACAAAATAACCATAAATATCACCCAATATTTAATGAACAACTGAAAGTCTGCACATGAATATTTCTTACAATCAAAATATTCTGGTATTAACCTTTTTTCCAAATAGCTTTATACTAGACAATAATCAAAGTCATATAACTAATCGATATTACTTCCCAGTTATCTTTTACAACCTAAGATTTCTCGCTCATTATTGGCTAAATTGATATCAATATGAACATAATCTTGTAATTAAGGCTTACAGATCAACTAGCCCTAAACCCAACTTAGACAATAAATTTGAATAGCATACTGCTACATTTTCCACTTTTTCTTTTATTACTTATGCTAAAAATCTTGTTACACTCTCAAAGACATGAAAGTTTAATACAATTGTCGTCATTCGGCCTGGATTCATATGCAAGTCTTGCCCATATCCTCCGAGACATAATCAATTAAGCATTGTTTTTGAAATTGAACTTCCTTTATAAAGCTTCTGAGTTCATCCATCGCATTCAAGTTTCTATAATTGGTGATTAGACAATTTAAACTCTAAATCAAAATAGATTAGGGTTGAATTTATTGGATTTAGAAACTCTAGAACTCCCATCTATCACAACATACAGAAGTGGTCTAATATAAAGCCTACCTTTTTTAGCTTCGAATTCCATGAGAAAGCCATATTTTCGTATTGAATCAGAGTTGCTATGAAACTTGACGAGTATATTCTGTTTGCGACTGACAAAGTTTGTATTCCCATCAGCGAGGCAGTACCCACAGAGTCTCTTGGGTTGCGGGTTGGAGGGGTTCTCCGTGATTTCCACCCAGTCCTGGGTACAGGGGCGTCCGTACTCTCCCTGCGTGAGGAAGTCTGTGATTTTAAGGTGGACCTTGGCTCGCTCCTCTGTGGTGAAGTTACACTGGCAGGTGGTCTGTGCTGGGTACTGCCGGGGGTAACCTGGGCTGCTAACCCAGCCCTCTCGAGATGTCAGAGAACTCCTGGGGTTGTTAAAATAGTCACCTCCACAGCTACTGATATAATCCTCTCTCTTAACTGAAAGGTGAAAAGGACATATTGTATGGATGAATGGCTTTAAATTTTATCGGGGTCAAATATATAGTTTCGGGTCAGATATATAGTTTCAAAAGTGTATGTAGAAAATAGATAGGAAAATATTCTTTAAAAGTGCTAGTGGAAAAAGAGCTTTATTAAATGTCAATCAATGTAAATTAGGAAGTGGAGGGGGCATCATTTACATTCAAAATCTAAGAAAAGTAAAATTGCACTCATATTTCTCAGTGTTTTATTCAAGTGACAAGCAAGGTTTTATTCTTTCATATTTTTGGGCTAAAAAACACAAAATATTTGCATACTAGTATATTCAGAGCAAGTATTAATACTTGACATAAAAGGTAATGTGATTAATTAACTAACTAAATGTACCTGTGAGGTGCATTGAAAAACATGTATAAAGAGGGGCTGGTTTAGTGAACCTTGGCCATGAGGCACCAGTCTTTTTAACCCATTTGTGCCTGTTGCAGCCAAACACAACCTGCCATTTTGATGAAAACTTTCTTATGAAAGTACTTCTCAGAACATAATTGAAGGCATGAAAAGATTAATATATGTACCTGTAGATATTTTTTACTGGAACATAGATTTACTTTACATAGTCTGGCAATCCTGTTTTACGTCAGATATCTGTAATACGCATACATGAAAACTGTATCCAAACAGAGAAATACATCCCCTTGATCCGCAACCCAATAGGCGCAGCATGCTAGTACCTAGGGTATGTGCGCCTCGGGTTACGCGGTGAAGCCTGGGGAGGTATTGGTCACGTGATTTGTGCAGTAAGCAAGCAGCAGAGAGACTGACTGGCTGGCTGGGTATACAGACTGTCATCCTATCTAGGTCAGATAGGTTGCCGAGGCAGCGAAATTTGATGACGCATGCACAGTGCCCACTCCCTGTCTACTGCTCTCAGATCCGAACCAATCTGGATCAAGTATGATTGCCTGTATATGAAACTTGTTTGAGGAAACATAATTATAACATTATACTGACACTTATTCTTGGGTTGTTCAATAATATCAGTTTCCCTACTATAAAAAATGAGTATTTTTTAACAAGATCCTTTAGGCCACTCCAATTTAATTACTTGTCTAACGAGCTTTTTTTGGAAAAAAAATCCTGTCAGACTCCAAAAAAAAAGAAAAAAAAGTCATCTTTGGTGTCTTACGGACGAAAGTGGTTTTGAAATTTTCTGTCAGACTCCAAAAAAAAAAAAAAAAGTGCAAGTTTTAAGAATATTCTTTGTAAGTGTGATTCAATCAACTACAGGAAGCTATCATTGCTGTAGTAGAGCCTCAGACCTGAGGAGGTATACCTCCCACCCTTCAGGTTACAGGGATCAATAGATTGATTGATTTTATTTAGTTGAGAATAGGCTGGTAGAAACATATCCCTACCAGTCCTAGTCGTCAGACTCTAAAAAAAATAAAAAAAATAAAAAAAGTCACATTTTTCAACTTTTTTTTAAATTCCAAAATGGCTCATTTCCTACCTCCTGAGCACGTAAGACAAGTAAATAAATTGGAGTGGCCTTATCTAGAAATTCAAGGATACATGTATATGTATAATCACTGCATTTTCACAGCATTTGTTGTTGATGATAGAACTCATACTTACATTTATTGCACTCATAGTATATATGGAAGTAGTTTGCCCACTGGTTGCAGTAGAGGTAGGTAGGCTTGATAGTTACTGTGCATTCCCTCTGTCCATTACAGGCGTCAATTTCAGCATTCTGTACAGAAGCATCATCGCTACACTCCTCCGAATCATAGATATTGGGTCTGCATTGACGCCTTCTATTGAAACCATAATAAAAAGCATGTACTCTGATCATGGCAACTTCTGAGGGAGGTGGTTGGGGGCATGTCAGTTTCATGCTTCTAGATCCTTGCCGGGGGGCGCAGCCGGTCCTTTCACTAGGAAGATTCGCTGAGGAGAAACAAATACAGAAAATTATAAGAGAGAGGAACACATAAATAAATGCATTGGCTGAACAATCACTTATAAAGTTAGATTATTGGTATTACAATAAGAAAAATAAAACAAAAGGCTGCAAAACCTTTTCTTTTAAGAACATTGGATTATCCATTGTTTGTTTCATAAAAAGGCAACACCTAGTATTATTTCAGATTACTTTTTGTGGAAAGAATTCCCTCTGAAATAGTTTATTTTACCATATGTCAGCAGCTAAGAGTATTATTGTCATATTTGTTTAAATCTAGTTACAAGTCTTTCTCAGTTGTCCCTTGTATTCTTTAAAAAGTGTTTTTTTCATAGTAAATAGATAAACAGAATATCTACCCTCACCACCCGTAACTCTAAAAAAATCTTTATAGAATAGCCAAAGAGGCGTTTTAAATCCCTTCTTTGTGCATGAGCCCCCAGATTTAAAAAAAATTCAATTACTAGATGTTTATACACTAATTATCTTCATGTTAATGTATCAATGTAGAACAAATACCTATTTATAGTTTTCATTTGATATTGTTAGATAAGCTAGGCCCGTCTTCCTGCAGGTATATAGATTTATTTTTATCATAAGATCACAACCTGGCTTTGGTTCTGTAGTCCATTTACTGACTGTAACCTGCAGCAGCCAAAAGCTGCCTGACAATTTTGATAATATCTTTCTAACAAAAGCAATACTTAGAAAAGATTGAAGGTGAAATGTTCATCAACACTTGATCTACAACTCTCCCTGAACCTTTCCAATGCTGAGGCTACTTTCGTCCAAAGCACAAGGACGCAAAGATGTATGAAAACCATTTAAACCCTGTTGTATTGGTATTCATTGGATAGCTCTCACTGAGTACTCTCAGAGGAGTACCCATTTGCCAGGGTTTCAATCATTTTTCAGATTTTTTGCATCATTTTGTATGGGCCAGATTCGCAACCAGCAGCATAAGGGTTAAGTGTTTTGAGAATTAATGCTTCATATCAAAGTTATTTTCAAAAGTATGACAGGTCCAGATAACAGTCTGGTCAAATTTATCTCCAGGCATGGAGTATCTGAAAGACAGAACCCATTGCATTTAAGTTCTTTATCCTCTACCTCTGGTTTAACTTACAGATACATAGGGGATTCAAGGGATTCAATGAACCCTCCTTCACAACCCAAAAGGAGGATTTTTCCTGTTAAGAAAAGTCTCTTTTCTTTAGTTTTGTTTGAGGTAAATCTACCTCAATGGTAACAGAAACCGCCTTTACATAAATCCTTGATTTGCCCAAGGTTGTTAAGTTGTTGATCAATTGCAAATATTGATAAAAGGGTATTAAGTTCATCAAAACTTAAGGAACCCCCTCTATAGAAGAAAACATGTATAGCTTGGATGTGCATAACATACCTGAGATAAATCCTATCTGTACAATTCCAGCCAGGAAGATGAAGAGGAGAACAGTAGCCATCTTTGTTTTGGTAATACTCCACTCCTTAAAAGTCCATACAATTTAACTTCTTTGGTTAGATCCTTGTAAAAGAAATAAGCTTTTGAGATTAAAGTCTGTTTCATCCCAGAAATGGTAATTGAGTGTGCTGTAGACAAGGAAGATGATGCATGTAGATTGGAACTTCAGGTGTGATTAATTTCCTGCTTGTTGCTGACTCAAAGGTAAGTACCAAAATAACTGACCAGGCTAACTGCGTCACGATTCCCATTGCTACACTACCGCTGATACCAATTAAGCTATAAATAGCAACAAAGACCCACTCAAGCATGGGAAACAGCCCAGTGGTCCATCGGCCTTGTTAAGCCCCTACATGGTGTTTTCAGTGTATGCAGTTCAGAAACCCTGCATCCATGGGTGGGATGGATGCAGGGTTTCTGTGTGGGGTAAGGGGCTCATTCTGTATATGGGGGGTTTGTTTTAACATAGATCTTAATATCTGCCTTATTGGTTTTAAGCAAAACTAATGAAAAAGCTTTAATTCTGATTCCCAAGCGCCATGGTGTATTCAGTATATACTTGGAACCAGATATATATAGATATAGGTTATAATAGAACTCTCTGCTTAGAACAGTTTATATGCATGGTACTGCTCTTGCTAATTCATGATGCATCATAACCCAGATAATCCTTGACCTACAGTGGCGAAAATGCAAGCTTTTTTTTTATGAAACTTGAAGGTTGGCCGCCACCGCTTCAGGTATTACCTTAGATGACCAAACACACGTGGATTCGAAACCAGCCGGTCAACCTGAACATGCTAGCCTCAACCAGTGTCAACTAATAGTTGCTAATGGGCCAAAAATCATGCTCTGGGCACCCCCAGCTCAGGCGCGGATCCACACCAGTTTGCATCGATGCACGTGCATCGGTCAATTTCTAAAGTCCACGCTCACCATTTCCTGAATTTTTTGGGAAGCAGTGGTGGCGATCCTACTCTGGGAGGTTGGACTTTTACGCAATGACATCTGTTTCTGTAGGGCAGGAAGTAAATGACCGTACATGTGTATCATCTAAGGCTCCGGACGACCAGGCTAGCTAGTATTCTCAGGGGAGTCTGGCTTATCGCCATCACGCCAGGTGCGGCAGGATGGGGGGAGGGGGGGGGGGGGCGGCATCCTCTCCCATCATCAATTGCACTTCCGACTCAGTGATGCATCCCGATTAAGGGTGCCAATCTAGTCTCAACAGCAATCTTCACCAGTGACTATAAATATTGTCTAATAATTCTTGTTTTGTCAACTATAAATGGTTAAATAGGTTTGAACAATTGTGATTTTTTAGGAAATGTGTATCTTTTCCGAAACCTTGTGTTTAGACCAGAAATTGACACATTTTCTTTATGATCAAGCCCCTGTAGGACAACGAACATACAGACCCTTTTAATGAGATTTTGATGAGCGTTACATACAGAAACTTGATAGTCTCAGAACTTTTCTATAACATTTATTGTAAGAAATAAATTAAATATATCTCTTTTCTATCATCGTATGGTCATTGGGTTACTCAGTGAACATAGGGTCATTTGAGATTTTTATATCAATTAAAGACGATGCACTTTTCCTCATAATCAACTATGAATGTTTAGGCTATCACTGGGAAAAGTGAAATATTTGCTGTTAAAACGGCTCCCACAGGCTTGCTCACACTCTTAAATGAAGAAAAAACGGATATGTAGCGAGAGACGAATCACAATATGCGCTGCAGTGAAGGGCTGGACATGCCAGGGGTCTCTGATCTGCATCAGCGTGAGGTCACGAGGGATCACAGTCCAATCAGGGCCCTCGTATAATTTGCATTGAATAGAAACCTGAGCGCCAACATGCGCAGAGCACGACTTTTTGGCTATTCTCTGAGGCTAGCCTATTCAGGTTGACCGGCTGGTTTCATATTCACTTGCTTTTATTTATCTAAGATACAATCAGGGGAGGTTGTTGGTCTTTCCTCATTATGGAATTTCTTCAAGTCACAATCGCTTCAAATTAACATGCATTTAGAGTATCTAATTTACCCGATTTGCTTTAAAGTGTGATATTTATAGAAGACAAAAATCACATGCACTGTGATAACAAATGATAAAGTTATGTAAAATACCCACATGAGGAGAAGTGAGACATTATCAACAATCCGTACCATGCGCAGTGCGCATGCTCATATGACGTAGCAGACTCGGTAGCTGCCGTCCAATTTACTAAACTAAAATGGTAGTATAATTTTACTGGAAACGTATTTCTGAAGATTCGGTTTATAAAGATAGACAATTTCACCTCTATATTGTATCTTTGAATACTTATAAATGTTTACAAATAAAAAAAGTTAAATAAAAAACGATTCATTCACTTCCTTTTTCACTTTTAAAAGAACTGTTTTTTGGTAACATTTCCCTTCTTTAAGTCATTTAAAGGATAGGAAAATGCCTTGGAACACTGATTTCAACCCCTTTTTTGACGAATATATAAAGGTGGCACCAAGCGATTTCACCCGGAACGTGAAAGAAGTTATCTTTGGCTGTATGATTCAATAGAAATTAAGGTGATTACTGAAAGTCGGCCCGCTTCCATTTTTCACTTGAAAATCTATTGTTTTAGTGTTTTGCTAGATTACTAAAGACGATTGTTTCATCGTGTTTGTGCGATTGTTAGCTCACATTTCCGACAGTTTACCAGTTTGTCGGCAACTACAGAGTGCCCTGCTGAAATGATGATGAATTGTTCATGCACTGTTCATGAACCATTGACCATGAACATTCTTTATTAGTTCATGTTAAGTTCATGAAACAACATGAACAGTTCACTAACATTAAATGAGACAAAATGAGATGATGAACAATGAAGAACTATTTTGTTCATCAAAGGTTCATTAAAGGTTCATGCCAGCTCATGATGCACTTTTGATGAATAAAAGTTCATCAAAAGCCATTAAAAGTTCCTCATAATTCTTTAAAATTTCACCAATTTGTCTCATTTAATGTTAATGAAACTTTTATGAACTTTTGATGAAATAAGTTTCATTAAAGTGCATCAATTGTTCACCAACTATATTCGTCAAAAGTGCATCATTAAGCCATCAAAAGTTCCTCATAATTCTTTAAAATTTCATCAATTTGTCTCATTTAATGTTAATGAAACTTTAATGAACTTTTGATGAACTAAGTTTCATTAAAGTGCATCAATTGTTCACCAATTATATTCATCAAAAGTGCATCATTAAGCCATCAAAAGTTCCTCATAATTCTTTAAAATTTCATCAATTTGTCTCATTTAATGTTAATAAAACTTTAATGAACTTTTGATGAACTAAGTTTCATTAAAGTGCATCAATTGTTCACCAATTATATTCATCAGAAGTGCATCATTGAGCCATCAAAAGTTCCTCATAATTCTTTAAAATTTCATCAATTTGTCTCATTTAATGTTAATGAAACTTTAATGAACTTTTGATGAACTAAGTTTCATTAAAGTGCATCAATTGTTCACCAATTATATTCATCAAAAGTGCATCATTAAGCCACCAAAAGTTCTTCATAATTCTTTAAAATTTCATCAATTTGTCTCATTTAATGTTAATGAAACCAAGTTTCATAAAAAGTGCATCAACTGTTCACCAATTATATTCATCAAAAGTTCCTCATGATTCTTTAAAATTTCATCAATTTGTCTCATTAAATGTTAATGAAACTTTAATGAACTTTTGATGAACTAAGTTTCATTAAAAGTGCATCAACTGTTTACCAATTATATTCATCAAAAGTGCATTATTGAGCCATCAAAAGTTCCTCAAAATTCTTTAAAATTTCATTAATTTGTCTCATTTAATGTTAGTGAACCTTAAATGAACTTTTGATGAACGAAGTTTCATTAAAAGTGCATCTATTGATCACAAATAAAATTTGTCAAAAGTGCATGATTGAGTCATCAAATGTTCCTCATAATTCTTTATATTTCAATGATTAATTGATGAAATTTATTTCATCAATTATTCATAAAAATTCATAATTTCCCCAGAACTGAGCACAGATTCTTGAATTTGCGTTGTGCCCAGCAATGGCGCACACTGTTCCTGTTTGAACAATTTCCAAACATCATACAAACGCCTATTCTTTTAGGTTTCTGTTTTTTAAATTTCCGACAAGCAGCAATACTGCAAGTGATGCTAGAGTGCATATCTGGCTAGTGAAGGGGGGTATGTGTGATATTTGTCGAAACTCATACGTGTAAGAGCTAAGCAAAACATTTCACAAAAAACAATTCCAACAGCTGAAGATAGGTACATAACTGAAGATATAAATCCTTATTTTAGTGTTCTGCATGAAATGACGGTTATGTGGCGCCCCCTAGTTTAAAAATAAGACGGTTTACCGATATTTTTCAAAATTTGTTTCATGAAAAATAGTCCTAAGAACAGTTTCAACAAGTTTTTATAGCGTCGCCAAATCTGGACCCCCCGGACCCCCCGCCGCAAAGTACTTCACGCCTGCGGCGCTCGCGCCAGCGGCCTTAAAGCCGCTGCACCCTCCGGGCCCCCTCATTTTTCCAAATTCTCCAAAGGTGCATAGCTCAATTTTTCAGGCTGGATCCGCCCCTGCAGCTGGTGGTGGAGATAAGGTTTCTCTGTAATGTAATCGATGCGAGAGCCCTGATTGGTCCTTGTTCCCACGTGACCTCGCTGTGACGCCTTATCTAGTACTCCTGGCATGAGTCCAGCATGTAACTATAGGGTATATAGTAATTGGTCTCTCGCTACATATCCATTCTTTTCTTCATCCAAGGTATTACTAGAGAGATGGAATGTCTACATCCTAGCTACCCCCATTGTAAGCTTAAGTTCTCAAGGTTTATTCAGTGTTTATGATTAAAAACTGCTCAACTATGGCATGATAGAATACTCATGGACCATCACTCAAATGAGACACAGAGAATATGTGGTATATGGTGAACAATTAAAGTATAATAGAACCTCAAAAGTGGCAACTTTTTTTTTACTGTATAGTTGGACAGAATACCTCTTTTTGTTAACTCATATGCAACCCTTCAGCATTCCAAAAGCTCTTTTTAGGGATATGAATTAATTGTAATATGTAATAATTGCTTTAATCTGGATTGTACAATAAACTATTTATCAACAATAACAATAATCTAAGTCATTGTGAGAAAGTCTCTGTCAATGTTGTTAATGGTCAAACTATAGGTAATTGCAATACTAAACTGCATCCTCTATGCAGAGGCATTAAACCAATTAGTGGACTACTATTTTGGTGAGTCTTGACTCAGTCATCACAATTGCAATTTGACCAAAGTAGGTCACAGGCAATGCCAGGTCAAGTTGGGTAATGACTGGTTCTTAGATAAACTATTAGCTGGGCAAACAGTAGGGGATGTCGGTCCACTTTAGTAATTTTTTGAAAATAGGAGGGCCATTTCTTTAGAATTAAGACTGGTCGACTAAGTCGCATTATAGTTATTATCAAGGCTATAGTGATAGCCTGCACGTAAATGTACCACTCTTCCATACCAATGCATTCCTTGTCAATTACACAAATAGATATAGAGGAATGCGGTTGAAAGATTGGCACTCTAAACCCATCTGCATCCGGGAATGCTGTAGTGCTTACGTCTTCTTTCTTTTCTACATGTCTGGTTCATTCAATTTTACTACTCCTTATCCACATCCCTGGAAACCCCCTAATTGATGATTTAATACTGTTATTGCTGATTGAATCTGAATCAAAAATGAGAAGAGAGTCTTAGCATCCATCAGGCATGTTCCCAAACACACACAAAATGTTAATATATCTATATATATCTATATATATCTATATCTATATCTATATCTATATATATCTATATAAATCTATATCTATATATATATATATATATATATATATATATATATATATATATATATATATATATATATATGTGTGTGTGTGCGTTTTTGTGTATGTATGTATGTATGTATGTATGTATGCATGTATGTATATATATATATATATGTGTGTGTATATATATATATATATATATATATATATATATATATATATATATATATATATATATATATATATATATAAATATATATATATATATATATGTATATATATATATATGTATATATATATATATATGTATATGTATATATATATATGTATATGTATATATATATATATATATATATATATATATGTATATATATATATATATATATATATATATATATATATATATATATATATATATATATATATATATTTATATCTATATATGTATATGTATATATATATATATATGTATATATATATATATATATATATATATATATATATATATGTATATATATATATGTATATATATATATATATATATATGTATATATATATATATATATATATATATATATATATATATATATATATATATATATATATATATATATATATATATATATATATATATATATATGTATTTATATAAAAGAAATCTTTGTGAGAATATTCCATCAACTATTCTTTTGGGTTTAAATTATAATTTTGTGTTAATCGTAAAATACATATTTTATATGCCCTTTTAAGCATGCTGGAAGTTTATTGTCTAAAAGAAACAGCTGAATCAAAGTTGTGCTCACTTCTGTATAATAAATAAGTTGAAATATTTTTGATAGATCTTTCCATTTGTGAAATATTCTCAAAATTCTCTGACCATTCTGGGTAGTAATCATGAATTCAATCAATTTCAATGGTTTCTCACAAAAACGTCAATTTTACAAAATATGCCAGATTACAAGCACACTGCCGGTATTAGTTATTAAACAGGTATGATAACCAATGGTTCCTCTAGAAATTGTTGTCTGGAATAATACTTCTTTTGACAATAACTTCGTAATTGAGAATGCTTTTAAGGTAAGTTGTTGATAATGTTCTCATTAACATTTCTCTATCAAATAGTTTGCCAACTATGCTTTTGATTAAAATGTTTCATCAAAATTGTCAGGCTGCTTTTGTAGGTAGTTATTGGTTAAGGTTAGGGGGATTTCCTTCCATCCATGATCAGAGAAAGGTGTTTTTCACAATAGTAAAGTTTCAAGTAGTGTTTGAAGTTAGCGTTATGCAAACAAGGGGCCTATTTGAACCTCCCTAACTCCTCCCTGATCCAGCCTTTAGTGATGGAGAGTTCATGACCGGGCTGTTTGAATAGTGCGACCCAGTGGTGCCATGGTGATCAAATATGCGGGCCTGCCATGAACCTGCAGCCATTTCGACCTGTCAAGCATTGAACCCATAAATTATCTGGGGCAAGGTAACAAACAGGAAGTGGTTTGTGAAAGGGAACCCTGCACAGGATGAATCAGAGACAGCTCAAACACGATTCAACTCCTATAGGGAAAGTGGGGCAGGCATGCTCAAAACACCTCTTCAGAATACCAGCAACTGAAGCAATTTTAACCTTTTCATTTCTGGAGATTTCCTAGACACTGGTTCTTGGGATCTATACTTAGTGCTTTTGAAAATGACTTTGGAATTAACCCTTCATTGGAAAAATATTTGAAGGAAGTTATTACTTTAAGTCTGATTATGATTTTCCTTTCAACCATTTTCTCTATATGTATTGTTTTTGTTTTAAATATTTCATGAAAATAGTCAGGTGGTTTTGGCATGAACTCGTTGTTAACTGGAGCACACATATTGTCTAAAAAAATGAAATAAAACTCAACAGAGTGATTTTTGAGAATTATTTAAAGAGATATGGTTTAAAGCTGAACAGGAAGATTAATCTCCCATACAATATATCCTTAAAATATTGCATTGATATGAAGATTTATCAGGTCCAATATTTGTTATACTATGCCTACAGTTTAGATGCGATTGGGTTAACCAATTATCATCAGCAGCATAACCATGATCAGATACATGTAGGAATATCTTGACTCCAAAGCAATATTTTGAGAAATATTTCACTGAATGTTGTTGTTATTGTAGGCTTTGATAAATATGTTTATTGGTCTTAATCTTTTTAGTGATAAGGATCTTTTACCAAAGTTATCAGACCGTATTTGATTTAAACAACACTAACATAAATAAACAGCACTTACAGCCGACTTCTGTTTGTAGAACTATTTGAATGGAGATTGTGTGTAATATCCTAAACTAATATTTTGATAAATATTTATTTGCTTCTGGATGAATGTCAACTCGGACATACCAGCATCAATAAGTTAAAGAACCAATATCCTTCAAACCATTAATGCTAAAAGTGGCCAATATCAGTCTGACTATTTTGGTGAAATCTTTAAGCAAAAAATAGTTTAGATAATATTTGAAGGACAAATTTTGATCAAAATACTTAGTAAGAACAACACTCCTTAAAGTATTTTGTAAATTATATTCTCAATTCAAAAGTATATTTGATCCACAAAACCATTCCTAGAGGAACTCTTAAGAATGAATGGTTTAAGGATATTTGTATCATTACTTTTTTGATACCAACATCTTGTCAAATCACTTATATATTATTTAATGAATCATTATAGGGTTAAATGCATCTTCTTAGAAGGGGAGGTAGAAGCATGGAAGTATAAGTTTGAGGGTTCTGCCTCATTTCTGCTTTTGCTCATCTTCAGGTATGTTTTATGTAGAACGTAAGAACAACAAATCATACTACTGTTGTATATTTTTATTACATTGCAAGTCATATAAACATCTATAACATCTCATATATATACTTGTATATATATATATATATATATATATATATATATATATATATATATATATATATATATATATATATATATATATATATATATATATATATATATATATATATATATATATATATATATAGATAGATAGATAGATAGATAGATAGATAGATAGATAGATAGATAGATAGATAGATAGATAAAGAACATACATATTTTTGAACATATAATACTGCTGTCTTGATTAAGTTCAAGAACAAACATACAAAATGGTAGCTTAGAATATATATACATGTATGTATATATATATATATATATATATATATATATATATATATATATATATATATATATATATATATATATATATATATATATATATATATATATATATATATATATATATATATCAGGCTCCAATGAATTTGGTAGCCCTACTAGCCCCAACTATTACAGTTTCAGGAAAGGGCCTGTCAGGCTAGTAATATACTAGCCCTACCAGACAAGAAGAAATGCATTAAAAGACTTTCATCATAATTACAACCAAAACAAGACCAAAATGAATATACCAAATCTTTATGAGTATATATCTATACTTCCTTTCACACAATGGTTGGTTATTTGACTATTTATGATTTTGTTCTATGTTGGGTCAATAGAGCTAGAAGAATTGTGTAGGGCTAAGATATTCATAGGGTTACCAGCACCATCAGGCCATTATTTCTCTTAGCTACTTGTCGGACCCTGTATTCACTAGGTATTATGCTTAGAGCTCTGTTGTCTGGAACTTAATGTTACTTTAGACAATAATTTTGTGATTAAGAATGATTCAATTCTCTATCAAGTACTTTCCTAACAATGCTTTGCCCTGTAAAATTTCATCAAAATTTTCAGGCTGACTTTTCGCAACTGTGAGCATTAATGAGTTAATAGTATCTTGGATATTTCTTATACTTTATTTTTTGGGTTGTAAAAGAGATAAATTAGAATAAAATACAAAAAATAGACAGACAAAAAATATTTTGTTGACCTGTTATTGAGTTACGGTGGTGGTTCCTTCACCCAAAGTAATTTTTTATATACTTTTTCTCATTGGATCCTGCCATATTTTTCTGGCCTGCTAATCAATATATCATTTTTCATTTTCATGTTCTGCAAATAAGTAAGTGCAAAAAGTTCTTCATTTTTGAAAGAATTTATCAATGGATATGTATTGAATAATATTGGATAAAAAGTGCAGCAATGTGCACCTTTGGGTAATCTGATAAATGCCAGAATAAGGACACATTGCACTTTTATAAGCTTCAAGTTGTGCATGATGGAATTGCAAAGATGGTCAAATATGGATTTTCCTCTACTTGCATAGTATTTCTTTCCTTCTAAAACTGTATCCCTGTCTGTATCCCTATTGTGTCAATACAGTGTACATAGCATCTTCCACAGTGTTAGTGGTTACCACTCACTGATTTGGTATGGGATTACATGATGGTATACTGAATATGCCCTCACTTTCAGCACAAGTTTCAGTTACCCTCATAATGTCAGTCATAAATGTATTGAGAGATTCAACATACAATAGGTTCTTAAAGCTCAAATTGCACACTGGGGGTATACATATGTATAGGACAGGTGATTGTAATTGTAAATCTTTAAAAAAAAGAAATGGACAGTTACATTGAGGTGTATTTATATCAAAGTTAACTGGTTTAAGGTAGCAAACACTAAGTAAATCATGAGGTGAAGATCTTCCTGGTTTAAAGCTTGTCGTAAGATTTTCTTTAGCTTTGGTTGAAATAACATGAGGGTAATATATAATGTACACTACAACCCACAGTGTAGGCTGGAGGATGGTTCAAGGAAAAGGGATAATGTTCTTATCTATCATAGAGATCAGCAAAGAAGTGCATTGTCAATAAGTATATAAATATATATGTATGTATATATATATATATATATATATATATATATATATATATATATATATATATATATATATATATATATATATATATATATATATATATATATATATATATGTGTGTGTGTATATTTGTGTGTGGCTTACGGTTGCTTCCTACTTAACCCATTCACGCCTGAACAACCTCGAAATGTTCCTCAGAATCCAAGCTACAGCTTCCCTTTTAATAATTAGAGAAACCATTATTTATTCCTAGTTTGTTTTCAAAATTGTCATAGCGCCAACTGGTGCCAGACAATATTTTCAGATGCACTATGAGCATTAAGGGGTTAATAGTGCATATGTAGGGCAAGTGGATATAGAAAGCGTATCTCTCATGTGGGATAAATTATACTTTGCCAGCAAAGCATGCACATCCTGTTAGGGTGTAGCCAGTAGTGGCTTTCAATGGTCACCATCACTGGTCAACAACAATAGTCACATTTAATGGTTGAAATCATTCCATACTGTCCTTTGCCCAAGGGCTTGTATGAGGTAGATTCTAAAGCCATATTTGGTGAGTGTATATTGTAGTATTGAGATGACAGATTCAAACTCTGACTGCTGTAAATCACTGTCTGCTATATATCTGACACTACATTCCAATTGCATTGCATGTGAGAAAGTTGCCAGTAACTTGTGATTAACCTGTTGTACTCCCCTTTCTTCCACCAATAGGCAATGGCTAATCAAGGTTTAGCCTTGATATGGCAGAAAAAGTGCCAATAAACAGAATCGTTGAATGCTACATTTCATGTATGGAATTAAGATCCACATGTTATTTTTGTGCATTAGGAAGTGGATTATGTATATATTTCAACGTGCATGGTTATTATTTCCTAGGGTCTGTTTATGTATATTTGAGATTCTAGTCACTATGAAATATAGCCTACACACATTGAACAAATTACAGCTCTGTAGGTCTGAAGCTGTTAAAACTTTCGCTCATCACCAATCACGCTGGAGGTGCTAGAAATATTCTAATTTTAACCTCAGAATTGCGTGCAACATGAAATCGGAAGGCTAGGAGTGAAGCATCCTGGTAGGATTACTCGTGGAAAGGGGGTTCATTTGAAACTAAAATTAAGAGTCATTTTCACCTTGACTCTGTAAGTGACTTAATAAATGTTTAGAGTGCGTTAGACCCCATGTCCTCTCCATCCAAGCCATATCCTCCTCTGGTCCTAGTATAGAACCACTGGAACACTTTACTTACCATAATTCGCCTAGGGGAAAAATATTTTCCCCCAATTCAGGGGTAAGCCGATTTTCATAAAATGGTTCACCTCCAACAATTGCACGGGGAATGAATTTTTGAGAAATTCCCAGAAAATCGAATCTGTACAGGGATTAGGAAGTGTCCGCCAACAATGATGGATTTAAGGAAATGGACTAGACATTGTCTCTGTTGGTTACACTGGTCACTAGCAGTGTTCCCTGATAAATACAAAATATCTATTTCTATCCAATCAATCCTATATAAAAACCCTATCCTGTGAAACTACTGGAACATCTGTCGTGCATTTTTGAATGACGGTGCATCTTGGGGTGGCACAGAGTCCGGCCTGGGTATAGTATCAGCGGCGGGATCTGTGCTTGGTGTTAGGTAGTTATTGTCAGCAGGAGCAGCAGGGGACTTAGTGGAGGTAGTTAGAGTGGTATACTCCCCTCCTGCATTTGCATTGTCTCGTTTGAGTGCAGTGTAATCGCTATGTTCCTGTGCAGGGGTTGCATAGTCATACCCGCCATCCATGCCCGCTGGAGGAGGCACACCGTTCCCCGCCCCATCAGCCACCAGCTGGAGATAGGTGGGGTCAGCCTTTTGTGCCTCAGCGTAGTTGGGGTTTGTCATGGAGGGTGGGGGTTGTATGGTATTAGGCTCAGTGTAGTTGGGGTTTGTGAAAGAGGGCGGTGGTTGAGCGTTGGTGGCGCCACCTACTGGTACTGCAGGTAGGGGTGACGAAGGGGGAGGTGGGTAGTCGTATGGAATACTCTCGTACACATTATCGTTGGCCCCTGGCTGCTGACTGTAAGAGGGATTGGTATACTGCATTGGCTCCTGGTCCCCAAAGCTTGCTTTGCCATTTGCTGTTAGTTGTTTTGGTGACTCTCTGGCCTTTGATCTGGAACAAAACAATAGGCAATTAAGTTTTTTTTTCAGCGAGCCCAATTCCATCTTCAAAATCTAAGGTGTTGTTTATAGAAACCAGTACATCTTCCGGCTCCCTGCAGCAGTTTGAGGTAGCTGCAGGAGCGAGCTCCAGCTAATTTTGAGCCCTGGATAACATTAATAAATATGGCTACTGCTCCATGACTATAACATTTTGAGCAGTTTTTCTATTGTTACATGCATTATTTTTTCTATCATTCAAGCCGCTTATTTCTTATTTCTATACAATTTTAGCATTATATGCATTCAGGATATTCATTCATGATTTGATGTGTAATATTTAAGGATTGAAGTAATGTGAGATAATCAAGCCATGATCATATGCAGTTTTGTTAGCTACATTTTCGTAAATAACAATTGCAGTATCTATTTCCAAAAATGTGAGACAGTGCAAGAGAGATATAATGTGACTCATTATTACTGCAGAAATCATATTCATCTCATATGAGGTGAGAGGCAGAATCTTTATACCACAATATAAGGTCATGACTTACTTTCTCATGCAGTATACGACTATTCCAACTGCAAATATAAGGGCTACAATAGCAGCTGGAACTACAGCATAGATGATTGTATCTGGAAAAATAAGCAAGATATTTTCAACATACTTCATTATGGTAACCATTCTTTAACCTTTGAATATATGATAAACCTCATTAAAGTACCACATGGTTACTTAATACTGTTGAGTTATGTTCATGCACAAGAGTTCTATATCCTAGCGTTACAGAGCAATAATTACCATGAGACATGTTCAATAGATCTGATTGCCTTAGCTATGATAATGTTCCCACCTAATACAGGGGATTTTTAGGTAGCAGTCCTATTTAATGTTTATATCATAGTTTATGCCCAAAGAACTCTCCATTACCTGATAGTACGTTGAATGTAAATTATGTAACACTCACTGTCTTTGTTCTCTGTCATCGGTTGTCCACCTTGAGTAGTTGTTGATGGTGTTGAAGGAGGGGTCGGCCCTCCTCCTCCTATATCTCCATTTCCTCCTGTTCCTCCTCCATCTCCATCTCCATCTCCATCTTTATCTTTATCTTCTCCTCCTCCTCCTCCTCCTCCAGGAGATTCTGTTGTCATTCCAAAGTCACCACCACCACTTCCATCTGTGGTTAGGTAAGGGTTAGGGGTGGTACCAGGCATGGCTGTCTTGGGCATCTGCTTACACCTCACCATGATGTCCCAGCCCCCAGTATCACTCCTCTTTCTCCTCTTTCCCCTCCCACCATTAACTGAAATATAAAGGCAACTTATGAAAACATACATAAATGTATATATATATATATATATATATATATATATATATATATATATATATATATATATATATATATATATATATATATATATATATATATATATATATATATATGCACACCTATATATATATATATATATATATATATATATATATATATATATATATATATATATATATATATATATATATTTATATATATATTTATATATATATATACATATATATATATATATATATATATATATATATATATATATACATATATATATATATATATATAAGCACACACACATATATATATATATATATATATATATATATATATACATATATTATACATATATATATACATATATATATACATATATATATATACATATATATATATATATATATGTATATATATATGTATATATATATATATATATATATATATATATATATATATATATATATATATATATATATATATATATATATATATATATATATATATATATATATATATATATATTTAAGGCACACACATGTCCGCAACCTTCCTAGTACCTGGAAATAGTAACTTATTTCTAGAGGCCTGATGGGAAAGAATGACTTGATTGATGGCATGTGATATGAGCAGCAATCTTAATATTCATGTTCAAGCTTCTGTGCAAAAAGCCAAGTTCATGTATCAGTGCAGAAGTGGCCAGTTAATGTCTCTTTGCAGTATTGTGCTAGCACAAGCTTTGATATAGTAAAAGGAAGTGATACTTCTGTGCAGAAAGGCAATTTTATGTTTCTCAGCAAAAAAGGGCTTGTAAATGCTTCTCTGCAGAAAACGACTGGAAATATCAAGTTGCATTAAGTGATTTGATATTTTATTGATTAAGGATCTTTGTGAAAATCATGTTGTAGAAAGATGTACTTTGATTTTTTGGACCAATGTCTTAAATTCTTTTTGGTGACTTCACTTCTATCTTGAAAATATGCACAAATGTGTTCTACAAAAGTCTGAAAAAGAAAGGCTAATTTATATATAATTTTTACCCATTCATGTCTCTATAACCAGAGTATTTTGAGGAAATATTTGAAGAAGAAATGTCAATCACAAGCCAACCCACAAATCTTCTTCAGATATTTTTGAGTTTATGCTTAATTCCAATTTATTTTGCAAAAGTATCATATATCCATAGGATACCTGTCAGGAAGAGCTCCAGGAATTGACAAATTAAGATAGAGATTCTTTAGCCGTGGAATATTTACATTCAGGATAACACTTGTAGGGTATTTAGCCCATTCCTGCTTAGAGATCTTAATGACAAGTGTTGTGTGGAACCAAAATACTTTCATAAATAAGTTTGGCCTGCAGCATCAATTTACAAAATATTTGAAGATGAGTTGTCAGTTTGGTTCTGAACAGCATTTCTCATTCAAATATTTCTGAAAAGATTCTCTGGTCACAAAGATATTGAAATTGTGAGGCTATTCAAGGTGCTACTGGCATGAAAGGGTTAACCTTTTACTGTGAAAGGTGTGTTTACATCAGCCACAATATCAGCCGTGCACACAGGTGTATAGACGGTAAATGAAGCTGGGAATATCAAGAATTCCTAGGTTAAACCATAGAAAATTCCAGGATATCCTAGGAAGTCCCAGGTACATTTAGTTAGGGAGCTGAGTTACTTACGTCTTAAATCTCGTTTGCTCTGTTGGCCTCTGTTAAAACCTGGAAGTACAGTCAAGAGAAGCAAGGGTAGTAAGTAAAAGGGGTGCATTAGTAAGTAAAAGAGTTGGATCATTCACATGTGCACCCCATACCACACCTATAGTATGTGTTTTTCTAGTAGTATCTCCCTGGCTCGTCTGGAGCTTGCTTAACTAGAAGAAATGTGCAAAATCTGTTTAACCTAAATGAAATGCTTACGTAGAAGGACAATAAGTAACCCTATGTCCTACCAGAGATATGATTAAGACTGAGAGATGAAGGCATATGACATTGACACAAAATGGGGACACACTGTAGACACACTGTATATATATATATATATATATATATAATTTATATATATATATATATATATATATATATATATATATATATATATATATATATATATATATATATATATATATATATATATATATATATATATATATATTTATATATATATATATATATATATATATATATATATATATATATATATATATTTATATATATATATATATATATATATATATATATATATATATATATATATATATATATATATATATATATATATATATATATATATATATATATGTGTGTGTGTGTGTGTGTATATATATATGTTCGTAGGATACACTATTGAATTTCTAATCTCTGATAGATGTAATGATATGCATCATCATTTCTGGCCAGAGTTGGCCACAAGAAAAGATTGCAATGAATACTGCAAATATCTGAGTTAGGACAATTTGATAATAGCATTTTGAACTGTTAAGGGGGATTTGTCAAACTCTCTCTGTACTTGTACCCTCTCTGTACTAGCAACTGCATGTTAGTCTATG
>OZ012684.1:65739769-65860673 GCA_963942565.1 Maea johnstoni | reverse complement strand
CAAATAAGAATGCTTATTTAAGTAAAGGCCTTCTGAACTTACCTTGTAAACATTCATAATCTATTTGGAGGTAGTCTGCAGTTCGAAAGCAGTTTAGGTAGGTTTCTTTGACCATCACAGAGCAGGACGGCTGTCCATTGCACCGATTTATGTCAACCATTTGTGCTGCTGGTGTTTGGGTACACGTGTCGGTGCTGGAATACCCGCAGGTTCCCGTCGTGCTAACACCATAGATGGCCCGCCGGATCTTGATCAGGTTCCTCATGGGAGGAGATCCTGATGGACAGTCAATGTCCAGGGTCTGTCCAGATCCTGATCCTGATCCGGATCCAGATCCAGATCCGGATGTAGGTCCAGATCCCGATCCCTGTTGTTTCGGAGGTGGGCTAAAGCCTCCGGTGCCTTGCCAATAGGGAGAGCCAGGGATACATGTGCTCTTCTGCAGCAACACTCCTGCAAAACAAAAACGTGGCATCTGGGTGACGTGTGATACTTATGAAATAGCTTTGGAATAAAATCAAAATATCTAAAAAAGAAATGTTGGTTGGGCTTTAGCTAACATTTAACCCATTAATGCCTAAGAGTTCCTCCAAAAATTGTGCTTTTCCCTGCAAGATTTGATCAAAATTGCCAGGCTGTTTTTGCCAATGTGAGAATTGATAGGTTACCATTCAATTACTTTTCAAAGGGCATTTAAATGATAAAGATATTACAAAAATAGTCAAACCCTTTGAGGTCACTTGACAGCATGAATGGCTTTGAATGTACATATACTAGAAAAATATACTTGATATACCAGCATAGTCATAGATATCCCTAGCACCTTCAACTTTTATTTACTTTCTGTTAAGCCAGTTTGGTTAAATAGGTTGCTTGGCCTGCACAGGCCACTCTTGTGCTCTACAGGCAATTATTTCAAACTCCAAGAACTAGTATTGAGAGTGTAAGAATGAGAATTGTTCACAGTATTTACAATGAACACTGTAGTTTTCTTTTTAACCGTGGTTTCGTCTATAAAATGTGTCTTCAATATGGAAGGTATTACAGCTACTGGAAATCAATTTAGCTTGTTGTGAAATATTTCAAATTCAAGCTCTGCCTGGGTATTGGAACTATGCTTCCTGCACAGGCTTTTTGCCTGAATACACGTTTATCCGTAAACCACTGGTTCTCAGAGCATCCTGACAGGATTTACTCAATACCAAAAACGAATATATACAATATTCCATAAGTTAACAACTCTGCCTAGCCATTTTGACAATATAATTGATTTGAATTTGCAATTGTAGGTTTTGAAAATGGGAGATTTAAACATTAAAGTAGTAGTTAATAGTTTGAATTTGCAGTTGTAGGATTTAAGAATGAGAAGTTAACCATAAAATGACTTGAATTTGCTATTGTTTGTTTTAATAATGAGTGTAAACAGTAAAATGATTTAGATTTGTAATTGTTTATTTTAAGAATGAGAAGATTAACCATTAAACAATGTGATTTTGCAATTGTTGGTTTCAAGAGTGAGAAGGTTAATCATAAAAATGATTTGAATGTTCAAATGTTTGTATCAAGAATAAGAATGTTAACCATAAAATCAATTTGATTTGAATTTCCAATTTGTAGGCTTAAGAAATGAGAGGGTTGATTCAGAAAATCACTTCAAAATTGTACACAATCATGCACAATGGATGTCTGAAAAAGGCGGATATTATTATGTTCAAAGGACTTCCTGAACCGTGTGTTGATGTTTTTTGTTATTGCACTTTCCAGGAACTCGTGGGATGAAAAACATGTATAACACTGAATAAAACATGAGCCTGGCCTCTAATGGCCTTTCAATGCTGCTCTGATCAGGGGCCACATGAAAGATCTCACATAGTTTACATGGCCATGGTAAGGATTAGTTGAGACATAGAAAGAGTGAAACTAAAGAAATGATATGACAACAGATGCATTAGAAAAATTTCCCATGAATGTATAAATAATCTGAATATCTACCTGCTATTCCAGACAGAGAGGGGCTGATTTTTTATACCCCCATGCAATAATTCTTGATTTCATGAAGATTTAACAAATGATATTTAATTGATTAACTTTTAGATCCCCACTCCAATGTATTTCTCTTTAAATTAGAAAATCTGGCAAAAGATGCAAACAACACAATTAAGTTGTAAATCAGTCTTTATTATGGGAATCAGAGGTTTCTTTGCCAAGAGACTTCATCACCATGCAATTTCTATTTTGACCACCGGTACCATTTCTATGCAATTGAATGGCCAACCAGTCTCTTCCTTCATCTAATTTCATTAACAGTAGAAATCTGCTTAAGTTTCATTCATTTTTAAATGAAGTGTACTTAACTTTCATTAAATGAAGGTGTCTTTAGAAATTTGTTTCACACTTGGTAGAGTACATCAATCCAATAGAATTGAAAATAAATATGTAATAAACCCCTCAGATAAGTGCTTATGTTCTTGACGTTTCAAAATATTTCATGCTAATTCATAACATTATTCAGGGATTTTGAGATTTTATCATGTCATGCCAATATTGTGTGATGACTTGATGAAGTCTTTTTGTGAGGAAATCTCCAGGAACCTTTATTACTGTCAAATCCAAAAAGAAATAAACAACTAGACAACAAGGGCACATATATAGGGAGCCCCAAACCATATAGTTATCATTTAGACAAGTCTAAGCTAACCCTACCCCCATGTTATTTTTCATTGGCACACCCCACTTGGTATGATTTTTTTATGGCGTTACCCCCACCTACAGGGATTATTTCTTAGGAGCATGTTCCTGCCACAGACATGTATTTGAATAAATTTACATTGATCATAGCAATAATTGCTGGTAACATACACCATTGGTAGGTATCCTTTGTCTTAACTCTACATAGACTAAATCCCTAGATCAAACCACAATTACTTTCGTTGTAATCCATAACACAATGGAAGCAATTGTGGTGAAAGGGGTCTGATGAATGAATGGTGTAGTTTACAATACCCAATCCCCTCAGTTTGGATATCCACTTTAGGCAAGGTATTCATCATCTAAAAATACTTCTTTAAGTATGTTGACTGTTCACTAGTACATTGGATAAATTCAGGTTATTTTATGCTTGACTGGGAATTTTTGATTTACTTAGGGAAGCATGACGATAAGGCCTGTATGACTTGCCAAAAGAAAAAGAGATGTGTTGGTGCATTCATCTATATCTGTTTGAGAGAGAGAGAGAGAGAGAGAGAGAGAGAGAGAGAGAGAGAGAGAGAGAGAGAGAGAGAGAGAGAGAGAGAGAGAGAGAGAGAGAGAGAGAGAGAGTTTCCTTTTACATGGTAAAACAGGAAGAATGTATGGACATCCCTGGTAAAATCAATACGTTTCTTATAGGAAAATTACCCCATTCCTCACCATATTGACAATCTTGTCTAATAAAGTGCATGTATATGTCTTATGACATTTAGAAAATAAAAGGCTAAATTGTTGGTTCTCTTTCCTTCATTAATGATAGAAATGATATAATGGACTCATCATTATATCAGTAATTCTTAAACTCCCTACTGGATTTGAAAGAGTTGAATATTTTGATTGATTGGTATATAATTATATGAATAAATCTTAGGTGTTCCTTTAGGGTTTGAAAGAGCTAATATTTTGATTAATATTTATTACATTTGTTAAAGTCAGTATGGTCTTTGATTTATCAATGCGTGGCAGCTATGTATTTGTGGTCACCCCTCACCACACCCAAAGCTTCAGTAGGCCCTATTCACAACAAAGCCATGTGCTAAGAAAGCAACCATGTCTGTGAATGGTCACTCAGTCAGCCTCACCCCATAGCAGAGTGAGTCAGAAACTGGTCAGTCCACTTTTTGAAACTTGACTAAGAGTAAAGGTTTTGGTGTTCAGATGTGAATTTCACTTGGAAATATGCACTAGCTTGGAGTTGGAGTTACATGTTAGCGGTTCAGTCTTGTGTAAGACCATAAGTTAAAAAAGAAAATTGTACCTGTTGAACTGTTCCAGTTTAGGTACATTGAATTTTCAGGGTAGTGAGAGTGTTAATTAAGTGGAAGTCCTAACTCACCTATCTGTCCCATGGAGGTGTGCCCACACAGCAGAACCACCAGGAGAGCAAGGGATGAAGTTCCAGTAGCCATTCTGGTATCCTTGTGCTACTTCTCTCCCTCGTCTGAGTTGACCCACTCAGCCACTGGTTGTTTCTATGTCAACGTTCTCTAGGCATCAACAATCATATCCACACATCCATCCAGTCTATATCACATCACAAGTATAATAATATTCCCTTAGACTTCCATGGAGATATCCTTATCACTATAATAAGTGATATTTGTTAAAGCTTGTACCAGTTGGATTGTGTACCTGTACTGGAGTTCTACGTATGTATGTATTAGCATAACAAAGGGTATAAAAGTACCCTGAGCAAGTGCTCATACCCTGATGCTGGTATGTGGTTTGCTGGTCTAGAGGAGGCAGCCGGTCAGGCGAAAACCTTCATCATGCCCCTGCCATATATGGAAGGCTATAAATAGGACCACTGGCCTGATGATCTCATACTTCATGTGCCAATTGTTCAACTTGGCCACAGAATCAAAACATCCGCAGCTACTCTGAAGGGCTCCTAAAGCCTACACTTGTCAGAAAATTTCATAGAGTATGATTTACCTTTTAACTAGGTTATCCACCATATATCCCAAATATAGAGAAAATATGAATGAATTATTGGCTTTACCAACATAAGTTAGAAACTGTATTTTCTTTAAGGATTAAAGTACACTTCAGTGACAGTTTATTCAAATAAATAACTACATACTCAATAATAAGGGTAGATTGAAAATCAATGCCCTTATTTACATTGTGCATGAGAAATAGAAGTTCTCTATGTACAAAGTTGCTCATATATATATATATATATATATATATATATATATATATATATATATATATATATATATATATATATATATATATATATATATATATATATATAAATATATATATATCTATATATATAAATATATATATGTATATATATATATATATATATATATATATATATATATATATATATATATATATATATATATATATATATATATATATATAAATGAGCAACTTTGTACATAGAGAACTTCTATTATATATATATATATATATATATATATATATATATATATATATATATATATATATATATACATATATATATATATATATATATATATATATATATATAAATATATATATATATATATATATATATATATATATATATATATATATATATATATATATATATATATATATATATATATATATATATATATATATATATATATATGTATATATATATATATGTATATATATATATATGTATATATATATATATATATAAATATATATGTATATATATATATATATATACATATATATATATATATATATATATATATATATATATATATATATATATATATACACACACACACATATATGTAATATATATTCATACAGCCTACTATCCCTTTATTCTTTCTTTTGATATCTAAATAATTGATTCTATGTAGAGACGTATAGGGAAATGAGTGTCCAAACCATACTGACCGAAACACTGAAAATAGGTAATTCCATCATAAAAGGTTTATTTATGAGTTAAAAACATTATTCCTTCCTCTTCCTTTGTTGGCTATGGTATTTTTTGATCAAAAGGAATATATATGAAATTATCTTGGCTTTCACTGAACTTCCTGCAATTCCAAAGACATGGGTGTTTAAATGACACCTTAAAAGTAGAGGCAAATAGATGAATTGAGAGAAGGCTTAGTTTAAAATATAGAAGTGGCTTTGTTCTTACCCAAAAGTTCCGTTTGTATTTAAGAATTGTATTTTATAATATATTTCTTCTATTAGGGGAGATCACTTAATATCCTCTACCACTGAGAGGGTTCCTGCCCAGAACACAAATTCTGAAAAGGTTGTTTGAGGTTAAGCTTTTCTACTGCTGAGAAGGATTCTGCCAAAGATGCCAACTCGGGAACTCATCTTTCATGACTATAGCACCACCCGAAAATCCTGCATACTTTATGCCCAGAGCATTTTTCACAAAATCTTTGATAATTTTTTTTGATGAGAGCCCAATCCCTATTGTTAATTTATGGCTAATTCCCAAGCTGTATTTATAAGTATAAGGTCCAAAAAACACTAGTCATGAACATATGTATGAATGGGTTAAATGATAACACATTCCTTACAATGAGAGGATAACTGCGTCTTCCTTCTCCTTCTGCACCACTGATTTGATATATTTATATATAGTAACCTACTTCCTCTCTTTACCATTGTAGGTAGCCGGCGGTCAGCGTGGAGAGGATGTTTTGCAGGTAGGAGAAAATTGGCTGATGGAGCTCACTTCACGAGATCATTAAGTCACCACCAACGAGTTGAATCAAACAAAACCAGAATATTTCAAAATATTGTTAATATATTAGGAAAGAAATTTTGAAAAATGTTTCAAAACATGAAAGATGGCAAAGTTTACTGAGATCAGCCGTAGCAGAGTCTTTGTCAGGGTTCAGAAACTGGTTTCCCAGAATTGGCAATTGTAATTCTTTTTGGCATCCTATTTGTGTAGGAATACAACAATATACTCAGATAACCTATTAAATAAGGCATGATATCCTTATATAATGTCATTGGAATTATATTGAGGTGAAGAAAGTCAGTAACATGCTTGAAATTGATATTCCAAGAAATATTTGGGTGTCAAAACTATGCCCATATGCCTTGCTGGCTAAGACTCTGATTCAGATACCTCTCTCCATTGGAACATTTCCAAGTACATGGTACCCAGGTTTTGCAATGTCATTGTTTCCCAAGTTAATGCACCCGGATGCAAGTTCAGCCAAAAACTTGATAAGTAGTTTGACATTTTTTCTGGCTGACGAAGCTTTTGATTGATAAGTGGTTGACTGCCAAAGTTAATGGTATGTGGTAATTTTGGTATGAGTGATGAAGAAATGATATAATGTGAGTTGTTTAACCTGTGGGCTTCACTTTTAAAACAGACTGTAATATATTGTGGATACATGTATGTGTATGTATGTATGTATATAAATATATAAATGTATATATATATATATATATATATATATATATATCTTCTGTATGTAATTATTTATATGGATTAAATTTAGTATTCAAGATCATTACTTATATTAAATATTTTACGAATTTCACTTTGAATTTCAAGATGTTCGGCATGCAGGCTTTACCCAAGTATGGATAATTATTTTTTAAATATTTATGATCAATAAGTGATTGTATGTATCACTTATATCATTTCAAATAGATTTTGGTTGGTAGCTCTCTGCATTCATATTTTCTATATCTGATTATATCCAAGAAAATACTTTGAACTTTGAGTTATTGTTATTGTATTGATGGTACAGAATTAAGAGAATTATCAGTAAAGGTATAGGAGAATGAGATATAATGAAAAGAAATGTCTGTAAAAGGGTGTGGATGCAGGTCTGCTTACACTTGAGAATTGGAGGTTAATAGTTCAAAGAAATACATTTGTCACAAATACATCTAAATCATTTCTTGTTATGAAATATGTTTTTGATGGCTTAGATATGAATTGGTTAAATTACCAAGCCAAGCCAAGCCAGTATCACATTTATGATCACTCAGTTCAAATACAAACAATTCATGGGATGAGGCACCCACTTAATTTGTATTTATGTATTTGAATGGAATGTATCTAAGATTATGTTGATTCTTTTTCATTAAATGTTGATGAAGGGACTGATTGGTGAATAAAACTTATTTGTGGCAAAATGTTAATAAGACTGCTTGAGAAGCAAAGGATAATAAATTTGAAACTTTTAAGGATATTACAAGGTTAAAGGTATGTATTTTCACTGATTGGTATCCATCTAATGGTCATGGGCAAGGTGCAAGTATTTCAGTAGTAATAGGTGCTGCCACCTATTGGTTGGTTATGGAAGTACCAGACCATCTATTTATTCTAACTGATTTTAGAGTCCCTGTAATATTTAGTGTCACTCAAGTCTAACAAATAAAGCAGACCCTTAGTGACTAAAAACCTGTCAACTGCTTCAAGTTCATTACAATCACAACACAAGACATCAATACAATACTATTTATATTTCCTCTACAATTTCCAACTATCTACAGATATGTAACGTACATGTTTCATGCCTAGAACATTTTAATATTTCACTGTGTGCATGTGATTACAATTCAACAGATACAGGTTTAATCTGTAAAAGGCATACATATATACAAGAAAAACTTTATACAGATTAATCACCATAACTAGAATCCCATTCTGGTTGGCATAACGTGGTGATATAATGATAATCATGATGCAAGTCTCACACAATAATAAAAATGGAAAGATATCCCACCCATTGTACCTCAAAGTAAGATATGTAGATGTTCAAGGATACAGGTTTAAGGTATGAATGAGAGGGGGGAAAGAGAATAATGATAATTACGATGCATGTCTCATACAATAATAAAATGGAAGGATATCCACCCAATCCCTCAAATTAAGGTATCTAGAAGTATGTTCAAAGATAAAGCTTTGCGAGAGAGAGAGAGAGAGAAAGAGAGAGAGAGAGAGAGAGAGAGAGAGAGAGAGAGAGAAGAAGAAGAAGAATGAAAATTGCAATACATGTCTCATACAATAAAAATGAGAGAGAGAATCTCTGGCTTGGGGGCAGTACAAGAGTAGTGATCTGGGCAATGAGGGCATGCTTGTCCAACTGAGACATCATGTTGTCCAGTGGTTTCAAGTGCTTAGAGTATTTAATTATGAAGCTCTGGGGGCACAGTCCCAGAGCTAAGGGTCTGTATAAGAGCTGTAATCTGAGCATGCTTGTCCAGTTGAGACTTCATGTTGAACATTGCGGTATCTTTTTCTTTTATTGCTGTTTCATGTTGCTTACAGACCACTTCCAATGATGAGACCTGTAATAGGATGAAATAAAGATGACACTTTCTCTATAAACACGTGCTTGTAGTTTCTGCCCCACCCTAACACTCCACTTGAAACACTGTCTTAAAGATATTTTTTGTAAAAAAGCATGAGCTTTGTAACTGGAGGTGAGGTGCTGGTTGAGTTCAGACTCATTGCTCAATCAAATGCTAAAATGCTTTTAAGTAAAAGCCATATCCGAAGAGGCAAGACATTAAAAATAATGGTAGCGATGATAACAATATTAATGAGAATAACACAGAGAGCAAGAACAGATAAATAATGATTTGAGCTGATGTCTTGATAATAATAATGGTGACAATGATAATAAAAATAATGATAAAATAATAATGATAATAATAATGACTAAAATAATGAAACTAATTATAGTATTGGTTAATTCTTGTTTAAATAATAATAATAATAATAATAATAATAAAAACAAATAATAATAATAATGATAATAGTGTTGATAATACTGATGATGATAACAATAATCTGTAGTTACCTGATGCTGTAGCTCTTTCTTGACCTGTTCTGTTTTGGCGAGCTCCTCCCTGAGTCTATCTATAGCCTCCTCCAGTTCCTCCCTCTCCTTGTCCACCTTATCCAGCTCTGACTCGGTCTTCTTCAGAGACTTCCCAAGCTCTGGAAAATACAAACAAGTAGAAACTGGTCAACAACTATGGGAAGTATTGACCCTATCGTGCCCACAAAAAAGTACAGACAGTTTGTAAAGTATAAGGTAACAATACTTCAGTCACAAATGAAAAGTCCTTCACCAGACAGCACGTCAACCAAGTATAAACAGGTCAAGAACTATGGGAAGTATTAACCCTATCATGCCCATATTAATCAAGTACAAACAGTTCAGAAATTCTATGATGTATAAGGTAACACTGTTTACCCTTATATGCTCAGATATGCATGGTTTTTAACCAGAGCACATTAAACAAGTATAAACAGATTAACCCATTAATGCTCACAGCGGCCAAAACCAGCCTGACAATTTTGAAGAAATCTTTCAGGTTTAAGCACAATTGACAAAATATTTGAAGGAGAAATGTTGATCAGAACATTACCAACAACTCTCCTTCAAATATTTTGTAAAATAATTCCCAATTCAAAAGGTGATGTCAAAAGTATCATCAATCCAGACGACAATTTCTGGATGAAGCCTTAAGCATTAATGGGTTAAGAACTATGAGAAGTATTTACCCTATCATGACCATATTAAAGTGTAAAAAGTTCTGAAACTTTGTGATGTATAAGGTAACAATATTTTCCCTGTTATGTTCAGATATGCAAAGTCATCCTTATGTTTCTGTTTTCTGGTTGATTTATCAAGTTTATTTGTGGTCCTTGTGGTACTTTTGACATTTTCGCTTTTATTTACATTACTTATGTTTGTTCAATGATTATAAGTATGCAAACTTATGTTAGTTACTTACAGTCACTAACTGATACATATATACTTAGACCAACCAAGTGCAAACAATACAAGAATCCTTGAAGCATCATAATAAAAATATTAACCAACCCTATTATGCCCAGAATTTCTGAGGTACTATATGATTATTCCCTAAAATTTACCACAGAGAAACCACACCTTAAAATGAAGAGTCAAAGCATAACAGAGGAGTATTTTTATAGTCTCTGAAAGTGTTGCTATTTGGCAGAATAACTTCAGACATGCACTATATAGTATATAGAAAATAACCATGCTTAAAGATGAAATAATTGAGGATGACACTTGTCCTTAGTTATATCATATCTCCTTCATAGTAAAGCATTTATGAACTAATTTTTGTCAAACATGCAGAAGCATCTAAGCATTTCTGGGCGTAGAATATTATTTGACAGTTGTGTATTTGTGAAATGCAACCCATACTGAAAACAACTGCTATAGATGCATATGCAACATTTCTAAGACCACGAAGAAGAGTAAACTAATTTGCATACACAAGATTCATCATTCCTTAGGGAACAATTTGCCAACCTATCAAACTATCACAAGGTTTACAATAAATATTCTGTGGGCATTGGACAAAATGTGATGACATTGAACCGTACAATGGGTCCTAGCACAGCATATATGAAACAGCAATACATGCCAGTTTTTACCACAGAGAGTATGAAATAGTGAAACAATTATTCTAAACCATTTTATGATTTATTACAAGGAAAATTGATTCCGAAGCTGAATCAAAATTATCACTAAAATGCTTTATAAAAATCAACAATGATTTTAAGATGAACTCATATGACGAAGCACTCAGCACAAATGAGTTTAATTTGGTCCTGGGGATAGAATATATACAAAGTTATCAACAAGCATCAGCAAAACAGCAAAAAGGTGAAAGGTGAAAGTGGTGTGTTTTTATAAAATGAAAACATGACTCAATACATGAACACTGTATACCACAGGCTATCTGCATCCAGTCGCAATCTTAGAGGTAAGAAAAATCAATACTTAGATAAGACCAGCAAATAGAGATTTGTAGAATAACAATTAAATGTTTCTATAAATGTATAGCCTTTGACTTTCTATATTTATTCAATTTATTCACAGACAATCTTATAACAAGGTTATTAAAATGTACCACTTTCAAAACCGCTTACTTTCTTGTTAAACTTGAAAGAATTCCATGTATTAATTTTGGTTTATAACATTTGTGTACTAGTGAAACTGCATTATAGAAAGAATATGTTTGTTTTGTAGAACTTTAAACAGACTTTGACTGTCAGGGCTTGTGTTACTGATTTCCTTTGCATGAAATGTTAGACAAACGTACCTTGAACTTTTGTATCCTTTTCTTTTATTTGTCTAGATAATGTTTTTCTTTCCTCTTCTAATTCTGCTAGCTGTTGACAATTTCTGAAAGATGATAGAATACATGGTATATTTGAAATATCCTGCGCTTTCATTTCATCTTGAAAAACCAGCTTATACTGAAGTATACCTTTTCAAAGACGCAATATTATTATTTTTATTATTTAAATGGCCCCATTATCATTTATAAGGCATTCAAGGTTAGAACTCTTTCCAGCACAATGCCCTATTGGTTTTTAGAAATGCATGATACTGATAAAAATTCAAATAAACACATAGCTTCTCCAATGTCCTTTCATAAACAACTTTCATCTTTTAATACATGTAATTTCGACTGCATTTGGAAATTTGGATCACATTAAACACAATTATACATACATTGTGAAAGTTTTTGTTCCATTCATATGTAAATGAATACTTACACATCACACTGCTGTTTAAGTGTTTCATTGTGCCGCCGCATCATCTCCTGCATCTCAGATAATGTCTTGTATTCCTGCTTCAAGGTGGACAGAGAACGCTGCACACTTTCTAATCTGAAAAGGCAGAAACACATGTTAGAATATGGCATATTATAATCTGGTGTCAGTTTTTAGGATTGTGTGTTGCAGTAACATGTGGATTTGTTACTTCACCAAACCTTTTCCTAACAAACCATCTTCTAGGACATGGCTTCAGTGTAAATTGCCCATTTTGGTAGAATAGGCTATTAAATCTCGTTGATGTAAGTATCTAAAGCAGCTGAATAGCTTAATCTGGACAGACAGAGATTTTGGAATTGCTGTTTTGGACAGGCAACTTTAAAACCCTGGCTAAGAACCTGGATATGGTTTGTATGTTTCAGATAAATCAGTGGTAGATGTGTTACAAAGAATGCTTAAATCTATGAACAGATTTAGAAGCGAGGAAATTAGAGACATTTGTAAGGAATCACCCTTAAAGACAATTCACTGTGCCATATAACTGACCATGTGCACAAAAATCAAAGACCATAAATACTGAATGACACTAAGAAAACCTTAAAAATTTAACACTTGAACTCCCTTCCTAAAATCAAACTGATGTTTACAGATCTAGACAAACCAGTTCATAATGGCATTTCACCTTACTATATATATATTCGGGATTCTCTATACTTTTGAAAATGGTCTCTAGAATAACGCCGAATCAACCTTCAATTTGAAGGAATGTTAGTATTCTCCAGATGATGCTTTCATCAAAAAGAAGTCACCAAACAGGCAACGTTCTTCACTGCTAAGATTAACTAACCCATTGAAACTCAGTTTCTCTAAGAACTTATTTTCAGATACTATGACATCTTTTTTTAAATAAATAAAGAATGAAGTATTAAATTCAAATATTTCATATAAAGAATAATCATATAACTGATTTTCGCTTAAAGTAACATTGGATATTTCCTGATCTATGATTTGGTCTGAAAGACATCCCCCCGGAGTTAGGCCTTTTTAATGCACTGCAGTCCTGAAGGAGTTAATATATAGCATTGAACTTACTAGAGCGTTCTGAGTATGGTGTAGTCAATACTTTTGGGGGAACAAGAGGCATGGACAGGGTAATGAAAAGTTGAACCTACCTTTGTGTTTGCTCTGAATATAGTGTTGTGAGTTCCTTATGTTCATGTGCTACAGTCTGTAAATTCTGGCATTCATGACTCAGATGGTCAAGTTCTTCTGTTAGCTTTTCCTGGTCCAACCGCATCTCATTCAGCTGTTCGCGATATTCCTCTCCTTTCCTCTCCGAATCTTGAAGCAAAGACCTCAGCTTGTGCGCCTCTGCCTCAGACTGCGCTCTGCGGCAGCGGTACTGAGAGATGAGTCTGTCTGACTGAGCCAGCGCCAGAGCTTTGGCCTCTAGTAGATCTTGAAGATGGTTCTCTTTAGTCTAAAAAAGAAATAATACTATATAAGATAATTTTCATAACATTAGTAGTTTTGAACTTTAAAAAGATAAAGCAACAATTCAGAAGACCTCCTCGGCTTTCTTTTAGCTAATTTGCCTGCTTTATACATGTACATATTTACACATGGCCCTTTTTTTAAAGTAAGAATTAGATATCAATTATATGATAATTATATGAGAGAGAGAGAGAGAGAGAGAGAGAGAGAGAGAGAGAGAGAGAGAGAGAGAGAGAGAGAGAGAGAGAGAGATAGAGAGAGATGCACAATATTACCTAGCTATTTATCTATCTATCTGTCTAACTAGATATACATATGGAAAACTAAAATGTGTTTTTATAATGCAAACAAGCTTACCTGTAATGATTGTAGTTTATGTTCGTAAACATCAATTATTTCAGATGCCCGGACATCCTTGATATCCATGCCACTCTGCATCTTCTCAATGAGGTTCTGTACTGAGGCATCATGGTCTTCACGCTTGCTGGGTTTGCTGGGCTTGCTGTTCTTGCTGCTGCTGCTCCCGCTGTATGGGATATTCTCCTTGTCGTACATGGACACTGAGGGTGGGCGGGGCTTGCTGATGCTGCCTCCACCACTGCTGCTGCCACCTGGTGGTGAGCTCTCCAGATCACGTTGGTGATCATCTCGCCGAGAGTTACATGCAGCAATAGAATCACCAAGACTGTAATATAAAACTATATAATGTAGCAATACTGCAACAAAGCTATACAATATAGCAATACTGCATCAAAGATATACAATGTAGCAATACTGTAACAGAGCCATACAATAGCAAAGCTGAATAACACCCATACAATGTAGCAGTAAGGCACCAAAGCAATACAATTAAGCAATACTGCCCCAAACCTAAACAATTTAGCAATACTACATGGGACCCTAGAGGAATACTTCAATGTACCAAAGCAATGTAATAAATCTTTTGAATAATACATGCTATCGAAAGTGCAATATAATGCAATTCTCACCCTAATATCTTTTATGAATGAAAGAAAAATTTTGAATATGTTCCTTTTTCCAACCCATTTAAGGCTAATATAAATAATGACAAATCTTTGAAAAAAGGTACCAAGAGTCAATGGAGAAATACCTGGATGCTCTGCATAACACATGTTTAAAGGCATCATTTAGATAGAGATAGCAATTGAAACATTCAAGCAAATATTGCCCTGGTATATGTATACTGGACAAGCATCAGATCATTTGAAAGAGTATATATTACACTATGACAGGATGTCACCTATCCACAGGCAAACATTCCCTGATATAAGAAAAGTAATAAAACACAACTGAATTTGTTTTTTATTCATTCACAGTTTCTTTTGAAATAGTATGTATACTGATGCTGCCATTTGAGCGGTAAGCATTAATTAATTTGACAACACAAAATATAGGATGCTACTATTTGGTTTAGACAAAAGATTTTTTTATTTGAAAGTGTGATAATTGTGTTGTGTAGAGGGATAAAAACATAGTGATAGAGATCTGAGTAACTCACTGAGCAACAGGCTGAAGAACCATATGACACTCAGAGAACTGGTTGGAGATCTCCTTGACAATATTGTATGCACCTACGATGCTTTCGAAAATAACTTAAGAGTTAATAAAAAATTGGGAAAATATTTCGAAGAGAGTTGTTGGAAATTTATTGATCAACATTTCTTCTTCAGATATTTGCTGAAAGTTGCTTTTGTTAGAGAGATATCACCAAATGAGTCCAGCGGTTTTGGGCGCTACAGGCCTGAATGGGTTAAGGAGTTTGATACTGATACCTCAACATAAAGAAAATAATGTACAATAAAACTTTCAATAAGTACATTTTTCATGTGTAAAAGTGAAGGTTTGGAATGTCTGTCTCAAGCAACCTTCCCACTTTAAAGTTAATCGTCAAATATGTGTGTTACTTACATTACGGCTGGGAATTCATTGAGTGAAAGGCCAATCCCTAAGAGTCTGAGGGCAATTTGTACATGAGTTCTTTGTCCAGATGTTATACCAAAGGCCAGGAAAGGGACAAGGCGGCTATCCTGAAAAATACAAAATGTTTCTTTAAAATTTACAAAATACATGTATCTTTCTGCAGAAAAAAGTTCTACTGATGACAATATACTCTACAGATGGCAAAATAGGCCACTGATGACAAGTCCTATTGATAACAAAATGATCCACTTAAGATAAAATTTTAAACTGAAGGGTAGAGAGCAGGAGATTTATGATTTATGTAAATTGCCACTTTAGAGGATAAGATTAAGACTGCAACTATATCAAAGGCTAACACATGTGAACAAATACATATTACATCAAAAAGACCTATCTATTTTGGTGATATCTCCCTCAAAATAGCTATATTCAGAAAATATTTGAAGTCGAAATGTAGATTTGAAACTAACAAAAAAATTCCCCTTCAAATACTTTTCCAATTTTGCTGAACTTCTAAGTAATCATAGTTTCTGAAAACCCATATCAAGATCCCCAGCCATGAATGGATTAATATCATAAATAAATATTAACCTCTGATGTTAATATGATGATTAGAAATATACAGTAAAATGTTTCATACCTTGATGAGTTTAGTGCACTGCATTTCCATATTTGCCACATATCTTCTAACTTTGAGCATAAGATCCAGTGTATACATCACAACGTCTACTCCTGCCTCACTGAAACAATCAAATAAGTATTTTAGCATCGGATATTGACAAAATCAAAACAAGCGACCATTCCATACAAACCCCAAAAGAGAATGTATCAGAGTAGGAAAAATTAAAAATATCTCATCTCTACTGATAAACATGCACTAAATATTAACCCAATAACTCTCCTGAGAAGAAGACTGAAAATACATCCATGTATATGCATTTAGCATCCCTCCGGTTTTGAGTTCCAAAAAACACAGCCCACAGAGAATAAAAGTGCACAATATGGCTTTTGGACAAGTACATTTTAGTTTGCGCATGCCCGGATGGGCAAGCTGATTTTCTGAGCAGTCTACACATTTTTATAAAGAAAATGGCATAAATTCCTAGAACTATGCAAGGAATGCAACACGATTAAAAAGAAAATGTTTTTCAAATCATCAGATCCATGAAAAATAATACATGCCACATGCAAATGTTATAACTTATTTTGGGCAAGCTACAAATTATGTTAGGCAAGTAGAAATCATTATCTACTTGCCCGGCAAGGTAAGTAAGTTATGTAACTTATATTGGTGCCTGAAGTGCCAAATTTGTTACTGTTGTAGTTTATGGCAAAGTAAGTATTTTAGAGATTAGAGGCACTCTGAATAACTTACCTCCATTGGCAGTCGTTGTGGTCAAATGTTGCACGGTTGAAGTTGATGGAGATGGGATTATTGTTGAGCTGGAAGTCGACGATCTGCATGCACATCTTTGTATCTATGGCCTCAGCTACCTGTGTCTTCAAGTGCTCATCCCCGCACAGCGGTAAATGGGGGTTAAGGGAAACTAAACAGGCACTCATTATACTTCACTTTTGAGTAAATATTGCAAAGGAAAGGTTATAGTTTGTCATATCTCGCTGAATGATATCTGATTTGTGCGGTTCCCTGAAAACCTCCTTTTGGACAGGCAAAAATGACTTTTTGAGTGTTATAAAAATATTTTCCTAACCATCATCTAGGACACAGCTGAATTGTAAATTGCCCTTTTTTGACACAATAGGCTAATAAATGAAGTTGGTACAAGGATTTGAAGTAGATTAGTAGCTAAATCTGTACAGAAATTTTGAAATTGAGGTTTTGGACAGACATTTTAAATCCAGGCTAAGACCCTGTAAATGTGCCACATCAATACAATCTGTGCATTGTCTAAGTGCAAGTAGATTTCATCGAAAGAGATTGTAAAGTAAACTTTTGGTAAAAATGTTTAATGTTTAGGGCTCCCTGTTCGTTCTGAACTCTCTCTCTCTCTCTCCTCTCCGTCTCTCTCTCTCTCTCTCTCTCTCCTCTCTCTCTCTCTCTCTCTCTCTCTCTCTCATCTCTCTCTCTCTCTCTCTCCTCTCTTCTCGTCTCTCTCTCTCCTCTCTCCTCTCTCTCTCTCTCTCTCCTCTCTCTCTCTCTCTCTCTCTCTCTCTCCTCTCTCTCTCTCTCTCTCTCCCAGCGAGCAAACTAACTCAGACTAACTAAGTTTCATACATGATGAATGTAGTAAAGGATATTGTGCAGTAAATAGAGAGCAACGTGTAGTTTCTTGCACCTTGCTTTCATCCAGGTCTCATCCTCCTGTTGTACAGGGACCATGAGTATCTCTGTCACCATAGGTAATACCAACTCACTGCGAGAGTTCAGCTGAGCGCACAGACCTGAATCGATCATCTCCTACATAGTGATATAATAAAACATAGTAAAATCAGTCATGGGAATTCAATACATGTCTTATCCTCCTTGATGACCATCGGAGAGGTTTCAATTGATAATGCTGACCAAACTCTATCATCGCCAACACAAGCACATCAGAGAATAAGAAACATAAGAAAATGAGCCATAATTACATCAAAAATCAATGATTGTTCAGAGGATATAGCAATGGAAAGGTCATAATTCATCCACTGAAACAAATGGGTCGTTTTCACATAAAAAAAACTTATTTTTCATACACTATCTCAAGATTCATTACAAAGACTAATTATGGGCAACACAATTTCACTGTTAAAAGCAAGTTGCACTTAAACAAACCAGCTTTATTCTGGAGAAGTGTATGCATATCATTCACAGCAATACTCACATGATGATATCTCAAATATATTTTTAAAATATCTAGAATACATATGATCAAAAAACATTTTCCTAATTCTTTCACGAAAAAATGCCCGTAATAAGCCTAGGACCAATTTTGTCTTACCTCATACATCTCTCTTAGAAACTGCAATGCTAGGAGTGGTGCCAGTTCGTGGGTTTCCACTGACTGCTGTGCCCAGTAAACCGAGGCAAAGAAAGGTTCATGTGTGAGACGATTGTCTCTATTTTGCTGAAACTGTGCATCATCTTGGAGCTCCCGGGAACTCATCAACGTCTTACATAAAGAACTGCGCAATCCTGGAACATCACAGAATGCCACCAATAGCTCATAAATCTGAAAATAAGGCAGACACACGGTTAAGTAAATCCAAGCAACTGTCAATTCCATCTTCTGATCAATTCAAAAAGCTTAGATGGCTCCCTTTTCCTAAATATGTGGAATACCAACAGGCTGTCACTGTATACAAAAGCCTTAATGAGTTAAACCCCCATTATATGAACAAACTTTTCTCATATACTCAAGATAACCACAGCTATGGTACTCGAAATGCAACCTCCTCACTATTAGCTCTTCCAAACTGTAATAAATCAATTGGCCAAAAATGCATTTCATACTCAGAGCCCAAAGTTTGGAATGGCTTAACTGAAGCAATCAGATGTGCACCATCTCTAGTCTTGATACCTAAAAGCTATGTACTGTCCTACTTAATAACCCCTCGGGCTACTTGTTAACATGCCAGAGGGCCTCAGGGAAGATCCTTACCATTGGACTGAGTTACCCTCTTAAAATAAAGATTATTGCTATTATTATAATCATTATTATTATTATTATCATTATTATTATTATTAACATGCACAGGGGTACAGTTTCGAACCTAGGGCTGTACGCAGGTACCCGGTGCCAGTATCATTACGAATGGAATGCCACTGGCATCTGCATTTAATAAAATGAGCACCATTATTTGGACATCCAATCCCTAACCTAGTATTGTACAACATGCTGACAAGATACCTTGTCATTCAACATCTGTTCGTAAAAATTAATTCAACTGTGCATCAAAGGCAGCTGCATGCTGATTGCATTACTTTATACGTGCAAAATTAACATGGTGTACAATATAGATATTGTCACAATATAGAATATAACACAAGATGCTAGCTGACCTTTGACACTGCCTCTGCATTCTTGGTGGTCAGAAGGCTGAGAACCTGATTCAGACAAGGCTGCAGATGGTCATAACTAAAACAAAGATAAAATTCAAATATAAGAGCTCTCCTTCAACCATTTTCAAAGCTTTCCTCAAAAAGATATCAACAAAAATAGTGTGGCTCTTTTAGACTACAGCAAAGAAGGAATAATAATAATAATTGATATTTGATATAGCGCCCTTTCCACCTATAATGTTCAAAAGCGCTTTAGAGTCATTGGACAGTTGTCATGGTCCATATAGTCAATTAAACTCCTTTCGAAATAGCAATGTTTTCAGCTGTTTCTTGAAGTTTTGCACACTATCAGCAGCCTTGATGTTGTCAGGGAGCTCATTCCAAAGGCGTGGTGCATAGGCACAGAATGCTCTGTCACCAAACCTTTTCAGATTAGTGAGTGGTATCTGTAATATGTTCTTAGTGTTTGATCTTAGAGTCCTTGTATTAGCTTGTTTGACTAACAGTTCCCTCAAGTATAGAGGGGCACATCCTTGCATGCATTTGAAAGTCAAAAGCAGAATCTTGAACTCAATCCTTTTCCTGATGGGCAGCCAGTGAAGATCTTTTAGAACTGGTGTAATGTGATCATAGGAATGGTGTAAGAAAACATGCATATCATATATTTAGTTGTGTGGGTGTACATCAAGATATTCAAAACATAAGTTTTAGATCAAAAGCTGACAGAGTAAGTAACTCTTACCATATCGTCCTCAAAACTTTCAATTCTGCACACTTTGGTTTAAACTACTGCTCTGGTCAGTAGAACTCACAGCTTGGTTCAGTGGCTCCTAGGAGCTTTTTTTTAGATGGTACACTAAAGCAATACATATTGATTGGCCCAGTTCTGATACACCATTGATAGGGGGATGGTATCATATACACTTCTAGAAATTAAATGACACTTACTACATAAGCTACTTAATAATCAATTTGTCCTAAAATCATGTCATTTCGCATCCATAATATTTGAGCCAATTTAATGCAGTAAGAAAAAGAAATATTTTCTGACTAAAGAAGAGCACTACTTAAGTGTTTTTACCTAAGGAATGATTGCTGTACTGTGGATTTTCTCATCAGATCAAGAAGAAGGTCGACAGAGCACCGTCTAGTAGTCCCAGAGTCTCCATTTACCAAGATGTTAAACATAAGCTGAAATGTCTGGTGAAGATTCTGGGCATGGAAAAGCTAAAAATAGAAAGGAATAGTAATAATAATAATAATAATAATAATAATAATAATGACAATAATGATAAAATAGATATGCAAAAACTGAAGTTAAATATCAAATTTCTCATGAACAAAAGATAGTATTCACTCTGGTTCTGTTGATATGCAGGACATTTATCAATACTTGTAAAATCTTATGATGAAAAGAAATCTTTTCATGAGCGTATACTGCCTAAAAAGTTGTTAGGTTAAATGTCTTAATTGTAGGGTTGGGAATTGGTTGCGATTTCATAATCAATAATCAGTTGCAGCCAACAGACTGATTATTGATCGTTATTGGTTCTTCACTCTTTTTTGGTAATTTGGTAGTAAGGTCTTCTGTAGCTCAATTACAAATGGTGGCAGACCAACCTGCTCCAGCATGCATCATTTGGGATGGTCCTTTTCTAATATTTCAAATGCTCTAACTTTGTTTTGAAGTGTTTTTGGAGCTTAGATTCATAGCAAGAATACAGACAACATGCTGGTCATTAAGTTTTAATTTCCACCACTAGGTGTCGCCTTTTACGATTATTGTCGATAACCAGTTTCATGATCGATAAATTGTTATAGAAAAGGCAACCGAGCAAGCGTCGATTATAATCGTAATCGTCCCAACACTACTTAATTGTGCTTTATATCACCTTGCTGATTTCAGAATTTCAACCTACCTTGACTCCTAGCTCCTCATGAAAACACAGGCTTGCCACTATTGACAAGGCAAACACTACCACCGTCTGACTGGGGTGCGAAAGAAACTTCAAGACACTTTTGTAGATGCGCTTGATATAACCCTGAAACATAGCACCAGTCATAGGATATGAAGAATTTTTGAATTGTGCAATTTCACCAATCATAGGATATGAATTTTTAAATTGCATAATTTCACCAATCATAGGATGGGAAGAATTTTTAAATTGATTTTATCATCACTTTTCCTGCCATATTAAGTTTAAGTCTTGACTAGCCATGTTTACATGTCAGGGAAAGCAAATGACTAGAGGAGAACAACCAACTAGTAGTCACTGGTAACTGTCTAACATGCCTTAATCTAATGTGATAAATGATCAGTGACATCACAAGTAATACATCAGCCATACAGGCATGTGAATATTCTAGGAGTTAGAAAACTTATAACAAAAAATGAATGAAGGATAAAGTTATGTTATAATGGTCAATAATAATAAGCATTAGGCCATTGTCAGATACAAGCAAAACGATTGTTTTAACAAACTGATAGTGATGTACTAAATATCAACTACATAAAGCATCTTCCTACAAACTGAACAGATTTTATCATATCATGATTTATCATATATCTGACTATCGTTTACAAAAAGGAAGCTAACATAATTGTAGATTAAGGCAAATGATTCCAGATTCCATTTGTTTCTAGTTACACTTCAACTTGATCAAAGGGCCTCTGACCTCTGTATATGTGTAATGAATTAATACAGCACATTTCCAATTGTTTCATATATATGATAGGCATGGTCTTAGGTGAACCTCCAAATAAAATATTTTCTCAAAAATATAGACAATTATCTACTCATCTTGTTCTTTACTTATCTGTAGAAGTGCTCACTAACCATGTTTTTGATATGTGTCTGTATTGAATAGTTGTTCCTACATAGATTAGCCATTAGACCAAGGCAAGGCTGAACTAGTTCACTTTCTTGACTTTGCCTGCAATAAAATGGACAATGTATGTATCATTAAAAATGACAATTGTTTGTAGGTATGACAAGCGTATGTAGATGTACACAATAAACAGTCATAAACATAAAAACTAATGTAGAAACAGATATTACAAAATAATGCAAGATGAGCACTTACATATTACAAACATTGACTTTTCACTTAGGGTATCTAGGGTATGTTACAAAACTGGCACTTAAATAATTCTAAATAGTCACTTCCGATTCCAGTTAATATTTCTGAAACATGCATAACCTCACATTTTAAGTCACATATGAGTTGGTTAAAAAATTCTCAGTTCTGAATAAGTGGAAGACACGCAAATATGTTTTGAAATATGTGTAGCCTAAGATACGAGTTGTAAATTAAATTAAACAATCATACCTAGTTTAGTTGAATTCGTGCAAATACTTGTATATTTTGAAATATGTGTAGCCTGAGATATGATTTATTTTCAAATTTGAATATCAGTACTACATAAGTGGAACTGGTGCAAATTATACTTTTTCAATTATGCGTAGAATGAGATAGTTGTTGTCATATTGAAATAATTTGTCAGTCAAACCTACAGATTGGTAATGATGTATCGTAGGAGATCATCTATGAAGCTCTCCTGGAAGGAGATCTTGGTATTGTATGTAACTTTCTGTAACAGCTGGACACACTGAAAGAAACCAGGGACAGCAATAAGTTATCCAGGGATTAAAATGCCAATAAGGATTACTATGATGCAGAATGATACTATTTTTTAAGATAGAATAATACATAGTGAATATATGGTAAATTAAAGTTATCACATAGATTTAGAACAACGTTTATGGTTAATGCAAATCTTAATTGTATTTCAAAGATTCACTTCTGTTCTTTTCTAATTCCAAATCAAATGGTTTCATCAAAATCAATGAAGCCACATCTCAATAAATAATATAACCCATTCTCCCAGATCACCCATTTTACAAACAAAACATGTGACTGTAAGTCATTTTAATGTCCTTTCTGACTATTTGCTTATTTCACTGTTGTATCCGATTGAAAGGCATGCATGACAGCTCTAACTGTAAAAACAAGACTTTTTCTCTAGTAAATAAAGGAAACTAATGGCATTTTGACATCACGTTTTGGACATATTTGCAATGGAATTAGTTGAAACCTCATAAGCGTATATTTAAGCATTCCCAGGTAAGCTTTAAGCTAAGACTAAGGCAGCTGTGTTCTTACCTGGATGGTGACCTGGTCAGCAGGTGATGTAGCATGGAGATGCAGGAATGCTGCCAGGGATGAGGTGAGGTGGAACGTTCCATGCAAGGTAGCTCTGATATCATTGTCATTAGCTGCAGAGAAGAATCATTGATTACAGTTAAAGGTTGAGGGATTTATGATTATTTCATATCACATTCATCTTTATTGAAGAATTAGGATTATGCCCACAATTCAAAGGGCTTATTCAGTACCCTCTGAGTTTTAGTTTATATATTGTGGTATGTAGTTGACTTCACTGCAGATTCATGGAATATATGCACACTGGTTGCAAACCCTTAAGTTGTCAGCATCTGCAAAATGTCATTTTGCATTTAGATCACCTTAATTCTACCTGGCATTGTTTATATATGGATGAGTGATAGATATGGGTTACTTTAAGATTCTAAATTGTGTATCAATATTTGTTTTAAAATACACAATCCTAAGAACACAGTCAGTCTCTTGGTATTTGCACTTATATCTAAGACTAAGAGTAATATGCAGCTTACACATTTTTACAGCTTGTTTTTAGCAAAATTCAGTCTTGTGAAGGTTCCAGACATAGCTATGCCTATATATTTTTTCAGTTGGTTTTTACACCTATAAGAATAACCATTCTTTAAAATAACTTTATGATACCATACTTCTCTTAATATGATTGCCATATCTTAAACACAACTGAGTACCCCTAACCTTATCATCAAACTTCAAGAAAACCATGTACTCTTTTTTATCCAACAGGTCAGACTTGTCCTGCTTCTATACTGTAATTCACCTACCTACTTACCTAAGGTATTGAGTAGCACCATGGTTTTGTGGGCCAATGGCAGGTTGACCTGAGCATCGTTCAGGATATCTACTAGACATGTCAGGCACTCAGTGGGGAGCATCTGTTTGGGACCAAAGAACTTCAGGCTCGTTCCCTTCGAACAGACACTGACCAAGACCTGCAGAGAAAAGAGATAAATATGGAAAATGACAACTTTTAAATTAAGGCTATTAGAAAATGACTTTATCCAAAAATTGCTTTCAAACTGTACAGACTTGAAATAATAAGTTTTCAGCTCTAAATATGTGTCATTCTTCAGCTTTGAATGCAGGATTGCAACTTTCAAATTAAGATTTTATGTCGAAAATGACTGTATCCAGAAATTGCTTTCAAAACAGAACAGTCTTAAAATAATGTTTTTTCAGCTCTTAATATATGTCATTCTTCTGCTTTGATTGCATGTGGGTTAAAGGCTGGACTCTTTTGGTGATCAATATCTCTGTAACAATGACAGCTTTTAAAAAGTACTATTTGAAAGTTAAAACAATAACTATGACTAATTCAAGAACTCTCCTTAAAATATGTTTTTTTCTCAGTGTGTGTGTACAGGCCCCTGGAGCCTACACTTATTCAAACTCTCTTTGTTGAAACTAAATTGTCATGTTTTCAGGTGTCTATTGAATGCAAACTGTAATACATGTAATGTGGTAGTTTGTACACATAAATCACATGTCCACTTACATCTAGCTGTCTCTGCAGGTGAACCAGGTTGCTGTCACATTTGTTGTTTCTGTATTGGTTAGCAGCAACCACTACAGACTTTATGCAGGAGGTTGCTTCCATTTTCCTTGTCTTCTCTTGAGTGGTCAATCTGAAGCAAAACAGAATTTGATAGTGCATCCCAAAGTCCAGTTTTATGTTGGGTCTGTGTTGAACACAGGTCTACTGATGAAAATCTCCAAACATTGTGTAATAGCTCGCGCAGCGAGCAGCGCGAAGCTACGGCGCAAGCGGCGGCTATGGCTGGCGGCATGTCTAACGTATCTAGCATACACACTGATGCCTTCAAAACTGTGTCCGCATCTGTCTGTCTGTTTGTCTCGTCTCGCTTGAAAACAATCTTGCGTGCAATGAACATCACCTTTTGCTTTACAGAGCACATTTTGTCTGCTCCTAGCTGGCTAGCCGTTCAGACTTATTTCGTCATGACAATAGCCAATAGGATAACCGCTGGCATAGGATTCTTTGTGAAACCGAATTTAGCTGGCTAGCCTGTGGTAAGCTTGCAGTTAGCTAGCTAACCCATTATCACATAATAAATATGGACTGTTTTGAACTGTTTCTGATGTCATGGTATGCTGGAATCCAGTCACAGATTACAAAGTTGTAAATTAACTTTGATGTTCATGGTAAAAATGAATTACTCGTCTTTGCGTGGATCAATTTCAATGTGGCTTGGAACATTAGAACCACAAAAGTTAATTCTACTTGTCTCTTAATTCTAGTTAAAATCTGTTGCGAAATGATTATTTTGCAACAGGTTGAAGGGGTTTCCAATGTTTATCACTTTATGCCAAGTATAAACTTAGAAGACCAACACATGGAATGGAAACCAGCCGGTCAACCTGAACATGCTAGCCTCAACCAGTGTCAATTAATAGTCGCTAATAGGTGCTCTGGGCACCCCCAGCAGGTGGTGGAGATAAGGTTTCTCTGTAATGTAATCGATGCGGGAGCCCTGATTGGTCCTTGTTCCCACGTGACCTCGTGCTGCTGCCTTATCTGCTAGTCCTGGCATGAGGCTAGCATGTAACTATAGGGCATATAGTAATTGGTCTCTCGTTACATATCCATTCTTTTCTTAATCCAAGGTATAAATAAGGAATGACGTTACCGATAACAAATTCGTAACATGACTGCATTTGAAGGGGAAAGCAGAAATATCATCGAGCCACACGAGCATTTGCCATTTAAACTATTGAATTAAAGCTTGGCTTTGTTGTCACTTAATCAAGTTAATGTCAGATTATTTTCCTGGATAGTAACCCACAATAGAACACTAGATGTGATCATAGATTGCTAGACATTAACCGTATGAGTATCATTTCCCATTAGACTGTCACTACGAGTTTCATGGATCAATAGATATACCTGTCAAAATGTCAAAACTAAGCTTTCATAACACTTTTAAACGTCAAGGCTGATAGATACTGAAATGAAAACGCATTCAACTTCCATGCAATGTAAATGTTCACTTTGACTTATCTACATCCAGTCTAGCTGATTTCTATGTGACATTCGCTTTGGGCACACCTACTAAAGACTGTGTCGGAATCAATAAACTTACTGTTTCCTACGGACCTGTACAATAATAAAAACTATCCAAAGATTGCAACCACACTCTCAGACCGCCATTCATTGATTCAAAATTCTGTTTATGTTCTGTGCGCATGTCCAAGGCCAGCAGCGCCATCTGTCAAGCGATCGCAACATCAAATTGCACACCACTGCGTTCACCACTCTTCACCGCCGGGTCTGAGGCCAACAGCCGGCAATGCTGGGTTGAGCAGTCTTTAAAAAAACCACGATAGTTTTGATAATTTATTATCTTATATGAATATCAGAGCCATATCTAGCTGTCAGGTGTATCATTTTTTAAACGAATTATTTTGCCTATTGAAGCTTATCCAAGATTGAAGTAAAACAAAGAGTCAGTTTGAGGGTTTCTCAGGAAATACTGAAAGAACAGTATTTTGAATTTAAACCAGACCCACCTACTGGTAGGTCAGGTCCTTGTGTTTATGCTGTATGGTTTGTTAATGTGGATCCTCCATCTTAGATCCACATATAGCGCTCAGAAATATGCAGATGTGTGTTAAGGCTTAGATGACCAAACACTTTATCCAAGGTTAATAGGGGCCTGTTAAGAATCACCTTGATTTTGTTCTAAAACAATGTTTTTTGTTAATCAATTGACTTCCAAAATCGTTTTGCTATTTAATTGAATTTACAAACATACCAAATATCAACTTTAAATCATTCTTTAACCGCCATATCAAAAACACATCATCAGGAGAAGTCTGTCGGTGGTTCCCTGCCGTATCTTCTCCAGTCTTTTCAGTTTCCGCCTTGAATTGAGAGCTCGCACCAACTCTTACAACCCCCCCCCCCCCCCCCAAAGTAAGTATGACATACAAACAAGGACCTACTGCTTAATGCAAAGATAAAGCTATAATGTGACCACTTATGTGTCCCAATCAACGTCGACGAATGACAAATGCGGAACTAAGGCAAATTAAAATAAATGAGCAGCAGCAGTTTCTACTGAACAAAATATAGGGACATTTCTATATATTTTACAAGGATGAATCTACCTAGGACAAATGCAGATGACATACGCTATGCCATACTTGAACTCCGAAAATAATTTTGAGTAGCAATGATTAGAATTGATTATGAGTGATATCATAAACGGACATCACCCCCCCCCCCCCCCAATCTTTTCACTACAGCAGGTTTAATATCGTATTTATCAATGGTATATCTGTTTTGCCAAGATTTTTGAACTATTGATAACTAAGTATGTTAGTTAGCCCTAAGTGTGTGGTTGCAGGGATATCTGGGTGCTCCAATATTTTTGACTATTCAAACGAAAAATAGTTTTGAGAAGATATAACTAATATACAAAATAACCCGTTTAATATTTCCTTTATCAAGTAGTTTCTTTTGCCAATTGAATGAAAAAACGCATATGACGGAATTGCATGGCTGACATCTTATAAAGTTTTTTGACATGACCAGTTTAATATCTTATTTATCAATGGTATACATATGCTAAGCTTTTTAAACCATTGGTACATAGGTTAGTTAGCCCTAAGTGCGTGGTCGCAGGGATTTCTGGGTGCTCGGATATTTTTGACTATTCAAAGAATTGCCAAACGAAAAATAGTTTTGAGAAGATAATCAAATGATACTGAATGATTACGCCTATGTTATTATTTGAGCAATTGTGTGAGGAATGAAGTCGTTATGAGGGAAAGTTTTTTTTTAACATTGCAAGGTATAGGGCGGTGTGTCGATGTTCAAACCATATTGTCAATAGCAAAAATAAATAAATATCAGGCTATGGACATCGCTGCCGAAGTTTACTGTGGCCTGTCCGTATTCTTAGGAATTAATTTGAAAGGGAAAATATGTTTCATGTCGCTATCTAGATGTGTCGTTAGGATGAATATTTGGATAATGAAAAAGAACACATTTCATTTCCCTTTTTCTTTGAATGAAAGTTTGTTTTTCTTCATAAGGAAGTTGAAGGTACACACATGTTATCACGTAGTAGACCCTTCTACATGTATATTGTACCTTAGATAAATAAAAACAAGTGGATATGAAACAAGCCGGTCAACATGAACTGGCTGGCTTCGCGAATAGCACAAAAGTCGCGTTCTGCGCATGTTGGTGTGCAAGTTTCTGTGGAATGTAAAAGATACGAGAGCCCTCATTGGTCTTTGACTACTAGTGACGTCAGATTCGAGAGCCATGTCATAGCCACGTCTTCGCTATAGCGCATATGGTAATTGGTCTCTTGCTACATATCCATTCTTTTATTCATCTAAGATTGTACATGTATACGGCCACTCCAATTTATTTACTTGTCTTACGACCTGAGGAGGTTAGGAAATGAGCCATTTTGGAATTTAAAAAAAAGTTGAAAATGCGACTTTTTTTTTTCTTTTTTAGAGTCTGCCGACTAGGACTGGTAGCGATACGTTTCTACCAGCCTATTCTCAACCAAATAAAATCAATCAATCAATTAATTCCTGTAACCTGAAGGGTGGGAGGTATACCTCCTCAAGTCTGAGGCTCTACTACAGCAATGATAGCTTCCTGTAGTTGATTGAATCACCCTTACAAAGAATATTCTTAAAACTTGCACTTTTTTTTTTGGTCTGACAGAAAATTTCAAAACCACTTTCGTCCGTAAGACACCAAAGGTGACTTTTTTTCTTTTTTTTTTTGGAGTCTGACAGGATTTTTTTTTTTCCAAAAAAAGCTCGTAAGACAAGTAATTAAATTGGAATGGCCTAAGATATATATGTCAGTATTGGATCAAAGCGATAGATACCATTTCTGATCTCTTTCATACAAGTTTCTGCTTTCTTTTTCATTAGGCGTAAATGTCGGTTTCCGTTTTTATCGTCATGTGTCTCAACATATTTGTTCCATTTGTCCTACCCCCCAGTGTGCCAGTCCGTTCATTTCATTTGTGACGTCATCATGCTTGCCTCCCTGCGTACTCCGGTACAAGTGGGCAAAACTTGTAGTTGATACTCCGGCCCCTCTGCTAACAAGCTGCCAGCCTGAGACGGCAGCAGGTACTCTAATAAACAGAACCTCTACAAGCCACAGACGATGAGGTGATGGCCTCGGATACAGCTCAGGAGTAACAGAAAATCATGGCGGAAAGACAGCTATCTGTATCGCAGCCGCCGGTGTACGACCGTGGACAATCAGTGATTAGCGATCATGCAGACTCCGACTACGACTACTTGCAATTTCCGGAAGATAATTTGGACGAGATTGACCAAATTGGTGCAAATTCGAATGGGGATGGAGGTAAGCTTCACTAAACTGACGCGAGATGGCGCAGCTATGGCAAATCCTTAACAGTACTTAGCTATGTAAGGATAAGTACATGTGCATGTAACAAAACACGGAAGGCAAACTAAGTTCCGCCTAGTTGTACTAGAGAGATAAACACAGGGAGGTGCAGCAAGGTGGGGGGGGGGGGGGGGGGTTAAGTGCTCAATCAAGCCTTAAATGTATAGGCGGATCCGGGGGGGGGGGGGGGGGGGGGTCGACGCACCCGGCACACGCCCCCTGAAGCTTCCAGATCCTGGCTAAGAGTTCTATACGTGATTTGATAGAACGCTTCAAATTTGCTCCTCAGAAGTGAACACCTACAAAATCAATATCCAGGCCCCCCAAGATGTGGCGTTGTGCTATGGCCCTCGCCGACTTAAACTTAATGCCCCCTTTGAACCTGAAATCCTGGATCCGCACCTGACGGGTGGGGGGGGGGGGGGGGGGGGGGGTGGGTCGACGCACCCGGCACACGCCCCCTGAAGCTTCCAGATCCTGGCTAAGAGTTCTATACGTGATTTGATAGAATGCTTCAAATTTGCTCCTCAGAAGTGAACACCTACAAAATCAATATCCAGGCCCCCCAAGATGTGGCGTTGTGCTCAGGCCCTCGCGGACTTAAACTTAATGCCCCCTTTGAACCTGAAATCCTGGATCCGCACCTGACAAGTGTTATTCAGCAGCACTTACACACTTGCAGGGTAAGCAGTGCCACACTTGGGTCGTTAATGTAAGGACCAGCCTGACAAAAATGGAGTACGCCTATTGACTGCAAGCAGGGTATATCAGTTGATCCCTGCTATGAGCCTATGACCCACATCCCACCTCTGAGAGATTCTCACTTTGAGTCCACCTGGATATTCGTCTAAGACTATGCAAAGAGGTTCTTGTGAAAACCAGAGAAATACATCCCCTTGATACGCAACCCCATAGGTACTGCATGCTAGCCTCTACGGCATCCGCGCCTCGGGTTACGCGCTGTAGCCTGGGGTTGTATTGGTCACGTGATCTGTGCAGTAAGCATGCTGACTGGATGGCTGGGGGATGTCATCATATCTAGGTCAGATAGTGCGAGGCAACAAATTTGATGATGCAAGACCAGTGCCCACTCCCTGTCTACTACTCCCAGGTGAAAACCAATAACTATGCATAGAGGCTACAGTTGTGTAGCAACAGACATCTCTATCAGGCGCGGATCCACACCGGTTTACATCGATGAATGTGCATCGCTCACTCTCGAAGATGCATTGTGCAGCTTCCTCTCACATTATCAATTGCACCTATGTTTGATTGGTGTATCCTATGGGCAAGGGTCCACCAGAGACTGCCAATTTAGATCTAAACAAAACAGCAACCTTGATCAAAATTTAATAATTCTGCTTATGCCAACTATGAATGGTTAAACTGGGTTGGATGATTGTGTCTTTTAAGAAATGTGTGTATTTATTCCGAAACCTTGTGTTTAGATACAAATTTGTCACGCTTTCGTCATAATCAAGCCCCTGCAGGACCCCCAGTATTTTGAAATCAAAGTCACCAGATGATGACTAGGCATGCCCAGCCCTATTCCTTTTATGAATAAAAAACAAACTATTGATCACCTGAGGAAATGAATGGAGAACACATTGCGCTGATTATAGAGAGGATACTACATGTACTTGTCAATTTGAACTGTAACTTAAAATTTATCTCTTCAATTATGGCCACACTTATTTGCAGATAAGGGCCCCACCACCTGCTCAGGATCTATCATAGGACATGCTTGCTCATAACAATGATGGGTTGAGCAACCCACCAGAGTACACAAAAATCTATATCTATAACACCTCCCATGTTTGGGTGAATCTGAAATGCAGACTCATGTCCTTAAAGGGCAAATGCACCATCAGAATGATTTTGGTTCAAAATGAGCTTATACATGTCACCTTTCAAATAAGACCTCCCCCGAACCTGTCCTGTTCAGCACTACTTAGTTAAAGCTTACAGAAGCTCAGCAAGTAGCAGTCCTGAGGCAGCTATAGAGGGCCGCCATGCATCCCAAGATGCACTCTGTTTTTGACACCTTCTTAGCACCAGCCTGTGTCACCAGTGCTTAAGAGATAGCAGTAATAAGGGGCTGGCCTTCCCTTTCCTGCTTAGATTTGTATTACTGGCTTTCATTGAGTTGTCACAATTCCCAAAGATTGAACTTCTTCAATTTTCTATTGTATATTCCAACAATCCTTAGAAGTTATACTATGTGGTTTGTCTTTGATTTGTAGCTTATTGTTGGGTAGAAACCATTACTTCCTAATTGCTATGTAATCAGTTTGTGCTAATCACTTACAGGAAATTGCAACACTTGTGTCAGTTAGCAGTTACTCATGGGAATAGTGTAGGACTTATTCAAGTATGTGTATTCCCTCACTTCCTGTTATCAAGATGCTATCTTTGAGTAAAGAACCTGGCACCATTAAGTAAAGTACCATGTGGGTCTAAGGGAGAAGTTCCCTAGGCGAGTCAGATATTTCCATTCCTCCAAATTCCTGAATCGCTCAGTTCTGCCATACTGTGTAAGTTTTACTTCTTGAAGTTTTATTTACTTCCAAAAATTGTGATCAGGGATGAGCCAGGAATAAAAATTAGCAAGAAAGGGAAAGCCAGGCGTCACTGCTACTGCTATCTCTTAAGCACTGGTGACACAGGCTGGTGCTAAGAAGGTGTCAAAAACAGAGTGCATCTTGGGATGCATGGAGGCCCTCTATAGCTGCCTCAGGACTGCTACTTGCTGAGCTTCTGTAAGCTATAACTGAGTAGTGCTGAAGAGGACAGGTTCGGGGGAGGTCTTATTTGAAAGGTGACATGTATAAGCTCATTTTGAACCAAAATCATTCTGGTGGTGCATTTGCCCTTTAACTCAACCTTGATCAGGGGGCCTTGATCTATAAGCTTCAGGAACAAACAGGAAGTAACCATATACACCTGTATTCATAGCCTCCGACACAGACCATTAACAGGGGTACTCAACCCTAACTAGCCTAGTCCTAGGCCAAGATTTCTTTTATCTCTTTACATATTTGACATGAATAACCAATTCAACCTCAAAACTGTGTCTACCCTAATTTAGTTCTTAAATTGCTTGCCAGGTGGCCCACATTAAGATCTATCCAGTTTCTTGATTATGACTGACCAATGTGTCCACCCTTACGCCAACTACCACCAGCCACAAGAACTACCACCTAGATATTAAGTATACAAAATAGAGATCAGAACAGAGGAAAGCATTATCTAATGAAACCATAGACTAGGAGCTAGTCTAGACCTTAACCAGCAGGCTGTATGGCACCTAGCCTGCCTTCCAGACCAGATTCAGAAGCCATTCCTTGTGTATTATCGATGGCACTGTGTTATGCTAGATTGGGAAATAGAGAATCTACTTCATGAAAAAAAACCTCTCGTGGCAACCGTATGAACTAAATAACCAACTATAGTAGTATGCTGCATGCCTTTATGTAAAATTGATATATGATTTGGTAAGACACAGTAAATTAAGCCTACTAGCCTGGCTATTTTGCAACTTAAGCATTGAAAAACACAATACCTCACAGCCATATTGTCCAGAAATTGCGATGCGCATTTGGAACAAAATACAGCATGTTTTATTCTAATGCCATTGCTGAGGGCACAATTTAAATATACTAGTGTTTCAAATGAATATACATGGTATTATTAATTCATGAACATTTCTACAATATCATACTCTCTGTGAAGACAACTGTTTGAACATTTTAATGATTCCCCCTTTTTACACACCCAATTTCAAAATCCTGGTTAAGGCTTGCAATGGAGGTCAGAAGTCTCCCATACTATAGGAACATAATGCTTTGATTATAAAGTAGGGATTGCCATCAGCACCCAGTGTTGGAAGACTAGTTGCTCCCGGGTTTGACTGAAAACATTTTCAGTCAAATGTGGCATTCGAGTTCGGAAGGCTACTTGAACTTATCCAGGCATGCTGAAGTTGCGCTTCTGCGTACATAAACCTTTCTAGTGCATTATGGCCCTGACTTTACTAGGTCAGGCATAAAGAGTTGGTTACTGCCTAAGATGGTATACTGCCAGGGATTGGAAAGTCTAGAGCCTTGGTTTAAGGTATGACTGTCACGGATAGCCAGGCCCCTGAGTGAAGGGACCACTTGCTGTCTTTAGCTATTTTGATTTTTTTTATAGCCAAGTAATCGTTAGATTCTATTATTACTGGTTCTGGGATATATGCACTCATATCAGAAATTCACCATATACAGACAGGGTCTTAGCCTGGATTTAGAAACTCGTTGCCCAAATATGGCCACTGTAAAATTTTGGGTGGTCCTATGTTTCAGGAGAGACCCCAATATACTCAAATAACAACCATAAACATGTATTTAATCATTATTGAAATAAGGCATTATACAATGTCATGAGAATTATAATGAGGTGGCTCATGCTTCTGTTTCACCAGTAAAACCCTAGGTGACATCAACATTAACTTTGTCATGTGATAAGAAGATGACACCGCCACAAACAACAGAGAAGATAATATATCATAGGAATATAATTATAGCTCCATAAACAGCGATATCAATTAAACCAGAGACGTCAGGTTTCTGATTAAAGTATCCTGGACACCATATCAATTTTCTTGAAGGGGACATATATTTGACATGGTTATATTGTATCATATTCCTGAATGAAACTATCTTTGACCTGTTCATGCCTAGAGCTCAATTTTAAAGCATCATCTGTATCTATGACACTGCAGGCATGAATAGGTTAACTTTTCAATTAGATAGGGTTAAGTCATGTACAGAAGTGTGACAATAGCATTTACATAGAACACCATGCAAAGTCATCTGGGATTTTTAATCATAAAACTAGCAGTCAGAATATAGGTTATGTATCATGTAATGACATCATAAATTATTGCTGTCCTTATTCTGTCCAATATAATGTAAGCCATCTGGTGTAAGCAAAGGCTGATGATGAACTAGTTCATCAGCCAGTGGTATTAGTAGTCTCCAGTGAAGTGATATCTTATCACAATCATTCTACACCAGAGCAATTTATGATTATTATGTTCTGGTATTGTTCAGCAATGGTCCAGTAAGTGTAAAGTGTATGCGATAGGGAACTTGATGTGAGACAAATGCATAACTTTACATCCCATCTCATCAGCTTAATATAGCGCAAAGATCTACAATTATTTTTTTTAAAAGTGTAATGTCTAACTTAATCAGTTAAGAGTCCTCCCTAGAAAATAATGTTTGGATGTTTTGATAATTATACAAAAACATTTGCAGATACAGAGCGGGTAACAATTCAATACAATTGATTTTCTTCCTAAGAATTGATTGTCACTTTTCTTTAATTTTGCTCGAAACCAAAGAGGTAGATAAACAGCTCTCTGTTGAAATGAACCCCCTGCACAGAAATGCTTGGGTCGTGCCTGGAAATTTTAGGAATAAAGCAAACAATATAAAACAATATGAAAATATTTTTCGGAATGATTTCATCAATTATTTCAAATGATCCTTTAAAAGAAAGCTATTCAGAGAATATCATTACTTTAATGATTAGCTTACCTTTGCAGTATTATTCTATTCATGAGCAGTCTATGCTTTAGAATAAGATGATGTGCTGTTCTATTGTGTGCTTTTTCTAGTCACTTTTATTGCCTACCCAATCTTGTTTAATCTTTGTAAACGGCAATCTTTTGATTGTAATATCAATAAACTTATCTTATCTTATAATAGTCAGGCATCTTTTTGGCCCCTCTGGAAATGAAAGGGTCAAGTAGGGTTTATAGGGACAGTGTTTTCAGCAGTCCTGGTTACGATTAGGTTCGGGAGGCATTTAGGCACCAATCAATCTCTGTGCACCTGATGCCTCCACTCAGAAGATCATAGGTCAAAGGTCAGGGCTTAACCCTTCTATGCCCTAAACCTTTGGATTGCAATAGATATCCATGATCAACCTTAACCAATTAATCAAAATCTCTGCCAATAGTGACAGGCATTATAGGCTAACCTTGTGAAACCCCTCACCTCACCCCTATATTATATTAAGAGCAATTTTAAAGAGTATTTTTAGAAATGGAGAAAATTGAGCGGAACTTAACCGACAACCCTCTCTGAATATTTTGTTACTATTTTTTTGGAATGTCAACATTATTCCAAAGTATCTTAGGTCCAGATGGCAGGAGGAGGTCTCCAGAGATGAATGGATTAACTTTTATGGCAAGGCTTAGCCCTTAACCTATTAATTCTTTTAGTAGCCAAAAGAGGCCATATGATCTTGGATATCTCCCTTTAAAGGTGCTAACAGTGTCTGGGTTAAATCTATCCCTTCATAATCTGACACTAATCTTTCCTATGTGAATGACTAGGTTTAACGTCAACTATCATAATTAATGGCCAGCCATCTCTTATGCAACCTCTCTATTGATTAACTCTAGTGGACTATATATTCACTATGCTCTTAAATGGAAATTACTCAAGATGAAGAATATGTATATGCGACCGGCACCCATTTATTTCAGTGACATATTTTTCCTTTAAATCAACATTTTTCAATTCTTAGCATGGGGCTTCATGATTTATATTAATTTGAGGTCTTGACGATAGTTTTGAAATCAAATTTATGGTCTGGATTTGTAATTGGTTTATTATTTATATGGGTTTACAAATATGGAATATGGACGACCACTGTCAAAACAAGGAAATAAGCCCATGATAAACCTTACCATTATCAAGTAAACTATCTATCATCAATCATATCTGGGGAGCATTCTTCATGTTGACTGGATGAAGCCTCTAAAAGTCTTGTTTCTCATCAAGTAAATGGTTTATGATAGATGATAGATAGGTAGACAGGGAGATAGTAAAATAGATAGAAGAAAAAGTAAATAAGTAAATAAATAAATAGATAAATAGATAGATAAATATTAAATGAATACATAAACAAATGAGTAAATAAATAAAAAAAAGTGAATGACTAATTGAATGAATTAATGTTGCTCTAATAAAGGAAAAAAGCAAGAATAGAAATTTAAGAAAATATATCAATATTTGAGTAAACAGATAAAATAGATAATGTGAGTGGCTGATGACTGACTTTTTATTTTGTCAGCATTTTATATGCTTTATTTATATTTTTCCAGCCACATTCTTGAAAACTAACAGAAAATATAAATCTTTTAATATATATACAATTTAACTAAATCACTTTTCAGAAAAAAGGTAGTCACTTACTAATAATAAAAACCAAATAGTATTATGGGCTAGATAATAGGTAATTATGATGAAATATATGATGTAGGGTGGCAGTGCTCAGTTGAACTAATCGATGATGTGAATCAAGATTTGTTTTTTGGCCTTAGCGACTGCCAAATGTTTCCCTAGGTCATGTCATGTTCAGTAAATGTAGTCTAGAATTGGTTGCTGAGATAACATGTTCCCCAAAATGTATTTCCACCCTCCACTATTTGGGTCACATTTGAGTGGCCGTGTGTTTACTTAGCGTGTAGAGACAGAGAGTCTCAGCCCAGGAAATGTGACAGGCAGAATAAACCCCACTGATGAGTACTTTACAATAACAGTACTGAAGATGTATGTCTTCTGAGTTTGTTTTTAGTATTTGTGGTAGATAGCAAGTACATCCTGGGGCAGATGTAGGATTTCACGATGTGTGGTTAATCTCTCATGAGGAAGTTTATTTCCAGCTTCATAAAGTCAGGAAATGTGCTATTTTTGCTCTGAACATGCTGTGTGAGTTAAGTACACTGGGTTATTGTGTATGTGTTAAGAGGGGTCAAGAGGAAGGTTGTTCATTGAACCCACAAATAAATTTTATGTTATGTCTAATGTGTACTTCCACACATACTGCCTGAAATGGACTGCATTTGACTTTAACCCATTCATGTCTGTAACAACCAAAACATTCAGACATTGAATGTAATGATTTTCTCAAAAAATCTATTTTCCTTGCAAAACATTTGAAGGAGACACAGATATCTGACCCCAACCTACAACATTTCTAAAGATCTTTGCTCAATGATCTTTTTAGAGAACCTTTTGCCTTACTATCCAACTATTTTGAAAATAACCATAGATGCAGACCACACATTTAAAAGGAGCTCTAGGCATGAACAAATTTGATGAGCATAACATTAACACTCTTTTATGTTTACATCTTAATGAAAACTGGCAAGAGTCTTAGCCATTTTGGAGACTCACTTGTATCAGTTGTATGTGTATTTTACCAAATGTGACCTGAAATTCTCTGAAAAAAAATTGAGCCCTGAAAATCAGTGAAAAAAAATTGAGCTGTGACTATGAAAAAAAATAATTAGGCCACGGTAGTTTACATGTCAGTACTATTGGGGAAAGAACAAGGCTGTGATAACACTTTTCAGAAAAATAAACTAATTCTACAAGAAGGAATATTATTCTTTATTCACACATGACAAAGCATTGATAGATCATTGGAAAGGAATTGCTTTTGTAATCATGTGGCCAGTTTCTACTGTTTTAGGGAACCTTTTCCCCCTGAAAGCAATGCGAGAGGGTGCTAGAAAAAATTGAATGTCTCCCAAAACATGATATCTACATACACATTTGGCATGTATCATCTATAACCTACATCATTTAAGCTACCTTAAACATCCAGAAAATGTGACAAGCAACTGGCATAAAAGGTAACCTACATCTTTAATGTCTGGTAATACATGTATAGTAACATGCAAACAAAAAAGGCTATTATATGAGGTCATAGTACATCTATAAGGTCATAGTGCATATTTTATTGTAAAGAAAGGTTGTTAGGGTACTCAGATAAGGCTGAGAATGCATCTCAGAGCATCTAGAACCCTCAGATCTGGCTTCTAGGGGGCCTTGAGTGGCTTCAATAAAAGTTTCAAGGCAATTAAGTCTATTTCTTGTCCTTTTTCATACTTCCTTGCAGTGATGAAGAAAAAAATTGAGCCATGAAATGATAAAAATAAATAATTGACCCCTGAATCTCAAAGAGAAAAAAAATTGTGCCCTAACTTCTATACAGGCCTACCCCTGGATATCTAATTATCAATGCCCAAGGGATACCACAAGAGTCCATGCAGACCCTTGCATATCTCAGGGTTATGAAGGACTGAAGGTTAACCCATATAGGCTAATTTACAAATGTGGGACATGTAGGTTAATGTTTTCTGGAGCACAGTTTAGATATGTGATAGTGCTTTACTTATGGTGCTCAAGTCAAACCCTCAGACAGGGCTTTCCGCAGTGTGCTTATGATATACCTGGCCTTTATAGGTTGTTAATCAGTGCAGGCACAGATACAGTGTTTTGCGGTGTTCACATATGCCGAAGGAGGAGGATTCAGGCAGAATATTGTAGGAAACCTTAAATTTGATTACAGTTGGTCAGAGGGGTTCATCATCCCCTAGATTTCACATTTAAAAAAGGACCACAAAGCACAAAAACCTAGTGTTGTAGCGTTCTTAACCCTTTCATACCTGGAGATCTACTTGACTAGTAGCAGTTTTGGCTGATACGGGTATGAATGGGTTAATGCTATTTTGTACTCATTGCTTTAAGTGTTAATGGATTTCTGATCATTAATATGCAAGCCTTTAGATACTGCAAATTCACATCTTGGAATTTTCTTTAAAACCTGTCCATTTGGACACCCAGACCCTCAAAACTAAAGGTACCCCATAAGGACACCAACATATTTTTGGGAGGAATTTCTAAAAATGTCAATGTCAAGCATATACCGGTAATTGAATATTTTTCACCTCAATATCATTCCCATGACATTGTGTGTGGATATTATGCTTTATAATTCATTAAGTAAATATATGTTTATGGTTGTAATCTGAGTATATTGGGGCCTCTATTGAAAAAAGGACACCCCAAAACTTTACAATTGTCAATTTTAGGCACCCTGTTTCTAATTCCTGGCTAAGGCCCTGTGTAACTGTGGCTGTACAGTGTACTCTACACTGACAGTTGTAGGAGTCAGTAGGGTTTTGAAATAATCCCAAATACATACAAATCTTACAATTGCTTTAGGCGAAGTGGCACATTTCTTTAATTTGGGCAAACAGGGAACACCCCGCTTCGCTTCCTTATTTGTCTATTTACATGCTCTTACTCCACTAAAACCCTGAACCCACTTCTGACTTATTTGTGATTGACGTGTGACAAGGACAGTAGCAGTATGGGTTAAAACAACAAACATCAATACATGTATTTGGAATGCCTGCTCACCTTTTGGTTAAATTCATATATACTTGAAAAACAATGAAAAGTTGATATTTCAATCTCTTCATCATACAGTGGTGGATTAATGAACATCGACTATATTTAGGAAGTTACCTTTCATATGTGAAACTATTTCTGAATCAGATAGGCCTGATTTTAGCTAGGATGATACATACAGTGTTTTGATTTGTATTATTAAATGGTGCTACAGAAAACCTTGCATACCTCAGACCAATGTGGAACAAGCAAAAGTGACTGAGGTAACTAAAATCTGAGTTACTTTATTGACATTTAAATACATGTAGATAAGAATGTTTAGGACTGGTGATTTTGTCTGAGATTAGCGAAAATTGGAATGAAGGTAAGTCTGAGGTAAGCTAGGTTTTCTGTACTTTATTTTCTCAATTAAAGGTGTATAAATGATGACCACCCTGCGAATATATATATATATATATATATGGCTCTATTGGTATTGCAGAGGTTTACTTTAAAAAATATATTGCCAGTCCACCGGACTGGTTGCTTCCAGATTCCTCAGGTCCTGCATTTTTTTGCCAGTCCTGCCACTTAATGACCTCAAAAAGAGAGCCTGAAGTACTGGAGTCCCAGTCGCTCGAAAAGACTATTATTAGGATGTGTCCTTCCCAGGCATATATTCACCAGTCTGTACTGATGGGAATGTGATACCTCTGGTATTGTACAGCTGCCTACACCAATCATGGAGAGTTCAGTGGTTAATGACTTGTCTACTTAATTGAGTGGGGATTTGATACAAGTGTAATTATATCCTGTTGGAACGCTGCTGTTTTATTGTGAGTGGGCTAATCACCAGACCTTAACCCATTTATCCCTTTAGTAGGGTTGGATACCGGTACTAAATATGACACCAAATACTAATTTTGAATGGGAAAAAGTGTTATATCGTTGAAATTTGAAATATTTTCAAAATTGCCTTGATTGCTACTTGGACCTCTTCGTTCAAAAGTTCTATTTGGCTATTTATTAGGAAAGGAAAAGTTTTGTAGCTGACAGCACTAAATTTAACAGATTAAGGTCCCTGGGAGGCAGGAAATATCTAAGAATATTGTCAAGGTATCATTTTATTTAGTAGATATCAATATGGTATTGTATATCGAAAATTTTAAAGGTGCCAATCCCTAACCTTTAGAGTCACAAACAGGCCTGGCTGTTTTGGTGGTAACTCTCTTGCATAAGCATATTATAGAAAATATTTGTAGGAGTAATGTTCATTAAACTACACCTAAACTTCATTTCTCTTATTTGTTTAGGGAAATCAAAATTACATATATAGTCACTTTTTCTGCAGTATTGAAGACTAGCCATTGTAAATTTGTAAGTGGTGGAGGAAAGAAAGTGATTCAACTGAGTGAAGTCACTGGCAATTTTCTCACATGCTGTGGTGGGGATTCCAATCTAGGAAGTGGTGAACAGGGAGCAGTCAGTGGCAGTGCTTCAGACCCCTAGACTTTTAGCACAGTGATCCCTATTTGTTTAGTAAAAGATTCACCAATTTCTGTATTTCAGTGCCCATCCAAGTGCCATTCGCTAGTATCCACCTAGCACCAAAGGCCTTCACGTCCCACGAGAGAAGATGCTTTATTCCTGGCCATCAAATCAAAGTGGAGATAGTGGATGTTATACGTCCTCCAACAACGCAGCTACTAAACCCTAATCAGTGAGTAGAAAAATAAATATTAATGAATACAAATATATTTGGTGTATGTTCATCCTATGAGGGTGGCTAATGATATGATAAATTCAAAATATTTTCAATTTTTGTTAAGGATGATTCTACCTTGGAAAGGATATCACAGCTTTTATTTTTTCTCCAAAATTCATTACTTGCACATCTTAGGTTGTGAGTTGTGAAAGGATAACCATAGCTTGAGCTTGATCAATGGGTTTTAATCTGCTATACACACACAGTTACACACACACGCGCACACACACACACACATACACACACACACACACATATATTTATCTATCTATCCATCCATCATTCCATCTATCTTTATATATATATATATATATATATATATATATATATATATATATATATATATATATATATATATATATATATATATATATATATATATATATATATATTTATATGTATACATAATTGATTGTGTGTGTGTGTATTTACATGATATAATTAGTGCTATACAAGATGTTCTACTCTTTTATGTTCTATTCTGTACAGATATATTATCAAAGTGAATCATGGGGAGCAACAGTGGTTTGTCAAGTGCAGATACAAGCATTTCCAGAGCCTTCACGAGCAGCTCCAGCTGTACAGAGCCAAGATGAGGATACCTGTCCCCACAAGAGTGTGAGTCATCAATTACTTACTACTACATAGTGCTTTGATGTTGCCATATTATGCATGATTGCATGAAACAGATACAGGCTTGGCATGCAGTGTTTTATTCATTAGGCCTGCCCTGAAAGGCCTTGCCACTGACCGCTTGCAGTCTCTCACCACTGCCCGAGTTCAAATCTCAGCCAGCTCATGTGAGAAAATTGCCATCGATTTTTGGTTAGGCACTGGTTTTCCACGGGTACTCCAGTTTCCGCCAACAGTTACAACTGGCAGAAGAAAAGTGATGATAATCAAAATTCCAAAATCTCTAGTAAGGTTGGTTGAATTTCAACCAAAAGAGTTTTTTTATATCCAGTTTGTCTCATGCATACAAGGTATTTTGCTAAAATTTCCTCTTACCCTTTTGCTCCTCGAGGGCGCACATGGTTAGATAATTTTGAATATTTCTCATCTGATTGAGCAATTGTAAAATTTAAGAGAAATCTTAGCTCTCAATAATTTTTTCTCAAAACTTGCTATCATTATGTGTGTCTGTCAGTTTTCTTCGATATAATTTTGTTGTTGAGATATTACCAAATGTATTTGACCACAACTTTAGGCATGAATAGGTTCATGAGGCCCATGCACATATGTTTTGGGGGCAAGGCCAGAGGTTTGCATTCAATTTTAGTTTTTGGCATTCCATTAGACTTGCTGCTTCCAGATTTTGCAGGTCCTGCCACTTTTTGCCTATCACTTTTTGCCAGTCTTGCTACTACTGCTGATAATGCATTGGTCAATTTAATCATCACTTCATATCTGCAGGACTTTGGAAAGGCACTGTCTGAATTTACCCTTAAGAGTGAAAATGTAGCATCCATTCTTGGGAAAAGTGGACGGAACAAACCTATAGATACAACTGTGAATTTCTATGCCTCTGTGATCAGGCTCTATACTGCCAATACTTGCTTGATAACTACTGCTATTTGGTAAATGAGGGGTACAGCTATTCCTAGTTTTCAGGAAGCAACCAAAATGTGAGCCTGATGATGCGTACTCACTATCAAAAGCTTAAAACACCACAACGGCCAATCTAGCCATCACTAGACTTTACTCTAGTAAGGGAATTACCCTTTCAGTAACAACAAAAAAGTGAACCTAATGAATGCATAGTTTCAAAAGCCTAAAATGCCACAACAGCCAATCTAGCCATCACTAGGCTTTATTAACTCTAACAAGGGAATTACCCTTTCAGGAAACAATAAAGCCTAAAACACCACAACGGTCAAGCTAGCCACTACAATACTCTACTCTCACAAGGGATTAGGGTATACACAAAACCTAGTGAGTTGTAAGAAAAGGCATGGTTGGGAAGTTGGGTGCTGTGGTTATTTTTAGGACCAATACCAGTTATTTCAGCTATACAGCTGGACTGTTAACTAATCTCCCTCTCAGCATTCAGCCTATCAACCATACAACATGTGTTTGATTTTATTGTTATAGTTGCATCATTTACCCTAACTTGCTATATGCATTGCGCTATAATCACAACCTTATTGAGCACGATATTGGCACACCCATGCACCTGTGTCAGAGCTGGTGGCCTTATATACTTATTTATGCATACTTATGCAAGGTTCAGTTTTGCAACTAGGCACCAACATCTAGGCATCAATATTGTATACAGCAAACTCATATACACCTCTTGTGATTAGATACACGCCTGTCAAAATCTGCAATTTCTTAAATTTCTGCCCTTCCAGATTTAGCTATTAATCTACTTCAAATCCTTATACCAAATACATTTAAAAGCCTATTGTGTCAAAAAAGGCATTTCACACTTCCACTATGTCCTAAAAGATGGTTTGTTAGGAAAATATTTGGTTATTACCCCCAAAAAGTCAAAATTGAAAATTCTTTTAGCCAGGACAGGTCCTGGCTATGTCCCTGGCTAAGATAATTTAGCAGACATGCACTATTATTGTTGTTATGAAGTATTTATCAAGAGAAGTTTGGTATTTATTATTAATCCTGTCACACCCGAAGAAGCCGGCCCATACACATTTTTGAGTAACTTAATTGATAAAGCAAAATTGTGATTAATGTATGATTGAACAAAATTTAAAGTTATTTTCTTGCTTGTCAGCTATTTGATTGAAAGTTGGTGCTTCATCAATTACGCTCCGGTATTATAACTCTTATTTTTAAAATATTGTCAGACCGTATTTGCTTGCCAGATGTTACCAAATACCGATATTAAATGGGAAAAGTCATGTTGAAAAAACGAAGTATTTAATTATAGCATATCATCGGCTTATCAGCCTTTGATATCATTTAAATAACATCTGAAATTTATATAAAATTGACTTAATTACTACTTTGACATCTCCACATGAAGGCAGTTTGTTAGCAAAATTTCTGAAGATGACAGTGCTCAATAGATTGAAATTAGGTCCTTGGAAGGCTGGCAGGATCATTAAAATCATTGTTAAGATAATGGCAGCATTTAGGAAATATCTATATCGTATCCTATCATATCTTGAAAATTTTAAAGGTGCCTTGAATCCCTAACAGCAACCACACTACTTAATCATACATGAAAAGTCTTCTTGCTTAAGAGCTGAACAGCATGTGCTTACAAGTTACATGCACCTCTAACACAGCAATCCTTTTAATCAGCTGGTCTCTTGAATGTAGTCTCCTCTTGTTTTGAATGCCTACACTTAGCAGTATTTTTTAAATTTTAAGATAGCCCGTTAATGATTGCTGCAGCTAAAACTGTCCTGAATTGTTTTGTAAAATTTTTCAGTAAAAAGCCTTTTTTTTGGAAAGCATTTTTTTATCATTTTTTTGTTGTTGATACAAATAACATGGAAATTTATTGTTAATAACACAATGTTCTGAAAATTATTTGACCTGAAAGTTGTTCCTATTGTGTTCAACAAACTCTCTTTTGACTATTTTGGAACTTAATGGAACTTAATGAGGATATTCATTTTCAAAGTGTGTCCATCAGATGAGAATGGGTCTAAAGTGGAAGTTAGCCAAGAAATAAATATATGAATGCCTCATAATAGTTTTGGATTTGGTTGGTTTATTATTGTGAAGGTGAAATAATCAAATTATGATGATTTTGTTCTTTTACTGAACTTATTCGCATCTGGATTACTATCATGGTCTCATTACTTTTAACGTAATGCATCAAATAGAGTAGTATTTGAAATTATTTGAAGAGGGTATTTACACCGAACACAAATAATAACTCACATGGAATATTTCATAAAATATAGTTTTATTATTGAGATTTATCCATATCCATTATCACATATTCGCTCTAGATTGTGTTCTTTCAACTCATTACTGTTGGGATCAGGCTTCTGTTAGATACTCTGGGACCACATGACTTTGGGTTCTCAGATCGCCACAGCCCCACCCATAATCTCATAGCCCTAGCTTAGCTTAATTCTGCAGTCACACTGTACAATAGTCCTTTCCCAAAAACAGTTTCAAAGTTGTAGGCAATCTTTTCAGTGTTATATTGCATTTTGGAACCGTACTTCAGAACAACTGATTTGTCAAATGGTGTTCTTTGAGTGATCATAACCTAGATATTCCTCAGAGCATGATCTTACAATTTTACTGCCTAGCTGGACCCTGCATACGACTGTATAGGTAAGTTGATTTATTGACATGTAGGTAGAATACTCAAACTGACTAACATGCGTTGTTGATTGTTTATTTTTAGATGGTCTAAATGTTGTCCTTGTAGTCACAAACAGAGACGTATGAGCTATAAGACCACTAAGCAGGTGCTACCCAAACTGCCCAATAAGCCTGAGGCTCTGGTCAAGACTGTGGAACTAGAAGAAAGAAAGGTAAGTAGTTAGCATACATTACTATATGCTTGATAGGGTTCGGATGCGAAGAGATACAGATACAGAAACAAGAAAAAACAGAAAATGGTCATGTTTTTCACCCGGATTTTGGCCGGGTTCAAGGCAAACAATGTAAATTTTTATTGTTGCCTTACATTATTGGGCGAGTTACAGACATTTGAGCATAATCAATTACGTCAAATGTCTGTCGAACGAGTGGAGCTGGCTTCGCTACGATCGAATGCTCAGTTTTTAATTAATCATCCGACCACTAATGCTCAACCTATTCCTGCCTCTCGCAGCCACAAACCATCCTGACTATTTGGGTGATATCTTTTGAGTTATAGCATTTTACAGAAAATATATGAAGGAATTGATCCAAACTCAACCAACAAATCTCCATCAAATATTTTGTGAATTAATGCTTGATTTCAATATTATATTCATTAGTATCAGACATACAGACAACAATAACCACAAAGATCGTAAGCATGAATGGGTTCAACCATATATGTCCAGAGATCTTACTGATGTTTTGTATGGATCTGTTATGCTTTTGAAAATAACTTTAGAATTAGGCATATATTCTCACACTGTTTGAAGGATAGTTGTGAGCTTGATTATGTAGGCATTTTGGCATTAGTTCAGCAATTTTTTGCGTAATATTTAACATATTCCATTCATGCCTTGAGAGGTCTTCTTCAAAGTGTTGTTGGTATCTATAGTATTTGACAATAACTTCAGAAAATACAGATTTTGTTGTTTTGACTGAAATATGCTTTCATTTTTTCATATTTTTTCATCTACATTTTTCATAGCTGCTGACATTGAAATTTCTGTACCATTAATATTGTTTTTCTAGGTCCAGCTAGAATCATTCCTACAGAATCTCCTGCGCAGCCCACAGTTCAGAGATCACCATGAAACAGTATGTGCTGAACTCATTTGCATCTGAAGTGCACATATGGTCTGCACATAAATATACTCATATTTGAAAGAGAAGTTTGAAGAGGAATTGTTTGCCACTACAGGAGAAATTATTTCAACCAAATATTTCTCCAAATGACAATTTGCTTTTAAAAATATTTGCATATATGTCAGGCCATTTGTACACTCCATCGGTGAAAAGGTTAAAAAAAGTTAAAACTTTACACTACTAGATAAATATATCCAGGTGTCAAGGTACACATTTTATTGTTGAAAATTTCATTTAGGTTTTTCCAATGTCTTTCAAAAAATGAGATGTTGGTACATCATCAATTTCTGTATTTTGTTGTATTTTTCCCAATGACATCTTTACCAAATCTGTATTTGTATTTGCTGAAGTCTCCTTAATTGTGATGTTTGTTATATTTTTTGTAAGGTCTCTTGATTGAGTTAGCTGTTTGTGCAACATCATCAAGTACTGTATTTTGTTGCATTTTCCCAATGACATCTTTAGCGTGCTACTTTAAATAAGGTACCAAGTCAGTATTGGTATATGCTGAAGTTAACGTAACTGTAGCATTAGCTTTGATGTCTGTTGTAGTTGAGGTTTCTGGAGGTGAGTCAGCTGTCCTTCGTGCATGATCTTGGTCAGAAGGGGAAGGAGGGAGTGGTCAAGAAGCGGTCAGGAGGACGTAAGCATGCTGTAGGATGGTTTAGTTGTGGGGGACGTATTACTGGACACTGGAGCAGAAGGTAACTAACATAACCCATTCATACTTGGAAATCTACTTGGCAAGTGTCATCTGGACCTGCCATACTTATGGAAATATCTTTGGCATAAAGCATTTTTTCACACACCTTTTGGAGAGGAATAGTAGATTGAGTTTTGATGAACAATTTCCCTCAAATATTTTCTAAATATTGCATTTTTGAGAGAGACGTCCCCAAAATATTGGTTTGTTTGGCTGCTACAGGCATGAAAGGGATAAACTTATTTATATCTGAGAATTTTGGAAGATATTTATACAAATGCTATAACTTACACTTTTGAAGTATAATTTTTTAAATACGTAATTTTGGTACCTCCTTTTTATGACCATCATTAAATTTTGCAGATCGGGAGATTCTGAACATTGATAAGTATGAGATATGGCTTTGTTTTGCCAAAGATACTTAAAAATGTGAGTTTAACCATTTAAAGGAATATATATTGAAGTTGGGGGTCTCTCAAAACTTTTTAAATCCTCCCTTAATCTATCTGCATTGTTTTAAATGTATAGTTGGATATCTATTTCATTGTTTTGAAATATCCTTTTTGAAGTGGTAGTAGAAAAGGACTTATTTGCTTGGAAGTCTGAGTTTTCATTTTATTGAGATTTGTGTTTTTATGTGGCAGTTCATACAAACGGAGGTAGGTTTGAAGTTGACATGGGATTTGGGCAAATTTCACAACTTTACATTATAGTTCATTGTGGTACTGTGAGAAAGTTTAAAGGTGGCATAGTGCATGATTGAATATTATAAGGACAACCATATTTACATGTTTCATACTTTCATAAACTTTGGCAGAAGCGGTTTTGGTTGAACACTTAGCAAGATTATTTTACATATATATTCCATGTGATTATGTTTTGATACCATTTTCATTATTTAAAAGTCAATATATGGGTAAGATATGCATTTTATTTCACTTTCCTTAAAGAAAAACACTTCTGACCACTTGCATGCTGTGTTATCACTGCATATCCATTACTGAAATGGGTAAATATTTTTTATTTATTTGCATTTCCAACATTGGGTCAATTGTAGACCACTAGCTGTATGGTTGACCATTGGTCCTTAGGTTATGTGGCAGAACCCATCCATCAAGAAATATTACACTTACCGTATTTTCGCGCGTATAAGACGCATCCGTATATAAGACGCAGCCCTTGTTCAGGCCATTAAACAGATGTATGGACCTTAGCTTTGTGTATAGTACGCACCCCTCTTTCGGCCCATGTCTCTAGCTATTTTCAAATTACAAATGATAGAAATGGAGGTCATCTTACTAACTAGCATTGTATTCGGACAAACATTACGTTGATTGTAATAAGGGCTTGGACATTCATGCAGTGTATTGTAAGTATTGTGCTTAAAATAGAACCGGCTGGACAGGTCCGATATAACAAACAACAGTTGAACAGTCAGAGACGTGCTAAACATGTTAGAAACACAATAGAAATGAAATCATACCCGAGCCTCAATTCTGATACGGGTTGCAGTAATGGCTGGTCATCGATTTGTGCTCTCTTTGTGGCCTGGGCACTCGATGTAAGAGACCTCTTATTTTTACACTCGTATATTGGACGCACCCCCTTTTCATACCCCTGCGTCCTATGTAAAAAAGTGCGTCCTATACGCGCGAAAATACGGTATGCCACACAAAACAGTCTAGTTTCAGCCAAATATGTCACAGGATATGATCACAATGTTTGTAAAGTTAAGATGTGAAAATCAAACTAGTATCTAATTTCTACGTATTAAAGGTACATATTTTGTACTGCACCAGCAGCTAGCTTTTTAGAAAAGCAGCATTTCCTTATCATTATGCTTTAGTTGCAACTTACAAATGTTTAACAATGGGAAGCTCTACCTACATTATCAGTTATAATGGTATACAGAACAGAGAGTCTGAACTATAGATAAAAAAGAGTGGAAATCTTTTGCTTCGCCGATAAAATGTGTTAATTGTAGTAGGGTTGGCCATGATAGAGGAATGTCCACTAGCAAAGAGTTCATGTTATTTACTTTGTGAAGTATGTACTTCTGACTGTGGGACTTTGTAGGACTATACATACTCTGGTTTCAAATAGCTGTCCTCATGACCAGCCCTAGGCCAAACATTTTTCACTTTTGTATTTATTCATTATGAAAATTATACCAACTCGAAACTCTTGTCTACCCTGATTTAAACCTGAAATTGCTTACCAGGTGGTCCTAGTGAGATCCTTCCAGTTGCTTGATTCATGCTAATCAGGATGACCACCCTTGGCACCATCTATGATCAGCCACAGAAACTAGAAACTAAACATTAAGCAAAAGATAGAGACTAGAGCAGAAAAGCACTGTTTATTATTTAATGAAATCATAAACTAGGAGCTAGTCTATTGGTGGTAGTTACCAGCTGTGAGCCATATGCCACACTAGCGCTGCCAGTGGCCAAGGTGGTGATATATGGCTGTATTATGCATGCAGCAATCTAGAATAAGCCAATACTACTTACTATCAAACTTTGATATACCCAATATCTAGCATTCAGGTCTTTATATTGAGTGTGGTTATGTTTGATTCTCACAAATCACTTATGGGTCTTCTTTCTAAAATGATATAAAGCAATGACGACTTTCAGAGATAATGTAACAAAACATTTCTAGAGATAGTGCAACAAAATAATAATGTCCTGCAGGCAGTGCAACAAAGTAGCAAGAATCTATTAACAGTGCAACAAAATAACATGGTTCTGGAGATGTGTAACAAAATTGCAAGGTCCTATAAGCAGCGCAACAAAATAATAAGTTATTATAAATAGTGCAACAGAATAGCAAGTTCTTATAGATAGTGCAACTAAATAACACAAGTCCTACGGAAAATGTGACAAAATATGAGTTCATGCCCAGGTAGTGCAAAAATGATATTACTAGGGCTCTAAAGTAGTGCAACAAAATAACAAGTACTATTGTACTCATTCATAGTAGAGATATCACATCTTATCTTCATACCATCAATTTACTCTTTTATGCCACACTTGCCTATTTATTATATGGCGTGCTAATATTTTATATTGCATGCTAATGTTTATCTGATCTGGAAGCGCTACCTGTTTTGTGATTACAGTTTTACCTGGGCTTTACATAAAAGCATCTGATAAAAGTACCAGGGTATTGCAATCTGTTACACTAGGTATTTATGACCTCACCAGCCCTATCATTTCTTGCATAGCTATGCAGTAATTAGATAGAAACCCCCATATGGAGTTTTCTGAATTAAACAGAGCTGCCAGCCATTTATTGATAAGTTAGGGGGGACACCATATTCCTACAATTATACTGATACTTTTCGGGGACAAATGCACATTCTGAAGAAAATTAATCATTATTAAAGCCATTTGTTAACTGAATAATTAATACACTTATGAATCATTTGTTATGTTATAAAAGGATATCAAAATGGGACATTTTTTTATTATTATACATTGAAATTCACTTGCACCTCTCAATTTAACACCACTATGTGAGTTTCCTTTATCAAATGGTACTAATTTTTACAAAAAAAACATTATTTCTCTATACTGTTTACTAAGCATTTTAACTTCAGTTAATTTTTGCTTTGTAACCTGCAACATGTTTTCATTAATGCTCCACCATGAATAAGTAAGGATAGAATCGTAGATTTAAGTTCTACCGTATATAATATTTCATTTATACAATGTTAAAGATAAGGACGATTCCTATTAAAATACAATGTGCCATATCTGGCTCTAAATGAAAATTTGGTTCAAAAGCATCATTCTCTTGACAGTATGTGAACATTTCATAATAAACCTTTGATCAGTTAAGTGTTCAAAGTAAATTTGTTATGACACAATGTGTCATTACTTAGGAGAGGTAGAAGCATAATTGTATTGTTATTACTCTATGATGTATCAGCTGGGATGTGCAACTATCATCACACATGATGTACCATACCGTCTTATTTGGGACAGTGCTCATACAGGGTTTCAAAGAAAATGCACCATTTCTAAAAAGATGGGGGGGGGGGGGGGGGGGGGGGGGCATTCTAGCATATTAACCCCTTTACCTGCCTCTGAATGGTCAGTGTGTATCAGTTTCTATAATTTAACAGAAGTGGTGGTTTCCCTGGCTCACATTTTACGCTTTTTGGAAAAGGACATTCTTACAACAGACAGGGATGTCTCTAGCTTACTTTTCCACTTATGGGAGAATGCTACTAACTGCAATTCTTTCCAACAGGCAGGGGTTTCACTAGCTTTAATTTCCCACTCTTGGGGAAATGCCACTAACTCCAATTCTTACAACAGTGCAATTTTGGTTCACAGTTTGCTAATGAAGGCTGTAAATGCTATTTTAATTACCAGTGCTGGTTCTAGGCATGAGGGAAACATGAATGTAGAAGGTGTATTTGTACCAAATTAAAGCCAAATGGATTGGCATCGTGAATACTATTACACAACCAACATTTGTGTGATGAAAATGATTTCTTAATATTCTTAATTACTTATGCATACATATATCAACAGACACACATTGTGAATTCACCCATTTCCCATTCGTTTTGGATCACTCCTATTACTAGTGACAGGGATAGCTTTACAGATTAGTTACCTGGGAGTTTATCGTATAGAGGTACTGTATAACTGGTATTTTACAGGCATTTAATTTTTGCTATTTTTGCGATCCCCCTGATAGCGCCAAAATAACCTTCTCCAAATAAATATCCTGCTAATATATGGTTTAGTTTGAGTGCTTGAATGTGCGAATTTAAGTAGCACAAATACCCTCCTGTAGGGCTGTAAAGTGAAATATTAGCACTCCAAATTAAAGCTGTACAGTATAATGTTTAACCTGTATGCAGCTGGTGGCTAATTTTGCCAATACAAACTTTAAAATGAGTGAAACCCTTGCAAATGGGTACTCATCTAAGAGTTCTCAGAAAGAGCTATCCAACGAATTCCTACATGACAGGGTTAAGATGTTTTTCAATTTTTTGCGTTCTTGTGCTTTAGATGAAAGTAGCCTCGGCATTGGAAGGGTTAATTACCTGTTTGTTGTGACTATGGGTAGTTGTGGTGTATGTAAGAGATGATTTACTGATGAGTTACCTTATAATTCATAGAATATACCGTATTACCCCGCATACAACACGCACCCCATAGATAATACGCACCCCCTCCACAAGTCCCTTTCCCATATGTAAAATACAATGCCCTGTTTATAACACGCAGGCGGAGTTGGGGAGTGGGAATCTTGACCCCAGTACCGTAACCCGCGTTGACTCAGATAATTAGAGGCTTAAATCGTACTGTGTTTATAGTGCTCAGAGTCACTGTGCAAGTGATACCAATTAGCAGTATGGGAAAAGTCTATTTTCAAACATGATCTGGTACGTCCAGGGTATCAGAATGGCAATCATCATAACGTCGTCATGGTGACAGGCCAATAGACAATAGGAACCCACCAAAGTATTTTCGACCATGCCCCACACGTCTATATAATCGCTGTAAAAATGTTCTGGTTTATGTACCCGTTGATAACACGCACCCCCTCCTTACCGTAGGTTCTGCAGTGTATAAAAGTGTGTGTTGTATGCGGGGTAATACGGTAAGTGTATTTCAGAATGTAGCCTTTCCAGTGGTCATGAGTGTCTGTTCGTCAAATCACCTGTTTGTTATGATCTTGAATGTGCATTTCAGGTGATTCATTGGGTGAAAAAAAGATATTGAAAAGAGATGAGAGTTCAGAAAATATAAGTGTTTTTCAGACATCCAACTTTGCCAAAATTCATCATTGTCTTGTCGAATTACCTGTTTGTGTGTATTTCAGATGATTCAAAATAATAGGAAGACAGTCATACCATAAATTAGAGGTGAAATTACTGTTGCCTTGAGTTGTACCGAAATATATGTATTGCATATAGCTAGCCCTGCCAATGGCCACCAGGGTCTTTGCATATAATTACTAGTTGGTTGATACTGTGTATGCATATTTCAGATGGCTTATTGTGAAGGACACATTTATAGCATATATTCGACCAAGGGATGGGTTTGTCGCAGATGTTCTCCTGATGGACCAGGACTTTCAGATAGAGAGCGGTCTCGCTGACACTGGGGTCAAGCATGGGCTTATTGTTTCCAATCTCACAAGGTAAACAGAATGGCTTTTAACCCATTCATACTTAAGAGGTCCTCTCAAATTGTCCTCTGGATCTATAATACATTTGGCAATAACTTTTGAATTGAGAATGATTTTACAAAATATTTGAAGGAGAGTTGTTGGTAATATTTTCAATAATTTCTCCTTCAAATATTATTTGATCTCTGCTTTTCCCTGCAATATTTCATCAAAATTGTCTAACTGATTTTGGCCGCTAGTAATATCTATTGATTTGCTACTAAAAGTATTACATCTATCAATAGATCAACATTTGATATTCTATTGTAGGCAGCTATTATTGAAATGCTGGACATTCACTAAGTGTCGGGACTGGAAGGATCATCTGGAGTATGTCAAGGAGACAAAAGCAAAGGACTTCACACTACAAAACAGATACGACTCATTCGCCCCTGCTCGAGAACATGCTTATGCTAACTGGTTAGGTTTGATATGATTCCTTTGCCCTTATAAGGAAATATGCTGATACGTTATGTTAACCTATTGATGTCTGCAGATATCCTCAAAAAGTGTTGTATGGACCTATATTTCACTTATGAAAATAACTTTGAAATCATTCATAAATTCACAAAATATTTGGTAGAGCTGCACTCACCACTCACGAACTCGAGTGGCTCGAGCCCTGGAGCAAACTCGCCGAGCTCGAGCTGAAATGTTCAAATTGTGAGCTCGTCTATGTTGGGAACACAAACGTAACACAGCACCTAACACACATTATCAACATACGTAACTGCTTATCGCTGTCATGTCTTTACAATCTCCAATGTATACATTCAAGCAGTGTTGAGTGTTAAACTGACCTTTGTACCTCGTCAGCATGTTTTAAAATTAAATAAACATGACAATGTTAATTAATGTCCGCCAATAAATATACATTTCTTAATAGCTGGGCTGGAAAATAAGTATTTTTTTGGAAAATCGCAACGTCCGTGAGCTCACGAGTCAAACGGGTGGTGAGCTCATGAGTTGATCTCCCTCCGTGAGTGCAGCTCTAATATTTGGATGGGATTTTTGAGACAGGTTCTGAAGTACACTTCCCGTTCGAATATTATGATTAGGCAGTTTTTAGGCACTGCAGGCATGAACAGGTTAAGATTTGATTTGATCTTTTACCAATATGTACTTAGTATAGGCTAAAGTTCAAATAAAAAACAGGGTAGAGGAAAAACAGATTTAAAAAAAATAAACCCCATCCGTTACCTAAAAGGACGAAAAGGTCTGTCTTCACATCATAGCTATTTGCTCTATCTATAACCGTTAACATAGTTATGATATTGTCTTCATATATGAATGCCTTATGTCAAATTCTGGTTTGAAAACTTAGTACCGGGTATGTGAAAACATGACATTGCACCACACTCCCCAGACTATAGTAGACCATATGTCTAATGAAAAAACTACAGGCATAAACTGCAGCATATGTATCATTCCAGTATCATTTGCATTCTGTATATCAGCTACAGGCTGTGCACTGTATTTATATTATCACATTTATGATAAATGTCAGTTTTTAGTGTGTGGGCATTTGTGCTAAAAATCTATTGAATGATTATAAATCATCCCTATAAAAGACTTATTTTTCTGGGTGCTGGTAATTTAACACGAAGAAGCAGCCATATGTCTGTTAGGAATGGCATCCAATGGCAACAGTCCTGTGACTGAGTAAACATAGCGCTTCATTGAGTTCCACATCAGGGGTCATGCTCGATAGTCTAAATAGTTACAGAAGTGGGAACTCTAGGTGCTGAAAAAAGTCTTCTCTAGCCTCAAGGCAAATTTTGAAGTCCCACAAATGACATGTTAAAAAACTGCAGAGGCAAACCAGGGGCGGATCCAGGGGGGGTTCGAGGGGTTCGTCCGAACCCCCCCTGGCTGGTGAGTCATTTTGTACCACCACGCCACCTGTGGACAAACATCAAAACTAATTGTTTTTCCTGCCTCGGCAACCAGTTGCAATTTGCAATTCTGTCCACGTCTTTTGTTTCCCCAGGCCCTGAGTAGCCAACAGGCTGATTGGTGTTAGCCAGGTATAGGTCCGAGTGGATGAACATCCTGCTCGAGGGGATTATCTGCCGTGAACCGGCGGATACAGAATTACAGTCGAGGGGGGGGGGGGGGGGTTCGTTGATTCTCAAACTTCTGGATCACTTGATTCATTCCTTAGTCTAGCGGATACAGAATTACAGTCCAGTCGTTCGCATACTAAGAATAGCTTGAAAACCCTGAAGTTTGTTAGGTGAGTGGGGAGGGGAGGGTTCGTTGATTCTTAAACTTCTAGATCACTTGATTCCTTAGTCTAGCAGATGCAGAAGTACAGTCCAGTCGTTCGCAGACTAAGAAAAGCTTGGAAACCCTGAAGTTTGTTAGGGGAGGTGGGGTTCGTTGATTTTCAAACTTCTAGATCACTTGATTCCTCCAAGCCGTATAGAAAATACCTAACTAATAGCCAACAGATACATAAATAACCACATCTTAACACCTTTTGAGGTGGCTTAACCCATTTGCATCTGAAATGCAAAAATGGTCAAACAACTTTGAGCGTACCTCGTCAAGTAGAGTATTATTTGTAAAAAGGTTGAATAGAAATGGTTCAGCCAAATTAGAAAAAAAAATTGTTGATTTCTGAGAATTCGACAAGCGTAGAAGGGGAAATTTACTGAATGACTCTCATGACTGGTGTTTAGTCATATCACAAATGAAAGAGTCTGTCTCCAATTGAACCCCCCCCCCCCCCCCCCCCCCCAGATGCATGTATCGCAAGTACGCTAACATCAATCAAACATAGTGGGCAAAAGTTCTATCCCTCATCCCCAGGGTGTTCACAGTGTTAAATCTCTCCAAAAGGTAAAATATATTTCTTAAATGTTTGAAAGTGCAAGAGGTCCGTTCAATCTTGTGACCAAAAAATAGGATAATGTGGCCATCACCAAATCCGATTTTGCATATCATAATTTATATGAAATATTGCGTTTCAATTAAAATTTCGATCTAACACTATTATGTATTTTGTTATATCTCTTATGAGATTTTTTTATATCTCTTTATGAAATTATCATTTTTAGTTTTCTGCAGTTCACTCCTGGTGGTGTTTTCTTACGAATACGAATACGAACGTTATTACTCTCTAACCGCATTTTGCGGTACATAGAGGAAATACAATAATTTCATTAGAATAATCAACATATATATACATCTACATTGTAGTCATAATTGTAAAAATATACATATATACATATATACAATATACGCCCATAAATAATTGTGAGTGGCGCCACCAGTGTCACTTTTCGGAACTACATCGAACCCCCCTTTATCAAATCCTGGATCCGCCCCTGCAAACCATGTTAAGTATCCTTGTGCAAGATGCTTTTAGAAACTATATTGTAACTGCAGGCCAAATACAAAATACATCCATTGACTAATATAAGGATCTGTATTGCACTATAATTCATTAATTGCAGTCTTTAACTTTATTGGGAATTCAACTCCATATTTAGTCTTTATTGAATATCTCTTAGGCTTTGGGGATGGGGTCTGAGAGATCTAGATAAAGCTAGAAATACCACAGGATTCCTAATATTAAGCTAGGAAAATCCAAGGATCTGGTCTGTAGATAGTTGTATGTATCTATTTGTCATTTGGACAAATAGATATTTACATGTCTATTGATAGCGAGACTCAACAATGCCATCAGGTTACCTTTTGACCAATAGATATTGAATCATACAAAAATCGTCATAATTGATTCTGTGGTAGTTATATTTTTTAGCTTAAAGTTAACCCTAGATATGTGTAGTGTTATAGAAATCAAATTGTGGATTCTAAGTTTTAAACCATTATTTGTTTCTCTTTTGTTAGGTTTGTTGATGGAAGTGGCTATTTCAGTGCAGTGGCAGATGCTCTGGATGCAGCTAAGGAAGAGATCTTCATCACTGACTGGTGGTATGTTTCAACTTTTTCTGCCTTGCAATTGTTTCAAAACAGATCGAGCCATATCTTATTCATATTTTTATGGGAGAAAAGATAATCGTCACCATGTTCAGAGTATTCCACAATTAATTCAAGCTTTTCCATATTTCAGAGATTTTTTTTCTTGATATTAAGAACCTTATTTTTCTATTTGCTAGAAATTACTTTCGAAGGATATAGCATTATTAGTGTTTGTTCTCACCAAGAGCTTGATCTATCTTTTTCATATGTTCTATGTGTAAGCCAGCCTTAAGGTCTTTTTCCATTAAAGACTACGAGGAGGTTGAGTAATTCCTGACTTCTAGATTTTTCTGTTTTTTATTAATGAATTTTGTGAAATCTTGCAGGAAAAAGCAAAGACCAGAAACTATTTGAAGGAGAATTTTTTTCTCTCATTACTGGATTGTTATATTTGGCAGGATTTTGAAAAATTACCTGTTTTACAGTACATTCATGTTATGTGTCCATGCCATGTTGGTATTTGTATGTTGTTTTACAGGTTGAGCCCAGAGATCTACATGAAGAGGCCTATCACTGAGGGAGACAGGTGGAGGCTAGACATGATACTCAAACGAAAGGCTGTAAGTTGCTTAGATTAGATACAGAAATTTAGTAATTACAGAAATTACACAAAGAAGTTTTTGTGGAAATCAAAAGATGTTGGTCTAGAATATGCTGTATCTTGATTACAATGCTCATGTGTCAATGTTGAGACAATAGAGAATATTTTTGTCCATGATATTCTGTATTCATATCTAGATCAGAAAGGTTAATAATTGTATATGGAATTAAGCTATTGCACATGGATTGGTTTAAGTTGTTACTATCATAATATTGAGACATAAAATAATATTTTTCTAGGATATGTTGTATCTATATCTTGAATTAAAAGGTTTTTTTTTATTGACTATGGAATTTAATCATTGTAAAGGAACATATTTTGAAGTTGCAATATTCATGAAGTTGAGAAAAAATGTATCTTTGCTATGCTGTATTCTTTCTTGGTCTGAAGGGTTCATGCTTAAATATGAATATTTTATTGTACATATATACTTGTTAAAGTTTTAAAATTTATTTTTAAAAAGCAGAAATATTTTTTTCGATGATTTAAAGAAAGATCATATTGAATTACATTTAGTCAATGCTTCATTATTTACTTAAGCTGACTTTCTTTTCTCTAACGAGTACACACTCCTACAAATACTGGTTGATACAGTGGCCTTATGAATTATTTTTATTCTACCCTCCCCCAGGACGAGGGTGTGAAGGTGTTCATTCTCCTCTACAAGGAGTTCCAGATGGCGCTAGGGATCAACAGCTACTACAGCAAGCAGGCACTCACATCAAAGAACTCACAGAATATCAAGGTAAACATTTCCTTGTCTTATTTCACAGTCATCAGTCATATGCTCAAGCAGAAAAGTGAATGATTTCTATTGTTTGATTTGCAGAAAGTTGCATCTTTTTGTTTACATTGTTATATTTGTATTTTGAATGGTTGGTATAATGACACCAAGATAGAGGGCAACTTTCTGGGGTCAGAAACTTTTTGTTGGTTTAAAGGTGTTTATCGTAACCATAGATATACTTAATCTAGGTTATGTTTATCTCTATCGGAACATTGTTATGATATGCCACAGGGACATGAGAGGATAATAGTTAGTCTATTTACAGTATTGCAGGTTTAACTTCATGATCACCCAGGCAGCATAACCCTTGGTTCCAGCAATGGAAGATTATTGTCACTCTATCATCTCTATTATCTATATTGAGTGGGTTAGCCATAGTGACTGAGTGGTCTAAAGCATCACCACTCACTGTTGCTGTTTCTCACCACTGCCTGGGTTTGTAACGCAGCCAGAGCATGTGAGGAAGTTGTCATTGACTAAGGGTTAGATGGTGGTTTTTGCCAGACACACAGGTTTCTCCTCTAGCACTTACAACTGGCTATTCACAACGTAACCACAATATGGCAGAATCAAAATTCCAATATCATAATCCTGTGTTGTGCTTGGTGGATATGCGATAATTACATTTTTTTGTACATGCGAAGTACATTCAATAAACATACAATACAATACATCCCCCTGACAGTGTCACTCTATAGTCCCATCATGAGAAGATTGTATGCGTTGATATGATAGAATTAAATTGAGTTGATTGCCTATATTTCAGGTACTATGTCACCCTGACAGTGTCACTCTATGGTCCCATCATGAGAAGATTTTATGCATTGATATGATAGAATTAAAGTGAGTTGATTGCCTATATTTCAGGTTCTACGTCACCCTGACAGTGTCACTCTATGGTCCCATCATGAAAAGATTGTATGCATTGATATGATAGAATTATAGTGAGTTGATTGCCGATATTTCAGGTACTACGTCACCCTGACAGTGTCACTCTGTGGTCGCATCACGAGAAGATTGTATGTATTGACCAGCAGGTGGCGTTTCTCGGAGGGCTGGATCTCGCATATGGACGGTGGGACAATCAGCATCACAGGTACATAGAGATTACTATCTAACAAATTAATGCTGAAGAGTTGCTTTTGAAGTTGTCTATTATTCTTTGTAATTGAGTATGATTTTACAAACAATTTGAAGGAGAGATGTTGGTAATGTTCTGATTAACATTTTCTCTTTTAAATATACATCTAACTATGCTTTCATCTACAAGATTTACTCAAAATTGCCAGGCTGCTTTTGGCCACTGTGAGCATCAATAGGTTAAGTAAATACTAACCCTACAACTTGGCTGTGGACCAGGAAAATGTTATACATATAGAGAGCAGAGGGTTAAAAGGGGTTGTTATTTAAGCCAAAGGGTGTTCCAACTCATCGCTTGGTACACATATTGCACCTACCATTTTAGTTGTTTCTTTCCATGGATGAAATGTGATTTGATTGGTATGCTTATTCCCTTTCAGTCTGACTGATCTGGGGTCGGTGGTTCGTGACCGTGGTGGTACATTCACTGTTAGCCCGACATTTGACAGTGGTGTTGGTGCCTCATCCAACTGCCTCTCAGACATCCAAACACCATCATCTGACACTGCTACTAGAGATATCACCACACCCTCCGACGTCCCTCTTACTGGCATTGACACCCCTTGTGAAATAACTCACCCTGTGTCCTCTATTGGCACACCCAGTGACTATTATACTCCACCTGATGAGGCACCCTCAGATAGCCATGCATCCTTTTTTACACCTCCCCTCTCTTCCCCCTCGCCTCCTCACGACGTTCAGATCTCATCTCCCATCCCAGCATCATCAAAAGATCCTCAACCTGGAAGCCAGGCTCCATCAGAAAACATTACTGTCCATCAGGTAGGATATCTTTCTTAGTCCTTCCAATGCTAAGGCTACTTTCATCTAAAGCACAAGGATGCAAAGACTTTTGAAAACCATTTAAACCCTGTTATGTTGGTATTCATTGGAAAGCTCTCGCTAAGTACTACTGTATAAAAGGTAATGTTAACGTGTGCTTAATCCTCCCGAATTTACCGAATGGGTTTGAGACGGGAACAATAAAAACGTTATCTTTAATCATTTTTGTTGGTATGCTGGGGCAAGCGATGTTCGTATTCAGATTGAGTAATACAGCCGTATATTTAAGTAATTCGCTTGCCCAGCAGATGGCGACTTATGTTATCTGGATAGTGGCGGTTTTTATGTCCAAAAGTCAACAAACAACGATACACAGTAAAACATATTCATTTGGCTAAAACATTTATGACAGTAAGTGAGTAGTAACTCACAATCATATCAGATAGACATTTCAAAGCTGTCCATAATGAGGCGCCCCATGTATTTAATGGATAAATTCAGGCGGACTGATAATTTGAGTGTGTTCTAGTACTGTTTGCAGTACTCACAAAGTTCCTCAACCTGCCCACGAGCCGGTCCGACTTGGATTTATGCTGCTCTAATTGCTATTAATGCGCAGAACAATAGAGCCAGCCATGTCAGCTCAATTGAGCTGGGATGGCTTTGTTGTTCTGCACACCACGGCACATTCAGTGCATACAACATTCGTCTGCACTAATAGATTCAGAAGCGAAAACACACACTTTCGGTAAATTTAATATCAGTGCAGCCATGTGCAGGACGGGAAATAAAAAAACGGGAAAAAGTAGAAAACAACATTTTTCGGGAAATAAAAGTCCCGGGAAATATACCCATTATACAGTATTCGATGAGTACCAATGTGCCAGGGTTTCAGCCATTTTTCAGTATTTTTGCAACATTTTGTATTGGCCCCAATTAGCCATCAACAGCATAAAGGTAAGGTAAAAACTCCAGGACCAAGGCCAGGTGGGCTCACCTAAAATCTTGGGCATCATAACGTGCAAATACCTCATGCATGGAATCCTGGTTAACCCATTTATCCATGGAGACCTTTTTGACAAGTGATGTCTGGATCTATAATACTTATGAAAATAACTTTTGACTTAAGCCTTTATTGGAAAAATATTTGGAGGAGAGTTTTTAATTAGTTTTTTGCAAACATTTTTCTGTCAAATATTTTCTAAAAATTGCTATTGTTAGAAAGATATCACGGAAATGATCAGGCGGCTTTGAGCATTTCAGGTATGAATGGGTTTAGAGTCCTGATAGAAAGTTAGTTCATATTCAATACTGTTGTTGTACTGTGGTTATCCTTTTCCATTTAAAAGAGGTGTAGATATAATTCTCATTTTCAAATAAAGACTCCATCCATATATAATATATGCTTTTGCTCTTGAAGTGAGCATCCTAGGTTATTTGTTGAATCACAAAGTATGTTTGATTCCAAAACAAATCACATACTTATTCATTCTATGATCATCTTTGTTATTATCATAAGTAAAAGTGAAAAATATTGAGAAAAATAATTCACAAACAATCATGTACATTTTAATGTTACATTCTAGATATCTTGTAGTTGACCTTTTGATGGCTTTATTTGTATTGCGATAAGATGAAACTTATTTTAATTAACAATTCATCTTAATAGTTTAGAACAAATACATTTTTGCTTTCAGTAATGTATGATGTTGGCTGTTTGAGCTAGTGACACTGTCTTGATATGAAATAATAATATGCATATGAAGTGATCAAAGATTTTGTAAACATATATAATAGAATCATTCTTTTCCCTTTTCAGAATATGCAAGGTGTCCCCATGATATATATAGATGAAGTTGATGACACGCCACCTGGTGACGAAGCAGGCACACTAGAGACTGAGTTAGAAGTTGTGCACCATGCTGCTATCATAGACCTCCCCCCTTCGCCCTCTCCGGCCTCCTCCGCCAACAGCCTGGATTACATAGACGCCAAGGACTCTCTCTCCAAGAGCAGCAATCAGGACATAGCGGGAAGAGAGCGGAAGGGAGAGGGGGATGGGCCTGTCGCCTGTTTGTTCCCAGATGCCTCACCAAAAAGATCGGCAGCAAAGGATGGTGAGGAAGGCAATGATGAAGACTTTGTCAGCGTGACAGACAGGTCCTCTGTTGCTCCGGATTCATCAGTCACCGGGAGAGATGTTGAGGAAGTCGGCTCAGTGAACAGTGTCAATCAAAACGCGAGTGGTGGATCTCCTGTGGTGAAAGTCAAGAAAAGGCTTTTCGGCAGGAAAAAGAAACATGGTTCGAAGGCATTGTCTTCGAGTGCGGAATGCATCTCTGTTCCTGACAGTGCAGAGATGGTTACGAGTACGCCGAAGGTTGAGAAGAAGAAGCCGAATCGGCAGCTGAGCCTTAATGTAAATCTCTTCAGGAAGAAGAATGCAGGAAGTCCCACGCCCTCTCGTCATTCTGCAGCCAGCTCTCCTTCGAGGCAGTCGTCGCACTCTGCTAGCGGCCAGGCGAAGCAGACTAAGGGCAGGAGGCTCTGGGGTCGTGCCAAGAAGAAGGTCCTTGTGGAGGACATGGAGGATAATAGCCATGACGCCAGCGGTGATGCCAAGGCCAAAGACACCAATGCGGCCGTGCTGGAGGCCCTGACGGCACCTGTCAGGAAGCGCAGACCTAGTCGCCTCAGGAAGTTTGTGCTGACGCCCGAAGCCCGGCAGTTGAGAGCTGCTGAGAAGGAGAGACGGCAAGCAGAGGCAGCGTTCCTGCGACGCTCCGGTTCAGGGCCCAAATCGAAAGCGCCCAGCACCCCCAGGCCCATGTCCTCAGCCACCCCCTGGTTCACAGCCAAACCTTCAACACCCACCTCCAGGAGAAAGTTTGTGGTGAGTAATTCCTCTATCATTTTCAATGTTTATCCCTGGGTATGTATACTGTGGTATGGTAATTCCACCATCATGCAACCCAACCCTATACAACCCAAATGATCAAATACATTGGCAATGATTCTATTAATGAAATACAATTGAAAGTAGATTATTTAATTGCCTCATAGGAACAATTGCCCACCAGATAGATTCTGTTATATAGCTCTTGCCACCAGATAGATTCTGTTTTATAGCACTTGCCCATAGATAATATGTAGAGGATTCTGTATTTAAAAAAAATGTTTTGGTAAGAAATACGTATTGTAAGGCTTATATAAGGGGAATGATGGCATGTATTAGTTTAAAATGATTTGGATCAGAAATGACCTTGCTTGCCATTATATTGTACATGATATTGTCTTGGTTGTGTCCATGACGTAGAATAATGAGTCTGAGAAGCCAGAAGAGAATTCTCCTAGACCATTCAGTCTTTTAATTTACGAATTAACAAATATAAACTAAATGTTAAGTATATAATCACACACTTACAAGATATCCCTAGAATACCAGGCCTGTCCTCCTCAATCTGCCTCTAAAATATGACTTCATCTTGCATTTTCAGTATATCTGAACTAACTAGTTTATAATACTATTCTGGCATGGTTTCTTTCTTATAGCAATATACTTGATGCAGCTTTGATGAGTCAGTGATGATTATCATATCTCTATTGTTTCTTAATGTGCCTATTACCATTGTTTCAGTTTAAGAGAAAGGTAATGATGTCAGCATTATTAATTGGTGTTATTGTTATTGTTCCAAGCACTGCTGTTTTGAGAGATTCCCACAGTAGGTGCAGACTTGTATATTTTTGTGCTACTGCAGTAAAACCTGAAATTAGAAAATAGTAAAATGATAAATTAGGGGTCAATGAAAAAATACTTTGCCCTAAGAATTGATTTTTTTGTAATATAAATGCATTTGATGAATCATATTTTTCTATAAAGGAAAATGAAATATCATTGAATTAAATGCATCTTGGTAATAGGTTTACTTTGGTTGTATCATGGGAACTGTGTTAAAACATTATCTCCTCCCTGTTAACATTAGTCCTTCACCATTTTTAGCCATTGAAATATGTTTTATGCAATCAGATCAATATCCCCATAAGTAGAGAGGTAGGCAGTTAAAATATTGGTATGATCTCTGAAGTTTATCATACTATGCATTTACATAAAAATTGAAGTGTGGTTCTCAGTTTAAGAAAGAAGAAGATGTGCATTTTTGTATGACAAGGTGATAAACTTTTACCTCTTTTTGTTCTGAAACCCACACAGTAGTCTCTTAACTTTAAGTCTCTTGTTACAGATAGCTGGCTTGTCAGGTTATACTGCAGTTTCAATATTTAGCATTTGCCTTTTGTAAGTGAGTGTGAGACCTGATAGTAGCATATCCCCTCCTCTTTTAGAAGTAGGTAGACTATATACATAGGGTTATTTGGTAATTCCTATTGCGATTTTTTAACCATGATACACTTTTCTGGATTTAGACTGCTAATTATAAAATTTTCAAGCCTATGTCTTGGTGGCCCTCTGGATGGGATCATTGTGAGTCTTGATACCAGGATTTGTCGGAATTCAGTAAAAAGTATCTTGAGAGTAATATCTTAACAACCTTTACCAAATTTAGCTCAGCCTTTTAAGGAAATCCTTGGATCTCCAAAGATAATCCTACGATTACCATGGCATTCCAGGCTCTTTTTTTTGTGATGGAAACTTCTTCATACCTAGAAAACGATGAGTGTACCATAGGTTTTGGTGCTTTTATTATAGTCTCCCATTAGGACCTGATGTAGCCCTCATATCCCCTTGTTGGAGGTATATAATATAAGTTTTGCAACAGTAAGAGCACCATGTTTGGTGGCACGGTGGCTCAATTTATGTCAGAGTGCTGGAAGGTGAAAAGGTCTTAGGTTCAATCCTCCCTACCGCTGCATGTTGTGGACTGCCCCCCCATCTATTTCCCCATCTACCATACATGTACACTAGACACTGGCATGTTTCAATTTGTGCATAGATATTAGAAATAATGTGATGCTGTGATTAGAACAGGACTTTGCTTAATTTTACCCATCATGTGTGCATTTTTTGTTTGGCCATGTGTTGCTCTGAGAAATTTTGAGTTGCATTTCCTGTATGCATGGCTAAAGATTTTTATTCATACAGGTGAACTTGGATATGACGGACTCAGTGGGACCAGGAAAATTGGTCCGTCATATGCAAAATCCGTCATATGCATATGATGGACTTAGTCCGTAATATGCAAGTGTGTATCTTTTTGCATTGGGGACCTCAGTTGATCTCTATATAAAAGTCAAAACAGCAAAGAATATGCCTGGCTGGACTTTTATTATACATTTATTTGTCTGCTGAGAAATACCAGACAGTGTTAACTGAGTTCTGTCTGGCCGAACGTAACTCAGCACATGGGTTAGTCTCGGCGAGAATAAGCCGACTGCTAGAAACGTGTTTGTCCGTCATACACAATGCTAATTACATAGTAAATAGCATCGTGTGTGCCGTGATATTGGTCCGTGGTAGCCGAGTTCCGGCATACGGAATCCGTCCTATGCATGGTCCAATACATGTAGTTAATATGCATGGGACTGGGACCAAGCATATAGTCCGTCATAGCGAAAAGTCCGTCATACAGTGGTCCGTCATATCCAAGTTCACCTGTATTGATATATTTCATTCAGAGAAACAAAGAATTCAAAAGTGTGACTTCTACTACAGCATCTATGGTTTTAAGTCCCAGTATTGAATGGCTGAAAGTCAAGTTTTTAACCCTGTCATTTACATAGTTAAGGTCTATTTTATGGTGTTTGTGAAACTCCCATTTTTATGGTCCAATTATAACATCAATGACTAGTAGAGATATCACATGGTTGATACTTAATTGAGTAAACTATATATTTTGATAAAGGATTTATCCTCGATTTATTTGCATTTCCTGATGTGGAATGGAAGTTCATTTTATTGCCATGGTACGCCATTGTACTAGAATAGATATATAATAAATGCCAGGTGCTTGGCCCATAAAGATAAGCAATGCCCCTATATCTGTAATACAACACATAAGCAAAAGGACAGAATTAGCATGACTGCTGTAATTCATATGCTTATCAAGCCTGCTGCTTTCTGGGCATATCATATACACAGAGAGATAAGCAATGCATTCTGCCACATGGATATATAAAAGTATGGGAGTTGAACTTCATTTGGGAGAACTTCCTACCAAAATCGCATTACACTGTGTGTAAAACTAAAAAAGTGGTGTAATGCTGTTTCCAGTCCATTTATATGTTATTAATATTGCTACATTGACTGCATATTTCTGCAAACTAGACATATTTGTATTGTTGTTGAAAATATCAATTTGTATCTAATAGGCAATACACATGTGAGAAGAAAATGTATATGAATGGTATGTGTAATGCATTTGTCCAGTTCAATTATAAGTTAACATTGCTACATTGACTGCATATTTCTGGAAACAAGAGATAGATGCGAATTGCTATTGAAATTATCAACTCTGTTACAACTTTGCAATACGCATGTGAAATAAAAAAGTATATTGGTAGTATAATGCCTTTTTCCAGTTCAAATATGTATTAAAATAGTTCCAGAAGGTCATGAACAAGCCCATTATTCACAGAAAATAGGTCTAGTAGGTTCATAAATGCCAACTGTTGATGTCTGGATGAATAATGTATGCCGTGTTTTGTGGTCTAGCAATATATTGTGAATGGTGAGTATAAACAACAAATGTTGAAACCAAACCCAATAAAATTGGCGTCAGCTCTGTCTGTAGCTGTGTTAGTAGAGAATTCCGAATAGCAGATGTTTAAGCACAAAACGTGTATTGTTTTCATATCTTTTATTATCTTCTGTAGTAATTTTCATTTATACACCGGAGTTAGGTCCTAATAATATACCATATTTATCCAAACAACTGCACAGACCCCATTTAATGACACTCCCCCACAATTTTCTGAAAAATGTGGGAAGGGGCAAGCCAGTGGACATAACTTTCTGGCCCTCTGAAAATCCCCAACCTCCCCCCACTAATGCAAATGTTTCCTTACCTTTACATGCAGTACCGGTACCTACTGTATAATGTTCTTATTTTCCAGAGATTGAACACTTGGTGCTCTAAGTCTTCCACCATTTCAGTCAGTGCTTGGTGCGCCATCGCTCAAATGTTCAATCAGACAAAAAAAAACCAATACAGTGTGGCAATAGTAACATGGTATACAGTATTATTTAAAAACTTACATCACTTTTAGCATCTTCCGCTACAATCTTGTTGATGTTCCCATCTTCATTTGTGTGTGGAGATTCTAAGGTAGATTTGTCAATATCTCTCCTGCAGCCGGAACACATGAAGATGAACTTGATCAACAGACTGAGTCATGTCAGACAAAAGCGGAAAAGCAAGAAAGAAGAGGAGGAAGTTGTCCAAGAGGAGGAGGAGGATGATGTAGAGTAAGTGTCATTACTTACCTGTAATTTTAGTGTGAATGTTTTCATTTCAATGGCTTGTGTTCGCCCTTTCTGTATATCATGATTTCTACAGATTCACTGTACCTCCAATTCAATGTATTTACTATTTAGTATTCACACTTAACACCTTGGACTCCCTGTATTACCATATCAGTGAGTCAAATTCATTTGGGTACCTGTATGTTGTCTCTGTAATAATTTCCAATGTGTCATTTTAACTCTTAATCCCTTACACCGTTTACTTACAATTCCAGTGTGTCATGTTTCCCAAGTCCCTCTAATATCTTGGATTCACTGGGACTACAGGGCTCTACCAAACTATGGATTGGCAAAGATTACTGTAACTTCATAGCCAAGGACTTTGTTGACCTAGATACACCCTTCACAGGTGAGTACTCTATTGTTTTAATTACACAAACAGGGGTGGCATTGTTATCCATGTACTTATTTACCATAGCATATGGCAGATCATGGCAACAATACTAAAATACATGTAAACCTCTTCACCAATTCATCTTTAAAATATCCTACAAAGTACAAGTTGTATTTCAACTATTTGCAAAGGAGTATTACTTCTCAGAATATCAAACATATCTTTAAGATACATTTCAAAATGTACAATACTTTAGAAACTTTAGATGTTTGCACTTAGGTCACCTGGGCAATTGAGTATGATTTAGACTAATTATATTAACTTACCGTATTGAAACAGGTCCTAATTGACCATTTGGTTGTGTAAGGATAAATTAAAGATTGAATATGACATTATGATATTTGCGTTAGTAAATTTAGTTGTGTTATCTTGAATGACAAAGAAAAAGTTGCTCATGTTCATCCTTTGTGGGTTTTTTTTTAAAAGAGGTCTTTAGTATTGCATTGACCTTTGAGCAATCAATATATCTCCTCTAAAATGAGGCTGAAAAACATTTTTTCTTTAGGGTTGTTGTGTTGGAATTGTAACTTTGACAGGTATTACTTTAAGTGGTTGATGTGTATAAAGATTCTAAAGAAGGGTAACAGAATCTGTATAGAAATTCTTCTGAGATTCATTGATGGCTCCCTCCCTCTACCCTTGAGAGAAATTTCATTTTCTATATGCATATATGCACATGTTATTGTTACATAGGCAAAAAGAGTAGCATTTATAAATAGTTAGCAAAAATTGTGATGAATTCAAAGTTACTTGAAATGATAATTTGATTATATGAAGCTTAACAGTAGTTCCTCAGTAAGATCAACTCTGTCATGGCTTTGGCCCTCTAGTAATGCAAAAATCACTATACAAAATACATTAATTATTAGCCTAGAAATAGCAGTAGTGGCAGCAATAGCGAATGCTATCATCAGTAGCAACAGTAGAAGCAGAATTCACAGTAATATTAAGCCTAATATACTACTGGTTGCTCATTTGGCCAATACAAAAATGATGCAAAAAACCCTGACTGAAACCCTGGCACATGGATACTCATCTGAGAGTACTCTGCGAGAGCTATCCATGAATACTAATGTGACAGGGTTTAAATTAAAAAATCTTTGTGTTTTCATGCTTTGTACGCATGAAGCCTCGGCATTGTAAGGTTTTGCATGTACAGCAGCAATAGAAGAGCAGTTATAGCATCAGTAACAGCATGAATATCATTAATAGCGACATCAGTGATGGTAGCTGCAGTTATGGCAGTGACAGTAGCAGTGCATATAAGGATCAGTACTGATAGGAGCAGCAAAATGCAGTAGCAATATTAAGCACCAGTTACAAGACTTAAAGTAGTAGAAGCAGCATCAATAGCAGCAGTGACTGCAGGTATGTTCCTGTGATAGTAGCAGTAGTGGTGAAGGTCAGTAACAGTAGCAGTCACTGCATCAAAAGTGTGGAGCAGTTACAGTAGCAGTAGCAACCTTATGCATAGGCAAGAAAATGCACCATTAAGCAAATCTTAGCCAGGTATAGTTTTGCAATTGTACATGCCCTATTGTATTGTGCTGTATATGGTATAGACATAGCTTCCTCTTTGCTTAATTGCTTTTATATTTCGTATCTCCCTATAGAGGGTATTTAGGGTTGTAGGGGCTGGAGGGGTTCAAACACTCAATGGTTGCCCTTTTAAATGAATATTTTTCTTCATAATACTCCAGGGTTCCACATATTTCAGAATTCTTACTAGCATGGCAGGGCTAGTAGGAGTAGTAGCCCTCCATTTTCACTGGCCCTACTAAAAGTTGCACTAGCCCTATATGTACCCAACCTTTTATGTTGACCAAGGCTCCCTTAGATATGACCCCCTGCCCCCATATTCTGCATCAGTTCCTATCTAATCTTTATCGTACTGAATGTATGTGTGTTTTTATGTGATCAACCATACCTGTCCCTAATCCTTCTTGCTGCTTTGCCAGATTTTATTGACCGCATGCAGACTCCGCGGATGCCATGGCATGACATAGGGGCCGTTGTTTACGGCGCATCAGCCAGAGATGTGGCCAGACACTTCATACAGCGATGGAACTTCACCAAGGTGATTTGATTTGAGAAAAAAGACCATTTGTTATATATCTAAAACTTTTTCTTTTTAAAACTTTTTTTATTTTCCTTGGCGCCAGGTTAAGCTGGCCCACATTCATAAAAGACAGTGTTACAAAGATGTATATATAAAGTGATATCTAGTTACATTATTTGGTGTCCTACCAAAGTTTGTAAAACAGTGTTTGTAACATTTGACACAATAAAGATATATGTATAAATTATATCTAAAACTTACTAATAAGCAAGAACTTCACCTATCAATGTTATGATTGAGATATTAATTCAAAATAAGATGATAAGTATTTTGTACATATTGGAATGTGTATGTATGTTTGTGTTCATGTATGGGTTAGTAGATAATAGTTTTAACATGTTCATACAAAGTGAGCATTATAAGAAAAGAAATTGGACGTTTTACATATTGAATCACAGTCACTAGAAACTGGTGAAAATCTATGCATATAAAAGCAATATGCAGAATAACATCTACCTCCAGTCTGATCTAACTGCTCTTAGTTTGTTTGACTTTGTTCAAAGATACTCTACTACCATGCACATCCATTACCAGGGATGAGCATGCATTACCTGTATGGATTTGAATATGTAATTGTATAATGGTGAATAAGACAACAGCTGAACATGATGCTCTCCAGTTACTTTTTACATTCCCATCAGATATTGATAGCTTGTCCAGTGCATGTATCCACCTCTTAGCGGATTAATACTCAGGTCCTCACTAGACAGGTGGCCTGGTTACTTTACAAATGTGCAAATTTATGAAGGGTCAACATCGATAAGGATTTTGCAGCTGAAAAAACCTGTGGGACTATATGCAAAGGGAAGGGAATTTCTTCCCACTGATAGGTTTCTGTCTCATGATATGATCTAAGCAGTTGAAAGCGATATTTATCATCCCCCTCCTCCTCCTCCATACATACATATGATAACTTCTTATTGACCAACATCATCTTAATGATCAAAATTACCTTAGGTAAAATATGATATGTGGTACTAAATTTATAGGTTTTGCTTTATACATTATTTCCTTTTCTATTCACATTTTTAATTGATTTGATTATTGCTTATCTTTCAGATAGAGAAGTGTAAGCAGAATAGTGAATACCCGCTACTCCTACCCAAGTCCTACGAGAGAACAACAGTTCGGCCAGACCTTTCAAAGTCAGCCATCATGGCTGATGTACAAGTAAGCTGCACAAAGAAGATCTTTTTTTAACTTTAAAATTTCTAAAAAGATATTAAAAGATTTAGTTGCTAATAAGGCAATGAACTCTTCAATCCCTAATTTACAGTGATTAACATAACTTTACCATACATATATCTAGAGTATTGCCCAACTCTTTATTATGTATAGTCAAAAATGATAGATAAGTAATTGGTTGCTTGAAACTTGAAACTTAAATACCCAGGTGCAGGTAATTAACTTTGCTTTATTGTAATTCACTGAAATCCTCATATGCTATCCATGGTCACATACACTTTACAGGCAAATGATATGCATTTATGACAAATTTCCACGCAATGTGATTATTCATGTACATGTAGTTATGTGTACAGTAAGTGCTGCCATCTTTTGGATTTATGGAATGTCTCCTCCGTCAACTCTTCCTGGTATAATAGCTAATGTTACTTTATCGGTACAAAATACACTTGTTGGCTGCATTCAGAAACCTATGTCAGTTTTTATTTTAAACAATATTTTCTAGTGTCACCTCAAGCTGAGTAGACTTCGAGATTTTGTTATATGTAATAATGTTGATTGGTGTTTTCAGATTGTTAGGAGTGTTGGTGACTGGTCCATTGGTATCAGCAGAGCAGAGCATTCTATACTCAACGCCTATATAGGGCTCATCAATGACTCCAAGCACTACATATACATAGAGGTAGGTTGATGTATTTAACTTACTATACTCAATGCCTATATAGGGCTCATCAATGACTCCAAGCACTACATATACATAGAGGTAGGTTGATGTATTTAACATTCTATACTCAACGCCTATATAGGGCTCATCAATGACTCCAAGCACTACATATACATAGAGGTAGGTTGATGTATTTAACATTCTATACTCAACGCCTATATAGGGCTCATCAATGACTCCAAGCACTACATATACATAGAGGTAGGTTGATGTATTTAACATTCTATACTCAACGCCTATATAGGGCTCATCAATGACTCCAAGCACTACATATACATAGAGGTATTTTATAGGTTGATGTATTTAACATTCTATACTCAATGCCTATATAGGGCTCATCAATGACTCCAAGCACTACATATACATAGAGGTAGGTTGATGTATTTAACATTCTATACTCAATGCCTATATAGGGCTCATCAATGACTCCAAGCACTACATATACATAGAGGTAGGTTGATGTATTTAACATTCTATACTCAACGCCTATATAGGGCTCATCAATGACTCCAAGCACTACATATACATAGAGGTAGGTTGATGTATTTAACATTCTATACTCAACGCCTATATAGGGCTCATCAATGACTCCAAGCACTACATATACATAGAGGTAGGTTGATGTATTTAACATTCTATACTCAACGCCTATATAGGGCTCATCAATGACTCCAAGCACTACATATACATAGAGGTATTTTATAGGTTGATGTATTTAACATTCTATACTCAACGCCTATATAGGGCTCATCAATGACTCCAAGCACTACATATACATAGAGGTATTTTATAGGTTGATGTATTTAACATTCTATACTCAACGCCTATATAGGGCTCATCAATGACTCCAAGCACTACATATACATAGAGGTATTTTATAGGTTGATGTATTTAACATTCTATACTCAACGCCTATATAGGGCTCATCAATGACTCCAAGCACTACATATACATAGAGGTAGGTTGATGTATTTAACATTCTATACTCAACGCCTATATAGGGCTCATCAATGACTCCAAGCACTACATATACATAGAGGTAGGTTGATGTATTTAACATTCTATACTCAACGCCTATATAGGGCTCATCAATGACTCCAAGCACTACATATACATAGAGGTATTTTATAGGTTGATGTATTTAACATTCTATACTCAACGCCTATATAGGGCTCATCAATGACTCCAAGCACTACATATACATAGAGGTGGGTTGATGTATTTAACCCTTATGCTGCTGGTAGCTAATTTGGCCACTACAAAATGATGCAAAAACCCTATAAAATGACTGAAACCCTGGCAAATGGGTACTCAACTGAGCGTGCACAGTGAGAGCTTTCCAATGAATACCAACATGACAGAGTTTAGGTGGTGTTTTAAAAATTGTTGCGTCCTTGTGCTTTTGACAAAAATAGCCTCAGCATTGGAAGGGTTAACATACTTTTAATGTGTTTAATGCTGTATTATTAAAACAATACAGGGTTCAGCCTTAACAGGAGCAATTGGCACAATGTGCGTTGAATTTTGGATCTATACCTAGAATATTATTCTCAGTCTGTTTATTATATTCCTTGGTAGAATCAGTTCTTCATCTCCATTGCTGACCACAAAGATGTTGAGAACAGGATTGGTGAAGCACTCTTCAACAGAATCAAGAGAGCCCATGAGTAAGTACAGTTGTAAAGCAATGTGGTATTGATATTGTGACACATATGAAATGCAGACCTTCTACAAAGTATCTCCAAAAATAATCTCTGTAACTCGTTAAATAAATTCACACCCATAAGACTTACAAATCAAGAATATAGGTTAATGGTGCAAAAAATGCTCCTTGTAGCAACATGTCATTCCTTTTCAACCTAGACTACTGTAAACCCCTCCATATACACTTGCTATATATTTTGCATATTTACATTGTATAGGGGGTAAGTGGATAATGACAGCACTGATATAGAAATGAATGCATTCTTTGAGCGCACATGTCCACTTCTCTACTACCTGCACTTTACATGTTCTTGATACTTACCGTAATTTCGCGTGTATAAGACGCACTTTTTTACACAAGTTTTCACACTCAAAGTGGGGGTGCGTCTTATACACAAAGCTAGAGACCTAGGGTGTTTTACATCGAGTGACCAGGCCACTCGGAGATCGCCTAATTACAATAATAGTGCTGCCAAAACCGTGACCATCTATGGTTGCCACGGCATTTACGAATTGTAATTACCGAACCACTCCCCGCTGGAATGCATTGATTACAATCCATATCACCCCTAGGACAGTGGGTATCAGGCACTGAGATGGAGTGATAAGCACTGATGTCATGTTGATGTCACATATCACTCATTTTGAAGTGCGTTTAACTGGTTTTCTAGCTTTAATCTAGAGTAGTTAATTTTCCACAATAATTCCGAAAAGGGGGTGCGCACTATACACAAAGCTAAGGTCTATACATCATGTCAAAGGCCTGAACAAGGGGTGCGTCTTATATACGGGTGCGTCTTATACACGCGAAATTACGGTACTTGTTAATTAGCAATTTCTGAGATTACCAAATCAGGGATCTGATGTGGGTGTATCACAAGTATGTGTCATACTGATTGTTTGCTAACTTGCCTTTGCCTTCTCCCTGAACTTCTCTCAGGGCCGTTCCATGTAAAAGTGTGGTGGGGGTGAGGAACGGAAGATAATTAAAAATTCGGCACCCCCCCCCCCCCCCCTCCTGCCAGAAATCATATGTAATCTAATGGGATAAATCAATTCGGAATTCGGCCCCTCCCCCCCTTCAAAAAACCTTCCATTCCTCCTCCCCTCCCCCCACACTTTTAAATGGAACAGCCCTCAGACAATATTAAAACTTTAAATGGCAAATCATGAACCCACAAACAAAAAGTGATGTGAGTATAAGTAGTTTACAGTATGCATCATGTTGATCATCCTCTGGCTGTTAAGTCATTATAAAGTAGTTAACAGTATGTGTTATGTATTTCAGGTATAAGGAGAATTTCCGAGTGTATGTGGTGCTCCCCCTGCTCCCTGCCTTTGAGGGAGAGATCGGCACATCGCGCGGCACCTCCATCCAGGCCATCACACACTGGAACTACCAGTCCATCAGCAGAGGGGGCAAGTCCATCATAGAGAGGATCACCTCTGAGTGTGAGTGTACATCTACTGCTGATGATGACCATTATTCTACAACTACTCAGGATTGATAATGTGAATAATGATATTGATGATGATGATGATGATGATGATAATAATTATAGTAATGATGATGATAATAATAATAATGATAATAATAATAATAATAATGAAATGATAATAATGATAATAATAATGATGATGATAATGATAATGATATAAAATAATAATAATGATAATTATAATAATGATAATAATAATAATGGTAATTATAATGATAATAATAATAGTATTTATAATAATAATGATAATAATAATAATAATAACAATAATAATGATAATAATAATAATAATAATAATAATAATAATAATAATAATGATAATAATAATAATAGTAATAATAATAATGAAAATAATAATAATAATGATAATAATAATAACAATTATTATAATAATAATAATATGTTTTATAATAGTAAATGATTGACAGTAGTAATGATGATGATAATCATATCAATTATAATACCATCAAAAATTGATGATGATGATGATGATGATGAGTAAAATAAGAAGGCATTGGTAGCGATAACAACATATTGACATGGTATGATTTGGGTTTTTTATTTTAGTCCCTTATACAAGGATTAGATGAGACCAGAGTAGTTTGCATTATATTATGACTTGTTTTTTTTTTTTCAGTGAAATGTGATCCAGTAAAGTACATAACATTCTATGGCTTGCGTACCCATGCTGAACTTGATGGCAAATATGTAAGTATATTGTACTTGAACATTAGATACTGTTTGATATTCTTTTTTTTAAATCCATTCAGAGTATGGAATCAAAATATATGTGCTTTTCTTGGGCTGGCATAAACTATCACATAATTAATTAAGTTGAGTCAATAAAGTACATTATCTCAATAAATGACTAAAATATCTCTCTCTACTATATCAGACCTTCAAGAGTCTTGATTTGATCCTTTCTTCTTGTTCTTCGCCCTTCAATTGAAGGGGAATTTTAGTTTTTATTGTATGCATAGTGTGAAGTCACTCTGTTTTGTTGTGATAATCATTTGACTTTGCATATTTCCATTATTCCGTAAACGTGGTTTGGAAGCCATCTAACAAAAATTTGGCCTTGAGTTATTTGCTATTTTAATTGTAGATGACTAAGCTTGTGTATGTGAAAAGTAAGATGATGCTTATGGATGACAATGCAGGGATCATAGTTCTGCTAATATCATTGACTGTAGCATGATTGAATAAAGAGAGACAGAGTTATTTGCTATTTTCATTGTAGACGTCTGAGCTGAATATGTCCACAGTAAGACGATGATTGTGGATAGCAATGCAAGGGTCATAGTTCTGTGATCAGTGTTGACTGTGATTGGAAAGAGAGACAGATTTTTAAGTTATTTGCTATTATTATTCCAGACGAGTGAGCTTGTGTATGTCCACAGTAAGATGATGATCGTTGATGACAACGCGGCGATCATAGGTTCTGCTAACATCAATGACCGTAGCATGCTGGGGAAGAGAGACAGTGAGATAGCCCTGGTGGTCAAGGACACCTTTACATTCCCTTCAAGGATGGATGGAAAACCATATCGAGCAGGAAAGTTTGCTGGCACACTCAGGATGTCCATCTTCAGGTAATTACAATAATGATGATATCATATGGAATAGACAGAGGTTTTATATTGAGGATTTGTTTTTTCTTTTATTATTTTTATTATGTCATGGATAGTCAGATGTTTAGAATTGTCATTGTCAATTAGTGTGGACTCTTTGAATATAGATGGCATCTCAGAAGTCAACATTGTCATTGTCAATTAGTGTGGACTCTTGAATATAGATGGCATCACAGAAGTCAACGTTGCATTTTTTGCCCACTAGATGGCAGTTGGAACTATTATTTATAATATCTCTTTCCTGACTTTACATATATATGGGTTTTAAGTTCACTTTCATGATATCCATTTTCAGGTAATAACCTTATATTTATCATTTGAGCCTTAGAATTGTACCCTTAATAATGCCCATTTCCAGTCACAGCACAAGCTGGAAAAAGATGGAAAATGTTCTTGCATACTTAGGGTGTCCATTTTCAGGTGATAAGATATTATTTTGCAATAATGAATTTAATATTTATAATCTTAGTCTCTTTCCTGACCCTACACTCTTAAATCATGATAGTTATCAGGCATACTAAAAAGGATGTCCTTTTACAGGTGAGGAAAACAAAATATGGCAAAGGCTGCTGTAAGTGTGCAAACGAGACACAGCTGAAAACATTGCTTTCTCGAAAGGAGTTTATTTCACTATATGGAGCGTAAACATCTGTCCACTGACTATTCTTTATAAAGGGCTTTTGAACATTATAGGTGCAAAGGGCACTATATCAAATATCAATTATTAAGATTATTATCATTTGGTTTGTAGGGAGCACCTTGGTCTGCGCGATGGGGATAAGAGTATTGATGTGAGTGATCCAATCTGCACCAACTTCTACAAAGACATCTGGCTCAAACAGGCAGGGATCAACACCTCAGTATATGATAAGGTAGGATACCCAATGCAGGTATTTTAAAAATGTCTTAGAATCAACAGAGCACCATTTATCGAACCATTTGAAGCACACCTTGTTTTCCTCAGTAAGACTGGCAACATCTTGCATAATTAGCTCCCATAGAGCAATACACCAAGGTGACTTATTGCTAGGGATTAGCACCTTAAACATCTCACTATACAATATTGATATTTCCTTAATGACTCGATACCTTATCAATGTTTTTTAAGGATACTGCCTGCCTCCCAGGAACCTAGTTTTGTCAAATTTAGCACTGTCATCATTGGAAATTTTGCTACGAAATAGTGAACTTCCTTTGAACTTAATTCAAGTCCAATTTTATGAATATTTCATATCTCAAGTGATTCTATACACCACTTAACTTTTTTCGATATGATAAGTTTAGTATTGTATCGAGTATCGGAGTACCTATCCCTGCTAATTGCTGCCAACGTCACAGTAATTTGGCTCAGGGCTGATTATCAGAATGCCAGCTGCAAGCAGGTTCTCTGATCTGGCCCGAGTCTGTCATCACAGCTAGGCCAGATCTTTCCAATATACCAGAAAAAGTAATTAATTCTACTACATATCTTCATATACTCTATAACCACAGACCTATATCAATGATGACACATATGTCACACAATGTTAGAGCACAGTTTCCTTGTTCTTTCCTTTCTGTAGTGTTCCTGCAAGAAAAATAAAAAACTTGATTTATGGGAATGAAAATATTGCTGTAGGTTGTACCTCAAACTGAAACAGTGCCTACTGTATTTTTACGTAGTCGAATATCTGGATGGACTGGAAGCATGCAGAGATTGATTTATATTTCCTGCTTGCAACCAATAGACATGCTCTATTTTCTTCAGTTCAGTCCTTAATGACCCAAGTGAAGCAACTTTTACAGTCTCCAGGTGCTGAAAAACATGTTAAACACTCACACTGCACACTGACCTTAATGTGATTGTATGGTAATTGGCCCCTGCTTCATCTCCCCTCTATCTTGCTCTCTGATTTTTAGTATTGCCTGTTCCTTATTTTCTTTAGGTATCATGGTCACCTCGGTTATTTCATTCTCACCTTCCATTTCCAGGTGTTCCAGTGTGTGCCCACCGACCTTGTGCATTCGTTTGAGGAGCTGTATGCGTACCAGAAGAAGGAGCCGCTGAACAAGAAGGACCCGGACATGGCGCATGAGATGCTGAAGAAAGTGAAGGGATTCCTAGTCCTCCTGCCCATGTTCTTCCTCATCAACTCCAACCTCAGTCCAAGCGTGACAACCAAGGAGGCATATGTACCAGTAGCTGTGTGGACCTAAATAATGGTTAACCCTTTTCCATCTGCCCTGATGGCCATGTGGTATAAGGCGTTGCCACTGACTGCTAACTGTCTCTCACCACTGCCTGGGTTCAAACCCCGGCCAGGGCCAGTGAGATCTAGAGAGTTGCCAGTGACTTGGGGGATAGGCGGTGGTTTTCGCCGTATATTCCGGTTTCCTCCACCAGTTACAACTGGCTAGTCAAGACTTAATTCACCACAATATGGCAGAAAGGTGATAAAAATCAAAATTCCAAATGCATCTAGAGTGCACAATTGTGTTTTCACAAATTTGAACATACCTCATCAATTAGAGTAATATTAGAGACCTCAAGGATGGTTTAACTTATACATCTGAAGTGCACAATTGTGTTCTCACAACTTAGAATGACTCATCAATTAGAGTAATATTACAGAGGCATGAACAGCAACATATATAGTTGAATGTTTCCCAAAATGTTACTATTAATGAAGGTATTTCCATATCTAATGGAGCATGTGTAATTGCTCCATATTAGCATGGGCGAAAAGTATTCTGCTTTGTCAGGGTAGTCTTACTGTCACATTGTCTCACTAGCGTGTGATGGTGCCTTCAAAAGGGGCAACAAGCCCAACAGATTAAGAACTGTCTAACCAATTTTCAGGAGAATGCCAAATTTTCTAGTTCACAATTGATGTAGTCATCAAAATAGATGATAAAAGGTCTGGTAAACTTAACTTTCTGAGCCTTTCATATGTTTCCTGAAAATCATATATCATGCAGATTTCATTAAATATGAACTTCATCAGGTGTTCTTGTTAATTGATTGATCCAGGTTTTTATCATGAACATAAGGACCTGTATGGTGGCACCACCTGCTGGCAATATTTAAATGAACAGTCGCAGGTCGGCCCACCAGTGCTGCATGAGTCACTGGTCTACCTTTTTCTTGGAAATACCTTTTTCTTGGACACCCCTGTTTTTACGATCTTTTAAAAAAAGGTTTTTTATTGGTTATTGGTATATTGGTTAGATTGATATTGTATAAATGACCAGATTCTTAGTCTATTCAAGTACTCAATATAATGTACAACATAAAGATGTAGTATGACTGATATGCGATTGCCTCTTGTATGAGAAAATATCTTTTAAGACGTATTCCTCTCAACTTCAATGTAGTATGGAAGAAAGAATCAAAGGTGCCATCTTGTATATGATAATACTTATTAATCTACCCATTACGAAAAGTGTATATTATTGACTTACATGCTATGGACTTGTTCTGTGGTGCAGGGACAAAGGTTTTGATGATGCCAAGTAATGTTTCAATTTGACCTGGTGTCTAGGTACTCTTTATTTTAGGTATGAAGATGTCATAGACAGCCATAAAGCTAGAATGATAAAATACGATATTTATACTAGCTTCATTATATATATGTATATGTGTATATGTATAATGTATATATAATGTGTGTGAGTGTGTTTTTGTGTGTATTATTCCTTTACAGACCAATATTTCTCCTTGTACCATCTAGATTTAGCCTGGTCTGGTGTTATAGTGACTTAAGGGTCCATTTCTAACATTTTAAGCTGACCACTTCTATGTGTGTGAACTGAAGTAAGTGGGAAATAGCATGTTTCCCAGCTGAAAAAATTCCCTTGAATAGATTTCTTATGTATATTTTTGAAATGGCAGTTCTATGTAATTAGTTATGTATATATTTGGAATGTGTAGGAGGGGTTGGTAATGCATGCCTGGATAACATGACATTTTATGCATTTAGCACTTTAAAAAATTATCCATAAAAGAATGATTGCTCAATTAAGACTTTATGAATGTATTTGATATTTACATGTGGTCTCAGGCTTTTATCTATGAAAACAAATAGCACTGGCGAATATGGTTTTACAAAGTTATGGGAAGGATTGAATAATGGATTCTGTGAGCATACTTCCACATTATACATATTTTTCAAATATACTTCATTATTCTAAATCAGTGGTATGTCATCATAATGTCTTATTTTATTTCAGTGGAATCTGCATGGGTAGCATTTTCCAAGGTGAAGTTGCTCAGCCTAGAACTGAACTTTGGCACAAACCTGTCAGCAGCATAATTGATTTTTGGGGGAGGGGTTCAACATATTTAGTTGGCCATGATCTCACAGACTTAGTCCCATTATGAATACTGTACATGAAGTGTAAATTATGGGGAAGACTTTGATAGTTTTTTAGCCCACTTAAGGTTGTAGCAGCCCAGAGGGACTTGTTTATTATGTGGTAACATTTTGTGAAGGCATCTTTAAGAGAAAATATATTCCTAGGAGGAATGTTAATCATAACCAACCTACTAAGTCTGCGCAAATAGTTTGTAAATGTGTTTTTTTATAAAAAAAAACTAACATCATAACTATCATGGATTCAGGCAATACTTTCATAGGGAACTCAAGGGTGGGTTTAAGTGCTGACTTTGAGAAGTAGATTAATAGGGAGGTCTCATTATTATGAAGCCAAACAGGATGTGAATCTTGTCCAGGATGTGAATCAATTAGCCGTTGGACATCACTGTGATACAGTGATATGAGGGAGAGTAATAAATGGATCAGTAAGAAACAGGATGTACCTATAAATTTAACACACTTGCTCATTGTAAATTCACCTCACCCGTCTTGCCAACATCGTTACCCCTTATGCTACTGGTGGCTAATTTCGCCAATACAAAATGATGCAAAAAAACTTTAAAATGACTGAAACCCTGGCATATGGTACTCATCTGAGAGTACTCAGCACGAGCTATCCAATGAATACCAACATGACAGGGTTAGATAATTTTTCAAAAACCTTTGCGTCCCAATGTGCTTTGTATTGGATGGAAGCAGCCTTAGCATTGGAAGGGTTAACTCTCAACTTAGTAAGGCAACTTCTGTCTGGTAACTGGAATGTATTATACATTGATTATATAAGTTTTGACAAACTTAACCCATTCATGCTCTAAAATGCTGGGACATATTGGGAAAATTCTAATACATGAATATTTAGGAAGATACTAGTATTTGAAATAGAATTGTTGAATGATGCCCTAACAATTACTCTCCTCTCTTCAGAACAAGAATAGTTTGTGAAGTCTGGCTTTATCCCCAAATAATTTTCAAGTTATTGATTCAATCATTTCTCACTTGTCAAAGAGTACTCCAGGTATAGATGTGTTATATGGATCTGGAAATGTTCCAAAGAGGTTATGTGTTTGGGTCTGTAATTAATCAATATATGTAATTCTACATTATGTATTGGTGATTCTTAAAAATTTGCAAAGAAACGATAATCATTGAGTGAACTGTTAGACAACTGATTATGATAGTGGTATCATGTACGTATATCATGTAATAATAATGTGATTCTGAAGTAAGTTGGAGATGACATAGTTTCTAGTCTTTGCAAAAGTGGTGTTTATCCAGAACAGTGGATTTACACCATGAAAGTGTACCTGATCAGTGACCAATCAACATAGCATGAGGGAGGTGTTTTGGTTTTATTCTTTATTTACTTATTTTGTTATGAGTTTGGGCTATGAGGAACGTCTGTTAACTCAATATTCATGCTGCTTGACTTTTTACACCTCTTTTCTTTTATCTGTGATATGAGTAAGCAATCTTTATGTAAATATATACATATATATGTATATATATATATATATATATATATATATATATATATATATATATATATATATATATATATATATATATATATATGTATATATATATATGTATATATATATATATATATATATATATATATATATATATATATATATATATATATATATATATATATATATATATATATATATATATATATATATATATAGCATATATATATAGCATAAGCATATGTGTATAGGGTGTGTGGGTTATGTATTCTACTCATTAAGGATGGACATTATTTAAATTTTGGATGACTTGAATATTTAGAGACTGTAAAAATTACTGTAAGTTGAAAAATATGAAATAAATATGTTCAAAATGGAAATATGTTGTTTGGTGTTAAATGATTTGCTTATTCATAACTTAAGAAGCAGTCTTAAGAAACAAGTCTGACACTACCAGTTTCAAATAAGGGAGGGAGAGAGAGAGAGAGAGGCAGACTTCAAGTAGGGCAGTCGCAATAACACTCATGGTAACACCTGAAAGTTGTTCCTTTTAGATGTAACAATTACTGTTCTAACCTTTTTTTTAAATTACCGGTCAAAGTCATCAATTCATATGTAGACTCCAAGGCAAATGGGTTAAGACTATGAGCCTGATTTAGGTTTTTAGGTGGTATCTGAAAAAAATAGGGAAACAAACAAATCTTGTATAAACAATTGATAAGGCAGCATGAGGGACAGTCTTTAACATTTTTTATTTTTAAAACATTTTTAAATGAATGTTTAGTAGATGCCATCTTTTGTTGAAAATATGTATCTTGTGTTTAATAAAGTAGTCATACTTCTCTAGATAAAAGAATTTTTTTGTTTCATTTTTAATGTGGGCTATTGATGGTATTGTTTCTTTTTTGAAAGAATTATAGAATACCTTCTTTGTTAGAAGTATGATTGTGGTTAGAGTGATACCATTTTCAATATCCCCTAGGATAATTCTGTTTTCAGAAAGTTTGTAGTTAATAAAACCTATTTCATTTATCCAGTTGTTGACTTCTTTCCATAATTCAACGATGACAGGGCAACTAAGAATCATGTGTTCAACACTATATCCACAGCTATTTTACCGAAGGTGCAAATATTGGATTTTTTAATACCCATTTTACATAATTTGTCATTGGTAAAAAAGCGTCTATGTAATGTACGGAACTGAGTGTATTTTAGGTAGCAATCCTTGAACCATGTGTGGTGAAGTTTAAAAGATCTAGAAACATCTATGGGATTTAATTTTACTGCTGTTTTGTTTTCCCATTTTACACTTATATTCTGCAATATGTGATTACCTTTTTGGTGAAGTGTTTTATACAAATTTGACACACCCTTCTTATCTATAGATAATACAGTACTCAAGAAAGAATTTCTTGGGTGTGGTTCTGTAGTACATGTTATGTCTTTTGATTCAAAGTGTTTTTTCAAAATTGCAACTAGCTTACCGTACTTTAACAGTCTTTAACATGGTGTCATGGTGTGATTTATGAAACTTATTTTATCCTATCCTTTTCTGTTTCATTGTTAACCCTTTCATGCATGGAGTCCTGGGGACCTTGTCATCTGGACCTATGATACTTCTGAAAATAAAGTTGGAAATAATCACAAATTGAAAATAAAGTACCTGAAGGAGCGTTGCAAGTTTGATTCTGATCGAGATTTCTCCTTCAAATATTTTCTGAAAACTGCATCTTTTTAGAGAGAAAAAAAATAGTCAGGCAGTTTTGGGCACTGCAGGCATGAATGGGTTAAAAGTCATAACCCTATCAACCCTTCCAATGCTGAGGCTACTTTTGACCGAAGCACAAGAATGCAAAGAATTTCGAAAAACATCTAAACCCTGTCATGTTGGTATTCATTGGATAGCTCTTGCTGAGTACTCTCAGATGAGTACCCATGTACCAGGGTTTCAGTCATTTTTCAGTTTTTTTGCATCATTTTGTATTGGCCAAATTAGCCACCAGCAGCATAAGGGTTAATCCATTCATGCCTGTGATCTCCCACCAAAGAGACTGAGTGCCACCTGGTTTTATGCTACTTTAAGAAAATAGCTTAAGAAACTATTCATAAGCTTCAAAAGTATTTAATGGAGACTTGTAACTTGTAAGTGGAATACTGTTCAACTTTACTCTATGAAATATTTTCAAGAGAGTTAATACCAAAATTAGCATGATGTTCTAAGCCGCTGCAGAATTGGGTTAAGTTATTCATGCTCAAGACTCAAGAGTTACTAGGGTGATTGTCACCCGGATCTATGATGCATATGATGATAACTACATGTACTTGAAGAAGAGTTGTTGGTAATATTCTTAATGATATTTCTCCATCAAATATTTTCCCAACTTTGCCTTTGCTTGCAAGATTTCATCAAAGTTATCAGGCTGCTTTTTGGCTGCTTGGAGCATTCGTGGGTTGAGATATCTTGGCAGGTTGAATGAGGTCAAGTGAACGAGGATGTTGGTCAGGTCATCAGAGGGTGAAAGATGTTGTGTTCCCACACTCGGACACTTAGAAACTGTGAAAGCCAGTTTTATGTCTGTATGACAGGTGGATCCAGGTTATCTGTTTTTCTTTTTGTATAAGGGGGGTTCTTTTTTACAGAGAGGTAGATCAACCTCATTGATCTTAACCCTTACGCTGCTGGTGGTTAATTTAGTCAACATGACAAGATGACAAAAAGCTGAGAAATGATCGAAACCAAAGCAAATGGGTACTCATCTGATAGTGCTCAGCAAGGGCTTTCATAATGAATACCAACATGACAGGATTAAGATGATTTTCATAACTTTTTGCTTTTTTGTGCATTTGACGAAAGTAGACTCAGCAGCATAAGGGTTAAGCAAACATGGTTAGCAAGAAAATTAACATTTAAAATTGTAAGAACAAACCCCTGAACCTCCCCTCACCCATATCTGCAACTGTGTATACTTTTCTCAGGGTCAACCACCCAGAGGATGTGAACCAAGTCTGTGAGGGCATGTGTTTGTATGTAGACCTATTTCTTTTGTTACTGGACTACCCGGCTACTGCAAGTATTGACACAGCCTCAGGAGTAGTTTGTAAGCACTTCTACCCTGACAGGTTATAAGTCCACCATCTATGAGATCCGCATATAGTAGCTGAAATAGATAGCCACTCAAAACATAGAAACGGCATGTCTTGCATTACAGAGTTGCAGTGTACCAAAATCTTTTGATTAATAGATGGTTGATATGTTGTTATCATAGAAGAAATAAGCTACAAGATTTTCAAATCAGTATTGATAAAAAATCTAATATGACAGGAAATTGAAAGTATGACCCTAAATTATTGAATAAACTCTCAATTAACATCTTCAAGAGGCAACTGAAAGTATGAGTTTTCAATGGTGAATTTGAAAGACTTTATAAGTTACCAACATCTATTCTTTGACAATGAACTTAGCAAGTACTTTAGGACAGCCATAATATCAAATAAACATGTTATTATCCTTAATAGATGTGTGGTTACTCCATTTATGAACTGGGTATGAGTGTCATGTAGTTTCAAAGGTCAGCCATGCCTAAGTTATTGTTTATTGTATATCAGTCAACAGACTACCCATAAATAAGTGCTGTTCCTTTTGAGGATCATTACTTTGTGTAGGTGACAGGTTTACCTGTTTCTACATAGTTATGCTAAGGTTCATTCCTCAAACATATAATTAAAAAAGTTTTAATATTGCTGGTACTCTGAAAGTTGTAAGAACAACCGGACACTGAGAGCAAGAACAGATAAATAATGATGTGCACTGATGTCACAATTGCTGTTGTTATTGTTTTTGTTGTTGTTGTTGTGGTCATCAAAATGGTAGCAGAAGCTGTAATGATAATAATAACTGCATTAGTACTGTGCCTAGTCTAGTCCTACTACTACTACTACTACTACTACTACTACTACTACTACCACTACTACTACTACTTCTACAATAATAATAATAATAATAATAATAATTATAATAATAATAATAATAATAATAATGATAATAATAATAACAATGATAATAATAATAATAATAATAATGATAATAATAATAATAATAATAATAATAATATTAATAATAATGGTATGACAAACAACAATAGCAATAATAATAATTTTAATAATAATAATAATAATAATAATGATAATAAAAATAATAAAATAATAATAATAGTTGCAAGATCCCATATTTACTATTACTATATCTTTTGCTAGTCCTTCAAGTTATTAGTCCCACATTTGCTCCTAACTACCACTACTACTACTACTGCTACTACCGGTACTACTACTATTATGGGGGGCAGTGCCAGTGGTGTTAGCATAGCCGCTATGTTGTTAATGTGTTCAGCCCTGACCTGAGCAGATGAGGTAAAATCCTTGAATGGCCCTGCAATGTAACCTGACTCTGCCTCCTTCCCCAGTGCTGGTAAAGCTGTTGGCCCTCAAGCCGTACTGTACCTCTCCAGGATGTCACCGACACATTTATGGGTCATGCCCTCAAGCGACCCAGTCAGGTCTTCTAGTTCAGGTTATCACCACCAGGGGAAAGCAGGATTCACATCAAAACACACATTCACCAGGGCAGATGTATAAAATCAATTTAGTGGATGTTTTGTCTACCAAATTGAAAGCAGGCGTCACAAAAAACATCTTTACTATGGCAGATTTAAATCCATTCAATTTAGAGTATTTTGTCTATTAAATCATTTGCATCTGGACTGGCAATATGGTCTGAGAACTTCTAACATAACTTATCAATTACAGTGATTTCTGAAAATATTTGAGGAGGGATTGTTAAACACAACCTGAGCAGCAGCTCTCAGTCAAATATTTCAAATATTGCTTTATGATTGATATATTTCCATATGCGTCAGACCCTGAGCACACTCCAGATGTGGATGTGTTAAGTAGGCCAAAGTATAATCGAAGTTCCATAACTGTGCTTACATGGAGAGCAGGGCATGTTTGGCCACAGAGAAATCTACTCTCTTAACACATTCCTGCCAGGAAAGTGCTGTCTGGATCTTTCATACTTTTGAAAACATAACAATAGTGATGATATTCACAAAATGTAGAAAAGTTGTTGTTGGGCTCTGATCAAAATTTCTCCTTCCAAGTATTTTGAAATAAATGCTATAGCAAAAAGACAGGGCATGTCTTTAAGAAGAATCAATCACACATGGCAAGAAATATTCAAAATATGCAAGTCTTTTTTCATAACTCAGGCAATCAATATTCATTCAAATTGTTTTGAAAAATTCCTATCAGTTGGTGTCCATTTCTCATGTTGTTGGATCAACAAACAATCTCAGCATTTAAGTTAAGGCAGCCAACTTAAGTACTGGATGGTAGTAAGCATGTCCTTCATAAATATGTCACTAATATAGCATCATGTCCCCATATCAGTCTGAATGGAATGATTGACTGCAAAGAATATCCGGTGATCCATAAAAGGAATGTTGTCAAGTAGCGCTCTTACCAACTATATGCATTATGTAGCAATGTAGAGCAAATAGAAGACCTTGAACTACAAAAAAAGTATTTGCCATATGAAACCATTATGATACTTCAGCTTTATTCATTCTAGATGATTTACTGTGACAGACATCTGTTGACCCCAAACAGAAGTGTCATATAATGCTCTTTCCCATGCACTATGCAGCATTGTCAACCAAATAGAAGGTCGATAACTTTGCTTTTTTAAAGCAAGGGTACACTATCCACCGGATTATACTATTGATGTGGTATCAATTGTTTGAGCTTCATTCATATAAAATGCAGTAATTTGCAGTGACAGATAGCTGCTGACCCCTAAAGGAATGTTACCATGTAGTGCTTCTGCATTATGCAGCCTTCAAAAGTCTGTATGTTAGGTAATCCTGGCTGGAAGGCAAATAAACAAGTGTACTTGTCCACTGAAAATGATGTAACAGAGTTGAGGCCTTCAGTAACCATGGGTAACAACGAAACCCCATGCCATGTGTCTGGACTCAGAAAACCCATAGGGTTTCTCTACCCCTGACAGGGGCAGGTGCAGGGATTTGGAGGAGGGGGGTATTCATGAAGAAGGATGGGGAGAGAAGGTGGGCACTTTTAAGCAATACAAATGGTATCTTAATGAAAATGTGTATTCAGAGGATTCATTTTTTAAGGGGAGGGGTTCACTTTTCAGCAACACAAATGTTTTTTTGAAGTTCTTTTTTCAGAGGGGAATGATTTTATAAGGATTTTGCTTTTCAGCAAAAGTGGCATTTTCAAGATGTTTCTTCAGAGAGGGTTCATTCTCAAAGAGGATATGCTATTCAGCAGGTCTTTTGATGAAGAAAATGGTACTTTAGAGGAGAGGGAGTACTTCGAAGGGGTTTGCTCTTCAGCAAAACATGTGATATTTTGACGAAGACAATACTTCAAAGGAGGTAGTTCATTTAAGAATGGATATGGGCAAAACAATTGGTATTTTGATGAAGTACATGTTAATGGGGGGGGGGGGGGGGGGGGCACATTTTTTTAAAGTTATGAAAATGTAAAGTAATGTGTGTGACCTCCTTTGAGGAGTAGATATAATAGAAGTGGTGGAAGTTGTGGCTTATTGATGATATACTTGGCAGAACAAAAACATGAGAATATATAAACAGAGTCCAATGTATTTTTAGCAACTTTTATTTGAATTTCTAAATACTACATATAAATTAAAGTACACTTTCAGACTAAACCACACCACTTGGTCTGGACAGAATACAAACATAACATGCATATCACATAGATCACAACAATATCAAACTGTCAGCTAAGATAAATGTGGATGTTGGTCAGAGGGTGGCAGGGTTGGGTGAGGCAGAGGAATTCTACTACGATGGTGCAGGGTGGACCCTGCTAAAAATATTCACACCCAAAATGAGGAAAACAATCACTTCCCAGATTTCATTTTCACACTAGTTGATACCAAACTGAAGAAAATGATCTAAGATTGATTTCTAACATCACTACTGTTGTCTGATTTCCAACTTAATATCGTAACAGCAATATGGGGAAAACCTGTTCATTCAATTCAAGATTATGATAAATAGTTGTCTGAACAGTGCCCAATATCCAAGAGAACCAAGTCTATTAATCTGATCTATGTCACATAAATTGTCTTTACACTCTTAATCATTTGCATATGTTAATTTATGAGCAATGTGTGTGTACTAGTAGGTACACAAAGAGCCCAGAACGTGAGCTTTTATACTTACCAATTGAGGTCATCACCAGACCACAAAGTCACTATTGGTTTAATGAACACCAAATTATGAGATCAGAGTGATACAGTATTATGATGTGAATTCCCTGGGAATCAAACTCAGAAATGAGTCCTACATAAGAGTATTGAATTACAAACCAAGTACTTCATTGAGGAAACTCTTCTTTGAAAAGTCTTACTTTCTAGCAAAATACATGTTCTATTCTCTACTTAATGGATGAATGGGTCATCCCCTTCTCTGAGCGAGTGCTTGTGATGTGCTATTGGTTACCAGTTCATGGTGAGATGGGACAACTGATGATGTCATGAGGTGAGACTGTCATAATGTGGGATAAGGTCCTGAGCCATGAGGCGACCGGGGGTCATGAGGATACCCAAACCCTTGAAACTGCACCCACAAAGAAACCCACTCTTTAATTATGTTGATTTCATGCAAATAAATGAAAATCTTCACTTCAATGCAAGAGCACTTAGAGAGATACAATGCATTTTCTCAATGAGTAAATACATAGTTATGCTTGTTAAATAAATATATGTGAGTATCCCTTGTAGGACACCCATTTTCTTATCAATATCGCCCAGTTTGGTAATTGTGGCAAAGGCCCCGTGTGAGATGCTGCTAGAGGCTGAACTGGTTCTCTCAGACCCTACTTAGTGCAGCACTACTTTGTTACCACCCTTCTCATAACAACAGCAGCCAGTACAAAAATAAACAAGGTATACTTTAAAAGCAAACCGATGAACCGCACACACTAACACTGCTGGGTGGACATTACCAACGATTCTCATAATATTGAAACACTAAACTTGACAGAAACAGAAACATACATTTTGGCATTTTTTGTGATCGCATCATTCAAAACAGTTCATTATTGCACAATTTCACGTAATTTTCAATATCTTTACCCTTTTTCAGAGTCATCAAAACAGAAATTGAGCTCACAATATTTCTAGCACTACTTAATTTCCTATAATACTCACTGGCGAAACATTCGGTTGGTTTACCCTAAACGGCAAGAACGATGACCCTACACGTGATTTCTAACAACTTTCTACACAGGCACACATGCTTGCAATAAGTTAGTCAAAAAATTTCAAGCATTTTCGTATAAAAGTTAAAAAATGGCTTTATAAAATAAATAACTGGTTCAATAAATACTACAATAAAGTATTTAGTTGTGTTCGATAAACACCTGACGAAAGTTACACTGACACGTTGATACAATAATTAAGTACATTGAGAAGTTCCTTGAAAACATCTGTGAGTGCACAAGTAGATATAGATTGAGATAAAAGGCAAAAATCTCAACAACAGGAATGTATGACAATATGATAATTATTTAGGAGTACAACGTCTTTTTCACACAACAACGGAGCCTAACACTACATATAATATTACAGGCTTTCATACTATGATATTTCCTAAAAAGTACATATAGTTCCAGGTTTATCAAGATTTTCGGCACAATCCCTCTTTGTTCTGTCTGCTGTAGAGTCAGACTAATTTCCTATAGAGGAGGAAGGCAGTAAGTAAGACACTGGAACTGAAGTTGTCTCATCTAAGTTAATTGTCCCAAAACCTTAATGAAGTCTGAGATGGGCCATGACTTAATGCATGGTTCAACTCTATATCTTGCAGTTCAGCTCCAGATCTAGCAGTTGGGCCAATTATTCTTCCTAAGGTCACTAAGGTCATGTTTGCTGACAGCTGCTGTGAATTACTAACTCTCTTTCCTGAGTCCCCTCCCTCTGAACCAGTCACAAGCTTAGAATCAGAACAAGTACACAAACATACATTACTGGAACTTGCATAACTCAGGCTGCCTTTTCCGGGCCTATTTTTAACTGGCTGAGCCAACTTCATTAATTATGCTGCTTTTAAATTGATAACACATCAAGGTTTACTGGACAGAGGGAGGGGGGAAGAAATAGGATATGCCCAAAAATGTCTAGCCAGCAACTGGTGTTTATATAACCCCAAACCATGGCCCACAACAACTTCATTCATTATTTTAGGTAGGAAACTCCCACACACAGAGGGGAAGTCCACCGTTAAAGATTACCTAATACTGTTTGGTCTCGGCCTGGTCTAGACCCAAGCCGTTAATGGCAGACTAATCATTATGTAAATAAGGCCGGTCAGCTGCTGTGGCTGGGAACTGACCTCACTCCTCCAGTAATTACTATCCTAGGAAGTGAAAATTGGAGGAGTTTTTTTTTTTTAATTTCATAAATTAATCTGTCATGAATTGATTTTAGCACCTGCTTTCATACATAACTAAGAGAAGACTGTCAGCTTGGAATTTGGCATAGTTCACAAAATGCTTTATGGGCTTGATAACTTGTCACCCTATTTTGTTTCCAATAAGAAAGTACCTAGCGACCTCTGACACAGAGATGTTGTACTGAAATTTAACCAGATCCATGGAAATGGTAAATAATTCATATGAATGTTTAACAAATATATGAGCTTCCATGAAATGTGAAAATGCAGTTATGCTTTAATATGCAGATACCTGTAAAGGCATTCGTGATGAGAGGACTGCGTTTCAATACAAGGGAAGTCCCAAGACTCCAGGTATGCAAGCACCTTGCTTTTGTATTCAAAGCCCCCTTTCAGGTGATGTAATCATCTAATCACCTGCCAACTTGACCTGCCTCCTTTGTTTGTATAATTACCACACCTCCAGATAGGGTGGCTCTTGGCAAACAATGCCTTAGAACAATGGCACTGGTGTTCCTCGCAAGCTGAGACAGATGGTTGGGCCTCTCTGCACCTACACCACACTCTCTGCACTCAGTCCTATCTTACCTAGCAGCTGCCAGCTTTAGTAGTGAAACAATACAACACTCCATCTTCTAACACCTTATCATAAGGCTTACAGCAAGGGCTTGTTTCAAATCTACATATTAGGGGAAAGGATATTAAATCTCCTTCCCATGCAACAAAGAAAATTGTTGTTAACGAATGTCAATAAGATTTCTATATTTCTCCATAAATAGGCCTGAGATTTACTATGGTATTTCATATTTCATCATGAAACAGGCCAGTAAAAAACTGGCTTGTTCTGAACACGATCGGGCAACTGCAACTCAGTTTCCCTATATAATAATAGAAAACCATGCTTATCCACGTGGACTTGTATAACCCTACCTGATAACATGAAAAGGGTTGATCTTATCATTCTATCCATATGCTCCAATACTACTGACACAGAAAATTTATCCTAAAGGATGAAGAAAATTTAATTTTTTATCTTGTACTTTTAAGAGGTCTAAACTTGCAGATATGTAGGGGAGTTAGTCTTAATAGAAAAAACAAAATCTCTGTTGTTAGTTTTCCAAATAGGTGTTCGCTTGCATAACTTTTCAAGCAGGCAGAATTAGTTGAGCAAGCATCAATAATGGTCATGTTTCAGAAAAACCTTGGGGTTACTCCATAGGGGGCACCTACATGGTAAAAGCTAGTCATGGATGATATGAATATGTAGTTACTCTTAGCCAGCACTTCTAGAATTTGGCATTTTGATTATTGTCAATTTTTCTGCCATATATAGTTGTAGTCATAAGCAAAGGAGAACCCAGCGAAAACTACCCCCTAACCTGAAGTCACTGGCAACTTTCGTTGTACTCCTGCCTTGTATACCTTGTAGGTGCCACATGGCTAAGCATGGCTTTGTTAGATTCCTTTAAGCTAGAGATCTTGGCAAAGAGACAGGCACTAGGGGAAGCCAGTGCAAAACAGACACTGACAACGATGTAGATCTCTTTCTCTTATAGTTAATTTGGTGTATATCATTATACTATATACAAAATCTGCATATACAAATTCATAATAAATTAATTAAAATCATCAGGTCTGTGGTGCCCTAGCCTCCCAAGCTAGGCCTTCCCGTTGCACTCCATTGAGCAGAGTGTTTAATATCAGTAGCGCTGGCCCGATGGCACTACCTACAATTACCTATAAATATAATCCAAAATAATCAAGCAATAAAAATAGAAGTATATAAATCTCTACTCTAGCACAGTCTATGTTCTGCATAAATGAAGAGAATGCTCTTTTCCCCACAGATAAGATGATTTGGTCTCGCTGTGTCATGGCATGGCTTATATCTGCAACCCATTCATGCTTAAGAGTTCCCTTGAAAAGCATCGTCTGCATCTAAGTTACCTTTGAAAATACCTCCAGAATGAAATGTAAACTCGTTAAACATTTGAAGGAGAGTTGTTGGATAAGTTTCAGTTATCATTTCTCCTTCAAATATATTTTTAAAATTTACTATCATAAGGTTAAGGAAGATACCCTCAAAATATCCAGGCTTTTTTAGGCAGCTACAGGCATGAATGGGTTACCATCATGATCACCTCCCCAGAGTCAATTGTTGGGTGTATGAAGGGTATTCTGCTGAGACATGAAAGTATGCAGTTTTAGGCAAAGCAACAGAATGACAATGGGGAGAGGAGCACCATTTGATTAGTCTTTGGTTGATGTAAATAAAGCATTTCTATAGGCTTTGGGGGACAACGGATACATGTACGTCTTAAAATTTCATTTTTTTACTGTCTGGATACACAGACAGCTTAAAGCAAGTCGGTCAAACTCAGCTCAACCAAATTCAAACGAATATCAATTGTTTTGGAGAAAATTACTTAAGTTGTCATGTTACAAGGAAAAACATACATGCATGATTTTCAGATTTTGGCAAAACATTTTTAAGATTAAATCAGACTATATCAAAAGGCAAAATTGTATGGCTTTAAGGATGGTGTCCACATTGGTGTAAGACTCTTTGTTAATAACGTGTCTGTGCTCATTCCAAAGTGGTTTTATGGAGCAGTCTCATGTAAAGGTCAAAGCCTAGTATAACTTCATATCACTTCGATGGAATAAAGATTTATAATATACAATCATACTATTCCTACGTCCTTCGCCTAAAACACAAACAAATTTCACACTTTTGATTGGTTGACGCACTAATTAGTCATGATAAGTCATACACGGGGGACGTTTACTTTGTCCAATAAATAAGTTCAATGGGTATGTGTTTTCGGTGAGTGGAGTGAATTCTCTAAAGCTGTGCAACAGAAATTCATCATGATTCATAAATAGCAAAATAATGAGTATCAAAAAGAAACACTGACGAAAGCACCAGCAACGCAATAATACATTAATTTAAACAACTGTACAAAGGAAGCCATAGAAAGTGGAAACGTATCAATACATTCTTCCACATTTAGCTCATTGTGAGCTTTTGTTTATCAAACAATTATAGAAACTGACCATCGCATAATCAATCTCAATGTCAAAAAAAGTCTTTAACCGATTGTTGACAAATGCTGACAAAACTGAAAATAAATAGCACATGAGTCATCAACAGTCACTGTACACAAAGTTCTACCACATAAGAAATGATGATACATTTCATATAACCTGAATTGACTGAAGTTCACATGCCCTTATCAAAAGGCATCGGATAATTGTTGAACATCATTTTTGCTCAGATCCATCAACCTGATTTATATAGTTTATAGAGCATAAAGCACATCTTTGATATTTTCTCTTTCAGTCTTCTTAACCTAATCATTAGAAGACTGTTAACCCTGTACAAATAATTAGGCAAACTCACTTCATTCCCACCAACCCTAAAACCAGATAAATCTACAAATACATACATGCAAAATTGGCACGAACATACTTGTACATAATCTACAAATACATACATGCAAAATTGGCATGAACATACTTGTACATAATCTACAAATATATACATGCAAAATTGGCATGAACATACTTGTACATAATCTACAAATATATACATGCAAAATTGGCATGAACATACTTGTACATAATCTACAAATATTTATATGCAAAATTGGCATGAACATACTTGTACATAATCTACAAATATATACATGCAAAATTGGCATGAACATACTTGTACATAATCTACAAATATATACATGCAAACTTGGCATGAACATACTTGTACATAATCTACAAATATTTATGTGCAAAATTGGCATGAATGTACTTGTACAAAATCTACAAATATATACATGCAAAATTTGCATGAACAGACATGTACAAAAGTGGTTTTGGGGTTGTCATGGAAACGTAAGAATGAGGATGGTTGTTTTCAATATGGTGTTGGCAAGACTTGGGAGTATGTTTAAAGTGAAAGTAATAAAAGTTTACCTGCCACAGGTATTGCTTCCTCCATGGTCTCCAGATCCTTGCCCAACCCCAGCCAGCCAACGAGAGCGAGGGAGGGTGAGCTTAGACACCACTCACCTGTAACGACCCTCACCTGCAGGGCCTGGTCTGGCCGCTGGGGGTGAATGGAGTCAACAATGAAGGGTGAAACAGGCCGTATCATATATGCCTATACCTGAGGTTCAGCTGAGGTAGAAATAAATAAATCTGCATGTTGTAGGTTCTATATAGCCAATGGTATTTCATAACTAATTTTGCATTTGTTGTGCTTTTTCTCTTTTTCTATAAATGAGACTTTGATACAAGACGTCTACACAGTAGCACGACGTCCACCATCTACACTCTTGTCCCATAGTCTCTCCTATATCTCTGTTTATTGAATAGTAGTAGTAGTTTTCTCTGCTCTAGTTCATATACATCATTGCCTAATATCCAGATCTTCATGCTTCCATGGCTATAGTTCTGGACACTATAGTTTTTGGTGAGTTATCCGCGTACTGCATGTTGTCTACCTGTAGGGGGCTTACGAGCCGCACAGCCTGGCTCTCCCACGGCCTGTAAGAGGGCGCCAGGGCCTGCACACCCTCCAGGAGCAGAGCTGCGTTCTCCAGGTCTATTTCTTCCTGAGATCTGAGGGGGGAGATTGTAGGGGGCACTGCTGCTTGGCGGATGGGTTCCGGCAGAACCACCGGCTTGCAGGATCTGCACGGTCTCAGCAGTCTTCGGTCGAGTAATACCTCCCCATTTGGACCTTTGAAGATGATGCCACAGCAGACTTCAGTTCTGAAACAAACAATAAGTGAGTCAGAAGTGTTTTCACAGCAATTAACACAAACACATTGAACACTTGTAAGCAGCTCAAAATGTTGATAAAATTAAGCATACACCTTTTTAAGACTTCCCTACTGAAACACTGTGGGAATGCTATGATACTAACAAAAATTACTTGGTAGTTAAGAATAATCATTATAACCATATCAACTTGTGTTTGTGTTTATGTTGTTAATAACAGTTCTGCAAATGCTTCAAAAAAATGCTAGAAATTTTAATAAGTGACCAAAATGATAGGTACTTCGAAACCTCAATATACTTTATTAAGGAACTTTAATGTCATCTCTTTTAGTGCTGCATTAGAGAAGCCTTCACTGACAGAATGCCAGAATGTGTAGTTTTGTTTAGTTGTTATCCTTCCATTTGGAGCTTAGATAAGTAGCTAGTAGACTAGTAGCTCCTAGGTGTTACTGGTCCTACGGGGCCAGTAATGTTTTGAGTTAGCGTTGAGGCCTGTACCAATACTCACTTTTTCCAGAAGTTGAGGTCTAAGAAGGAGCTGACTTTTGTTGGGGGGCGCCTGTGTCGGTGCCTCCTTCCCCTGATGTCTGTGCTGTCTAGTGAGGGTGGGAGCTCCATGGAGTCTTCTGATACGTCACTCAGGTTAGGGCTGGGACTGTTCCGTAACGATTTCTCGCTTATACAGTCATCTCCAACTGAAAAGTACATAAAGACATGGCTAAAATAATACAGGTATAGATGAGAACTAACTACAGTGAAACCTGCAGGCATTGAACGTTGAGCATCATTTCGAAATTAAATTAAAACAGGAATAACGAAGAAGTAGCCTTTTAGTTTCTGTTCAACATCTCTCCTTTGAATATTTCCCAAAATTTGTAAGAGCGATATCACCATAAAAGTGAGGCAGTTTAAGTGCTACTGGCATGAAAGGGTGTCAATAAAAAGATTCAGCAAAGGAGAAAAGCATAAATCAATCATTTCATATCTTAATAGATGTATATCAATATTAAGCAAGGGCTATTTAAAATCCCCATGAAAATATTTCTTCCCTAGACAAGAGGGATCCTTTTCAGTCAAATCAATCAGTTCGGGAAGAATTTGGACAGCCAATTCTAAGCTACTGGTTTAGGCCCTGAATCAATGAATTGGTCTAAGTTGAGTTACTTCAATTAGCCCAAAACATCCCCCCCCCCCCCTCCCCATGCCTCCATTCCACTTAACTTAGCACCCTTTCCTGACAATATCTACACAATCACAAATGTATGTCATTTGTTACTTTTTATAGGCTTGATGTCACTCCATCAAGCTTGTTAATCGGTTTCAATGTGATTATGGTAATTTCGCCTTAGTTATTCAGTTACTAAATAGTCTGGCATTAAAAAATTGACCCACTTCCATATTTGAAGAGGGGTTGTTGAACTCTAAAGGAAGAACAACTTTCAGTCAAATGTGTCTCTAGATTACTTTGTAATCAAGACATTTCAATGTGTCAGACCACACGTAAGCCTCAGGTGGATGTAATATGGTTAACAGCATGCTTAGAGAACAGGAATTTTACAGAAATGAAAAGGTCAGAAATAGAACAAACTATAAATCCATTTTAGGTAGTTCTAAATACTAATTCCATAACAGCAGACAGTTATCAAAAAGAAATTCTATGTTGAAACTGCCACAATTTTCTTCCTGGTCTAATCACTCCTCCTATAACTGGGGGATTACATACATTAACCCAGTACTGAGTCACAGACAAGCCAAAGGTTGTTTACCCAGTGCAAGCTAGCTCCCATGGTGAGCCTACTTGCTCCGCACATTTTGCACACACACACACACACACGGTGAATGCATTGGGAAAAAGATGGTATTTTCCATGAGGTCTGCACTCTCTTCCCCCTTTGAGTGGACTGATTTCCAGGGAAAGAGAGCTGATCATCGGCGGCAGTCTGTAGCGGGCGGGCGGGAGCTGAGGGAAGTTCACCATAAATGAAGGCAATCATCTTCCCATGCATGGCCGATCACCAACAACATGCCATTGAGTACACACACAAAAAACAAGTCACCCACTTTTTAGGGCGCTCCGTGATGACGTAGTAGTTGATGCTGCCTGTTTTTCCTGCCTGTAACGGCCAAAAAGGCGAGGTTCTGTGGTACTTACATAAAATATCGTCCGACAATCCTCCTGGGCTTCTAGGTTGTTTCGGTTTTACGCGGTGCTTCTGTTTCTTGATATGTTTCTTCTTGAATTTGTCTGTTTTGATTTTGACGATGGATTTTGAACCAGGACCCGCACGTGCATCAACCACCTGCGCAGAAAAAAAATAACGATTGTTTGTGGCATACATGACCCAGATACAGCAGTGCACTGAACAGGTTACATACATTCCTAGGGCAAGCGGGTCATACTATGGATCCATTGTGAACTACTTACTGCCACTCCTGTAAATCTCAATCTCAGATACCTCAGTAGAAAACTGAGATATTCAGTGTGTAAATGTAGGGAAATATATGATGATACGTCCTTGGGATATCCATATTTAACGTCCCAGACTGTCTGGAGGAAGTTGAACAGCAGAGTGTGTCTGGGTATATCTACTAGACGGTGCGATTATAATGAGTTAGGTCACAGCACTCGGTGTCTACCCACGCTTATGTCACAATGACCCGACACATAGGTGAAAGGCTGTGGGATAGGGTATTAACCCTTTCTCTACAACACCTTAACCTTGACAAAGCAAAGAAAAGAAAAGGTTTTGAATGCATTGGGAAAATGAGGTCTGCACTCTCTTCCCCCTTTGAGTGGCATATGCCCCATGGAAAAATGGAACCCTTAGGAAAGGTTTTGTTTTAGTCTTTATACCTGTTAAAAATCATTTTCAATATAACACACTGAAGATAAACCTGATAGATTTTTGCTCTTTTTAAAAAAACAAATTTAAAAAGCATTATTTCAAATGTCTCTGGCTTATTAATATATGGAAGTGCTGAAACTACAGAGGATCCGTAAAGACAACAATACCTGGAGTGGAAGTAATAGATATGAACATGACTGATCATGTGTTTCATATTCATTTACTACCATCAGTTTTAATAAATGATTTTAATTGCTGGTACCTATGGAATTGACACTGTGCTGTAACTATGTTTATATCAATATTGACTCAGTATATCATTAGGTTGTAGATCAAAGCAGATGAAAGGATGATTACAAAATAAACGTTCAAGTTGAAAGGTTAGAGAGGTTATCACAATTTCAGAAATACTTATTAAATTCAAACTAATAACTCCAAATGATTGGAAGTCAGGGTGACTCACTTGTTAAACAAATACAATCCATAAGAAATATTCGGTGCCCTGAAAAACCTACCTAAAATTCATTATGTGATTTGAAGGTTAAAATGACAAAATATTTATTTTAGCTTCACCTATTGAAACCTAAATTATATCAGGGAGAATAGTAAATTCACAAATTGCTGCCTTGGCAATTATCAGTTCTAAAGAGAGTCGAAGTGAGTTAAAATTCATGAAAACACAAAGTCATGACCGCTTAGATGCAAACAACATGAGGCTGGCCAACAGGGGAAATCGCTCACCAACCGGATATCTGGCGGTCATTAAGCTACGTAAATTATACCATTACAGACAGAGGGGGTGTATTTGTCCAATTAATGCCACTTCCACGGCCTGCATTTGCCTTTGTAATGTGGCATAAGATGTCTGGTCTGGAGAATCATGGCCTTTTTCCCACTACCTTTATCTGTAGTGTAGATAGTGAACAATAAACGGATACTGTACTTACATGGTGCCAATTTCTGTTGGAGCCGGGAGGCAGTTTTTTCCATCTTTTGACGAGCAGAACACAGGCGTTACAGATCTCCCCTGAGCGCTGGTGGTTTATCCTGAAGCATTTTTCAAAGTCCTCTTCATAGCGTTTACTATCCGTGAAGCGTGAGCTTGAGGATTTAGCCCTACATATACAACAGCCGTGTAAACTCCGGTAGATCTTTGGTTTATGAAAGCTGAACATCTTGTATCCTGTCACATGTAATACTGCACCACCTAAAAACAAATACAGCAGAATAGGCGTTAAACAGAGTAAATCCTTGGTAATGTAGTTGAACTCCTTTATCCAATAACAAAAAAAAGTATAGGTCATCAGGGTTCTACTTTCCCTAGGGCATATATGTGCCCCTATATTTTTAGGGGCCCAAAATAGTATGTATAATAATCAGAAATCCTGTTTTTGAAAAAAAGATTTTATCAGAAGACCTTATTGGGCCCCTAGCCTGAAATCTAAGTATCAGACCCTCATGGAGAATGATAAGTGTGTATAGGAGCATGGCATGGTCTTACCAAGTCAGGTGTTTCAGAAAATGTGAGGACGTAGTTACCATAAGTATCTGTGAACATATAGCATGGCTCTTTGCCAAGACCTGGCTTGGGTGTTCAACACATTCCCTGGAGTTAGACAAAGAAAGGGCAGTAACCTACTAGGCTACTATACGAGATCACATTTCCAGGAAGTCAAGTCACACTGACGTGTGTAGAGCATACAAGTAACTCAAGAGCGTAGGTACATGCTTCCTGGAAGAGTGTTCATTGTTGAGGGATACACGTGTTCAAGAGTGCGTCTGGACAGGAAGCCCTTAAAAGAGATCTGTAGAAATCTTTCCTTCCATTTCAAGCAAGCTGGAAAGGTTTTCAATTATGGTCATGACTTACTAAGCAGATATAATCAGCTTTAACCTTAAGGAGTCTAGATATGAAAGATAGCCTTTGGCGGAAATTCAGTCCTCAGTGTGCATTATAAGTGTGTCAGCATCGACTATTGTTCAGAGCTTCTGGACAGGAAGTAGACAGCTCATCTTTAGGGATTAGGTGGGTGTTTGGGCCAGGGCGGGGTAAGCACTAGTGAACAGGAAGTGACCTTTGTACAGGTATCATTGTGAGAAGGTGATTCAGAGGTCAGGGTTTTGAAAAAGGGTTAGCTTTCACTGTGTACACTTTGAGGTATTACTAAGAGAGAGTTTGGAGACGAGGATTTTTCAACAGGATGTCCAAAACATTGGATCATAAATTTTTGGTGTGACAGTTAAAAAGTTAACGAACTTGTTAGTTAATGCATGGTATGAACAATGAACTAAATTGAAAATGTGTCTGTGAAGCATCATTCGGTTTCTATTTAAGTGTCAAACCAATGGAATTGACAAATTCAAAAATTTCTAACCACAATATGGATGACATGGGTTGTGTTTCAGTTTCACATATGCTTGGGTGTTAAATGGCAACATGACACCATGCTGGCTTGCAGTTAGTGTGTCCTAGTGAGTTCTCCAAGGATTTGGGTGTTCAAATAATACCCTGACAGGCTGACACCCTGCTAGCTAAATAGCCCTGCACTTGTGGGTACTGGGTACACCAGCTGCAGTCCTGCACGTCAAGCGTATCAACGATTAAATCAGTTATTTGTGAGGCTTAGAACTGCAAACACTAATGCTTGGACATTTAGGAGTAGCTAACCTTCAGCTGATGATTTATGAATGGACACAGAGATATAATAACAAGAAAGGATTGAGGTCACAGCCACAAAACGATAATTCTGAAAAAGAAGTAGATATTTGGGAATGATATGTAGCACATTGAAAACCATTGTCCTTTGTCTGAAGTCTTTTCCTGTCCCTCAATACAGTTAGAAACGTTTTTCACTGTAAATAGGACCAACAACATATTAGTTCTAGATACCTATAGAATGTCTCAATTTGTTACGAATGACGAGTAAAAGCAACCTTTTTCGAAACTGTAAATTTCTGCTTTTCACACCCAGGGTTACTTACTTATCATTGACTATAAGTGTGCTTCCATGTCCTGTTTGTAGCAAATACTCATTATTTCCCTTTGTTCAGTTGTCAAGATGTTGTATTTTGGGACAGCACCCTGGCCATGCACTGCCTGTACATTGTACACTAACAGTACTAGAATGACCATATGGCAGCTCTATTTACTATTGTACTGCTCTTGTCTGAGATAGATGAGGTGGCAAAATACCTCCCCAATTCAGACTATTGTCTGAGTGCCTAATTATGCCCCAAACCCCAGCATTCAGTAGCTCAGTACCATGACAGCAGGTGCTTCATGCAATTGCAATCCAAGTGGCAGGGGACAAGGCATCAACACAATGAAGCTGCATCCCTTGGACAGATGAAGCATGGCCATAGTAAATTGTCACTTCTACAGCCTACTGGTATGCATGTTCTCTGTGACAACTCACAGCAAGATTGCCATTAGGTTCAACATAGTAGTATGTCTGGCTGTATTATAGTTAACAAAACAATGACACTGCAACATAAGAACAGATGAAGCATGGCCACTGTGACTACAACTGGTATACATGTTCTCTGTGACAAGTTGACAACTCACATAAAGATTGCCATTAGGTATATACCAGTGGTCTGACTGTATTCTAGTAACAAAACAATAACACAGCATAAAGAACAGATGAAGCATGGCCACTGTCACTACTACTAACTGGTATGCATATTCTCTGTGAAAATTCACATCAAAACTGCCAAGCCCATTGGGTTTACCACAGTGGTGTGGCTGTAGTATAGTACTTAGCAAAACAATGACAGCATCATTACTTTAAGACAAATATAGCATGGTCACATGTATTGTTTAGTACTATTACAAGTATGCATATATGCACACTGTGCCTACTAACATCATGACTGCCATAACGTGTACAAGGCTTACATGGTTCTACCACAGTAGAGCCTGTTCTTACCCAATGATGAGCCAACTGTCATTTGAATTTTTCTCAGACAAGCCTGAGGCTAGTTCCCCAGTCCTGGCTATGGCTCTGTCCACCTTTCCAGTGTGTGCGCATACTAATGATCATTTTCTAGGTTTAAGGGGAAGGTCAGTGGGTGTAAAGGGGCAGGTGCAATCAGCACTATTGTGTGCTGGGATTATATGTTTTCCTAAACATTCCATTCAGCACCTTAACACATCAGGGGACAATTTTAATTAAACCCATTCATGCCCACAGTAACATGCCAGTCAGGCACAGGTACTTTTTATATAGAAAAAATCCTGTGTCCAGAATCATTCATGATATTTTTCATTATCTTTAAGGTTAAAACTGTCTTTAAATGCAAAATGTAACAGACACTAAACATGTCATTTAGATTATACATATGACTGTGTAATAAGTATCATCGAATGACATATACCAGACAGGGTCAGTCTGAACAAAGGCTTGAAAGGCAATCGATACACACAAACAAACGCTCACATTTTCACAATAGAAGATGCTTGCGCCAGATAATCCCCAGCTCAAGGTCTGTGCCCCAAAATAAACAACATGAAAGACCTCATTCAGGAGTCCCCCTGTAATCCCTAGAACACACCTTCAGCATGGATGGATGCAACAGAGGCAAGACACACAATTACAGTGTCTGTGAATGCTATTTTCAAAGTGTGTCCCATCATTGAGAAATGCTAATCATGATATACAATTGGTTGACAAAGACACATCAAAATAGTTTCCACACTTCACTGTATATGGAGTTCTGGAAGGAAGTCCAAGTTAAACAAATTTAGAGTATATGCAAAAGCCCAATTGCATCTTCAAACACTAGCTTATAAAGGTGGTGTGTATAGAAACCAGTACATCTGTTAAATTTGATTGGCCGCCAGAAATTGTCTTGGGCTCCCGGCACACCCTCATTTCGAGCCCTGAGTATGCCAATGTATTGTTTACCAACACCTGTGGTTAAGTCTAAAATGTGCTCAACGACTAATTTTAAATTCTCATTATTTTGCTAGTGGTACAGAATCCATATCAATACTGTGTTTATGCCTCATAGTACCCAATTATGTACGATGAAGTGAGTACAATCATGGCCAGTTATCAGCTTTCAAAGTTTGTGAATGGAGGTGTTACATAACTATCTGCCTCAGTGTCATAAGTAGCCTGAAGTATAGGGGCCTGATTCAGGACAGGTGTTACAGGCAAGGGTACGAGTCCATAACGGTCACACCTGGTAACAAAGGTACTGCTACAAAGAGCAGACACGAGCACATGAAACGCCTATAAAGTCAGTAGATGTTGTTGACGCACTGACAAGTCTGTCTGTTACAGCTAAACATACTGACAGAAAATACACATAAAATTTACAGGTAATAATTGAATATAATTGCCATAAAACATTTTATTCAATGAGCAGTGATGTGCCTATCTTCAATCTTAATGCAATAAATTCATGGTACATATTGGTCAGCTTTAAAGATAACCTACTCATGAATGCTTATTGACTAGAACGTCTGAGGACAGCTATTGACTATTCTGAATTTATGTCTTATTCAAATAAATAGTCGAATAGATATTTGTCATTTTTGCATTTACAAGTACTCCTTCAAAAGGGTATGATAGGGCTTGGTGGCCCATTAAAAACCTTTTTGAAATTAGTAGTGATTTTTAGGAGTTTTTACTCTGGTTTATCTGTGCCAATTTATTCGACCCAATTTCTATTTGGCTGGTAGGAAATAAACGCTGAAATATTGACATTTTTACTAGCCCTGCAGTCTTTTTTTCATTACTATCAGCCTGTGCTAGCTAGTGAGGCTACCACTTAAGTAAATGCTGCTCAAATATTTTAGGAATATTGCTTGCTGTATTGGAAGTTAACCACTTGGCCACCACTTTGTATTTGAATTTTTTTTATCACCTTGGGCCAGTTGTTTAGAAATTGGAACCTATGCTTATTTAGGAGCAAGGGCTATCTGTACACCTCTTGGACAGCTACTTTGGTCGGATCCTGGACAACAATTTAACCTCATATTGCCTCTCTGAATACAGCTGCGAAGTCAAAACCTGTAACATGGCTGCTAATAGGTTATTGACTCAAGCTCTGTGCACCATGCCTGAGGTTACATATTACACAAGGAGTTGAATCAGTTCAACAAATGAACAGGCCCTGGTGGCAAACATATCTCTTAGGTGGTGAAACTGACAACATTGAAATTATGTTGTTATCAATCTCAATCTAATATATCTGAATATCATAAAAATACACTTTATTTCAGAAATTGAATATGGGTACAGAAGTGAAGAACACCCTCATGTTCAAGACAATGCTATACATGATGTGAGTCACGTTCAAACCAGGTTACCCTGACTTGGCGCTACAGCTGCACCCAAATACAACCTTCATTGATTTTCCCTCAGTCACAACATACACATGGCTAGCCTATATTTCATAATGTTGTTATCATATCAACCGTGAGTACTAGCACTTGAGCCCTGCCGGCACTGCTGGTGCACAAAGCAGTTCACTTCGACGACTAGAGCTGAGGCTGGGAAATAGGGTCCTAGCCAGGATTTAGTAACTGGGTGCCCAAATTGTAAATTTTTGGATGCACTCTATTTGAAGGGAGACCACAAAACACTCAGATTTCAAGCATAAATATCTATGAATTTACTTCATGAAATAAGGTATACAATTTGTATACAATGTCATCAGAATTATGCTGTGGTGAAAAAATCTATTTTAAGCTAGAATCAACCTTTTGAGAAATTCCTCAAAAAAAACCACAACATTTTTCTCATGTTTTGTTTATATATAAAATTACAACTAACATTGGCATATATATCTAGGGGTTTCCAAGCATCAGGCAGTGTTTTACCATCCAAAGAAATCTTAAAATAAGTATTCCAATGGCTTTGGGACAGAATCCATGCTGATGTCTGCAAAATTGTTTATTGTGATACTGTCTTTGTAGAAAATTGGGTCTTCACTACACTATTTATCTAAATATATTGTACCTATTACCTAACACCAGAACTCAACACATTTAGATTGTCCAAAACCTGCACATCAGTAAATGCCAGATCTGCTCCTATGGGAAACACATGTACGCACACATGGGTCAGTAGGGATATCTCTACATCATACTCAGATTAGCATAATTACCTCAAAATGAAAGCTAGCAGCCAGCCTCATGAAAACTCATGAGGCTGACATGGAGAAGTGGCATCAGACATCATGCTGACAATGAACAAAAATGATGCTATGTCACAGTCAGAACACTCATGGTTTCTTCAAGTAGTGGGTTTAACAGTCAAAACATTACACTTGTAATAATCTCAAAGTTGAGATGTCAAATTGTCTATGTATAGCTGATGTAAATACAAGAGCAATAGTAGCATAAAGACTAACAGAACAAGCATGTACGCATAAAACCAAGGAATTTTGTTCAAATAAAATTAAAAATAGAGTGTATGATAAGTCAACTGCTGGACGCTTGATAATGATTCTATGGTATGTGTATCAAGTTCCCCAGTAGCATATGTGAAGGCTAACTACCAGAGTAATGACATAGACTCACTTGCCTGCTCTCTTCAGAACAACATCAGATAGTGCTGCCAACACATCATATTCATATCCAAAGAAAGCAATGAACCACAGTAATGCTTAAAACAGTCTCCATATTTAATTTCTCCAGAATATCCTGAGTGGATTTTCTTCTCCTGAGAGGAAAATGCACCATGAGGACTCCTTGAAACCAGGCTATCTCCTGACCCAGGCGTTGCCACATTTCCATATAAGTCTAGTAGGAGTTCATGCTGGGGTCAGTGCCCCAGATATCACACAGTGTCCTCCTCAGTCAGTGCTCACAGTTCAGATTTTGAGTACTACGGCCCTGTACTTATACTCTCACTCACTGGGTTAACACCATGGGAGATGCATGTTTACAAACAGTGCTTGCATACCAACCTTATTCAATTTGGTATACAACAACAATTGCAGCATTTGCATGCCCTTATGAATTTGAATTTACATGTTATTAAGCAGAAATTAGTTATGATTCTTTACCTATTTTCATTTTCTTTTAACTAATAATAAACCTGAGTTCATGTAGCAAAATTTATTACAAAGTAAATAAAATAAAATATTCTTCAAATTTTTTCTTCTAAATGTGGCTTGTTAGGAAATATAAGCTGCTCCATCCATCACAAAGAGAAATTCACCGTTCAAATGTGTTAACTGACCATTATCAAAATTTCAAAACTGAAATCATTCACTGTAATGCACCAATAAACTCTTGCTTGTGAATGAATTATTCATGAAATTGTAAATTGAGGAACTCAAGCTGAAAAACAAAGGGTATCACTGAGTGCACTACTACCGACTCCTGCCATGTATTTCTGGAGGTCAGGAATGAAATTTCCTTTCTATCATTAAAAAATTGAACATCCCCATGAAATAGCATTTTCAGTTAGAAAATCATTTCATTGTTCATCTGCCCTGAATGCATTATCCTCATTTGAAAGCAAATATATTGCACTGGAATTCAGCGCAATGAATCATCACACACCCACTCCTGGCATGACACACTTCTGAGCGTCTGTCATACAGCACTGAATACATGCACTATCACACACTAGTGAATATTTTTCAAATAATCAATAATCAAAAACCATAACAAAACAAAAGTTACGACTGATTGTAGTAATACTGTAAGTAAACTAGCATCATGTCCTTTTTGGAAAATGAAGTGGCTTCAGTTGGGAAAAACCTGTACTGAATGGAGGCTATGAGGTTACCCAGGGTCACATCGAATTTTTTGGCATGTCACATTGGCAGGGAGTGTATGGATTGTCAAAAGATAAATATATGTAGAAGTCACTGTTGGGCAGTTTTGCCTCGAACGACTCGTTCGTTACCTTACAGTGCCTTTGTCTGACCCAGTGAACTGAACTTGTATGCCTTGTAATCTAAAAATAGATTTTCATGTGAGCGAAAATTGGCACTAAAAATGCTTCTAAAATGTCTCCCGTCTAATAATTCCCGCAAATTCATCCATGTCCATTTTGAGCAACCTCAAGTTTACATTGTGAAAGAACTGTCGAAGATTGATTTTTGTTATTTGCGGTTTACAACAGAGTACGCTGTGTACATATCCCCTCGCAGAACAAAGAAAGCGCCCTCCTTGTTGGGGGCACGCCAGGGCATTCCCATCGCGGTCGAGAAATTCCGACGAATTTTTTCGGATAGTACCATAAAAATTTAAATGACATCCCGATTGATCGATTGTAAACCAATACACAGACCAAATTGGAATATTTTTTCATCCGATCTTCGCGATTGGCCATTCCAGACTATCGAAAAGGAGCAATTCCGATGTGGGAAGACTTCGTAGTATTGATTAACAAGCCATGTGCTGCCGCTACAAAGGCCAGTCAAGTTCAACTTTATATTTCTCAGCTCTTACAAAAAGACAATCCGTGAAATTTCATAATTAGATACCTCACTCTTTTATCTGTCAAATCGTGATGTTTCCCAGACCGATCCTTTCGTATTTTCTCGGAAATAAGATCAAACTTACCTGTTTCGCCAGACTTCCTCCGCGATATGTGTTCTGATGCCTCTTCAATGAACACGCATGTCGCGAAGCCTCCTTGTTATGCAAATTTGACAGTTATTTTGGAAATTCGGCATAACATAACTATAGTGTACTCTTTAAAGATTGACTTAAAATAGGAAAATAAAAGAATAGTGAAAACTTACCGTGATATTTTCAGACTGCGCGATAGTGACCGGTTTCTTTTGTTTTAACCGGTAAATTGACAATTTTACGACATCTACCGAAAATAAGCAGGTGCTTGCCGAACTCTCGCGAGATGAGACTAATAGCGGAACGGCCGCTGACAGGCTGGTTTGGTATCCTGTGAAAGACCCGCGAATATTCGCCGGCCAGGAGTAGCAAAGTAAACAAATGCATTTACCCGTGCATTTAGCAGTGGGTCGGATGGGGAAAGGTGGCAGAAAAGCATTTGATATCTTTAGGACAGATTGTGATGGGCATGTTGGCGAAGGAGAAAACCTGCCAAAATGTGGTGGCATATGGTTTTGAGATGTCCTGTCATAGGCCCTTGCAACAGTCTGAAAATAAACAAAATAAAGATTGTAGTGTTTTTCTTGTTGTGCCCCCCCCCCCCCTCGTTAATTATGGGAAGGGTATAGGATAGCCTAGATTTCTAGGCTGTCATGTGTATTTTCTGTTACCAAATACCGGCTAGGACAGTAGAAAGAACTGAAACAGGAGATCTCTAATGAAAGGCGGGCGATATATAAACTCCAGGATATAGGGATCATAGGGGCACAAGAAAGGAGAACGCAAACAGGGTGTGCAACTGTACCTATAAGTTGTTCTTGAATGATACAGTTAAATTATCCCTACTAACCAAAGGTGAAGGGAATCTAGTAGGTGAATATATATATATATATATATATATATATATATATATATATATATATATATATATATATATATATATATATATATATATATGGTCATTATAATAACCTTCGAACGTTTATAATCTGTCCCTGAACATTTGGAAAACAAATCTGTCTTTAAAAAATATACATGCCACGCCCCCAGGATTTCAAATGGTTGATGTCTTATTTTGATCAAAAATCCAACGTCGGTACAAAGGAATGGTAAAGTCATCAGTTTCAAAAGTAACACTGGCAACACAAAAAAAATGGAGAGAACAACCGTTCGAGCTTAGATGGAAAAAAAACAAGTGGATTTGAAACCAGCCGGTTAACCTGAACATGCTGGCTGCGGCGAATAGCCCAAGGGTTGTGTTCTGCGCTTGTTGGTGCGCAAGTTTCTTTGTAGTGTAAACGATACAAGAGCCCCAATTGGTCTTTTTCTCCTAGTGAGGTCACAATAAGGCCAGATTCGAGATAGCTGGCATAGCCAGGCCTTCACTATAGCACATATACATGTAGTAATTGGTCTCTCGCTACATATCCATTCTTTTATTCATCTAATATTGGATGAACACTGATAATTGCTCTCTGAAAATCTAGGGTCATGTGCGTGGCCTGTCAGTTATCAGGCGCATATTGATTTGATTATTGACGCCTGAGAACCACAACCAACACTACTGCTGCTACTTCTACTTCTACTACTACTACTACTACTACTACTACTACTACTACTACTACTACTACTACTTCTACTACTACTACTACTACTACTACTACTACTACTACTACAGCTACTACAGCTACTACTACTACTACTACTACTACTACTACTACTACTACTACTACTACTACCACTACTACTACTACTACTACTACTACTGCTACTACAGCTACTACCACTACTACTACTACTACTTCTACTACTACTACTACTACTACTACTACTACTACTACTACTACTACTGCTGCTGCTGCTACTACTCTCAGGTGACACGCGGTTCTGCAATACGCTCCAATATTGCAGTGGAATAATGTTTAGAATAATAGGTGAAAAAGAACGTGACCTAGCGTCACACACACACACACACACACTAGCGTGAAAGCATGTCCTATATTCAAGGAAGAAAGCAATAAATTCAGATTACAATCAAAGGAATAATTACAAAGAAAATACACAGGATCTAGCATATGCCGGTACATTGATTCGAAAATTGACAATTATTTGCATAAGATAGATAAACTACAAATATGTTATGATGAGTGATTTTCGGATGTTGAGTGTGCAAATAACGCCAAGATAGCCTCATACATTAAAATAAATAGTTCTGAGCCTATGACTATTTACAAAATGTTTTCTTTACTTGTACCCTTTTCAGTAATCTATCTCGCTTTGCTTAGTTTAGTGAATCCTCTTATCGATAGATGGCGGTCTTGAACAATCCTTCAGAGTGATATTTGACTGCTCCATCTCTCCGTCGGATCTCAATAATTTAGTTAATGTCGCTGTTGATAGATGGCGATACCTCTCAATATGCTTCCATGCAGGAATCGTAGTTTGAGGTTTCTCCTATTGGTAGGTTCATGCTATAATTTAATTTAGTATTATATACGTGTTCTGTTCAATACAAAACTTATCTGTATTAGATACTCACTAAGTACATATAAATTATATGTACATATAGAGAGACTGCTACGTTATCATACTCTATAAGTACATATAGAGAGACTGCTACATTATCATACTAGCCTTTTCCTTTGCTTTCATGTTATTTCGGTCTTTGGGGAGGATTTCTGGCCCCCTGTCATCATTTTTTCTACACCAATCATACTACTCTAGTCTACACTTATTCTTCACTTCTGGAGCAAATGCATGTGCATAGACAAACAGTGTAAGATTGAATATAGCAAACGATTTTGATCGGCTTTGTGATTGCGGGTTACAGTGGGAGTGGTTCCAGAGTATCAGATGTAATGTATGTATGTATCTTTATTGTCTATACCTTCAGGTACAAAATGATACAGAAGAACAGAAATAATAACAACAAAAGATAATAAAACGAAAAGTAGTAAAGGATATAAATACAAGGGTAAGATAGTAGTTTAGCACTAAATGTCCCAATAGTCAAGTGAGTTTCGAGCGGAGCTCAGGATGACTATGGGCTACCATCGAAACAGAGGGGTAATATGACAACACAAATGCTGGAGCTTTTCATACAAATTAATATCGGTGCTTATTGTCAAATGGCAAACAAATCGTGACCTGGGTGGTCAGTCCTTATGATACATTTAAGCAAGATTAACCCACGCCGGTTCTACTTTCACATATAATGTGCAGTTCACAGGCACTCGTTCATATGGGCGAAATTTTCTTTCTCCGTTGTCTTTCTCCTATACAAGCCCTGTGGGTAGTCTACTGGCAGTTAAATTGCATTCAGAGGATAAAGTTATATTGAGTGGAAAATATGAAATATTAATATCACTGATTCTTCAGTGGCAGGACGACACTAGAAAAACCAATCGTCTTTAATCATTGGTTAATGTGGGTTAACAATCGACGATGATATCTGAAGCCATTCCTTTACCCAGAGGTTACTTTGTTTTGCTCTGGACATGTTAAAGCTCTCTAAAAGCCCTACCATCCAGGTACATGTAATAACTGTCTATTAAAGGCATACTTTGGGCTAATTTCGAATGGTGGAAAAGAAAAAATAAGAAACAAAACAACAACTATTGATCTATGGATTTATACTTCACTAGAAAGTACCCGCCTTTGCACAGTAACCTTGAATATTTTAGATTGGCAAAAAAGATCAGAGCACCGCCTAAATATCCGATTGCGATATCACTCATGATTAATTCTAGGTCTATCTTCTCAACCCTTAGTTTTCGTTTGGCAGTTCTTTTAGTGAAAACAAATATCGGAGCACACATATATCCCTGCGAGTTCAGATATGAAATTGATAAATAAGATATCAAACCGGCTGTAGCGTATGTCATTTGCACTCGTCCTAGTTATTCTCCACGAAATTCGGTCATTCAGTAAAATTTACATATATATTTTTTCTTAATGCTATAAGTCTTCTCGAGGGTAGGGTAGTGAAGGTATCGCATTTTACACGAACTGCGATCTTGCAGTTCGTAGACCTGGCCTGCACAAACGTTCTGCTCAGGAACACATTAAGACCAGAATTTGGAATTTTTCATTTTTTTGTCAGTTTTTCTGCCATATTGCGGCTAGGGCGTGTCTAGCCAGTTGTAACCGGTGGAGGAAACGGAGAAATCCTTATTTTTCGTTTGGCAATTCTTTTAATGAAATGAAATATGAGAGCACACATATATCCCTACGACCACACACTTAAGGCTATCTAACCTATGTATCAATAGTTCAGAAAGATTGGCTAACAGATATGAAATCGATAAATAAGATATCAAAGCGGCTGTAGCGTATGTCATTTGCACTCGTCGTAGTTATTCACAAATTTTTGGTCATTTAGTAATAGTTACAGATTTTTTCGTAATTTCTTAATGCTACACGTCTTCTCGAGGGTAGGGTAGTGAAGGTATCGCATTTTACACAAACTGCAATCTTACAGTTCGTAGACCCGCCCTTCGCTGCTGCGCAGGAACATGTTGGGACCAGAACTTGGAATTTTCCTTTTTTGTCAGTTTTTCTGCCAAAATGCGTATAGGGCGTGTCTAGGCAGTTATGACTGGTGGAGGAAACTTGAGAAATCCACCTTTTAAGCCCACGTCACTGGCATCATTCTCTCATGCCCCAGACAGGATTCAAACTCAGGCAGTGGTGAGTGACAGCTAGCAGGCTGTGGCAACGCCATAGACCACGCGGCCGTCGGGGCTGGCCACGTTGGAAGCTGCCGGGGGTTTGTACTACGCTCCCGACCTGATTAACATCAGGAAGGAAGTGAGTGAAACGCAACAGTCGGAGACTGTGCTAACCTGACTTTTGCCAATGATGCTATTTATTAGTAGATTGGAATACAGTAAACTGCTTAGAGTAGTTGACCAAATTTTAACTTTTGCAAGTTATTCGCTTGAATAAAACTGTTCAACTATAACTTTATCAAAATCGTAAATAGTTTAGAATATTTCTATTGAAAGAAATATTATTTATTTTGTCACATTGCGGAATTAAGTACTCTTTACACCTCTGTGGGCGTCTTCCCATCTTGTTTTATAGCCAATCATGAATATTAATTGACCACAGTTCCGCATTTGTCATTCGTCGACCGTGATTGGGTCACTTTTTCGAAAATTATTTACACTGAATTTGAAGTTCGGCAGTCGTATACTATTTTTATCTATCTATTAAAGTGTTGATTATTGTTCTTCTGTCATACTTTTGTTGGGAAATGTTAAGAGCTGGTTCTTCATCTCATTTCGAGGCCAAAACTGAAATGACTGGAGAAGAGTCAGCAGGGAACCACTGACTTCTCCTGAAAATGTGGTTTTAATACAGAGGGTGATAATGTCCCAACTCGACAACGTGCCCTTAGCTTTCATAGGTATATGCTTTGACAATCCAAAGTCGCTATTGTATATCTGAAACAATATTTTCTTCCGCATAAAACGAAATAACAGAGAATGTGCAGTATTGAAAATGTTTATAAAACAGAAACTACTAATTATTTCAAACCATATAAATCAAATAGGTTTTGGTAACACCATAATCTGCTTTTTAACCCGTCTTTTCTTTCACGAGTTCGCGTTCCTATCGTACTTGTATTGTATCTTTATTGACCATAATATAATTATGATAGGTACAAAGAACATAAATAAATCATTAGAATAAGAATAAAAAATAAATACTGGAAAATATAAATATCTACAAGAGTTTGTTTGTTCGTTGGTTATCTATACTCCTGATTCAAAGTTCGTTTCACATGCACGTTAAGTACTCGCGCCATTTGTGTCGTCGTACTTAGTCGACAGCATTCGGATTGCCGAGTTTAGGTGCCGAAATAGCAAGGTTTTCTTCATTCGCACACACTCAGCAACGGCCCGATTTTCCATTGAAATGGCTCCGAGCCTCCAACGATGATTATAATGCAATACTTTGGATACCAACAATGATCCCCGATAATATGCTAACTTATAAAATCACTATGATCATGTTGATAGTCCACAGTAGGACGCGTGAAAGCCGGGCAAGTTCTCAGTTTAATCAGATAGGTACAGTGCCACTATTGTACCAGGTCTACGGTATGTAAGTATATGATGTCGCTACTGAATTCCAGATGGCAACACAGTCACTAGGGTTGCAGCAAATTACTTTGCTGCAGCTCTGATAATTGACACATTCGATCGATACAGACATATTTAGAATAGAAGAATACTATATATATATATATATATATATATATATATATATATATATATATATATATATATATATATATATATATATATATATATATCTATATATATATATATATATATATATATATACATATATATATATATATATATATATATATATATATATATATATATATATATATATATATATATATATATATATATATATATACGTATAATGCAGTCCAACCAATGAGCTGAACATCGTATCATAAAAAGAATAGTGATAGGATCATATCAAACCTCCAAACCTGTTAATCTTTTTACTCAAAATACAATACAACATGTAAGCAAGCCATTAGCGTAAAATAATCATCCATTGCAAATTGCAAACAAATATTGTTGCATAGCGCAAAATAACTGAAAAAAATATTGTGACGTGACATCTGTGCGCAGTTCAATGTTAAAAACGTCTTACTAACATATACAGGATTTTGGTGCTATTTTTGAAACTAAACTGTCTACCACACACCAAGATATTGGTTAACAATTATAATTACGCACATATTTGAGTGCCTGGTATCTAAATACACGATCCTGAAATGGCATATATCAACGACAAGAGAAGAAACGGATGTATTTACACCCTCATCATCCTCATCATTCTATTTGTCGTCGTCATGGTCAAATTGCTCATTGTGTCTAATACGATTGTTTAATGACTGTATTTCTCATGAATGATAAGAGCGTTGAATTGGTGATCTTTTGAGGTCAGATGACCTGAGCCCCTTTTCCCTGTACTAATAAAAGAGGTGACACGCACTTTTTACTGCCTCATGTTGCAATTGGGTACCCTTTTCCCCTGTTCTAACAAAAGAGGCGACGAACACTTTTGTCGCGATATATTGTGTGTGAAAGCAATATTCGATAGAAGTACAATGAAAACTTAATGATTTCACTACAGAGTATTAAAAAGAGCATTTTGCTATGCGATGGTAAAAAGCCAATGGCATGTTACCTTAATCCAAAATACAAACAGACGATACTAGTTTGTTTCTTCATTTGTTTGAATGTCATCCTATGGACTATTCCAAACTCTCAACTAAATAGTTTCGGTTTAGAAAACTACCCAAGAAGATGTAGTTATAGAGAAAGTGAGTCATGTTTGAATATCTTCATAGTAGAAATAACTAATGTAAGACTTATCTGAAAGGTTTAGCTGGCAATGTTGTCAAAGAATTTGTCAAGTCCGTTATTACTAATTTGAGTTGGCCTATCGCTCGTTTTTGAAGCCCCTGTCGTAGTTCGCTGGTGTGACAATTGGATACCCAAACGAGTTAGAATACCGGGATAAAGAAGAAATTCACTACTCTTTGCGAAGAGCCCAAGTTGCAAAGACACCATAAACAGCCATTCACAGTGCCGCAAATTTGCAAAGCGACCAGGCCACCAGTCTAACCCTTTAATGAGAATAGTCAATACTCGTGAAACCACGCACGCACATTCTGTACATGCTCTTTTGGCGTTGGCGCCCCAATAAACTCGAGTAGTTTGACGTGTACTTATTGCATGCAGGTAGCGTTAGCAATTGTTTTAGGATTTTTTTCTTGGAACATATTGAGTGCTTTTGCAAAATTAAATGTCGCCATCGATACATACATAAAGGCCTCATGTTACGTTCGATTTTGCCATATTTGAATCTTCAAAATATAGACAAGGACCATTTTTTGTCCTGTCTCACGCGGAAGCCACATTCGAACGAAAGTCTGTTGGAACAGTAGGTGAACTCTTTTCAGAATGTTTCTTCGTGATTCCTACCTTGTGCTTTGGCTGCGAAATTTGGATCCTTAAGAGAAAGGATATTGACATGTTAAACGACTTCCAACGTTATGCAGCCAAGCGCATACAACGCTTTAATAGAAGAGCACTTAATGCTACAAGTATTGCATGTCTGGGATGGATAAATATAATACGTTTGATCCAAGTAAAGAAGCTGCTATTTCTGAGGACAATACTCATATTAGATGAAAATAATCCTATAAGACGTGTATTAGTACAAAAAGTTGAAGAATGTAGAGATGCAGATTTCCCTATGAATAACGCATATGATAGCCCAATTACTGACCTGCTGAATGTGTGTTACGAATACGGAGTTCTGGATCAGGTATGCAAATTTGCACAAGGGGAAATGATAGGCAAGGGTGCGTGGAAAAGGATTGTTTGGGAGGCTGCCTGGCAGATGGAAGTTGGGGAATGGGAAAGAAGCCTACAAAATTCCGATAAACTTAGACTACTGGGTATGGTAATGGATGGACCTGCCTATAGCGTATGGTGGCAATTAGCTGATGTGGACCGATCTCTAATTAAAGCTTGTGAGCTGATGGTCAAGCTTCTATGTAAAGGAAGTAATCTTAAGGGTGACGACATCAGATTACGAGGTACCACTGTATTCTCCCGTATGTGCTGCCTATGTGATGTTGGGATAATAGAAGATGCGGTTCATGTGATCATGCAGTGTCCTGCACAGGCAGATGTTAGACAGGAACTATGTGACCAAATAAACTCTATATGCCCACGCATAGAGCATGAGGACTATTTCCATGTAATAATGGGGAAATTTATACAGGGATGGGAGTTCAACGATATGGTGCCAATCTGGAGTGCATCATGCCAACAGGTTATGAGAATGTATAATAGGGTTACAAAAAGGGTGGGTGTGGGCTAACTTATACACCAAATTAGAAGCCCTAGGCCAACGTGAGCGCTTATATGTAATTTCTCCTTGCCTCTTACCCACCTATAGAGGTGACTTGTACATGAGTCTGTGCATGACTCCTCTTGAGTGTGTCTGAAATGGGCGTATATTTACGCATGTGTTATACCATGCCAATTATAATAATGTCTAGTAAGGGGTCTACGGGTTTTGACCCCTTTTTGGTGTAAAAACCCTTCTTTGACCAGTTTTGACTTACTGGTTATGTCTATCATCTATGCCATAATATCTCGCAGAAATGAGTTCCTTTTGTAAAGGGGAGTCGGAGTACGACCCCCTGCTTTTCGTAAAACCGGTCTCTGTATTAGTTTTGTTCTATATGTGCTGTATACCAGCACCCAGCGAGTATGTCTGGGTAAAGTTATAATTTTTTTGTGTTCCGGTCTATTTTAACCCCCACAAATGTATGCTTTTGGGGTTAGACCTATTTGTCCTGCTATGGGTTATCTTATTTTCTTGTGTACACCTGGAGTGGCTACAACCTTACCCAATGTACCAAATAAAAGTATACCTATGTCAATGCTAAGTTATATTACATTGTATTTTCTAGTTATTTCATTGTTATTAACGTATTACATAATGTTTGAAATATTTGTAAGTATAGTGCAGTTGCCTTATATCTTAATAACTCTCTCTGCCACTAGATGGCGAATGTTTCCTTGTGTCTGTCTAGAATAGTAGCGTATGAAATACGACGCAATCAAAGCACTATGCCCAGTAAC